>CM022476.1:3026129-3042861 GCA_011952105.1 Coreoperca whiteheadi | reverse complement strand
GAAAATCGGCTTGCAAAATGTTTTATGAGGAAGGGAACGCACTCGAGATGTTTTTTTAGACCTCAAGGGTACACGCCATGTATTTTGGTGACTGAACACTGAATGTAAACATAACTTTTGTTTGTTTACAAGAAAACTCCACAGGGCCCCTTTAAGCTAGAATGCTTACCAATATTAAACCATCCAAAAGGCAATGAATTAACGGTCTGGGCTTGCTCAGCAAAAAAGCAAGTAAGAACGCTGGGGATTCACAGCAAGGAGATTAAAAATACCAACAAAAAAATACACAAATCATGTTGGGAATCCTCTTTAACCCTAAACCTAAATTCTAATCCTAAACCAACCCTTTGAAGCAGAGAAGACATGTCCTCACTTGGAGGATTTTCTCTCAGCCATCTATCCCTGGAAGCAAGTGAGGTTCTTAGACGAGTGGAAACACAAAAGCACACACACACACACACACACACTCTCAGCTCTTATCAGGACCCCTACGCTATTGGTCCTCCAGTGTGCAACGGGGAGCGCTCCCAAACCACATTCCTCAGTCCAGATGGCTTTGTTCAGACTCCATGGAAACCTCACACTCCTCAAACCCACCGACGCTCTGCCAGCAGCTCAGAGGAGGAGGAGACGCTCACGCCGACACTCTCTCTTCCAGCCTCTGACGTTTTTATAAGCCTTTGGACGTTTCTCACCTGCACCCTTTCGTATCTCTTCTGTTCGCTCTCTTTATTCTCATGGGCTTTACTTTTTGTGCCCCGGAGAAGGCTGGGGGTGTGTTTAACGCAAATCTGTTCCCTGTGCTCCCTTCTCAGTCAGGAGTATTTCATCCTATGCGCCTATTAGCAAGAATTTATGGCGTTCAACAACTTGTTATCTATTGCTAAAACAACGTGCAGCTTCAGTGGAGGCATACATTTTCTAGTTTGCATAACTTGGATGCTTTGGACATCTCCCGAGAACTTAAAAGCTGTGGAAAGACTTCACAAAAACACTTGACTCGTCCAAAAACAAAAAGGACTTTTAAAAAGGCTTCGGCACTGTGCTCAGCAGCAGACTCTCAGTTAAAGCAGGCCACGGTGACAGTAGACAGACACTGGAGCTGCTCCACTCCAGCTGAACAGAGCTCGCATAAACACAGGACTGAAGGCCGACACGATAACGCCTGCAAAGAAAAACTACTACAAAGGTCGTCATTGTGCGTGTCCTCTTCCACGCATTTGTCCTGCGGGTTATACTTTCATGTGTGTTGTCCAGTTGAACCAAATTGGTGTCATTTCAAACAGAAAGCCGCTGTGTCTCTCAACCAAACATAATTTCCAAAAGCCGAAAATAGAGCAGAACCCAGTGCTTCCCACACACACGTCATCCCAAAGATGGAGGAGTAGCAGCTCAGGAAGAAGTGATGGTGCTACTGGCTACATTTAATGTATTGTGTCTACGGTTAAACTTTTACTAAAAAGAACATAAGGAGACGCGCTGTCACATATGTTGAAGGACCATCTCCAAAAGAGACGGCATGCCAAAATATGCTCAGAACCTCAAACCAAACCAAAACGCACAGATCATAAAACAACAAAGACAAGGCAAAAGCCTGCAGGCAGTCCGAGTCCCCCCCCAGCTTGAAGAGTAATGTAATCCAGTCACATTTACTGAGAGCAAAAGTAAAACAGGCTCAAATTCCAACACCATCAACAATTACGCGCCAGTTAAAATAAGGAGGCCAAGAGTCAAAGGCCGAAGTAAGCCCACAAGAGATGGGGCAAAAAAGATTGACAATAGAATATCCAGAATAGATTAGGAAGTGGTTGGAAAGCAAATAAGAGCCCGGGGAGCTGAGGAAGAGAGGATTTATAACTCGGAGAAGCAATCACTGGAGAAAGAAATGGGAAACGAGGAAGAGAAAGAAAGGATATGAGGTACATCAGATTTGTTTTTATTTTTTGGGATGGATAGAGACAGAAACTGACAGGAACTGTTCAGGGGAACTATGCCGTGGGCAGTTTTTTAGCTGATTAGTAGATGTCTATGCCGACTGTGCCGCCTGAGTCGGACTGGTATCTACTAATCAGCTGTTACTGTTGCTTGGGAACCTTACATAATAAAATAAAGTATATCTATCATGCCGAACTCAAGTTCCAGGAACTGGAATCAGATTTGTGTTGACCTTCTTCCTGCTGCCAAAAATCTGCAATCTGGCAAGATGAGAGGTTATTAAAACTCTGTCCAGTAATCGAGCTGTTTCTGAGTCCATGTTGCTTCTGTTTAAAAGTCTTGGTTGGCTTGTTATGTGGAAAAACTCAACATAAATGAAGCAATCGCAACAAATGCAACAACAAATTAAACTTCTCCAGCACGATTCAGCCTGAAGAAGACAAGCTGAAGTTGTGATTGCACCCTTAAAAGTCACCAGAAAGCCTGAAATGTAAACATGAAGTCCCTCATTTGAGTTGCCCCCAACAGGACCCCGGCATGTGATGACTCAACATGTCAGCAAAGCAGCAGTGTGGGAACCTTATCTCCCCTTCCTGGCTGCGTGGCTCCTGGGGGCCCCAGCCGCGGCAGAAATGCAAACAGCGGCCGGGCTGGGCCAGGTCGCGTCGAGGGCTCAGATAAACAGCCCGAGAGCAGAGTGCTGAGGAAGCAGACGGATCCTGCAGAGGGGACGGTGACGTAAGGACCAACCAGCAAGGACGACCTTTAAACCACCATGTGTTCTGCTGAAGGGACCCCGGGTAGAACACCAATCCTCCCTCCTACCCCTTCACTCAGTATGTGATTTATTTTACTTCGACAGGGAGAATGCACATATGTCAACATCCCTGTAATTGTGCCAGTGTTAGGCTCATTTTCAAAAGCCAGATGTTGAATTAGCCATTAAAACAGCAACAAAACAAACACCTGGGACCCTTCACCCTTATATTTGTGAAACTTTTATGGAATAAACTAAATAAAACATTACTTAAAGGGGAAGTCCACCAGTTTTACACATGAAGGTCAGTTTACTTGTCACGTGATACTCCCCATTGAGCCTGTGAAAAACAGCTATACAGGGTTTTATACGTCGCTCTGGAGGACATTTGGCAGGTCTCACAAAACAACCCTGATGATGTCATAGTGATGTCACCAGGGTTATCTCAGCTTGAAGACTTTGGAAAGAGGTGGCCATTTACCAGACAGGTGGACTTCAAAGAAAAGATGCTCCTGCTAAGTTGCATTATGGGAAATGTAGGATCCACTGTTTTTATTGGCTAAAGGACAATTTTTTAAATACATCTTGCCAGTCTCCCAACTTTATTAACGTGCAATACAAAATCGCTGGATTACTCTTTATTTTTGTAGCCTAGTATTGGCAAGCTGATAGTATAGAGGCAGACAGGAATGGGAGGGAGGATGGGGTAAATGACATGCAACATAAAGGTGCACTGCCAGAGATGCTCCCTCTGGAGAACCCTTTTAAAGATGCAATTGGTATATTTTACAGTCTCTGTGCACAAAATTGCCATAATTGATTGAGTTTTCAGCGTGGCCTGGTTCTTATATAACAGGCCTAATGAACAGACACCATGAATGTAGTTTGATTTCCTCACAAGAGAGCATCAAACATCAGCATTTAAAAAGCTAAAGGGGGATGCAAAGTTGGCATTATATTTGTAGGACATCCAGTGATGTAGCTAAGGTTAGCCACATAGGCCAATGTTTTTTTGTTTTTTTTATACCAACCAACAGCATAAAACCTTAAGATTTAAAAATTCGAATGATATAACACAGAAAAAAGAAGCAATTTAACGCATACGAGAAGCTGAAATTAGTGAATGTTTGGCATTTCCAATCGACGACAGACACATAATTAATATACTCAATTATCTAAGTTGTTGTTAAATGAGACAATCGTTTGTCAGTTTAGGAATAAAATAAATGAATTAAACCTGGAAGGTGCTTTACAAATAAAGCTTGTACGGATTCATTTGTTTCAGTCATGTCGGTAAACGCAATTCAATGAATTATGTCACAGGATTGTGTTTTCTTCACTTTGTAGCAAATCTGAACTTCATAAAAACATAAATAATCAATCTTAGAGCGAGAGAGACACTCTAACAATCAATTTCACATGAATTCCCCTGTATGGAGGAAGTGAAAATGTGATTACCTGGCCTGATACCAGAGGAATAATGTCCAAAACATACACACAGACCTCCCCTCATATCCCACCAAAACGCTAACGGCTGGAAAAGTGAGATGAAAACAGGAAACAGCTGCTGAGAAGTCGCTCGTCCCCGCCGATTTCTAACTCTCCTCACAAACCTGCTCCTCTCCGGGCTTCTTTCTTCCTTTTCACTCGTCTATTCCCTTTCTCACGCATCCAACCTCGCCTCACATCTGAAGAGTTTCGACCAGGTGAAAAAAGGGACACTCTCGCTCTCGAGCGCAAAAGCACCGCAGGTACCATTTGGTTGCTGGGGTTACCCAATAACTCGGTTGACAAAACCTTAAAAACAGAGTGATGGTTTCCTGCTTTTGTTTCCACTGAACTCCCTCGCTGCCAACGCTTCACGTAGGCTGTTACACGGGACGTTCACTCTTGCTTTGTACCCAGAATCTTTCAAAACCTTGATCCAAACCCAATCCTCCATTTTTAATTTGACGATTCTTAGTAGATCCAATGGGATGTTGTTACTTGATTGACAGAGATGCTCGTTGTTTTGGGGTTTTTTTGCTGTGGGATTTGTTGTACCGCAACTAACTGCTACATTCATTATTGATCAATCTGTTTTTTGTCCGACCGACCCAAAGAACCAAAAAGATAATTAACTCAAAGGGACAAAACTGTTAAAAGCAACAAATCCTCACATGTTGGATCCAGATATAAAAAAATACTAAAACATACATTTTAACAGGCTTGTTTGTCCATCACCACCTAGTATGGAGCCACTAGGGAGGAAAACAAGGTCCTGTTACATCATCGCCATCAATACCAAGCTGCACTGTCGACTGAATGAGGTTAATGACTACTGTTCTTCTGTGCCAGCACCACAGGGGAACCATGATTGTTCCACAGAGCTGAGAAGTCTGGTTCATAGTAGATCCCATGAGAACAAGGCATTTAAAAATCACAGTCAAAGCAGGGGAGAGCTGTGAGATTTAGAACAGTCACAGGGCTGCGTAGACCTGAGAAAGCAGGTAAACAGGTAGTGACAAGAGCTCCTTTGTGCCCCTGAAACTAAAGCTTGGGCTGCTCCAGTCACAGACCACTACAAAGCCCAAATACCTTCATAATGCTCAGGTCATATTAAGGTATTGACAAGCAGACACTCCAGAAAAGCAGCATTATTATCATCACATTAAATGACTGACTCTCATCCCGCACTGTGGAAACTACACGGACTATTCTTTTGGACATATGCCTTATGCTGTGAACATCTGCACATCATTTCCATTTTTTAAAGAAACAAATATATTTAACATATATCTTATATATTTTTTTTACTGATTTTGTATTGTGAATTTTTATTTCATGTTTATGATTCTTGACTTCTGCAGCGCTTAATTTTCGTTATGCACCAAAACACCAAGAGAAATTCCTTGGATGGGAAAACTTGGCAAAAAACCCGTTTCTGATTTGGATTTCTGATCATGATCCAATGCTACGTAACCCAGCTGTTGTGTGTGTATCTATACACACACACACACACACACACACACACACACACACAGTGTGATTAAAACCCAAATATATACTTTTGCAGCCGTGAGAGTCCATGTTATGTAAATTTCATCATCGGCTCATATCCACATCTACAAGTGAGCCAACTGGGCGTGTGTGGAACATGTGAGCATATGTTACTGCCCTGTGTGCTACATACAAAACGGCATGTGTGTCTATTCGGGAGTAAAGTCAGGGCTTAAGAATTCATCAGGGTCCCAGAACAAACGTTTTTTAAATTACACAATGGAGAGAACCATGTGGCAGAGAGGTCCCTGGTTCAAATCTGGCTGGAGACCTTACTTACATGCCATGCTTCTTATCTCTCTACACTGCCATACTAGGAAAAAAAAAAGCACACACACACACACACAAAAAATGCCATAAAGAAATTTTAAGAAGATGTTTTAAAAAAAAAGATGCGAGAACGCCACAGACATATTTAGAGAAGAAACAAATCTGGAGGAGACCGAAGCCATCATCTTCATCATCTCACGCATTCGTCATTACTGTTGTTGCGTATTCAGTGAGAACATGAAGAAGAAGAAGAAGAATCACTTAAAAACTACCAAGGCCATTTATAAACATTCAAACCAGTCGAGTGCTGGTGACGCCCGACAACAGACAGACAGACAGTCAGGAAGCTCTTGCCAACTCCACCCTAAAGTTCCTGGTACTTTTAAGGGGCCATGAGAACTACATCCTGACCCTTCCTGCTGGGAAGCACTAACGCAACACGTGAACACCATCTGACCACATGACACGGTACTGGACACGGCAGTGTCAGAGTCAGAAAGCATTCTTAGCCATGTTAAAAGGGAAATCCCAGTGTTTTAAAACGTGGCATGTGATCTTCGCAGTTTTTGGCAAATGCTCATGTCAGCTGTAACAACTTACTCATTAACTTCATTGTGGACACTCAAAGAAAAAGGCTCACGTGACACCACAAGAAACCGCTATACAACAGTGTCCATTAGATAACCAAATTTGCAGACTGAGTGTTTGCACCAGTTTAACAGATATATTTCAACAACATAGATGGGAAAACCATCATTTTGTGTAGATATATAAAAGCATCGTGTTTTAGTATGGACTTTGGCCTGAAAGGGATAGAGAAGAAACGACATTGTCAGTGAGCCATTTCTTTACATTTCTAGCCCTCAGGGGAACGTAAAGCATCGTTAGCAACAAAAGGAAAAACATCGTTCACAAAACCACCACGAGCTCCACTCTGAAGCTTTCGATCACGTCACATGAGCGCCATGAGCAGAGGGAGTAGATGTTCAAAAACTGCCATTTTTTCTGAGCCCTTTAAGGACTTCTCATCCACGTTGGCTTAAACCAGTGGTTCCCAAATTCTTTCGGTCTGAAAAACGCTCTTTTCTGCCAAATCAGGGTGGAGACCATGTGGTTTCTAAAGCTGCACCGAGAGATAAAAACATTTTCCATCAGCAAATCAGACTGGCTGCGTTTACAGTAAATGCTGGCTGGATGTAGTGGACGCTCTCCCAATGCTGGTTCCGCTCCTGATACTTGAAATCCAACACCAGTTCTCAAATTATACTTGTCTGACATCTTCACCTGCTGAGTAAAATTTAATTTGTATCATTTTCACCTGTTGCCTGTTTCCTCAGGGCCAATGAATATAATCTGATCAGTGTCGACACAAAAACACTGATATAGTCGTGATACGTTTTTAATTACAAAGCCATTTGAAAGTGTTTTGAAGGGTGCGGAGACGATGAGGATTTTGGAAATTATGGGTTTCTGGAGACTGAGTGCACACAAGTGTTTGTGATTGTTACATGAAGGCAGGATGGGCGCTCACTGACGAAAAATGTGTAGACTGTGGACGCCGTAGATCATGATCTAAAAACATCAGATTTGCCCACGTTACCTATCTAATATAAAATGAGAGAAACACCGGAATGCATTACTGAAAATGAGTGCAATGACTCAGTCATTATCGCAGGTGGATGACACTGACGGCAGATGGCAGATATCAGACAGGCGAAGCTAAAATCGCCCCGACATATCGGTCTGAGAGCTGGCCGCTCACATTCACAGCATGTGACCTTCTGTGCTTCCAGCCAGACCTGGAGCCAGCGGGGAATCTGGGAGGGTTCTCATATGGTGCGGCGCGGGTCCGCTGGATAAGCTCGCTGTTAATTCCCTCCACTGTTCCCGACCCCACAACAAGGCCGGGCCCACGGCCAGACCCCGTACAAAGGCCGGGCTTGTCGGATCTGTGACATAACGCTAATCTCTGTCCGCAGCGGAGGGAGCCTCCCTGCGCCGTCGCCTCCTCCTCTGAGAGGCCCCTTGTTTTCAGCCACAGAGATGATAGCTGAGATGGGAGGGAGGGAGGGAATCTGAGCTGTTCTATAACCTCCAGCGAGGTGACTGACCTCTGAGAGAGCAGAGGCCTCGGACAGGAGCTGAGAGGGAGGTTTCTCAACATTTTGTTTTGGCATTTCTCAGCAAATTGGAGTTTCAGTTTGACGAGCAAACATTTTTAATGGAGAAAAATAATAATCTCACCCGATCACGGGCTGGAACTCAAGAGGCCAGAGCCAAAGAACCACAATGCTTTTGTATTGCGACGTGACAAACTGGCAAACTTTGATCCCAAAGAAGAAACCTAAACTAATGCAGGACAACATTTCACAATTATCCCAACAGAAATGCATTCATTCAAATCTAAAACACATTCTGCATTAATCCAGCAACAGTTGCTCTCAAACCTTGTTTATATTTGGATATCTGTTTATTAAAACTTCTATACTTGCACCTAACTTGATATTTCCTACTTTCCACTCTCTCTTATCTTAAAATAGGTCAATCAGACTTTTGCACCATGCAGGTGTGTGTGATAAACGTCGATGTTATCACCTTCTGCACATGTGATTTTGCGTGTGATGCAGTTACAAGCATATATCCATTACAACATTTCTTGTTATTACTGGTTGGGTGTGTGTGGTCTGTTGTCTGTGTCTTCCTGTTTTTCAGTTTAACATGAAGAGGAGGACTAATGGGACGTTTACACCAGGCGCGAATTAAGCGATTTGCACGAAGTCGGACATTTGAACATTTTGAGTTTATTCGCACGTGAAATTCGCTTCATTCGCGTGTGACGTTCACACAACAGACGCGAATTCGCGTCATGGGAGGGGCTTCTGTCAGGGAGCTCATGTCATTGGGAAATGGAAATGAGTAAAGAACGTTTTTTACAACTTACCAGACTGTCCGACCTCCTCGCTCACTTTCGTCCAAGCGAGATCCTTTTTATTCCTGTTTCTATAATGATACGAGGACATATCGTACAGCTCCGGGTATCCACACACTGCCAAACATTTTTTATCCTCTATTGTTCTAATTTCTGCCTCTGCTCGTAATCACGTCACTACCCAAGCAAGCTCCTGATTGGTTAACGCGGCGCGAATCTCCTAAAGTTCAGATTTTTTAACTCGAAAGTATCCCTCAATTCGCCTCATTCACGCTGCAGAATGTCTCTTCGCGTCTTCGCGTTGTTTTAACATGTAAATCACTCGCACTTATAGCTTCATTCGCGTCTGGTGTGAACGCCCCATAAGAGTCTACCGCCATATTAGCTGCTTTGTGGAACTTTGGGCTAATAGCTAACATCAGCATGGCAACGTGCTTGCAATAACAAATGCTAAAACACATGCAACTCATCCAGAAGACGTTGAGACGTTTAAATGTGAACCAGAAATGATGACCACACTCAACAGGACTACGTGAATATCTGAACCGGATTTCATGGCAGTACATCCAACAGCTCCACTCCGGACCAAACCGAGGGGACTGACTAGGCTTGGGACGATATGAAAATTTCACGTAGTAATTATCCTGGACAAAATAATTTGCGATTATCACGATATTATCCTCCGATAATCACCAAAATATGCTTAAAACTCTTCAAATGGCACTAAGACATGCTGGAATCACTTTACATTTTGTTAAGAAACTAATACATCACTGCATTACAGAGAGGACACACATCTTAAATAAGGTAATAATAAATCATAAAGGTCCCCCCGCATAAATAAATCATTTGAAAAAATAGAAACAATATGTGAGTCTGTTCCTTTTTACAGGATAATGTAAAAAGGCTCTCTCTATTTTGCACTTCTCTGCCATGATGTCAAGTGGTCCAGACACCAATTTCATCCGTTGCCTCAGTGTATGTAAGATAGCCCTGTCTTAAGAAATACAGGAATTGTCCTGGCCGGCTGGCATTGGGCTTTTCAATTCACTCCTGTGAGGAAATTAGCTACGATCAACTTATCTTGAGTGTTTGTTTGTTTTTTACCCCGTATCATCCCATCCCTAGGACTGACCGACGCTGCTACACATTTCTCAGTCCACGCACCAATCCCCAACTTATGGCAGATTGTGTAAGAATGCTTGTTGTTACTGGAATGGCTAGCATGGGCTTGGCAGTGCTAAAACAATAAGGCAGAGCCAGTTTATTTGTAAGGCACTTTTCAACAACAAGGCGGCTCAAAGTGCTTCACGTACAGTAAGACAGAAGAGATATAAATATTCGGACATGAATGGGATTTTCAAGAGTAAAACCAAATATAAAGATAGAAATAAGCGCAATAAGACAAATCAAAGAGTAGAATAAAAACGACAGTGCAGCTACAGTAACAGGTTGATTAACAGATTACTCCATGTGAAGTAATGTCCCTCACGAGCCTCTTACGTCTTGGAGTTGTGAAACACTTGACATTCCCTTCTCAGCTGTTTTAACAATCCTTTTATCGCTTTAAATGCAGGTTCCAGCTTCTCCAACGGTGAGGATGTTCAGCTTTTCTCCTCCGGTTTAACTGTTGCTCACACAAAAACTGTAGTTCTTCAGTTCTGAGCGCTGATGTTTCACTCAACCAATCGGATGATCTCTGCCTCACAGTCGCGTCTGCGCTTTGCTCGCTGATGAAAAGGTAAGAAAATGGGAAACATCCGCCGACAAGAAACCTGATCAAGATTATCTCGGTTTGTAAGCGTGTTTACTTTTCCCTCCCCAAGGCCCTCACACGCACACACACACTCAAAACACACACTCTGCGTCTGGATGATGCTACGTGACAACAGGGAGGCCAAGCGCATACAAAAGACGGCAATCTGCTTTTACTCAGGACGATCAGAGGAGACGCCTCAGTCAGCTCGGGAATTTGAAGTTTAACAGGCCTGTTTGGAACCGGAGGCACAAACGAGGTGTGGCCGGGTCTCGATAAAAGGGAGGCGGGAAAGAAAAGGGGGCAAAGCCGCCAACCCCACACTGCTTTTCCCCTCCTGTTTTACAGCACGGACAACTGAGGTCCTGAATGTGGGGGCATCCTTTACTTATCGGAGTCCGGATCAGAAGCCAGACCTGGGAAATCAGGTCCATCTTTTCAGCTGAAAGATGGGTCAGCAGCAGGTCAGAGATTCTCCACCAATAAAACACGTAGCTGGTGAAACTATTAAATGCCTCGTGTTGAGGTGGGTTTCAGTCGGTCAGAGAGCCGCGAGCTTGTCTTTGTGCTTCAGCTTGGGTTTCAAAAGCAGGAGCATAAACAACGAACCAGAGTTTAAAAAAAAAAAAAATGTATGACATTTCTGTGATGTTTGCGCACTCATTTAGCTCATGTAGGACACAGGCCCCTGTGACGCCTGCGTACCTGTCGTGGAAATGGAAAGGAAATCTGCTAAAAACAAGTTCTGCTTTCATTCTAGATGAACGAGGTTGAAACAGCGCGAGCAAAACACCTGCCCGGAAGCGTTTGGGAAGTTGTGTTACAGGCTGTCAAGTCATGCCTCAAGCTGGCGACTCCTTTTGCATGTTTTTCAGAGGAACAACGGCCGTTTGCGACGGTCAGCCAGCCTCCAGACACTCACGGGGGGCCCCCCTCTCTACCCTTTCACAAGTGTAAAGGCACTGGAACAGGCATCTGACGGGGCTTTTCAAAGCCGTATAATCTCATCTAGTGAATCACAGACGAGGGAGGGGAAAGGGACGAGAGCTGCCCATGTTATCAAAGTCCAAGGGAGGGAGTCTGGAGCGGCGTGACGCGAGTGAGGAGATGAAAAGCAAAAAGGCACCAAACGAAAGCCATCCTTCACTATCTAGGTCAGCGCATCCTGGTTTCACCTAACCAGAAGTCAGCAGGAGAAAAACGACAAGCAGTTGAGTTTCAGGGTGAGCCGTTATTTTAGGGAGGCCTGGGGCCACCAGACGCGATCATTTGGCCAAGCATGAAGTGGTTTGAGAGGCGCCGCTGCGTTTAGTTCGGGCTGTCCAGTTGAGGTGCCAGTGCAGATACACAGAGAGGCCACTTAACATGGCAACACCCTGCGTTTAGAGTCAGACTTCTGAGTCAGACAACCAGGATTTCATTTAAAAACAGCCTGAGCCGCAAGAACCAGTGCGATGTAAACCTGAAATACTTTGGTGCAACAAAAGCAGCAACAGCTTTAACCCCCCCAAAGAAAAAAAGAAATAACACTGTTTTTAATGCAAGTTTTAAAAAGATGCAACAGCAAAGATTTGTTTTACTTTTATGATAATATGGGGGGGGGGACCAACCACCTAAAACGGTAATTGCAAAATCACTGCATTTAACAAACAAAATTAGGACACATATAGAATATTATACCTACAGCATAGGAGTTGGAAAACTCCATTTTAAAAAGTCAATAAATTCACTATATAGCTCCATAAACGCGCTTTAAGCGCCTATAAAAGTGTATTAAAGGGACTTTGACCGAGGAAACATAACTTCCAAATTACATTACATTGTGCAGAAGACTTTTAAACGCCTCTCAGACGAGTTTTGCATGTATGAAGAGTTTTTACCTGGAAGAAGTGGCGACAAAATCTCCGTCCAGCAGCCGCAGCTTGCAGAACAGAACCCCGTTGACGAAAGGCACCGCGGTCAGCTCCTCCAGCGTCAGGTGGGTCTGAAACTTGAATTTCTTCTTTTTCACGAAGAAAGCCATCGTTTTCGGGTCGTCACTCGCATTAAACACGGCTAGAGCTAAGGGGGGACTAGTAAAAGCTAGCTACGCTAAATGAAATGTCCCTACTACCGTTGATGTTTTTAGTCTGTGTTTTCATGCGAACTCCGCTTCTTCAGAGACGACTCGGCGCATGAATCTGAAAACAAATCACGCATTTACCGTTAGTGACGCGCGTAACGGAAGACTAAGTGTCGACATTCGTGGTGGGAAACTATTAAAGGGCTTACCTGGGGACATGTCGGCCCCTTCGAGTTTCGACGGCGTAACGTTAGCGGTTCCACAACGTGAAATGACAGGGGGAAAAAAAGACGTTTCTTTCGGTTACCGGGAGGAGGAACTTTGCGTTAGCTGCGTCAAGCTAGCTGAGAGTAAGTCACGTGGCACCCGGTCGGCACCTTTCGGAATAAAAGAAGAAATCGATTATCGTTCAAATGGGTCAACAAAAAGCCAGTGGTGGAAAAATAACAAAGTACTTAAGAGCTGTACTTAAGTACAATTTTGAGGTACTTGTACTTTACTTGAGCAAGTAACACTTTTTTTACTGCACTACATTTATTTGATAAATTTAGTAACTTTACAGAATCAGTTTGTTAGTACAACAAAATTAGCCCCACCTTTACCAGCTGCAACATTAAAGTGATACCTGTATAAATCTATCCATTATTATAATCCAGTGATATAATATACATGATTCTGAAACCTTTGTACTTTTACTTAAGTAAGAGTTTGAATGCAGGCATTTTACTTGAGTCTTTTTACTCTGTAGTGTTGCTATGCTGCTGTTTCTTTGTATGAAATTATAGCTACTGATGCAGAAGGGGGGTAAAGGAAAAAAAAAGTGGAAATAAAAGTGTTAAGTAAGAAAGTGATGTATTTAAACTGTGCAGAGTGACATTAAAAATTTTGAGCAAGTGAGCTTGGCATGGATGACAAAAGCAGAGATTGAACTTTGTATAAACAAAAAATAAGTCATATTAATTATTTTATCGTAATTTAATGTTTTATTTTATCCCATTTCATTTCATGGTATTGCTGTATGTTTAAATGCCTGATTGTACTGCCCCTTTGTAATTTTGTTGTATACATAAGGGTTATTAGTACTACATTTTCTATGGTGATAGTTGTTCATTGTCAGTCACTTTGACTGGTAAAATTAAAACTGAACCGAAGGCAACCTAAACTCTCTGTGTAGTTTAACAAGTTGCTCCGATTTACTACTATAAAACCATAACATACTTATATACTGGAATACCGACAAAAATAGGCTACACAATTAAACAAAACATATTTAATATATTAATTTTGAGTTATACTGTAGGATTCATTTAAACCATTTAAATCCTTTTGCATTTAAAACTATCAATCACTGCTCCTAAAGTTTGTAGAAACGTTAGTGGGTTTTACTTTAGAAGGCAAGTCACTTAACTTCCGGTCTCTTACTAGCTCGCCCTTGTAAACTTGACACAACCTCAATGGTGAAACAGCGTCACCGTGTGGCGACAGGCTTGCGCCACTGCTACCTTTAGGGACTCCTTGTATGCCATCTTCTATGCACCAAAACACTGACTTAAACCGCATAGTCTTGATATATGAAGATCAAAATTGATTTTCTTGGACAAATGTGGCAACCGACGACTGAATCGTTTGTTTGGTCAGACTTAAATGACACAGTGAGTTATGAATTATTTCGGTGGACGCATACCCTGATAATAACGAGTAAAAAATACCAATGCAATACCAAAGTTAGGACTTTGATACCACGCTAATGGATTACCTGTTGATCGTGTGTGTGGTATGGCTGCTCTTTTATTCCAGAAACAATCAAGCTGCTTTGGGCTGATTTAATTGGATGGAAAAGTGGGAAATTTGCTCAAAGCGTTTGAATACAGTTAGTCAGTCGATCGATCGATTGATCAGTCAATGTGCCATCAGTTGCCTTCAAAGATCAAATACTCCGTACGATGAAATAAAACATCTCAGGCACTTTACCGTTCATTATTTATTGGGTCGTACACGTGCGCTTTAATCGTAATTCCGATATTTCCGACACTTTATGAACGCGCCATAATTACAAGCTTTATTCCTGCAGATCTTTAATAGAGTGAAGTTAATAATAATGTATTTATAGTGACCATGCAGTACATTAGGGTGTTTCATCCACTATATCACTATATCAGACTGAATATTTTTATGGCATTATCTTTATAATGTTTCTTATCCTTGTGCGATATTTGATGTTTCAGCATGAGTGCATGTTGATTTCTACAGGGGGAGAAGTTGGCAAATCAAAACTGTGATTTGGCACAAGGAATTGGCTAAATGCACCAATACGCAAATTAAATCAAATGTATTTCAGTGGTTTTAAGGGAAGTTCAGTTTCAAGTTCAGCCAACAGAGAGCAGCAGAGTACTGAAGGAAGAGTGGATCTATCTCAATGTCTAATAGTTGTACAAACAAGTGATATGATGTATAGGATTTAAAGACATATTTGGCACAGTCAAAGTACAGTGTGCAGTAATAGACTGTGTATAATAGTATAACAGTGCAGAGAAAAATACAACGACTATTTGGAGCTGGTTTAAGCAAAAGACAATATAAATACAAGGAAAAGTGAGACATTTTCAGAACATGTGAGTATGGTCAAAGTAATGCAACCGCAGGGGGGCACAAGCCAGTGTCTTCATGTGCCAGTCCCAAGTCTGGATAAATGGAGAGGGTTGTGTCAGGAAGGGCATCCGACGTAAAACACATGCCAAACTAAAAATGCGAATCATGACAATGACTTCCATACCGGATCGGTCGGGGCCCGAGTTAACAACGACCGCCACCGGTGCTGTTGACCTACAGGGTACCGGTGGAAATTGGATTACTGTTGGTCGAAGACAAAGAAGGAGAGGAGGAAGGTGTGTTCGTAGGCAGAGAGAGAAGAGGAAAGCTAAGAATGTAGGACTGACAGTAGGGACTTTGAATGTTGGAACTATGACAGGGAAGGCTAGAGAGTTGATTGACATGATGCAGAGAAGGAAGGTGGACATACTGTGTGTCCAGGAGACCAGGTGGAAAGGTAGCAAGGCTAGAAGCTTAGGAGCAGGGTTCAAGTTGTTCTACCATGGGTCGGATAGGAAGAGAAACGGAGTAGGAGTTATCCTGAAAGAGGAGTTTGTGAGGAATGTTCTTGAGGTGAAAAGAGTGTCAGACAGGTTGATGAGCCTGAAGCTGGAAGTTGAAGGGGTGATGTTCAATGTTGTGAGTGGTTATGCCCCACAGGTAGGATGTGAGTTAGAAGAGAAGGAGAAATTCTGGAGTGAGTTAGATGAAGTGATGCAGAGCATCCCCAGAGGTGAGAGAGTGGTGATTGGTGCAGATTTCAACGGGCATGTAGGTGAAGGGAACAGAGGTGATGAGAATGTGATGGGCAGGTTTGGTCTTCAGGACAGGAACGCAGAAGGACAGATGGTGGTAGACTTTGCAAAGAGGATGGAAATGGCTGTAGTGAACACTTTCTTCCAGAAGAG
The DNA here is from genome assembly GCA_011952105.1 of Coreoperca whiteheadi. Taxonomy (NCBI): domain Eukaryota; kingdom Metazoa; phylum Chordata; class Actinopteri; order Centrarchiformes; family Sinipercidae; genus Coreoperca; species Coreoperca whiteheadi. The sequence continues at coordinate 3,026,616 of CM022476.1, read as the reverse complement.
CCAGGAACATAGGGTGTCCTATAAGAGCGGAGGGAGAAGCACTCAGGTGGACTACATCGTGTAGACGTTGTAATCTGAAAGAGACCAGTGACTGTAAAGTAGTGGTAGGGGAGAGTGTAGCCAGACAACACAGGATGGTAGTGTGTAAAATGACTCTGGTGGTGAGGAAGATGAAGAGGACAAAGGCAGAGCAGAGGACGAAGTGGTGGAAGTTGAAAAAGGAAGAATGTTGTTTAGTTTTCAGGGAGGAGCTGAGACAGACTCTGGGTGGTCAGGAAGTGCTCCCAGATGACTGGACCACTACAGCTAATGTGATCAGGGAGACAGGTAGGAGGGTACTCGGTGTGTCATCTGGAAAGGGGAAAGTGGACAAGGAGACTTGGTGGTGGAACCAGGAAGTTCAGGAGTGTATACAGAGAAAGAGGTTAGCAAAGAAGAAGTAGGACACTGAGAGGACTGAAGAGAGTAGACAGGAGTACAGGGAGAT
>CM022476.1:3013888-3026104 GCA_011952105.1 Coreoperca whiteheadi | reverse complement strand
CCCCTGAAAGGGAACAGCCGAAAGGAAAAGAAGTGAGTATGGTCAAAGTATTATCCCAGTTTATAATCTAGTTTCTACCATTTTAGTTTATTTGTTTGCGTATTTTTATTGTATTGATATGGGTATCCTCTGATACTGCAGTGGTGAAACAGAATGAAAGAGGGGACATTGTAACAGATCTTATAGAGATGCTTCCCAGAGGGGAAGCCAACCAGAGAGCATGCACTGATAACGCTAATTCATAAGGAGGGTGAAGAGCCACCAACAACTGTGTGGGAGCTACAAAACCAGTCTCCTTGATTGATGTTGATGCAGAGGTGTTGGCCAAGGTTTTAGCAACAAGATTAAAGCACCTTCCAACAGACACTGTTCACAAAGTGCTTCACAGTCAAAGAAATCCAAATTCAAATGAGATCAAATAAAATCAGTGTCAATCAAATAAATTAAAACGACGTTAGCTCAGTCGGTAGAGCGCCCGCCCCATGTACGAGCGCCCGCCCCATGTACGAGGCCACAGTCATCACCGCAGCGGACCTGGGCTCGATTCCGACCCGCAGGTCCTTTCTGCATGTTACCCCCCTCTCTCTCTCTGTCTCCCGTTTCCAACACGTTCAAGCTGTCTCTATCATTAAAGGCATGAAAAAGCCCGTAAAAATATTTTAAAAATTAAATTTTAAATTTTAAAAAATCAAAATTGGCTCTCTCGTTAACGGGAAGGAGAAATACCTTAAAGGTGATTGCAGCACCCCAGATTACTTACAGGCCACCTCCTTGCCTTGCTAGATGTAACAGAGCCACGGGTAGCTTCCTATACCTCTTTCAACGAACAGAAACGACACGCATCCAGTGATGGCTCCACGGGCTCTTCCTCCAAGATGGACGAGCCGGTGGAAACCCTTCTCGATGCCAAGCTTCCCTTGCTCGGGCAGGAGGGGATGCACCTCGCAGGGACCCTGTGCCGGCATTCGCTTGGAGCCAGCTGGGGAAGGGGAACCAGACGGAATCTCTGCAGAGCTCGTGTTTCGTTCCCTCTGGCAGATAACGCATTTTCAATATGGTACATGAAGTCACTTGAAATTAATTTAAAAAGAAATAATAATCTAAATTAGGTGAGAGCAGGAATAATGTTAATGGCAGACTTATTTGATGGGAAACATTTACTCTCCCGTGAACAGCTGGTGTCTAAATATCATACACCCAAGGAAAGGAGCTGTATAACAGCAGCAGATAGAAAGACAAAATCTTGCCCCTGTTAGTAACTTCTACGTTTATTTGCTATTTTATCCTGTTCAGCACTTTGGTCAACAGAGGTTGTTATTAAATGCGCTGTATAAATAAATGTGACATTGACATTGTTACTTGCACTCAGGAGTCATGTTTTAATCACGAGCTTGGACAAAACAACAATCCCCGAACTATGAGGGTGTTAAGCTTGCATTGGGGGGGTCTTGGAACATCTATTCATAGGGAAGCCTGGAGGAAAGCAGTACAGTCGCGGCACTCCATAGCTCGAGACATGCAAACATTACTGGACTGAAAAAGGGTCAAGGTTGGGGGCTTAAGGGAGGGTGACGGCCGTTGGGGAGGCAACAAAGTAAAGGGGCACGCTGGCCCACGTGCTATATGAAGGTGAAATGGAAGCCTACATGACCTCTGGTCAGCTGGTGTCAAATGAATTAATAAAATACTGGAGAAACAAGAGTTATTTGAGGATGTGGAGGTGACAGGTAGAAATGATCGCCATGACAACTGACCCTCGTGTTTCCCGCCCCTGTTCTCTACGCATCACACACTCGTTTGTGCTCGGAGAAACGAACGCGAGGCACAACAGCCTGTGTTTCCCACTGTCAAGAGTGCATGTATTTTCTTATTTTGTATATTGTGTATACATTTGTAATGTGTGTGTGTTTGTGTGGTGTGTGTGTGTTCAAACACTGACAAAAATTCAGAGTCCCTGTTTTAAAACTTTGTGCTTTCACTTCCTTGATCGGTTGACAGGGCGTCGCTGCGTTATTTATAAAAGGACAAGGTGTAAATGTTAATAATTCAATGGGAAAGTGAGCCTTTTGGTGTTGAGGACCATCCTGTTACCTGTCTGTCCTTACAACAAACCATTAAGAACCCCCCCCCCCCCATAGTGTACCAGATCATTGTCTTGTAGCACGCTGAGATTTGCCTGTGTGCCTCACCTCTCACCTGTATTTTGTCTGATCCCACAGGTTAAAGTGCTGCTGAGTCCTGTTTGTCCCAGGCAGACGTGTGTCTCTGTCGAAAATGGTCATCGTTTGCCTTCTGCTGTGTGACGCAGAGGATTCAACAACATGCAGCAACTGCACAAACATGTTTTCATCACGCTGGACTTTAGCTGGCGTGTCATTGCAGCCAAGCTTAGAAGCAACTGGGTGGATTAGTAGCATAGTGCCAGATCATGTCATGTAAGCATATCGTATGGTTTGTTTGTAAAAAGTAACTATGAACGTCAAATAAATGCAGCGATTCCTCCGAAATGTAGTAGACGTAGAACGAAGCTGAAAATGAAAGTACTCAAGTAAAGTACAAGCACGTTAAACTTGTACTTGAGTAAATGTACTTAATTATATTGTTTCACTGAAAATATTGTCTTGTTTTGACCGCGCTACATTTATTTAAAAGCTATAGTTACTTTTCAGATTTTATATTGGAAAAACATAAGATAAGCTCATAGAATACAACACATTGTTATAGACTAAAACGGAAGTTCCCAACCTTTTTTTCTTGTGAACTCTTACATTAAAAGACACCGACTGTACTGTAGCTCGCAGGATGTCTCGTCGTCGTTGGAGACATTTCCCCTCTAAAACGTCCCCAAGCGTTTAATTAAAAGAACTGTTTGAGGCGGAAAGCGGTCAAATCATCTGGTTCGGAAAAAAACGGATGTGTACTTTTTTTCTTTCCTCTCCAATTAATCATCTCATGACCCCTCAGATTTATCTGGCGACCCTTTGAGGGGCTCCCGAGCCCTAGGTTGGATTACACTACTGAACTGTATATAATGGCTAAACATAATTAGCTCCACAGCAGTAAAATGCTCAGCGTTAACATGTAATCGGACCGACTGAAGGTCGGCTCACATAGAATACAGGCTGGAAAACCTCAAAACATTCTGGCGCTTTTTATTGCGTGTTTGTAGAGGAAATTCGTTTAGTTGCCCTGTAATAAATGCCTTTTAACCCTGGCAAGATTTCAATTCCAACGGTAAAGCTGAATTCCTGCAGTTTTGGTATAAAAATCGTGAGCTTTAAAGCAACAAAAATGGACGCTTTTAACGCGGCCTTGCTGGTCATGGCCGATGACGGAGCCCTGGATGAAGGCGCTCGTACATATTCATGAGGAAGGTGGCGTCGGTGGTGTCCAACAACAACGCAAGGGAGCACGTTGTGCGTGAATTACGGATATGGGCGTCTTATATGCACGCCTTACAGGAACCTGGGTCTCTAATTGGCCACAACCGGAAAGGCCATGTCAACTTTTGTGTTAACGTGTAGAAATATTTTGTGTTATTCCTTCATTTCTATACCTGTTAACACACACATTACTTGCGCAAATGGCCATGTGGGGTCCAGTATCCAGTTGTAGAGCCACATCTATGGGTTTACTGCAGGCAGCCTGTTGGCAGCTCATTAGCCACCAGCATCTAAGCTTCCCATCAAATCCTGTTCTAATAAACTTAGGACGTGTGATTTGTAAAATTAGCAACGGTGGAAGTTTTTATATTCTGTTCCACTTTCTCTTAAATCTTGATTACAACAAGTTGCTGTCTGTTGATGCTTTGACCCTCTGACTAGAGCTGAAAACTTCTTACAGAAGAGAAAGTCTGCTTCTCCGTGTCGGACCGCCCCCTTCTCCTTACTAGAAAGATGATTCGCTGAATTAAAAACTGACTGACAGACTGGTCCAGGCTGCTTATTGGTGGTATTCGTTTTTGACTGACAGTAGACTGTAGCGTCTGATTGACCAGATTAAAAAAGGATTGACAGTTACCCCGCCCACTGCAGAAACGCCTCCATTCAGTGGCCCAAGGAAATGATGCAACAGATGAGGCATGTTGCAGAGACGGAGCAGGACTGTTTTAGCTCTCAAAAGCTCAAAGTGTGACATGCAGAAGGTGTTTTAGCATACATACAATAAAGTGAGGGAACAAATGGAGGGTTTTTCTAAAACTCACACACTTTTGGTCAAAATCCATACTTGTTTATCAATTTTACTGCTATTGTGTGTTACCTTTTACAACTAATACATATTTATTTTAATTCTGTTTTTAATAATTAAGATAATAGCAAACTGACTCACTGGGCGCGCCTACCCAGTATTCCTTGCTGGAAGACTCTGCCTCTGACTGCCTCTGGCTATGCTGTTCCAGGCGTCCCCAGCCTAGCTAATGCTCGTCTAGCTATGATGCTAACCGGCGCGACGACCTAGACAAGGTTATAATTAAATACACCACATTTTCCTCATAGTTGTATGTGCTGTCATTTCTGGATCCGTCCTCTGCACTTATGTTTTGCAACCTAAATTTTGTTGTGAATCTGTTCTGTACACACGACATCTACTTCATATCTGTCCGTCCTGGGAGAGGGATCCCTCCTCTGTTGCTCCTCCTGAGGTTTCTATCATTTTTTCCCTGTTATAAGGGTTTTTTTGGGTAGTTTTCCCTTAGTCGAATCGAGGGTCTAAGGACAGAGGGTGTTGTATGTTGTACAGATTGTAAAGCCCTGATTGTGATTTGTGATATTGGGCTATATAAATAAAATTTAATTGAATTGGAAATTGACGGTCCTCACAAGGATAGAAGAACAAGGATGTGTGTGTGTGTTGTATGTAAACCCAGACAGGATCAGCTGAAAGCCTCGGGGGGGTTCAGCTGGTTGCTCTTGGCGTTCCTTCAGCACCTTTTTTGGCTTTTGGCGCTCATCCTCTGTCCCAGGTTATTTCTGCGGCCTTCGCAGAGCGGGCCGGCTTTTAGATGGAACTACTGCAGAGTCGGGGCCAAACAGAATGACGCAACCGTGTCTGCGGCAGGGTAATCCGAGGAAACAAACAAAGAAAGCACAGGACTGAGGAAGCGCGTTGCAGACACAGAACAGGACTGCTTCTCAGGAGCTTGCTGGAAAAAGACTTGAGGTGAAACAGGACGTGCAAAAGGTGTTTAAGAGCTTCAGTGAGACAAAACTGGCAAACAGGGCCTGAGGCTGAAATAAAGTTGGGGAACAAATGGACCACAGGCTACTTGTTGACCATTATGAAAACTTGCTTATCAGTTTTACATGTTTTACCATCTTTTGCGTGTTTGTGGTTGTGACTACAACTTACATTTCATTGTGCAGCCATATGTCGTAGAACGACTAATAAATGTACCTTGAACCTTGAACCTGGTCGGTACATCTTGTATTTAATACCTGGCAGCAAACCAGATTTCCTTTAGGATAATAATAATAATAATAATAATAATAAAGTTGAAGTCATAATTAATAGTTAATACTGACACATAAAGTAGCCTACATACATTTCATTTTACCTGTGCTTAATGAGACAGCAAGAGACATCTAAAAATAACCTACTTTGGAAAATTAGATATGCAGACAAATTTTATTCACTGTGCCTTGTGCTGTTATGAATCCCGTCACTTGTAAACCATTGACTGCAGCATTTTCATTTATTCAGGTTTATAATAGAAATTGAACACAGAAATGTATTTCTGTTGAGTTTGTTTTGAAAGGTGCTTTACATTATCTTATCCATAATCATATAATTCATTGTTTATTCTATTTTTATTTAATCTGTTTGTGTCCCTGTTTTTTTTTTTTTTATTGTCTTGCTTTTTTTTCTTGGCTTTGTGTTATTTGTAAGGTGTTTTATGACAGAATGATATAAAGTCCATCATTATTAATAGCATTTTTTTTATTATTTCAGCAGCATTAGTGGTATCCGTGGAATAACTTATTATTTATTAGGTATTATTTGCTATTCTGGCACACGTACCGCCAAACCTGTGTCCCGCTTTTGCCACAGTTTGAATGAAACAAAAGACGGGATTGGTCAAATCTTTGACACGGCTGGATGAAAGTAGGGATGAGATTGGTCAGCCATTCACCGTTTCTTAAAGTAAGACGAAGGCGGCTCGAGCCGAGCCCTTCAATGGGCGGCCTCAGTGATTGGTCAGTAGTAAAATGATGTTAATGTCAAAGGCGGGGAAGCTTCAACAGCCAATGACGTAGGGCTACTCCTGGAAGGGGCGTGACCTCTTGTCATTCTTTACCAGCCGGCGTTTCTTTCTTACCGGCATTTCAGCATTACAGCGGGCGGGAGATATACCTCGCTGTGCTATTTATTTATTTATTGTGGTGTCTTTTAAGTTTTCCAGAGCCAAAAATGCTTGGCCTGTGCTTTTACGTCCCTGTGTCCAACTCGGACCCGATTGAAGTGGAACATTTTGAGTCTAACGGACTGCCGTCGGAGCTGAAGTCTCTATTTAACAAATTGAGCGTGTTCCTTCCGTCCCAGGAGTTTTCAACCTACCAAAAATGGCGAAAGGTAAGAAAAAAATCGCTTCTTATCTATGTATATGTCTACGCACAGTCTATTTAGGATTCGCAATTACCTACTTCTTTAAGTCTCATTACTTTGACCGTCATTAAGTCCTTTTTTTTCCCCCGGTGGCCGGAAAGATTAGCACGGGGTAACGTAGTTTAAAGCCTTTACGAGTAGGCCGCAACGCTGACCGGCTTCTAGAAAAGTGGCTTAGAGAACATACTCAACTTATTTATTTTTTTATGAAAAACGCGGCTACAACTATTGATACTACGTAACCTTTAGTTTGTCTAAAAGGTCCCACATTTTTGTCCGTCCACTCTAATCCAAATGACATCTTAAAAACTGACTCCTGAGTTGAACCGCCGCGAGCTGCGCGTCATTCTTTTTTTTTTTTTCTACACGGAAAACCCACCCTAAAAAAGAATTTGTGCTATGCCGCGCCAGTGAATTTCGAAAGTGACAGAAGTTAGTAATTGCTGCCTTATCGGATTAATCAATTTCTGGAATACTTCGTGAAATAACGTCAAAAGCACAAAGAGATTTTATAAGGTTGTGACATGCAAATGACCGGAACTGTTCAGGCATTGCACTGCTAAACTCAGTCCTTTGCACCAAAAGTGTGTCTGTGCGAAATGCACATTGCATCAGTATTTTATGTATGTATATGACTTTTTAATGCCACGTGTGTGTTCGTTTTGAAGTATCGGTTTACCTACCTCTTTAGACTGCTCTGCTGTTACATTTCTCCTCCGGTGGATTTTATCTTATGACTTGCACATGAGCCTTAAACTAGATAACTGGCGAAATGAACCTTGGTTTCTGTGCTGAAAGACCAGGCTGTGACTCCTCCGCCTTCCACTGGACCCTGACCTGTTGCTGAGCTGTCTGAATTTTAACTTCTGCCACTGAAGTGTTTCACGTTTTTGTTTCTGAGCTCATATGAAGCCATGCAAGAATTGTTTATTTTTCTGTGACAAGTTGGTATCTTAAGCCTCCTGCAAAGTCAACTGTCCCATTTGTTGTCCCTAGAGCAGCTGCAACGGTTTATGGCGTTCTCTCTGGGCTTTCAGGCTTCATAGGAAAAGGACAGTGCACGCAAACACTGACCAAATGTGTGCTTTAGCACTGAATTGGTGGGATATAAAGTCTGAAAATTAGTGACATGGCATTCCCCTTTGACCATGCTGGAAGCCACATTTGTGCAGGTGGTTTAATGTGAGCTGCAGGCGAGAGCAGAATGTCCTGTGGAGTATCATTACTGTGTGACTGTCATATGCTTGCTCTGTGGGCCACGGGTCAGGTATCTGTGCTGGCCAGCGGGCCTGGAGGGCTGCCAGTGTCCTCGTCTGGTTTTAGCACAGGCGGTTTGAGTTCAGACTGGATTAAAATACTTGGCAGGTTCATGTCAAAGAGAGATCAGGGTGTTACTACTGTAACTAATCACCCCCCCCTTCCATCCCTAGAGTCATTCAAGACGACAAGAACATTGCGTCTCAGCAATTAGGTCATAATGGTGTCCCGTGGGGTCACAAAACGCAAGCCGGTGTACCCTCTCTTAAAAAATCTCCTATCATATTCAGAACTGGCATCTCGACGGAGTTCATTTCAGAACTTGTACCTTTTTCATAAGTGCCTGTAAAATAGTTTTTTAATGTCATCACAGATGGCTCCTGCATACCACTGCAAGATGTCATCTGCTGCTGAAACTGGTTTCTCTCCGAAACAGTGTAACACAACACTGTATTTGCATCTTTGTGTCAATAAAATGTAATTCTTAGTCCCCAACAACCCTCATTATTCAAACAAGTACCTTGTTTCATTGCTTTTTTTTTTTTTTTTTTCCTTGCAGAAAACCTTCAAAAGGGAAGAAAATGAGTCAGATGGACAGCTGGACTTTGAGGAGTTTGTTCACTATCTGCAAGACTATGAGAAAGATCTGAAGCTTGTGGTGAAAAGCCTTGACAGGAAGAATGCAGGTATGAGGCTGCTGCCCCACTTTGGTTCGCAGATGTCTCAGTGCTTCGCTTGGTTTCATCCTTCACTTTGTCAGCTCACCTGCAGTACGAGATACTTTCTTACACCATGTCTCTTTTTTTCCTTTTAAGGCCGCGTTGATCCTAAGGAGTTCATGCAGTCTCTTCAGGACCTCGGCGTGCATATTTCCCCGCAGCATGCGGAAAAAGCCCTAAAGAGGTAATTTCACTCAACCATTTCATCCACTGCAGTATTGGAGTGTTGGATTATGGGGCTTAATATCTTTTTTCTATCTGTTTTTTCTTTTTTTTTTTTTAAGCATGGATAAGAATGGAATGATAACTATCAGCAGTGAAGACTGGAGCAACTACCCCATGGTGGAGAAGACAGAGAACATTCCTGAGATCATCCTCTACTGGAAACGCTCCACGGTTAGTTCAACAGTTCAACACACATTCTTCCCAAAAGAGAACACATGTAGCAACAGCCGAGCTCTAACAATGGTGCTCCTTGACTACCAGACCCCAAACAGGGAAGATCTGACTCATAGAGGAGAAATGGGTCAGTTGAAAAGCAAATTCCCAGAGAGGCTCAATCAGCAGACGCCGTGCGTCAGCAATTAAGCTCGATTAGGCTATGAAAGGAATTGATCCCATTCTGGGAGGATTGTCTCGCGGATTTGTTAATTTGCCGTTACGTTAAAGGAAGCAGCAGTCAGTCAGAGCAGGTGGAGACTAAAGTAAAATAGCACAGCTCCCGCAGGAGCATGATCTGAAGTTATGTCAATGCTGTGCCATCTAATGAGTCTAGCAGCCTCGACTTTAGCCAGAGGAGACGCTGAAAGGCTGAACCAGGGCCAAGAATAGAGCTGCGGTTGCCCCTCCAGGGAGGTCACGACAGACGCAGCCAAATAACTGATGAAACATGAGCGAGCTGTTGGATCACTTGAGTTTATGGAATATACTTGAACTCTTCGTGGTCACAGGTTTAATCCCCACAGCAGAACCAGTGACACTGAAACTCCCTCCTTATAAGGAGGCTATATAAAATGGTGTTGCTATCAAATAAAATTGAGACTTCACAGAAATATTATTTTGAAAGTAGATTGGCACTCAGTGAGACCAACTTATATTTCCTGTTTTGTGCTATTAATTGTTGAAGTTTCATTTTATCTTTATAATTCAGACTCCAGTTAAAGGCAACCAGAGCTGCAGGTTCAGACAGATCCAGTTGTAACCCATGTCTGCTTTCTGCTCGTGACTGAGATCATTTCAAAGCATGTCGCCTTTTGCCCTTTTGCTTGTGGATCCTCATTAAAAGTGTGGCTCAAATGTCAGGGTCTGTGATTATCCAGTCAAATGACTGAAATCTTCACCTGCGCGGTCTGTGAAAACAAACCTGGTGTACAATGACGGTTTGACCTTTCCTGTGGCAGAGGAGTCTGCTGACTCATGTTGGGCTGTCGCGCAAAACCCCGGTCATGTGCTGCTAACAAGAAAAATGTTCAGAACAGTAAACATGCAGGTTTCAGTGCCATATGTGAAGTGTTTTTGTTAACTGGATGTTTGGTTAATAATGGGAACTCGAAGTGACAGAAATAAAAAAACAAACCAGAAGTTATACTAAAAACATCTAGAAGTTGTCGACCTGACATTGGCTTCTCCCCGTCGGTTATCTTGAAGTGAAATGGGGCATCTAGGCAATCTTCCAACCTCCAACAAAAGTTGTTGGGGCTTTCTTTTTTTTTCCCAAGATCTACTCTATACTTAATAATAATTAATTTCTGTCCCCGGCAGATATTCGATGTGGGTGAGAACCTGGTGGTGCCTGATGATTTCACCATAGAGGAGAAGCAGACTGGGATGTGGTGGAGGCACCTGGTTGCAGGTGGAGGAGCTGGAGCTGTTTCAAGGACTTGCACCGCTCCCCTGGACCGACTCAAAGTTATGATGCAGGTAAGACGGCCAAATCAAGCTTGCATAAATCCCAATGCTGAACCTCCTTTCTAAAAGTTTTACTTTGGGGAAGTAAGGAAAGTATAGAAAATGATATGGCTTTCCAGTCCTGCGGGGGGGACTGCACCCTGTGTGGAGGAAGTTGTGGGAACTTATCTTACTGGCTATTTGCATCAGGAGAGAATTATCAACTCGTGGGTGCTGACCCAGTTGCCAGCTGTTTATCTTCGCCACCCAGACATGAGATTCTCCTTGAGGTCACGGCTGAGCTTCTTTAATAGCTGCAGGTGGCAAAATCCGTTAGTCAAATGAGAGAGAAATTGCTCAAGAGCAAGTTACCTAAGGGCCGTAAACAAGCTGATGTTTAATAGACGGTGTGTAAGAGCAGGGGGGAACAGAGTCCAGCAGGGGCTGATTGTCACGGTCAGGCCACACTGCCAACCAATGGCTGCTCACATTAGGTAATCACACCCTCGACTGCGTAAACTTCACCGTCATCAATGCGATGGAGGTCTAACAGGGCAGACTCAGAATCTGTGTCAGTGGCCCTGACTTGCGTCAGTTGCCAGGTGAAAAGTCGACTTTGAACCGAATTGGTTAGGAATTATATGCATAGCTTCTTTTACCCAACAAATAATTAAAAAGACCTAGTTGGCCTTGTTTTGGGGTCAAAAGAAGTCCTGGCCTACATGGCACCATGGCAGAGTCATCCTGAAATTCAACTGCCAGTCTTAAGTTTAGGGCTGTTGTATTTCAATCTTGCTGATTTATATATCTGACTACCTCTCAGGTTTATGGATCCCGAACCAACAGCATGTGCATCATGAGTGGCCTGACGCAGATGATCAAAGAGGGCGGTATGAGGTCATTGTGGCGAGGTAATGGCGTGAACGTCATCAAAATTGCCCCAGAGTCGGCCCTGAAGTTCATGGCGTATGAGCAGGTAAGACAAGTGACTCTTGCAGTGAACAGTAACTATGAATGTGTAATTTATGATGCTTGGTGTTCATGATGTCTGTTCACAAACATGTTTGTGTTTTTTTTTTTTTTTTTCTTTCTTTCTTAACTGGCTTCTCCAGATCAAACGTTTAATCAGCAGTGATAACAAGACTCTGAGCATCTTGGAGCGATTTGTTGCAGGATCTCTGGCCGGCGTGATCGCCCAGAGCACAATCTACCCCATGGAGGTGATTATCTGTTACAGCTTCTCCTAAAAATATAAAGGCATTAGGTAACCGTGTTTAGAGCTTCCTTAAGACTTCCTTTACTGAATCTGTCCCCAGGTCCTGAAAACCCGCCTTGCTCTGAGGAAGACCGGACAGTACTCTGGTATCTCAGACTGTGCCAAGCAGATTTTCAGACGAGAAGGGCTTGGCGCGTTTTATAAAGGCTACGTCCCCAACATGTTGGGCATCATCCCCTACGCAGGCATCGACCTGGCAGTGTACGAGGTGAGCAGTCAGTTATCCTGTAAGGCGTCTGTGGGTTTATTTTTTTACTGTTCTTGCATTATTTAGCCTTAATAAGTTTAAAACTCACCCTAGCATAAGAAACCCATAGCTTTTAATCTTTTGACCTGCAAATTCCCGACTTTTTATAGTTTTACTTGCCTTTTAACTTTGGACACTTATAAGATCAAAGTGTTAAAGCAAGTAGAAAGTCTTATATTTTAGAAAGAAGAGCATTTGTTCCCCCCTCATCACATACTCCCAACCCC
>CM022476.1:2906229-3013863 GCA_011952105.1 Coreoperca whiteheadi | reverse complement strand
AAGGCCGCGTTGATCCTAAGGAGTTCATGCAGTCTCTTCAGGACCTCGGCGTGCATATTTCCCCGCAGCATGCGGAAAAAGCCCTAAAGAGGTAATTTCACTCAACCATTTCATCCACTGCAGTATTGGAGTGTTGGATTATGGGGCTTAATATCTTTTTTCTATCTGTTTTTTCTTTTTTTTTTTTTAATGTGTTTAACGGAGGGGGAGGTTTTTTTTTTTGAAAATAAGGCCCTTTTTCCCCCCCCCCTCACAACCTCCCAAGCCCCCCCCCCCCCCCCATAGACGCTGAAGAACAGCTACCTGCAGCAGTACGGCACCAACAGCACCGACCCCGGCGTGTTCGTCCTGTTGGCCTGCGGCACCGTGTCCAGCACCTGCGGGCAGCTCGCCAGTTACCCTCTGGCTCTGGTCCGCACCCGCATGCAAGCACAAGGTGAGGCCTCTGATCCTTTTGTCAGCTTCAGCCTAACTAATGAACCCTTTTATATTTACGCAGACTTTGTGGAAATATGTATTTCCCTAAATATTTAGTGTCTTGCTAAGTAGCTGCTCCTTTTTAAAGGACCACACCTAATATGCTTCTGTGGTCAGGGAGGGACATTCATGTCAGAGGTGGATGACATAATTCAGTAACCTTATCAGCCAATAAAAAGGAAGTTATTAACTCATACATTTAAGCTCAACTAAAGGTCAAATTGCATTAAACGAGTAGAGTACAGGTGACTTTTTTTAAATATGACTTTTCTCAAACCTTTAAATCCAACTTAACATTTAACTTGGGCTGCGACATTGTTTTTTTTCATAATCAATTATTATATTTTCTCAATTAAGCGATTATTATTTGCTCTATAAATCAGGAAAAAAGCCTCTAATATCCCAAAGCACTGTGATGGCATCACACATATTTTGTCCAACTAACAGTTCAAACCCCTAAAATATTCCATTTACTGTAACCTAAGTCTAAGAAAAATTAACTCTCACATTTGAGAACCTTTATACGGTCACATCTGGCAATTTTGCTTGAAAAATGACTTGGAAAATTGTCGCTTGATTCTTTTGTCAATCAATTATTCAAAATGTCAAATTCTCTGGTCTTCCACTAGAGCTGCGGCAGTTAAAGGGGGGAAGCTCCTAATCTCTCCTAAGTGTAACCTGGTTTTTGTCTTTTTATCTTTCCAGCTGCGACAGGCGGCAGCCAGCAGGTCACCATGACGGGTCTTTTCAGACAGATCTTGCAGACCGAGGGCCCAACGGGGCTCTATAGAGGCCTGGCCCCCAACTTCCTCAAAGTCATCCCCGCCGTCAGCATTAGCTACGTGGTGTACGAGCACCTGAAGACACACCTGGGAGTGACATCGTGCTGAACCCCCCCCTCCCTTCTCACTGTCACATTATTTCAAAGCATGAAGTGACCCTCATGCCCTCCCACCCAAACACCACTACCTACACACACGGCTCATGCTAAGGAATCCCAGGGACCATTTGGCCCCTCCGGGGGTTCGTGTAGCCGTCTCATTCTGTGAATGTCAGCTGACGAAAGACGAGAGAGGACACTGAATGCTGGAAAGGCGAAGTGGAGGATATGGACTCTGTGAGCTCAGGTTGTCGGAAATTGTGATTGCTGCTATTTATGTATAAAGAAGTTGTGTTGATAGCGGAAACATGAGGAATGTGAGTGACTTTTGTAAATCAAGGACCAAAATGTCTCTGCTCTTCCTGCCATTCTTCAGTGTTTGGTGTCTGAACAAGTGTCTAGTTTTTTTTGTTTGTTTTCCATGTTGGTGTGACATTGCAAGCTTTGAGTCAGTTGAAGATGCATCACCAAGCACTCGTGTTGTGCAACTCTACTGAAAACAACTCCCATTCAGAGTAGATGTTACATGGCAGATAAAGCATTAATAAGCTCTTAAAGAAGTTTTACCCTTTAACGGTTCTGCCTGTAGGAATAAATGATTGTGTGCCCAAAATGAGAGGATTTTGCACACGTGAGTTTGTCTCTCCACCCCTGTCCTGAATGTATGGATAACAGGATTTTCTGCGACAGACTGGAGTATTTATTTCCATCCGTCCCGTATTTATTATTTTTATTGTCTAGAAGAGAGCAGAGGTATAATGCTGGATGTTTCCTGTCCGTAGAGCCAGATATGCACTTGTTTTAAAATGCATTGTGACTACATTCAGGGTGGGGGAAACGCTGCGGCCTTAACGTGTTGCTATCAAAACACTAAATGTAATTGTTGGGTGACGTGTTTAAAAAGGGTGGCGTTTGTACTCATGAGTCACTGTTGTTGGAGCGACTGAAGAAGTTTGTGCAAACCGTTTCGGATTATGTCTGTTAACCTGTGTAGATGTGTCTTTTGAAATTATAAATATCTTAATGTTCACTGCAGGTTATTGTTTAATTCACAGAAGAACACTTTGGCTTTGTTTTTTTCTTTTTGTTTCATAACTTATATACTGGGGGGCAAAAAGTGGCGCATAATGCACTTTAATCAATGCTGGAAAGGCCTATCAATCCAGGTATTAAGATTGTTTCCTTTTTGAAAAGAACCAGTTTTTAGCATTGTTTTAATGGACCATGTAAATGCAAATAAATACAAATTCTTATAATACAAAGTCTCGTCTGTCTTCCTTCTGTCCAGACTTGAGTAGACATACGGGCTGTGGGATTTGTCCAAATGTGTACAGCAGTTCGCAACGACAATGTCATTTCAACCACAAACTACAGCCGCTGATAAAACTTTCCGGCACAGCTGACAAGAGAAACCAGCTGGTGGAGTTTTTAAGTCTTGTCAGCTGTGAGGTGACAAACTGGGAATAAGCTTTTTCATCAGTGATAAATGTATCTGGAGCGAGTTACTATTTAATGAAGGCGTGAGCTTATTCTTATTCCAGTTTCTCTGCTGCAGGCGGTGAGGATTTCTGACTTGTAACTTGCTTTCATGTCCATGTCCTGATTGCTGGAAGGATCAGAATCGGGGGTTTCATTGCGGAGTAGGGGTTTTTTTTTTTTCACATAAAAGGAATTTGGTTTTGGTGCAAAGCTTTAACAAGCCACCTCCAAGTTGAGAAGCAAACGGACTATAAAACATTTAAAAAGTAGTTAGAATACAACTCTAATAATTAGACTGCTGTGCAGGGAATGTGCGAAAGTTCGCAGTATGAGGACCGATTCGACGGCGAATACTCTTATTGCCGATACATCACTATCAGTGTCTGTCGGCCGATGAGTAAAAAGAAATTACAGCAGAGAAATGCAAGTTTGTTTTTCAACTGTGAAATGTCCCACCCGGCACATACTTTGTTCACCATAAGGAAAACCAGGCGAAAAAACCCCTAAAGGATCCATATTAAGATTGATTGTTTGTAAAGTCCAGTATTAGTCAGGTAATAGAGATAACAACCTGCAACTGATTTGTCTGAAAGCGCCAATGTTTCCAAATGTGCCTCATATCAGCCAAAAGCACGTCGATAATTTCACTCACAGTGAGTTCATATGGCGTTCCACTGTTAATGCGGAGTGTTTTTAATCCTCACGTGAGCGGTGGCCAGTCAACACAGGAAACTTTTTCCATTCCTGCTCTCCACCCACGCGGGGCACGCGCTGTCCGACGAACTTCTTTGGTTTTTCTGCCTCCATTGGTGCCATGCCAATTGGATTTTGGGCTGGATGTCTGGAGCCGCTCCAACACAATGGAGGTCAATGGAATTTACGCCATTGGAAAATTCCATTTTATTACAAACAAACTTACGCAGGCGAAAGTGTCCCTGTTGTTCTGGACAATCCACGAAACAGTTTGCCCGGGGGACTTCTTCTCTGGTAGCAAGCGTTTCTAATAAAAGCTTTCGGCTATTTGATTATCCTTTGAGGCCACTTTCCTTCCAACAGAAATAGCAGAGACCGGAGGTCTGAAAACCTAGATAAATGAAACTCTCCGTATGGACAGATTTTTTATTTTATTTAGTTTTTGTTTTGGTGAACTGTTCCTTTAAAGGTGCCCTAACCTTCAATTCCTTTTCAATTTTCTACCAGTTTTGCTTAAAACAAGTGAAACATTAATTTTCCCGGAGAATAATGCCTTTTTCAGCAGTTTCTCAGAAGCTTCGGGAAGGTTCTCTTCTGGGCAGAGACAAAAGACAAAAGACAGACGAACTCTTTGTTCTTACCAATTCATTACCCAAATGGCTGACTTATTAAACGCTGTGGTTTTAGTTGAGATGTTTCGCTTAATATTTCAGTAACTTTGCATGATTGTTTTGTGACCTTGTGAACTTATGCCGCTCCCACATTGCGGTTTGGGACTGGATTAGACACTGAGCGGCAAACAGCGCCGTTGCACAACATCAACTGACGTCAGACAAGAACTCGTTCGGCCTTTTCGCACGGGGCTCTGCGCATTTTGTCCCACGCAGCCTCCCGTATCAAAACACGGAAGCGCCGACTCCAGGATGGATAACTTAGAGCCAGGCAAAATATATATGAAATACGCGTTTACTACTGTAATTGGCTACATAATTATTTTATAAATTACACGTTGGCGTCCCAGCATAGTTAAAATGTATTGACTTTTGTATGTATCTGTTTCGTTTTCGTAACATTAACCACCCTAGCTATGTAGTTAGAAACAGCTAACGAGGCTAAACAGCTAGCTAGGTAGCAGCGGTGCTAATGCAATATATTAAAACGGTGCAGAACATGTTCCGGACCGGGTTTCTGGTTCGGGCCACACACACCCTGCTAACCTGGGTCATAACCCTCATACTGTTCCTGCACAACACCGGTAAGTTAATTCAGACGGGACAACTTATGTAACTGAACGTTCCTTACGAACCCCCCCTGACAGCAGATCACGTGGTGCGCTTGGTTATGACTGCACCGATGGCAAAACACTAGAGTATTTAGAGACTGGGTTGCTCCAGGACTCCCTGTTCGGCTCCAGGTCCCTCCCTGACTCATGCGCACGCCCCACTGCTGTTGCCTAAATTATGGCTTTAGCTCTGTTTGGATTGTTTTGACAGCCGGAGTGCCTCCTCTGTAACTGGATTTCATTCGCGCTCCATATCGCGGAGATAATATGAGATATTAAAGGGGTACACCAGTGAATTGGTATTGCACTTCCATAAAGGTGGAAGGCTGAAAAGAGATATAATAATAATAAAAAAAAACAGGATCATAGCAGAAGGGGTCAAGATATCCGGACTTTTGGTCTGTAGTATGGGTCAAGCTCCAAAAACTAGGGATCCTACATGTTCCATAATGCAATGCATCTTTCGTTAGATGCCATTTTTCCAGGCTTAGAAAACTCCTTCCAGAGCCACAGGAGACATTACGCAACTACAGGCTATGTGGTCGAGTGGGTGGAGGGGCCCTTTAATATTGTTAATTGTAATATTGTGATGATACAGCTTTAATGCTGTATTGTCCCGGTCTGAAAGTCCACAGTTTTACAGATAAATCCAATTTTCTGAACTTATCTGGCTTCTAGACATGTCGGTTATATTTAATAATGCAAGGAAGCACCAATAGTCACATCCAACACAGGAATGGCTCAGTATCAAGCGGCCTGATGCCAAACGTAGTTGGCTAGACTGCTTTAGCTCTGTTCTGTGTGCGCAGATTTGCGGAGGTGTGAGGAGCGAGGGGAGCTGTTGCTGCCGGTTCTGTTCTTCCTCCTGGTCATGCTGTCCGTGCTGTTATACTTTGCTGTTTCTTTAATGGACCCTGGCTTCGTTCTCACCGACACTGTCCAGGTGAGATTAACTAACTAACAAAACCCACACCACAAAAAAAAAAGAATCAGACACAGGTGTCATTGAAAAAACAAAACAAAAACAGCAACACCTTTGTGCAATAATATTGCAACTTTCACCAAAAAAAAAAACCCTGGCGAGATGTTTACTGGGAAGGAACATGCTGTCACATTTTTTTTAAAGTCTGTGGTCACAGTGGATGGTGTGCGCGTATGTGTGTGACCCACATCAGTCTTTGTGTTGCGCAGGGCGTTCAGGGTTCAAATGAAGAAATGGAGGCGATGATTCCCCAGACTTTGACCCCGCGGCTGCGGCGCTGTGGATACTGCCTGCTGCAGGTAAGCAGCTGCTGCCGGCCGCCAACCTACACTCAACTCTGTGTTCGTCAGCATCCGGAATTTCTAACATGTCATATTTACATATTTAGTCATTTAGCAGACGCTTTAATCCAAAGCAACTCACACACTCACATACCGAAGGCACAGCTTCGGGAGCAATTTTTGGGGTTCAGTATCTTGCTCAAGGCATGTGGCTGGGGGAACCTGGGATCGAACCGCAAAGTTTCCGTTTGGTGGACGACCACTCTGCCCCCAAGCCACAGCCTCCCCTGTTGTCGTTTTGTTTTTGTTTTTAAATGAGTTTATTTAACAGGGACATTGTACATTAATGGACATTTCTGTAAATGTACCAGAGTTAGCCAAGAGGCTATTTTTCATCCGTAGTCCCCGGACAGAATGTTAAAACCCTAAAAATAAGACAAGTTGACACGTATGCCTTCGTCGCATGTTTTTATTTTTTTTAATACTTTATTTTTGCCTTAGTGGAACACAAATGCACAGGGGAACTGAACAGACAGATCTCCAGGGGTAATACAATACAGCTCAAACGTTAATAGTCCCAATACTTTCCCAATAGGCCCAGGAAGGAAGCGAGGCATACAAAGACAAAACCCACAGGCCATCAAGGAAGGATCACCTCCAGTCCATATCAGTCTCACTGCGTCTAGTCCTCAAAGGGAATTAAAATGACTATCGTCTAAGGACGTTAATCTAGCCAATACACATAAAAACCCAGTGTAAACCCCCTGAGCAAATAGATCACAGAAAAGAAATTAGGAAAGAATTCTAAATGTGATAATACTATTAGACCACATACATAAAGTTAGGGGAGGGGGGGGGGGCCGATTTCCTTTCTTTCTTTGTAATATCCATCTTCATCTGTAATAACCAGTACTTGCGACATGTATTCTGTTTCCTTTCAAACTCAAACGCAGATGTAGTTTTTTCTCTCCTTGTTGTGTCTAAAACACTTTAGATTACAAATCAGACCACATGTTCACTGTGGTGGAACGTCTTTTCGCCCGGTCAGGATCTAACTTTTTTTTAATTTAAGAAAAAATGATTCCAGTATTTTGACATACTGTTCATGTTCCTTCATATTCACTGCTCCTTTCTTTCCATGCAGTCTGTGCATTCAGATTTGTGCTTGTTTAGTCATGTTAGTTTGACAAAATAATCTTATCTCAAGGCCAACCACATGTCGTGGTTTTTAGTTGTCCGTCTAACGTGCGTCTTACGTAACTGATAGGCTTCTGTTTGAATCAATACAGCTCCGGGCTCAAAACTGCTTGCGTTTCACTTGCACTTTACACCAATAACATAGCATGACCCTAAAGCATCCTCTCAATCCATGTCTGTATCCTCTGGCGAGTGTCTTCTTTTTTTTTGTCCCTAAATGTGAGCGACTCAGCACTATTCCCCTGCTGTGAATTCAGCGCCAGCGATAAATTCTACAGCATGCCGTGGTCTTTTTTTAGAAAACCGTATGAATTTGAAGATGTGTCACCATACCCAAGTTGTCAACGTCAGATATGTTTTAGATTCTACACATAGTGGCTCTAACGCCGTGTCTACACTGGCTGTGTGGCTAAAGCAGCACATAACCACCAGCTCCAGTCCTTCTGTCAGTGTCTCATGGATATCTGCAGGGTTTGAAAAGTTTAGTCTCCTCCAACAAAAACAAAGGCCTTAGAAAAGTATTATCTCGTCCTTGCCATAAGCAGCAGTGTTATAAAATGTTTTTGTATGTGACTGCACTGTGAAAGTAGATTGTGCTGCAGGAGGCTGTTCAATCCTTTTTATGTGGACTTTCAGTCAGCACCATCAGACCTGCAGCTACAGCTGCATTTACATTCATTAAAATGAATGAATCATTTTTAATTGGTTAATCCACACATACATTTTCTGCCGCTTGTCCGTGTCCAGGTTGCTTTAATTTAAATAGGAATTATTGCTACTGTTTATACTGCAGGGAAATACTGAAGAAAAAGTAATATAATAAAAAAAATAATAATTCTAGGCCATGTCGTCCCTACTGGTGTTCTATCATCCTTGTAATACTTTGGCTGGTATGATCATGAAACAGGTATTACTCTGCTTTCCTTGTTGTATTAGAAAGGTGTTGAGAGGGGGTTTGAGTTTCCTCCGGCTAAAATGGCACTTCTCTCTCTCTTTCCCTCTCTCTCTCTTTTCCAAGCAGCAGCCAATGAGAGCGAAGCACTGTCAGACGTGTAAGCGCTGCGTTCGACGCTTCGACCACCACTGTCCCTGGATCGAGAACTGTGTGGGAGAGAGGAACCACCGCTGGTTCGTCGTCTACCTGCTGGTGCAGCTGCTCGCTCTGCTGTGGGCTCTTCACAATGCTCTGTACGTCTGATGCCCCCCCTCGGCAGCCTTTAAGATAACTGTCCTTATCTGGTCTGGTTGTCTAGCTATGAGTCGGTGAAACATTATCACATGGTCACAGTGTACTCTGCTCGGTATCTCTGCAACATTAGGCCGAATTAGGCAACGCTTGTATTTGAGCATGCTAGTAAAATGGTGGACGAATCTCTGTTTACACTTGGTAAACACTTTGGTTCGATCCTGCAGGCTTTTAGTTGAAGGACTTGGTCTGCTCTGGAGCTTGTTGTAGATTGTAGTTGTAGTTCTACACGCACACATCTCTCGGAGGCAGAAACTCACTGCTTGGATTAAACCTCAATAGAGCCAAAGAACAACTGGCTGGTGCAATTGAACCAAGGTGCTGCACAATTTTCAAGGCAAGTTTAAAAATCTGCAGTACAGATATAGAACATAACAGGTAGTTCTATACTGTATGTGCAAAAGCCGAAAAAACTTGAAGCTCAATTGTGGGGGCACTCCTAATACTAAGAGGGTGGCTCTTCTATCATTTAGGGGCAACAACAGCAACGGCTTGAACTGTCAGTTGTTTCATTCTAGACTGCCGCAGCTTTAGGTGAGAAAACCTCAGAGCCGGCACGCGGGCGGCTTTCTGCTGCCAGTCAGGTGTCAAACAGCAGCATCTTGAACAGGTTGCAGCTGGTGCAGGGAAGACTAAGGCGGATACGAGAGTATAAGGTGTTACAGTTGTGGTCCAGTGATTGTTATGGTCCAGTGACTGGGCCTGCCACAACGAGTCACAACATGTATTCGAGGAGTCTCGAGATGATTAACAGAAGAGGAAAGCATTCAAAGTTATTCTTTGTTTCCACAAATCGTTGCCCTGTTTTTCCTGGTAAATTAGTCGATAATTTTACCTCCTATAGAGGGGAAAAACAGTTACTCAAATAAAACAAGGAAAAGGTCACTCTTAGGTGTCACGACTGGCACACATGATGCAACCAGATTGCTTTGTGTTGAAGCGCTACGAGGCACAAAGGTCGGGAACACAAGTGACAAGAAGTAAACAAATGCTAACCTTCTCCAGATGTTAGTGTTACCAGTGCAGCTAGTTTGAACTTTGGAGGTTAGTTAGGCTAACAGGCTAACTAAAGATAACTTGCCAATTTGCGCGTAACAGTTTGTCTTCAGAACGTTTGCTTCCCTGCTCGCTCACCTCTTGCTCTTTTCAATCTAACATTAATCTAAAATGACGTTTTTGTGTCACTATAGTAAGTGCTAAGCATGAAACAGGAATCAGAATGATCAAGTTTCTGCCAATATACTGCCGACAGATACTGCATCCTTTTTTAGGATTGGCAGACCTCCACAATTCAAATCGAAAAATAATAATGAATGAATGCGCTCAACCCTGTCATGTACAGGTGGGTGTTAAATCCTCAGAACCAAAAATCATGAGTCTAATCGATACCATCTATAACCTAAACCTTAACATAAGATTGGTAGTGATGTGAATGATGGGTACTTGCAGGGGGGCTGTACATTGCTTGGCAAGACACTCAGCCTGCCAGGCGTTGTTCAGGGCAGAGAACAACCCTGAAAACCACCACCACCACTGGTTGTATTTCTCTTTAACACTAGTGTGCATCTTTCAGGTCCGGCATTTCCCCGAGCGTCACATGGGAGCTGTGGCTCAGAGTGAACGGGTTCCTGTTGGCGGCGCTGGCCGTCGTCGGGGTCTTCTCCGTGGTAGTGCTGCTGCTGCTGGGCTGCCACCTCTACCTGGTCTCCACCAACTGCACCACCTGGGAGTTCATGGCACATCACAGGATCTCGTACCTGAAGAACTGCGGCGACGAGGAGAACCCCTTTGACCGCGGAGTCCTCTGCAACCTGTGGGATTTCTTCTGCATCTGCAGGACGGTGGTGTGGGAGCAAATGTACCACAGAAACACCCCAAATTCTGTCTGACCCCCCCAACTGCACGGCACGTCACTGTCACACACTACTTTCAGGGAAAGAAAATAATTTTACAACCTCAAAAGCAGATTAAAATTTAAATGTTGGGTAGAAATTTACAACTGAATTGGACCATAAATTGTTGCCTATGCACAGAGCAGACATGCAGCCAGACATTAAGCGATTTACCTGCATTGGTTAATGGCTTAAAAACAGTTTTTTGATCTGAATCACATAACAAAACAAGATACCTCGCTTTGCTAGCTTTTGAGTAGAAACACGTTTTTCTACACACACAAAACACGCAGTGATGTCAATGTCTGCTTTTTGGTAAGTCCACCACTTTGTTCCTGACGGAAATATCTCAAAAACTATTGGCGGGATTGCCATTAAATTATATATTATTCACTGCCCTGCCCAGTTAGTGTCAGTTCAGCGCACCTGCAGAGCCGCACGCAACTCCTACAGCAGCCTACACGAGTTTGACCTTTAAGACTCACGTTTGAATGCCCTTGTTCATCATCTGTGATGTGCCAACATCAGATTCCCAGTGCTGCGACTGACAGTATGCGGGATCTTCTTGACCGATGACTCGAGTCATCGGCTTTTAGGGAACAGCCCTTCTTTGGTCATCCTCTTGGCCATTTTCACCCCAGGTCAAAAATACATATTTCTCCTCTTACCTGTAGTGCTGCTTATGCATCTAGATTGTTGTATCCACAGACCTTGTTGTGAGCAGTTTCATGTAGGAACTGTTTACTCACAACAAGGTCTGTGGATTATCTTGAGTAATCGTGATTTCTGGAAACAGACGTTGCTGTTTAGTTTTCCAAATGCTTTGAGCACCACAAGCCGAGTGCCATAAAGTGACATTATATAAAAAAAGAAGGCAGACATCTCTGTGGCCGATATCTGCAAAACACAGCACCTCACACCAAAACATCTAGATGGATAAACAGCACTACAGGTAAGAGGAGGAATATGTCTTTTTGATTTTGAGATGAACTGTCCTTTTAAACACCACCATGAGGTTCACATTTCTTTGGTCATCACTTTGGTCATCCTCTGACTTTTCATGTAGCGCCACCATCAGGACAAAAGTTTATACTTTTGTCACCAAATACCCACAAAGCTAATTCCCATCAGCCTTAGCTGAGCTTTTTGTTTAGAGCTAATTGGCAAACGTTAGCTTGCTAACATGCTAAACTAAGATGGTGAACAAGGTAAACATTATGCCTACTAAATGTCAGCATATTAGCATTATCTTTGTGAGCATGTTAGCATGCTAACTTTAGCATTTAGCTTAAAGCACCGCAATGCTTAAGTACAGCCTCATAGAGCCGCTAGCATGGCTGTAGTCTGGTTTTCATTTAACAAAGTAATCCAATTTTTTCGTGCGGGTGTTTTGACGCATGTCATACTCTCGCGGGCGTGTGTTGACCCTTTACAGCTTGAAAAGAACAGAATTATAATGAAGGCATAATCTGACCAAAGAGTCGCTAAAACAAGGCTAAGGGTCGACATTGTGTGCTCATCTTTGGTGCTTCACAGCAATACTTGATTCTACTGACAAAAAAAAAGGATGAGGTTTCACAACTAGCATCTGGCTGGTGGATGGTAACTTCCCCTTCACTATTTGCACATATTTAATTAAAATTTGGTCTGGGAGCCATTTGGGGGCATTTGCTTTTACATTTTGAGTCACTACAGACCCTTTTCTGACTGCGCTATGTCTTGAGTATCACTGGATACAGTACACTCCAGGCAAAAAGGCTGAACACAGTCATGTGGTGACAGTTAAGTCCACAATCACAGAAATGCATTAAAAAAACAAACACAGAATTTTCAGGCTGAAAGAAGAAAACCACTCCGTCTGATGAAGTTTTTTCCTCAGGTCTGGTCACCACTTTCTCTTCTGTAGATGTTTCTCTCGATGCCTCGTGAGAGTGGTGACCCCACATTATAACACTAATGGCCTTTATGTCTGTTGCAAATAATGTCTTGTGCCTTTTGTTTAATGTAACTGTTTGTATATTGATGTCATTTTATTTTACAGTTAAAAATAAACTTAACTATGAGACAATTGTCACCCCATTTTGCAAACATATTTAACTGTATTTGTTCTGGATGTATTTATTGACAACAAGAGCACATTAAAACACTGATGATATGCATGTTGTTATAGAGTACACCTGTACAGACTGACATTCCTAGTCAGGACGCTTCACATACATACATAAATACAGAACTGACACAAGTAACATGGATTATTCAGCAGCATAAACTTAAAGTGCTACAGCAGCTAAATCAACGCCGGCTCGCTGTCCTGTTACAGTTTACTAATTTAGCTGACAATCTTATCCGGTAGAGGGTTCAGTATCTTGCTCAGGGACACTAAAGCAGGACACGTGGCCATGAATGGACATACTGGCCTTTTTAGGACCTTTCAGTTTCAGGACAGTGATCCAGATTTGTTTAAAGAGCAACTTAGCACCCTGTTACAGCTTAAACAGGCCTCCTTTACGTATTCAGAAAAGCTTTCAAACCAGAGCTCTGAGAGATAATTACTACCTTCTGCGTATGGAATTCAATAAACGACAAAAGAACAGAGTGAGCTCAAAGATTACAGTACTGTGAGTGGCCACTGGGACAAGTTAGCAGCAGGGCTGAGCGCGGTGCCATATCACCTCTATTAATACATCCAACTTCCAAAAGCAAAGCAAATCTTGTTTGATTTGATCTGGAAGTCAAGCGTCGTCTTGTTAGACACCTCCATCCACTTTCAAAAACAAAAGCTGGCGGCAGTGGCGTATGAGACTGAGCAATATTGGCATTATTTTAAAAATCTAAATTTGTTTACATTCAATTACTAAAGTCATGTTTCATATGATTTTAAGGAAAGCTTGGCAGAGAAATTGTCAAAGAAATCAAGACCCCAATGGAGTTATGGGTTGAAGTTCGCTTGTCAAAACTGGTTGTGATCTCAAGTGCTCAGAACCTGCCAAAACATCTGGAATAAAACTGAGAAAGCAGTCAAATGAGGGACTGGGCGCTCAAAACTGATTTTGCGCTTGTTTTTTTGTTTTGTGCTCACTCAGTTTGCGCTGTCAGCCCGCGTTTTTTTTTAGTCGCCCATCGTAGTTGAAATCAGTGCAGTGGTTTACACTGGAGGCCAAACGCTTGCTTTTCACTCAAGTGTAACTGCGACCCATCTGTTATCTGTCGCACAATAGCAATCTCTTTTCAAATTGCAACTACAAACAAGAATTAGATACTTTCACTACGGTTCAATGACATCTGGATGTCGGCCTGAGACAGTATGTTATACCTGGGTTTTCCAGCATCTTTGGCAGTCAGGAAGAATGAAACAGAACTCTCCAAACAGCCGAGAGTTGATTTCTGTTTTAATGCTGTATAACTTGATTGGGCGGATTTCTTTCGGTCTAGACCAATATTTCTCTGGAAAAAGGTAAATAATCACTAGATCAATTAATACTATAATAACCTGACTATACATATCATTTACTAATTTCTAAAATTGGAGTTAGTGTTAAGTTACTCTTTAAAGTCCCCTATCTTATTTTGATATTGTGCCCAATAGTTCCCCCAGCTCTCCCCAAGTGCTGATGTTCTCAGCTGTGAGTTTGGAAATATCAAAAATAAGCTGGAAGAAAATACTGGGACCTTTGGGCGCACTTCAACAAAATCAGGGCATGCATCTTCAAGCCTCGTCCCTGCTGCGCCTCTTCTTCCTCTTCTCTTATTGCGCTGACATCATTAGAGCTCAGTATCACAGAACATGATTTGCTAAATTCAAAATACAGATGCTTCTTTTCTATTATGGCTATATGAGATTCTCTATGGCTTCTTTTATACCGCTAGCAATTACAGGATTTCTAGTGCACAAGTTCACCACGGTGCCATGCACTTCTACCGTGACCATAACAGAAAACAGTTGGTCGGGAGGACACTGATATGTGGATGCGCACGTCTTTGCTTCGAGAGAATGACTTGACAAATACGTGAAACGTTTCCATGTTGGATTTAACATCTTTTTAAAAAAAGGCTTGTAACCAGAAATTGGGTTAGCTTTGTTTCATTTGTTTGGTCAAGGCAGTGGGCGAAGCCTGTCACAGTGATGCATAGAAACGGCAGCACATACTGTACCTCTGAGGGATAAATATCTTAAATAAATATAATAAGCAAAGGCCACAAAGCAAACTGAATCTGTCTCCAACAGACAGGATGCTTGAAGAGGCTACAAAGACGGTTATTAGTCTTTACGGTTATTACTTCTAATTACTAAGTTTATTAAAAATGGCATCTTTTTTGTTTCTTTTTAAACCATAATTCAGTAATTTAATTAACAGTTCATTTGTGAACTGTTTATGACCGAGAACCAATCATTTCGTTGCTTGAAAGGGCACCATGAGATTAACATGAGCTAAGCCTAGCACATTATTTAACTAGCAAACTGTGATGTTTGAGCAGCTACTGTCTTGATGAGAAATGTTTTTAAGGGTTATGTGAAGTTTTTTGTCAAAATGTTTCTACAACATAGTCTTGAAGAAACATCATTTTACCTCTGCTACATTTACCATAGTTGGAATAATAAACCTGTACTTGATTAGCATGAAACTAGTAGCAGCTAGCATTAGCATATCAACATCAGCAGTGACTTTGCTAAAGGAGCTAGTTTAGCCGGGTAACTCTAGCTAGTTTAGCTATCTCTAACAGTTGGTTAAGTTTTGGAGTAGTGACTATTATAGCCTGACCAATACTGGATTTTTGAGATTGCTATCTTTATTTGATCATTTTTAAAAATGTGATAACATTAATTTTCATGAATTTGTTGTTTAAAGAATTGTGACCAAGATATGTACAGCGCTCGACGTTTTACTTATTGGCTGATTTATGTGCAGATGCTGATATATCTGCTGATCTACACCCTATCACAGAGCGTAACCAAAATAACAAGACAATAGCTCTGGAGTCCGTTCTAATTTGGTGAAGCTAAAAAATTATTATTTGCTTTTGACGAGACAATCAGAGTCATTAAGGACGTCAGTGTTGTCGGCTGTGGCATTTCTAAGTTCCTCTTTGTGCCGTTGTGGTTTTCCTATGTGATATTATGTCACCATGGCTCGTGAGACATTTCCTCATACCACATTACATAACATTATATGCCCTGTTTGTGACTGATGCACCAGCAACTGAGGCAGCCAACACTGCTACACAATACAGAGTCAGCATTTCATGTTAACTTTCACAGAGGTATGACAATCATCATTTTATACATTTTTGAGGCAACATAAGGCAGCATACAGACGTACAGAGTCAAGGCAGTGGCTGCCTAAACTACTGGTGTATCAGGTGCAAAATGATGTAATGCTTCACGAGGAAATGGAACACTGCATTTGACCAGTATCTAGCAAATTATCCAGTGTTGGAGTGTTGAAATTGGACTATAAAGCGATGTAAGGAAGAGGTGATAATGTTATAAACTCTTAAAGCATCCTGTATATGCCTCTATCAAATGTGTTTCATTAGTTTGCAGAACACTTCACCTGACCAAATCTCATGAATAAGCTCGAAACGGCAGGAGCAGGTGAGGGTAGAGTTGTATTACTGCTGGAACAGTCAGAACAAAGCTTGACTCTCCGTGGAGAATATAAAGGGCTACGATCGCTTTCTTCACTCTTGTTAAAAACAAAAAAGATGCCGCCTGGTTATTCGATCGACGACTGGCTGTCGATTGGATGGCGGTGAGAACAGTCAGCGAAATCAGCCATGGGATCGTATGTAGCGGCCTGTTTGAAAATGACTGAGCTGCAGAAATATCCAAGGTGTTCATTCATTTGGTAATACTATCAAGACCAGGGTGGGAAACGTTCTTTAAAAGGGGTAATCAAGTGAGATTTCTACTGACCATATAGGGGCTTGAAAAGTTGTTGATCAAAACAAATAGCTAAATGATTATTGGGCAGGGAAGTCACTTTCTAGCCTATAATCTGATTTTGAACAACTCACTAAGAATTTCCTTTTAATGGAATAGTTTGACTTTTTGGGACTTGTTTGCTTTCTTGTCGAGGGTTAGGTGAAGATCACTCTCGGGAACGGTAAATATGAAGCTACGGTCAGTAGTCGATCACCTTAGCTTAGCACAAAGATTGGAAACAGGGAAACAGCTAGAAGGGTTGAGTGGCTGGTAGGTGGATTTTGTCACCTTTGGACAGAGCCAGGCTAGCTGTTTGCCCCTGTTTCCAGTGTTTGCGCTTAGCTAAGCTAACCAGTTGCTGAGGGTAGCTTCATATTTACTGTACAGATATCATCTGTATGATATGGTATCAATCTCCTCAGCAAGAAAGCAAACAAGACTATTTCCCAAACTGTTTAACTATTCCTTTAACGTCTTTTGGGGGGGTGTGGGGGGGGGGTGGGATCTATTTAAAGTTATGGCTTCCAATGGCCTTTACGAGTTAAAAAAGTGCTTATTGGCTGACCAACAGTTCATTAAAGGATACAAATCAGTAAAATGAAGCAAATCCTCATATTTGTGGTTGTAATTAGCAAATAGTATCTGTAGGACTTGACAAAGGGCTTTAATCGATTATGAAAATGTATACATTTTATGCCAGTTGACTGATTAATTAATCAACTAATACAGCACTAAAGACTAAAGTCATGTAAATGTCCTACTGTTCACTCACCGCTAAACTCATTGATTATTTATAATTTTTTGGACAAAAAATTAGTAACTTAACTGGTCACTTGACTTATTTTTCTTGCCAAAAGGGGGTTGATTATACGTAAATGATGTTGGTTGGTTACCTGGCAAGGTAGCCTCTGATGTGGAAAAACTTCCCAGCCACAAACAAAAATAAATAAATACTTGTGTGGTGGTGATTTCCCACCCCGGCCTTTTCCCGCTCGTCTTTCATCCATGCAAGGCGCAGAAGTCGAAGTCTGCGAAGGCTTCCTGCTGCTCGGCAGAGAGGCTGAAGGGCTTGGAGGGAGGCGACAGGATTGGCTGGAGTCGAGTGAACTCACTGTCGAAGTTGCTGACATCCATCGACTCTTTGATTGATGGCAGGAAAGGTGGTTTTACTTTCTTGGCCAGCAGGGCTTCCCAGTCGACGGTCTGAAAGAGGAGAATATTGAATCGCTATTAACTGCTGTCCACACTTTATTGTGATTTTGAACTAAAACATTCAATATACAGTACTCATTCACAAAAGTGTCAGCAATCGATAAGTTAGTGTAATGGCCCGAAGTGTTTATCACAGCTTGGCTATGTCCTGGCAGGTTCAGTCGATGCCTAATTAATATAAATTAATACCTCATTAGGCTGAATCAGAAGTGGTGGACATGGATTTTAACAAACACACGAAATGTCTGCAGAGCTTCAAAGAGGTTTAGAAGTTTAGTAGCAAACCGTTTCTTTAGAGTACGTCATGTTAAAGAACCTGATTTACCTCAAAGAATTTCTCTCCTTTGACCTCGTTTGCGTCCCTCTCTCCAGCTCCGAGCCTTTTTAGAGGATTCCTCTTCAACAGCTGTAGACGAATGAACAGGAAGGTTTGTCAAAGTTTACCAGTGTTCATGCTCAGTTTACAATCATTTCATCCAACTGAATATTGAAAGTTAATTGAAGAAACTCCATTGACAGCCGGATCGCTGGTTGACTGTAATTGTTTCTCTAGTGTAATAATTATAATCATATCTTAGCGCCTGTAAAGCTACAGTGCAAAAAAAGAAAGTGTTATCCTTAAAATTAATAAGTAATACCAGGTATCACAGTCACATTAGGATCTACAATGTATCTGGTAGATGAGGTTATCATATTAAACATCCTTCTGATTGATTGACCTTTTCAGCCATAATCGTTATTTTATATGCTATTCCAGATCCTTAGGTTTCCAAATAAACCAAATTATGTTAAACTGAATTAATAGCTATAAAATGAGGTATAAATATCTCAAGTAATTGTAATAAAAGTGGAGCTATAGGTAAGTGAGACTGGGAGAGCAAATAAGTGGCTTTTAGGCGGATGTGGTCTTTGTCTCTCTTTCTCTCTGTGTGAAGGGAGTCCTTGAGCGTTGCCTCTTTTTTGTGTTTGTGTGGTCTGTCCTCTTCTAGGTCTCCCTTGTGGAGAGGAGGTCGTGTGGCTCAGGTCCTGATATGCTCGGCGACACCTGAAGTTGCTCAACATCCTCCCAGATCCACTCTTCATATATGTTTGCGATCTAGAATTGTGTCTTCCTGATTGTCCCTACTGTAATTTTACTATGTTGCCCTATTTTGCACACGCAACATTTATTTCCCGTCTGTCCATCCTGGGAGAGGGATCCCTCCTCTGTTGCTCTTCCTGAGCTTTTTACATTTTTCCCCCGTTAAAAGGGTTTGTTTTTTGGGGAGTTTTTCTTTATCTGAATCAAGGGCCTAAGGACAGACGGTGTCCTATGCTGTACAGATTGTAAAGCCCCTTTGAGGCAAATGTATGATATTGGGCCTCGTCAACAAAGTGGACTTGACTTTTACCTTCTGGATGATGGAGACAGCACCAGGAGGAAGAGACCCTGGATACTGCACATCATCGTTGACGATGCTGTCAAACACCTCCTCCTCATCCTCACCAGGAAACGGAGACTAGTAGCAGGGCAGAGATATGCTGACTTAGTGATATATAACTCTGGTATATTTTGGAGACTTACAGCTAAATGGGAATCTGCTATTACACTAGGCATTACAATTGGAAAGCTTTGAAGATGGACAGAAAATCAGGAAAAGCCGATGAGAGAAAAGATACAAATGCTAGTGGAACTGAGGAGAGGGGGCACAGAGAACTAAATACGCGTTAACAACCTCTCCCACAAGCATCTCGTAGATGAGGACACCCATCCCCCACCAGTCCACTGCTCGGGTGTAGTTGTCGTCTGTCAGGACCTCAGGGGCCAGAAACTCAGGAGTCCCACAGAAAGTCGAGGTTCGATCTCCGTAACCCATCCCTGCCAAAATAGTGACAAAAGAATAATCTCAGATCGACGTAAGACGAGATTTGAGTGCGTTTTTAAACCAATAATCATATAATCATAAGTTTGAGTATTTAAAGCCTCTATGTGTGTTACGATTTGCCCATGTCTTTTTTTTTTTATTCAAAATTTAGTACATTTTACACACATACTTTAAAAAAAAGACACACAATTTAGTAAATTTTACACACATACTTAAAAAAAAAGAAACACAGCCACACAACATCACACAAAAACAATAAAAACAGTACAGCTAAATATATCCACAAGACAGTAAAAAAAAAACAAAAAAACCAAAAAACGGTTTGACCTTTTTTGACTGTGGAAAAAAGCATTGCATGCCGCTGCTTGTCCCGACTCAGGTACAGAGTCATTAAAAGTCATAATTTGAAAGTTACGATTAACTGCAAAAAAAACCCTCAATGCATAGAGGCTTTTCCGTAAATCTGTTAAGTTGTAGTTAAGCAATAAGCCAAGTTGTAGCAGGTGTGTTTGGTGTGTTAAATCAATTCACCTTCTTTACAGAGTCCGAAGTCTGTGATTTTCACAAATCCATCTGCGTCCATTAACAGGTTGTCCAGCTTCAGATCTCTGTGGAAAACACACAGTACATGTGATTATAGCTGAAGCTTCAGTACCTGCACGGTGACGTGACATCACTTTGGCCCGCTGTGACTTACCGATAGATGATTTTATTTAGATGCAGGAACTCTAAACCCAGCAGGACACATGCTGAATAAAACCTGCATACAACAACACACCATTAGGAACAACTCTGCTACTATATTTGCTGGCTCTTTCTTGATCATTAGAGGGACCCCCTGATGGTTTTTAGACTGTGATGATCATACAGTGTAAAAATGCTACATTACATGAACACATTGTCTGCTTACAGTGGAGTGTCTCTAAACAACAGGAGGAGACACGAACCTGGTCTGGGCCTCGGTGAAGACGCTGTTGTGGATGTGGATCATGAGGTCGCCGCCTGGTAAGTACTCCATGACAAAGCAGACGTGGTCGCTGGTCTGGAAGCAGCCATGCAGGTTCACCAGGAATGGATGTCTAGATGCATTGATCATCTCAAAGATCCTCTTCTCACTCATAAGGCTGCAGAATAATGGCCCAGAGCTTAAAACTCTTAAAACTGTAAATTTAAATTACAGCAAACATTTAATTTGTCTTTATTTTGCTGAAATGGATTTGCTAATGGAGAAACCAATAAAAGGTGCTTCATTCTGTTAAATAGGCTTTAATGAAGTAAAATGCATTAACGGAGTCAATAAAACAAACCCTGAAGGTGGGTTGTTGACGTCTGATTTTTTCTAATTCATTCGAAGCACTCTGACTTTGTAGAGAAAACTGCCAAAGTTGGTTACAATTAAAGTTTAAAGGGTCCATTTGCCCAAATTGCAAATCGTGTGGTGTCTTGACATGTAGTTTTTGGAATTATGTGCCAAGGTTTTGGAGGTGAATGGCATTTGTGGAGCTCAAAGCACCAAAAACGTACACCTATATAATCCACAGACCTCACTCTGTGCAGCTTTTACTCAAAGTACTTTCTACCGAAGACAGAAGGCTTTGTAATTTGAGTGGACCCTGGTATACCTGTTTGCAGGTCTAGTTTTGTGTATTTTGGATAAACTGACTCTTCAAAGCTTCCCCAGTCCTTCCACGCACCTGTCCACTTCATCGCGTGTCACAATGTCTTTTTTCTTCAAGGCTTTGACGGCGTACAGTTTTCCTGTCTTCTTAAACTCTGCCAGCAGGACCTAGACAGAAACATTCCCAAGCAACCAACTGAGGACAAACGCGAGAAGAAGTTTTGGTCACGCACGATGAGCTTAAGGGAAAAACGTTTAAACAGTTACCTTCCCAAAGTGTCCTCTGCCCAGAACTGAAATATATTTGTAATCTTCCATCTGCATCCTTGTGAAAAGAGACAAACACGGAAATTAAAGGCCACGCTTCATTCGTAACTTTTAACACTTACAGTATATGAGATAGTGTCTGTGTACATGTGCGTTTGTGTGTACTTTAGAGCAGATACAGGCTGATCTTCACTTTCTTCTCTATTGTTTATGGATGACTGCAAACAGAGACAGAGTTTGGAACATTTTATCGTTCAGTTGCGACCATGATTCACAACCACAAATCACACATCAAAGCGAGCACTGCGTTTCTTAAAATGAACAAACTGTATAAGTCCCTAAACCCACCGGTATGTCCTTCCTTAATCCTTCACTAAGAGCTCAAATCACCTTATAAATGTAGTTCTGTCTAGTTCCAACGTCTGTTCTATCAAACTGTAACATTATAAATTCTAAGTATCGCCGACATGTTTGGTGTTTTAACTTTAGAGATACATCAAATAAAGACAAATGAAACCTAAAGGAAACATTTATGTTTTTAGCCATACTAGCAGAGACATTAGCATTTAGGTCAAAGCCCTGCTGTGCTCAAGTCCAGCCTCACAGAGCCGGTAATGTGTGCTTTAGACTGTTAGTCTTGTTATTATATTGCTTATAATAATAATAATGTTGGAGATCAAAGAGTTTGGGCTTCTGCTACTGTACCCTAACCCTTGGATAAAAGTATAAAAGTAAAGTGAAAATACCCCCAAATTCTAAATGTGATGACACGGCCCAGGATTATCAATAGTCGTTTACCAGTTTGTCTTGCAGTGCAGGCACAGATGAGGTTTTGTGTGCTGTAGTGATGATGGTGGGAGTGTTGTCTCCCTGGTCGAGGCTGGCGGGAGAGGGCTGATCCTCAGTGATGCTGAGTCTGATTACTGGAGCGTCACTGCAGATGTATTAGGACCAAAAGAACCAAAACAAGTGGCAATTGTTCAGTTTCAACCCCAACAGTCATGGGCCTTCACCTTGGGTCCAACGGGCCCCACCCGCACTAAAATATGTGTCGGCCCATGGTACTAAAGTCTGAAGGTCTGACATCTGGGATGCTCAGCTTGGCTGCTCAACAGTAATGCTTTGTCGTACAATAAAACCCAAAAGCCAGTCAATAAACACACACACAGAGGATGCTACAATGGGCGGCTGTGGTTTGGTGGCAGAGCGGGTCGTCTACCAATCAGAAGGTCGTTGGTTCGAGCCCGGCTTCCCCCAGCCATGTGTCAAGGTATCCTTGAGCAACATACTGAACCCCAAATTGCTCCCGAAGCTGTGCCTTCGGTGTGTGTGAATGATTAGTTTCATTTGTACTGATGGGCAGTTAGCTCCTGCCATCAGCGAGTGAATGTGATATGTAGTGTGAAAGCGCTTTGTGTAGTCAGAAAGACTAGAAAGGCGCTATACAAGTACAGTCCATTTACCATTTACAATGCAAGTTTGAAATTAGTCCAGTTTTGGCGGAGGTTTACACTCTCTACGGAGTACTGCCACCATGTCAGGTCTAGTTATGATGGTTAGATTATTTCTGACCGTGGCAGCGGAGAGGTGGATTGAGGCTCCTTCTCAGTTGCTCGTGGGGTGTTGTTGGCCACCAGGTCGGGGGTCGTAGAGAGGGACGAGCTGAATGTGGTGAAGGAGCTGTAGCGAGGGAGGATGCCCATCATCAGATGACCCCATGTGGCAAAATTCATGTTCATCTGGGCTGCTCTGAGGAAATTCTTCCCTGTGGAAGAAGAACAATAACTGAACAAACCAACCAAACAACAGGTAAAGAAAGTGAAGAATATAAATACTGACAAGCTTCACAGCACCAGGTTACGCTGCAGAAACAGAAACACAAATGAGGACAAATGAAATGTGTTGATCCTACAGCTTGTTCGTCTGTACCTCTCTCTTTAGTGAAGATACATCGCTGACGTCTCAGCTTCGGCTGCCGCTCGACAACAGCGTCAATGAATCGAAGCTAAAAGCCAGAACAGAAGAACATTTGTTTTTTGGACACTTTCTTGTGTTTATGCCTAGATTAAGAGTTCCTTAACATTTTGTATACTGTATAACAGTTGCTTAAATGTATTCAATTGGCACAAAACAAAGAAAATTACATTTAGACATTAAGAATATTTTAATATGGCGATGAGCAAGAAATTAGAGATTACAAAAAAGAAAAAGTAAAAGAAAATGTTTTTAAAAAGTAAATTAAAGCCTTGTTTTTGTCATACAGGTATATATATATATATTTTTTTATTATCACGACAGCTTCTGGTCAATACGACAGCAAACTACCTTTCATTATTTCCCATGTGGTTTGAAGACTTTCAATACCTAGAATTTATCAAATCAATTTCCCATACTTTGAGAATTTTCTCTATTAGGAGAACACACTGATTTCACCATCAGATCATTACAAAAGCCTTACTAGACATTATAGGAGCTTTGCTAGCACACACCCGGCTGGTCGTTGTGAGTACCTTGGCATAGAGAAGCCCCTGTGGCTCCAGGCTTAACTCCTGGTCGTGGTCCGGGTTGTCCATCATCTCCTCCAGTCGCAGGAACCTGACTGCACAAAGCGCCCTCCGGTCCCGCCAGAAGACACAGACCTCCAGCTCTCGAGACTATTAGCACATTGACAGCAGGCACAACAAGCACACAAGTGGGCGATGAATTTGGGCCCGCTTTGTTCGATACTCAAAAGATAGGTTTAGCTATTTTCGACTTGCTTTGATGATTTCAGGTGTTCAGCATAACATTCCAATTGGAAAAGGATTTCAGGATTGTATTTTTCTGTGTGTTCCAAAATTTTAAATTGAGCATGAAAACAAACAAAATAAGCTTTAAAATGATTTCTTTCTTTGATACAAGTATTGAAAAAGTCAAGAAGCAGAAATATAAAACACATTTATAATAAAATATATGATATATATAAATAAAACATGTAAAATATATCTGTTTTTAAAATGAAAAGAGAAAAGATTGAAACGAAGAGGATTAAATGTGCAAAATATTGACCAAGGAATGTGCAAAAGTTCACACTATAAAGTATAAAGAATATGTGCAATGTACCAAGATACTAATCCAAACAATGTGTTAAGGTACAGCAAAGAGACAAATGTTGAGACTTTGCCTAGATATAATCTGCAGTGCCTAGTGGGGCAGGATAAGTTGAGTTGAGCCCTTTTACTATAGCACTGAACATACTTTTAGTTGTTAACTTCCTGTACATTTTCTGTGTAATAAAGATTCTGTGATGAATTCATATCTGCAGGTATTAGGGAGACACCTGCTGGTGAGAGACAAAACTACAGCAGTTATAAATCAGCACAGTACAGCTGCTGCAAATAACCAGTAGAGGGTCACATGATGGTGTACAACAGCTTCTCCTGCTGCCCACTGAAAGGGCTGACCTCAGGCCAGTGAGACGCAGTAGGTCTCAACATTGAACACACAGAAGGGGTATAAAACAGTGGTGGAAAAAGTATAAAGTATTTACCATAAAGTAAAAATACTCTCTTACAAGTAAAATTACTGTATTCAAAAGTATACTTTAGTGGAAGCATCATCAGTATCAAAGGTGAGAGTGCAGGTTATGCAGAATGGCATTTTCAGCAGTGTCCACACAAGCGAGCTCAAAGTTCAGTTCACACAGATTAAAAAGAACCAGTTTGCGTCCACACCTTCCATTTTGCTTTACAGAAAATGCTGCGGCACTCTGGGGGCCGTAAAACACAGCGTGTTGCAAACGGATATGTTCACCAAAAACATGAGCGAGTTCATGCACAACACTGCTGTTCGAATCGTTTTAATGTTGTAACTAATAAAGGTGGAACTACATTATATACTGCTGGCCAGTTAATCAATGAAATCATATTGTATTAGATCATTCTGTGTTTTGTATGTAAACTTTTATTCCGTTAAGTAACTATTAACTATAGCTGTCAACTAAATATAGTGGAGTAAAAAGAAGAATATTTCCCCCTGAAATGTAGAAGTATAAAGTAGCATAAACTGAAGTAAAGTACAAGTACCTCAAAATAATTCAGTACTTGAGTAAATTAATGTTATTTCCTCCACTGAAGAAACTCCTAACGCCCTTTCTGTCCATACATTTTTGGCTTTTTTGGGAAAACGGAAATCTCCTTGTTAGAGCAAGGACTCCTTTTTAAGTGCAACTCTTCATATGTCGAATGTCTGCGTATATTTCCCGTGTGCTGTCTGTCGTGCGTGGTGCCCTTGTACAGTCTGTAAGGTCGTGTGGTTGCTGCATTGTGTGTGTCAGCCCATACAGTGTTACTAGAGCCTGTAAGCGGCTGGTGCTGTTTGTATCTGCACCAGTGTAACAGTGGTCCTGTACAACAAAGTCCTGTACATTCATCATACACGAAAGAACATGGTGTCTTTCTGTAATTCAACTTAAATACACTGCTGGATCGTGGGTGGCATCGCTCAGAATGAACATGAACATTATTAAATGACTCAAAAATACTGGAAGCTGGACTACAGTAAAGGGGGTTTAAATGGTGGGAAACTGTGGTGGTGCTATTTTTTTTGGAGTTTTTCTAAACAAACTTGCCACTACAATTGACATGATCAAATATCCGGACTGCAGTTTTTTGCCATTTGTTGTTTACTAGGTGTCAGCTAACAAGGTAATAGAGTAATTTTTCAAACAATATCCCAGATATTATTAGATTTTTGGAGTAAATCGAGTTTTTTTCAGTACCACAAAGTGGACTCACGTTTAACTGGGTGACAATAATCTCATGTCACATTAACTACTCCACTCACTTGGATGTGATTGACTTGTAATTAAGAACTCTAAGTCTCTTTCACGTGGATGTGCTATGAGTTAGCTGAGCTGCTTCGTAACCAGGTTCATGACACCCACAGAGAGCCAGACTAAGTTGCATTTGGCTTGAGATACAAGCCACAGGAGAAGCTTTTATCCTGGTTTTGAGAAGCCTGAATATGCAGTGTTGAGTGGTACGGCAGAAACCAGATACTATGGCATGTAAACACCTGATCCAGGTTTCTGATTCTTGTCTGCCGTGTCCGCAGGTGCAGCGTCAACTTGAGGTTACGTAGAAGTTTGTCAGTAAAGCTAAAGATATAATGAGTAACAAAGCGATCTAAACTCAAAGGCCCAATGAAGCTGGCTGAAGCATCATCCTGTTCGCCGAAGGAGACCGTGAGATGCAGTTTAAAAGGTCCGGAAATCTAGTAAGTGTACTTTAAGATTACATTAGCTTTCCACTTGTTCTCAAACGTCAAAAATGAACTTCGGTGCTCAGAAGATATCGTGAGACATAATATAATGATGATCTACACACTGTACATTGTACATGTTGCTTTCATTTTTCAATATGGCCACAAACTAAACTGGGTTAATTCTCAACTTCTTAATTCACTCATTTAATAAAGATATGACCAGTGGAGGAAGAAGTACTCAGATTTTGTACTTAAGTAAAAGTGGTAAGCTGGTAAAGGTGGAGGCAGTTTTAATTACTTTATATACTGCTGGTTAGCTTACTTTGAATTTATTAGTGGATTTACATGTTGTAAAATGTCTAAATCTGCTGTAAAAAGTACAATATTTCCCTCCAAAATGTAGTGGGGTTAAAAGTATAAAGTAGCATAAGGTGGAAAGTACCTCAAAACTGTTCTTAAGCACAGTATTTGAGTAAATACACTTAGTTAAATTCCACCAATGGATATTACACAGACTTTGAGTTTCACCACATTTCATGTAAATATCAAACGATCAAATGATCCAATACGGGTATTTCAACGTGGAGACGCTAGTGTGCTGCTGGTCCAAGCATACTGAGACTGACTGCCTGTCAGTGACCGGACTCACCCTCTCCAGCTGGATGCAAAACGTCTGGTCCCAGCTGAGCCTGCCGACGGCCGCCCAGCGCGTCCGGCCGACCACTCTGGTGTCCAGCCTGAGCACCGCGCCGATCTCCACTGAGACACAGAAAGTAACACTGGAACCGACAATCCACAGGCTCGATCCAAACGACTTACAGGATCTGTCCCAATCAAATGTCCCCCTGCTCACCTCGTCAGTGTGTTTACATGAAGTGTTTCTAAATGGATTCAAACTGTCAGCTCGACACCTTAATTAGTTAAGGTCAAGTTAAAATATTAGTAATCATAAACGGACCAACTTGTTAATTTACTACAATATGTGCACCTTAGTCTTGTTTCCTTTGGTGTTTATTTTTTTTGCATGCCACAATAACGGTCCGAAGAAGTTCATGTTAAGTTTTCATTTCAATTGTGAAACATACAGCTAAAACTTAATTTTTTTTTCTGGACTAGAGCATAACACTGACAGAACTTCAGACAAGGAATAAAAGCATCAATAGAAAAACCTAAAACAAGATGGTCAAAGAAGTGGTTTTTCTATGTTAATAAAGTGCTGAGGCAGTGCAGGCAGTTCATTTAAATTCACTTAAAGCTGCATTAATTGTCTTATTGGCCACTTTGGGGCAGGAAAACTCCACCACAGACTCACAACTGTGATGTACTATCACCTAAGGAAGGCACTGTAGGTAACATGTTAGCTTCCACGTTCAGCAGACACAGAGCGAAAATATCATCCCATCAAAAGTCATGTTTGTGGCCACCTGATGAATGCAAGCTGCTAGATGTTCCACTTTTCTTGTGGTGAGCAGGTCAGCAACAGGCAACGGGTCAAAACACAGGAACAGGTTACAACAGGTACGCAAACATCGCTGATCTGGCGAGGCAAACGCTAAGTGGGCAGGTATATATGCACACAACGGACTGACTTCGGGGAATGATGGGCAGGTGTGCTGGCAGTGAAGCAGTGATGAAGCAGAGAACATGCGGATTTATCGGGGGAAACAGATGCAACTGTGACAAAAATAAAGATCTGTAAAGCTGCAGCACTGGCGAGAATTTTCAGAGGCTTCCAATGACCACATTTTGCACCGCATGTAGTCATGTGATTCATTGTTAGTGTAAAAAATAATGATTAGTGGCGCTTTGATTAAATTCATCAGTGTAAAACAAAACTAAACAATGAACAGCAATGATGTCCCTTCAGTTCCCTTATTAAGAGGTTTCTTCTACTCACTTTACTTTCAGTACCTGGGGTTTCTGTTCATGTTAAAATAATCACTGTAGACACTACAACTAAGGGCACCAGTTAAATATAATATACTAGTGTGGACTCAAACCTGAAACTTGAATCCTTTTTAAGGCATGCTATTCCCAAGTTCTCCTAACTTCCAAAGCTGCAAAAATATAATGAGTTTATACTTGTTTATCCTTTGTCTTTTCTGTTCAGTTTTAACAAAATAGCAAGTAAATGTCATGCCATTTAGCAAATTACTTTCTGAAATGACATAGCCTCCTTCCAACATCCTTATGGGATATGATGTAATAAAATGCAATAAGCACACTGATAGTGATATTAGATTAACCTTTACACAAGTATTTCAAACTGTTCTACAAGCATGTTTCGATTTGATTAAAAATGCTTTTAATATCTGTCGGTCCG
This sequence comes from Coreoperca whiteheadi, assembly GCA_011952105.1. Lineage (NCBI taxonomy): Eukaryota > Metazoa > Chordata > Actinopteri > Centrarchiformes > Sinipercidae > Coreoperca > Coreoperca whiteheadi. The sequence goes on along the minus strand of CM022476.1, from coordinate 2,985,002 downwards.
TGTAAACAAAACAACAAAATGACAACCACGCAACTGAGCAATCTCCATTCATCGATGAAGACCATGAGATGCGACTGAAAGCTCAGAAAACAGCTAGTATATGGACCTTGAGTTAAGATCATGTTATAAAACTTCTCTTCACAAGGCCAAACAACTTTCACACTCATCTAGACGTGCTTGTAATCCACTCGCACTCATTTTCTACAGACAGTCAAGTGAACAAGCATTACGTTTACATGTCACGACCCTACAACTCTCTGCATGTTAGTGCTTTATTATTTTATCAATTGTCATTTTTTACACTTTATTTATTTGGTCCACATAATTCCATTATCATTTCCAACAAAGCTTTCTGGAAAGAACTACCTGATTTGGCACTAATTAAAGGGGAAAGGGGGGATTCAAAAAAAGAAAAGAAAAAGAAAAGCTCAATTTAAACCCAAATAAATATGTATTCATTATTAATTTATTAATAGAAAACATTACTCTCCATAGTTGTTGTATTGTATGCTTGCCTGTTGACAAATGTCACATTTTTGCATGTTCAGTTGACCAGCCATGATTAAATGACTCTCTAGGTTACAATAGTAAGTAATTGGAGTCCATTGTAAATGTTATTGACCACCTGTTCTATTTTCTCTATAATGAATGCCAAATTACAATGTCCTCTCTAGCAACTATCCCAGGAAATTTTTCAGAAATTGCAGATACCGTTACTGTATTATTTATTTATACTTAGTTTGTATCTGTTGCTGTAAGAATTCAATTCTACTTGAGTGATCAATAACATTTCACCCTACTGTATCTTCAATAGGGAACAGCTGAGACACAAGCTAAACTGTTGGCAAAACAGTAAAATGTAAAAACTAAACTAAATGCTTTAAAAAATACAAAATGTCCACTTACCAGAGGGTCCGTCCGTCCCGCGAGCAGCTGGTGAACTGTCCTCAGTGGGACTCAGATGGTTTTCCTGCTCTGGTTTTGTCAGAGGTTTCAGTAAGTCCTCACATCCGAGAAGCCGGACCTCAAGTTTACCTGAAAAAATAATAAAGAGAACTTAAAATTTTACTTTAAAAACAGAATATTCAACTTGCACTGTACAAGGTCAGCATCTACCAAATTAAATTGCTATCAAGTGTAAAACTAACTACACACAAGCTGGAAGTAATTCAAAACACTGTTCTTACTAAATACATCAACCCTACACCGTGTAGCCATGCGTGTTTCTAGTGCCTGGTAATGAATTGCAGTTAAGACAGCTGACCAAAATGGAAGCAGCATTTTAAAATAAAACCTTTCATTTGTCAGCGTGAATAAATCTCTCGGACTGAAGCCTTTAATCAGCACTGTCTGGAGCTGCACCCTGAGCTTTCACATCCTAATTTTCTTCATTTCACTGTAGTGCTAACAGCTGTGGAGCAGAAAATCACCCCCAGTGTTTTCACTGCTCCGAGACCCGCTCTCATTTTTTGCTGCCAACAGAGCAACTCCTGGATTTGTCTCCTCGTTACGTCATCGAAAGGCTTTTTTTGGCCTTTTTTTTTTTTGAAGGGCAAGACTGGCTTACAGCGGAACCCGTCCAAAACCAACAGATTACATCTGATTTTCGACTGCCAGAGGTCAGCGTATGGTAAACCATGTTCAAACACTGGGCACCCATGATACAAATGGGAATGGCTGTTGGAGTGACAAAAACACAAAACAAGTCTACTTGCAATTATTTTCTTCGATTTAAGCGTGGTTTACAAATGTTCATTTCAAGGTGCTGGACGGAATCCATAACCTGCAAATCAGGCTGAATCTGAGAGAAAATGCTTGACTTTATTCAAACCAAGTAAACATGAAGTATCAGTGTGTCCCTCTTACTCATACAGACTTTTTAAGTGCCTGAAAATGAATCATGTAGAACAACCCATCTCCATACACGCAAGAATGAATGTCCGTATTGTTCAGAAACTGCGTAATTTGCAATGATACGTACCAGTCAAGGAGGCAGGTCTGATAGAGAAGACGGACGGGGAGGTGGACAGAAGACAACCAGTTCTGGAGATCTGGGGAGACGGGGGTCCTTCTGAAGGGTCGACCCCCCTTGCAGGCTGCTGTGGAGGCTCCTGGCTCTTTTCCTTCGGGCATTTCTCTAGGGACAGCCGCAGAAGATCCAGCTTCTGGGAGGACTCCTGCACCCGGGACCGAGCCTGACAAGAAGACAAACATTGTACTGTAACGTTTGGTCTTTTCAAACATAGTGCTCTTTGGTATTTCGGGGATGCGGTCAGTGTGCCACACTTTGAACATAAACACGTTTAGCTTTGATTTTGTGATTTTATTAAATATCATATTTTGGATATTTGGGAGCCAGTGAAGGTGCAACTCTGGCCAAAACTAAGCAGGATCGAAAAGCCGACATTAAACTTTATGTTTGTTGCATATTTAATGTTATCAGTTAACCCCTTAAAAGGCCCATACCTGTGATGTTGGAATTGACTTTTTATTACTGGTTTCCATTCATTTATATGTGACATATAAATCTAACGGAAAACTCTTAAAACCTGCTTGCTTTGTTTAAACTATCACAGTGAATGTCTGCAACGTTACAGGATAATGCTGTGATCCTTAAGGAGTAATGCAGACTTGTTTACACAACTCAAGAACGTTTCAAGACAGCTGCAAAGTGATTTTTATATTCTAGAGAAACTAATGGAAACCAACAGAAACTTCTGCAGGATGCACTGGGAACTGGTCAGAAGTAACACGGTGTTAAGTAGACATAATCTGTAAGGGGCTAAAACTTGGCTTAAAGGTTCTTTATAAATGTATTCGATTCAAATGTGTCCACAAGCGCCTGAGCAATGGAGCAAGTGGTGCGAATGGATGCCCATTATTCAGTTAGGGCACAGCAAAGTAAAAGGTTTTGCTACCCCACTTTTTGTCTTTTTAAAAATAAACTTATCATCATACAGTCCCACGCAATCAGGTGATTATATTTAAGCAGCCCATGTCAATGACCGTTTTACTATTTTCAGCAACTGACAAAAACAAGTAATAGAAAAAAAACCGCCGAAATGCTGGACCCATTTGCGATTGGACAGGACTCGGCTGTGGAGATGGGACGTTCGCGAAGGTTTTAGGTTCAAATGTTTTCAACGTGTTCCAAGTAGACATCTTTCTCTGTAGCTACAGGTTATTCTACAATGCAGTAAACAGGTAAAACAAAGTGTGTACAGTTACATGAAATGTGCTGTCATAAGAATGTGGAAAGCCAATATTTAATACTTGTACTGTTTCCCCCCCCCATGTTTAGACTGCACATCAGCATTCTGGCTCCCCTGAACTCGAGCTACTTTAATATACACCTGGTTGAGAGACCCACCTCTGCCAGTGCCTTCTGGTCCAGCGATGAGATTCCCTCCAGCTGCTTCACCACATCTCTGGCCAGCGTCAACACATCTGTCTCTCTCTGCATGTAGTGCTGCAACTCTGCCGAACGAGCATCCACAGGACTGACAGCGCCCGGAGAGATCCCTGAGAGGACGAGGCCGAGAGAGCGAGAGAGAGAGAGAGAGAGAGCATTTCAGAGTGAAGGAGTTCATGTCAGACGAGCGATGCATCCTCGTAGATCCTCACTTTCATTCCTGATATCGATATTTATAAAGCTGAAGTGAGCCCTTTTCTCTCAAATGTCACTGTGCTCCAGGCAAAGGTCTTAACATTACATTTTTTACATTTCTGGCATTTAGCTGACACTTATCTGAAACGTATGAAAGCTCTAAAAGGCGAGATAAAAATGAAAACCCTTCACCTGTTGCTGAGTTAATATAAGGAGACATGCGCTGGAGAAAAAAAAACCTGTTAATTAAAATGTGGTACTTCAGACTGAAAGAATCCTAGTTTTTTTTTTCTCTTGCTGCTTGGGGCTTTGCCTTACGAATGTCAGTACTTTGCCTGAATAGCTTGAATCATTTTCTCAAAAAAACAAACTAATAGTTAACTGGGGGGGAATCTGCACCAATTAACATTTGACACTGTACACATGGTTAAATGGTTCCTGTTTGTTCTACGTTTGCGTAGAAAAAAAGCATTAATTCTGTACTTAATTTCTCAACATTTTTAATCAAGTCCTGCATATGCTTATAGGGTGTGAAAAATGCGGTTATTTCATCTGTTTGGATTAGAAATCTGCTACTTTTCCTATGTAAATATGATGAGAGTTGTGAACAAAGCAGCAAGTGACAGTGAGTGTAATGTGTGACGTGCCCTACTGTGTTAACATTTGCTTTTCCACGTTTAGCTTGGCACTTGGATGCACAGTGAATTAAACTGCCTGCAATAGCAGAGAGGACTTCAATTCCCGGCAGATCACAACATTACAAGGAATCGATGAGAGGAAAGGAGGTCAGGGGGTCAGGAGAAGGAAAGATGAGCCGAGGAAACAAGGTACAGTTACTCGTCTCGTGTTTTAATACTCTTTTCCTTTCAAGCCATGAATAAGTTTGTAAGGGATAGTTTCAGAGTTTTCAAACGGCGCACATCTCCAGTTCAGAATTAACTGTCACATTTACTCCGTCTCTATTAATGCTGTCAGACTGTTTTCACTTTCCAGATTACACAAGTAACACTCTCACAGATGACAGTTGGCAGGAAGCGCGGTTTAACCAATATGGGTTTTTTCTACTAGCACTGATATTTCTGAACGTTTGAAGTTGCTGAAAGGCAATATTTTCTACTGTTACGCAGAACATGACCCTTTTCAAACCAAAAACCTAGACTTTTTCACATGGAAATGCTTTTTGGGGACACTAAAACTTTACTGACACTGAAATATTGTTACAGCATGCCACCCTAAACCTCTTGAGTGAAAGGGAAGCTCCGCCATACTTTGACTGCCTTAAATTACCATAACAAGCATAACATTTTCAAACCAACATGTCTGGCTTAAGATCAGCAGGGAAGATGCAAAACTAAAGATCGGCGATGTTCGAGAAAGTGTCTGAGATACATCGACGGGAAAAGTTGGAAAATGATTACTTAGAGGTCTAACAGCTATAATTTCACAAAGTATCCGTACCCTTAAAGCCCGTCTTTTAACCTCCTTAACTGTTTTACTTTTTGACTCCCAAAAACAACAGTCTTTGTAATTCATGATTCCTAAAACATTAAGAGGACATTGACCTCTGACACCAAATTGTCATTTTTTTAAATGAAAAACAAACAAACAAACAAGTTAGTCTTCTAGATATCACAACTCAATTTCCAGCCTGAACCCCCGTCACATTTGTTCAATAATAGATTTGCGGTCTGGTGTTCAAGCCAAAACATGGCATTACAGTTGTATTATTCCAATATGCTGTTATCCGTTATGTTTTCACTTCTTGTTTCTGATAGATTTCACAGATGTGATGGTGCTGCTGCCGTTGCTACTGGTGACAGGCAGTATTAGATGATTTCATGCCTCTTTCGGGGTAGTTACATACTAGAAGAAGCTCAGAGGCTGGTAATATCTCTAACTTTACATAAAGAATAAGAATCTCTAAAATAAAAAAAAATTCTGACAGTTGTATATATAAGAATGCTCATATTGACATCCAGTGCATCATTCTGTGACTCATGGCCCAGGACTCTGACCTCCATGTGTAGAGCTGTCATGGTTGCTGCCACTATCACCGCCAATACCGCCGCCGCTGCTGCTGCCAGCCTGGGTGACTTTGATAATCTGCAGTCGGATCAGCTCGATCTTGGAGCGGCTATCCTGCAGCATCTGCTGAGCTGTGGACAACATCTGATCCTGCGTAACGACATCACATCAAGGGACAACAAGCCCCCACTTCATCATCCACGCTTTTTCCCCCCGCTGACAGGTCAGCTGGGACAGGAACACATTCATGAGCAACATGCGGACTGAACACAGCCGCAGTTCACATTAACAAGTGGCAGAACGTGAGGAAGTCACCAGTGACAGTGCTGCACACACAACTCATTGCCACACTGGGCAAAGACAAGTGCCAAAGAAGAGATGGATAAGTGAGAACAACATGTTCAAATCAGATGGAAACAGTATGACTTTACACTTCACAAACCTCAGGGTGATGCGCTCGCTCCTTGCTGAATAAGGACTAATTTGTCATCCTCTGTGGAGGTGGTGGAGGGACTTCTCAGGTTGCGCCTCGCTCCACCTTCACTATCCTTGAAACACAGGTCCCCTGATGTTATGGTGCGTTCACACACACACACACACACACACACACACACACTTTGAGGGCTCTTCTGATGCGGCTCCTACATCTTGAGATCTGGATCACGCAGCCTGTCCTCCTGTTTGTTTTTGCCTCCTTGCAGACTCCTCTGCAACATCCCCTTCACACTGCATCCTCGTCATCCACTCTGTAACCAAATCTCTCTCTCTCTCTGTCTCTTTTAGGGTGGTGGTGGTGTGTGTGTGTGGGGGGGGGTTCTCTCTGCAGGGGGGCGGCAGAGTCCCTCTCCCGTGCCAGCACTGCTGCTGCTGCTGCTAGTCTAACAGTGCTGATCGCCTGCTCTGGGCTCGGCATTGGCCGCTGCATGACCACATGTTCCTGTGCTGTCACCAACCACAAGACAAATACAGAGCTGCTGCTGCTGCTGCTCCCTTCTGGCCAAGGCAGAGAGACCAGCCTGCAGGTTTTAGGAGATTTGTTTAACCTGCTTTGACAAGAAGGTGATGTGAGTGACATTGATAAACATACTGGTAGCAGTCAGACAGACACACATCCAGGGGGCGGGAAATGAAGGAGCAGCTGCTCGTGTATACCTACTGAACATGATCCCGGACATACAGCTAGGTGTGCTGGCAGCGTTGTGCATTCGCAGTGGGGCTGTGAATGTTTCCAAGCCCTGAGTACACACTGCTTGTTCTCATACATGACAGCCCTGAGGTGGTTGTTGTTGTCCTCTTCTCAGCCGTCCGCTATCCCGTAAAATGATGATGGTGGAGATTGGCGGGCTCAGGTTGACAGGCGACTGATATAAAGCCATTCATAAATGAGTTACAGGTAGACACGAAAGGACACGCTTGAATATCATTCCTCACCGTTCACCTGTCGTAATTGGGCTATTACACGTCCACTAGCATAAAGCCCCCCCCGCTAAAATAGGAAAAATTTAAAGCTATTATTTAGACATGGCTTTGTTTATGAACACAATGAATGAGTGCGGAAGGACATAACCTAAAGAAAAACATCCTGTTTATTCGGCCTTTCCTTATCTAAAACAAACAATTAGCTAGCAAAACTGTGACGAACAGGCTAATTTGCACTGACCACCAGAATGAGGCTCCTGTCTCCTCACTGATATTCAGCATCTTTTTAAAGTGCGCAAGTGCGAGTCGGTCCAACTGAAGGTTTGGCCTTCCCCTGAATAAACGTATTTTTTTGGCCGCGATTCATTTTGAAATCGCTTATTCGAGAAATATAAGTAATAATTTGAGGTTTAGTTCATTTTGGGTGAGATTTTAATAGAAGAGACGGTGGTAAATCAGCAAATTGGAGCCGAGTAGTGAGACCTATTTTGAGAGGCGGAGCTCGTCGCTTCTCCATTCGGTGAGGCGCGTTCGTAATGAAAGGAGCGCGTGAGCGGCGCTTGCTGTGACTTCCTCCTCGCTCGCTCATCGGCAGCTACATTGTGTGGAAAGCAGCACGTTGTTGGCTTCTGCACGCTGAACTTTACGCCGAATTAACGTTCTCCTGTTCAAGGAGAAACCAGATTCAAAGCGACCAGCTATTTTTTCAGACGTCTGTAAGTTACCCCAGCTTGCGAAAACATGTCGGCCTCGGCGGCAAAAGTGAGTAAAAAGGAGCTGAACTCGAACCATGACGGAGCGGACGAAACCTCCGGTAAGGGGGAATGGCGGCCTCCTGTTCACCGCCATTTTCACTTTTTTCTCTTAACATAATTTGCATTGCCATAGGGTGTAATATTCTTAATAATTATGGTGTGTATTGTTTTGATTTTGCTTAATGCACCGGGACCTTTTTTGCGGTTGACCGCGGCAGTTGCTGCGTGTATTCACATTTCGAGAACTGCAGCTAGCTAGTCAGCTAACGCGGTTATTAGCATACCGCTACTCCTGCCTGCTGTTGTTCAGTTCAGACCGGTGCTGAGAGGCCATGTTAGCTAGTTGATTTAGCATCATCAGCATGGCCAGTTATGTCGTTGGTTACTTACGGAGTGGCCGTATGCAATGCTGGAGGATCATTGTTCTGTGTACTGTTAGAAAATTACCTCAAATTGGCCAATATGTGTTTACATTTCTATCACGACGTTTTAATAACCGTAAAAGTTGTGCGTTTCATTTGGGCATTAGCAGTTAGCCAGCTCGTGTTGTTGTTGTAATGTTACCTAACGCTAGCTGACGACGTTACGTTTTGTTTCTCGAAAATGCATTTAAATTCACCGGCCCTGCAAACGGCTAAACTACGTAATTATTATATTTAGACAAATGGATACAGGACTCCGCCGTATGAGCAACAGTTTAATAGTTAAGGGGATCTATTCTGGCATATGTCCTAGCTCGGTCTCTCACGTTATCGCGGCTGTCTATGTGTGTGTGGAGTCAGATGTCCCACATTTAAACCACGCGGCCTTGTCGGTAGCAGCCGGCAGGAAACGGTGAGCGTCTTAGCCGCCAGAACTGTAGCTATTGGCCGCTCGCATTATCTTATCCATTTAATCTGCCAGATTACCTGACTACCGTTAACGTTACCTACCGCGTATTTACGATGGTTTAGCTATTGTAAACACCGAAACTCTTGGAATAGCTAAATATCGCTCGTTAAGACATCAGTAACGTTAGTTTTCGTAAATTAGTTATCTTAGTTGCAGCAATAAAAAGTAACTTTCAATGACAGTAAATTTACTACAATGTATATACGCACAGTTGTGTGCGATTAAATACTTTTTAAAAATGTTTTTAAAAACAATTTCCATGTCCATGTGTTTTTAAAAAAAAAAATAAAAAATTAGGCTCCAGTCCATGCTGTTGATGCTACTAACTTGTGTGTAATAAGTTCTACATAATCTTGTAACACACCTATTTCTTTTTTTTCCACAGAGAAAGAGCAGCAAGAAGCTATTGAACACATTGATGAAGTTCAAAATGAAATTGACAGGTAATTATTTATTTGTTTAAAGTGAAATTATTAGACATTAGGGATGTCACACCATGTTCTTGTTGTGGATGAAATTTTCTGTCCAGCAGGAAGATCAAAGAGGTGATTAGTTCATCTTTTAACAAAAAGGAACTAACTGGTGAAATCAGATGCTGGATTCTGTGGCTGGGATGGAAAATTTGGTTTGTGATTTATTTTATGTTTTTTCCCCTCTTCAGGTTGAACGAGCAAGCCAGTGAGGAAATCCTCAAAGTAGAACAGAAATACAACAAACTCCGTCAGCCATTCTTTCAGAAGAGGTCAGAACTGATCGCCAAAATCCCCAACTTCTGGGTCACCACATTTGTCAACCATCCACAAGGTGAGCAATTTAACATGAGGTTTTTTATTGCCATATTTGGGTGAAAGTATTATTTTAAATTGAAATGACAAACGTTCGCATAACTTTGGACAGTGACTCAAGTGTGTTCTCTGTGATCGGTTTCCCCAACAGTATCTGCCCTACTGGGAGAGGAAGATGAAGAAGCACTTCATTACCTGAGCCGAGTGGAGGTGACAGAGTTTGAAGACATCAAGTCAGGCTACAGAATAGATTTTGTAAGTATTGTAATGTTGTACACCCACAACCATGGAGGTGCAAGCTGTCTATTGTGTTCTTACCTGGGTGCATTTTTTATCTTCTAGTATTTCGATGAAAATCCGTACTTCGAAAACAAAGTACTTTCCAAAGAGTTCCATTTGAACGAGAGCGGTGACCCATCTTCAAAGTCAACAGAAATCAAATGGAAATCAGGAAAGGTATGAGTTTGTCAGCAAAGTAAACTTGAGGGGGTGAAGAGAACCATTTTTTTCCCCCTGAGCTGCAATGTTAGCTTTGACTTAACTTAAAAAAAAAACAAAAAACAGCAAATATTAAACCAGCTCGACCTGACCTAACTCAGAGCTTGCACATTGGAGGTTTTCAGTTATACACTTTATGTCTCTCTGTTTGTAGGACCTGACCAAGCGCTCCAGCCAGACACAGAACAAAGCAGGAAGGAAGAGGCAACATGAAGAGCCCGAGAGCTTCTTCACTTGGTTCACTGATCACGCTGACGCTGGAGCTGATGAGCTTGGGGAGGTCATCAAGGACGACATCTGGCCAAACCCTCTGCAGTACTACCTGGTATGTTTACGACCAGGTTAATGTATCCTTGTTTGTTGCATGTAAATTCCCCTTGCTGCCACTTTCCACAATAAGCAGATATCTTTCAGCTATGTTAATTTACTTCATTTTTATCTTTTGTGTGGGTGTTCTGGGCATGTATCTTGCCTTGCCACCAAGGCAGCAAACTTTCTATTACTTCTGGTATAAGTGAAAGACAAACAAAAGTGCTTAAGGGGATTCTTATCACTAGGTTCCTGACATGGATGATGAAGAGGGTGAAGGTGAGGACGACGAAGAGGATGAGGAGGGTCTGGAGGACATAGACGAGGAGGGAGATGAAGATGGAGAGGAGGACGAGGAGGACGATGGAGAAGATGGAGAGGTAAAGTGATAGTCAAAGTCAAACGGGTGTCGTTAACAGTAGTTTGCTTGCAACACTCACTTACGGTCTCTCCTTACAGGATGACGAAGGAGAAGACGACTAAGAAATAACATCATCTACCCAGACCCTCAACCTTCTATTCCCTGTTTGGTTTTTCCACTCACGTTCGGGAGCAAAGGTTTAATTTTATTTTTTACTTTTTTTTTTGTTTATTTTTTAAAATCCTGTGTGCTTCATTTCCATTCTGAGGCCTCTTCACTTGTTGGTGCCATGTTATGTTCTCCTTTGACTCATCTTAGGCCAATGGCACTTTGCCCTGAATTGTGAGTACCATCCCCCAAAGTCATCTTAAAAAATAAAAAGTATAAAAATAGAATCAGCACAGCATCCTGAGTAGAATTTGAAGACAATTCACACAGAATTCCTCCTGTTAAAGGTTGTGTGGTAAATTGACTAAAGCCATGGTGTAGTGACCCAGCGCTAGTTGACCTCGATATTTTTCCCCCATATAAATTTTTTTATTTTTTTTTTCAGCTGGGGAGATGATCCTCAAACTTGTTATTTTTCCCCTATGTGATTAACGAGTACCAGCTCATTCCTTTGACTTGTAATGTTTAGGGGGAGGGGGTGGGGTAAGCTGGGGAGGGGCAGGAGTATGTTGGTTATTGGGGAGAGTGGTTATTTTGACACCATTTCTATGGGACTTTTTTTTTTCATTGTATTGTTTTACAGATATCCATTGAGATTTGAAATGACATTTTTAATAAAGAACAAAATGGAAAAAAAAAGCTTGTAAATTTTGGCCCCCAACTGCTTCATGGGTAAAATAAACCTGTTATCTCATAGAATTCACATTTAATCACACTTTCCTTTTCTGCTGGGGGGAAAAGAAACTGTTATAAATTTGAGGTGTAAAACTTGCTTTGTTACAATAATAAAACTTACTGTGTTTACATGTGTGGGAGTTTTCAAACCAAGTGGGTGCGTAGAACTTTATTGTAAACATAGTTTTGGGTAACAACAAAAGGCACCTGGGTTCACTGTACAGTTAGACGTCCATCAGCTCATGTAGGATTTTGGAGTCATTAGCAGGCTTGAAGCAAAGTCTTCGCTTAATAGGTGGTGGGTGATTAAAGCCAAGAAGGTGTGCTCTGACTCCTCAAAACTGGTTTTTGTTATCGTGTCTGGGCATTCACTGGGCTGAAAGGCCCAACCTGGAGTAAGGAAAGACAAATGGAGACTTTTCAAATGTTTATAAATGGGTACCATGCAATATCACACATGACAACAAATGGATCCAAACAAGTGGGAAGTCTGTCAATATAGGATGAGAAGCATGAAAGCCTGCTAGCACAGTGTGCAGAATTATTTTCTTTAAGATTTGAATTTAAGTTAGCACTTACTCCTAAATGACATACCAATGCCTTACACCAATTATGGCATTATTTCATAAGGATTTGATCGCAGTGTTTTCCTAGAGATATGACTTCAATTTTAGATTTGACTTAAAATGTAACACTTGCACCAAATTCACAGTAAATATTATGATCTCAAAGACTTGATTATAACAAATTCTGAAACTATAACAAGTATTTCAGTAGAAGTTACATGAGAGTGCTTAACTCAAATTTAGTTTGACTTAACAAATATTTCTTGTTCCATGAATACAACGGATTATGGCATAAACACAAGTTTCACTTAAATGAAGTTAGTGTGAATAACTTGAATTTGTTGGTGAAGTTCAACTATAATTGACGGTCTTCACTATAATTTACTAAATTCTGACCACTACAGTATGTGTAGATCTGCATATTTAATGATTAAGCATAAGCAAGTTGCATTTTTTTTTAAACAGTTTAATGATCACATGCTTTGTCGTTATGGATATGTGGGACAAAAGTGACCAGATGGCCAAAACAGGCATAAACCTTTTTACAGAACAATTTTTTTTATTTATTGGTGGTCTTGTCTCATCCCACAGTAAGTTACACAGTAGACCTCATCAAAATGTTCCTGAAACTACGCTCAGTTGAAGATGCATTTAGTTTTGCACCATAGACCGTATTAGTACCCACCTAAATGAGTTTTACACCGAGGACAGGTGGCCACCGTCCACGAGAACCCGGGGAACCAGGAGAAGTGTTTGTCCGCCGGCCAGTGCTGGGTAACGTCCGCTTTTCTGAACGTAATCACCTCAAACTGGTGTCCGTGGGGGTTCTCGAAAAGCTGGATGTTAACCCTTCGGCCCCCGACCAACGTGTCGTTGCGGCTGGAGAGCGCCAGCCGGCTTGGTACGAAGTGGATGTCCGTCCCGAACGCTAGCTCGTGTCCACACGCCCTGCACAGTATCAGGGCGGACGGGCTGGTCCCCCCCTCCTCCGCCGCGGCGGCAGCACACGCCGCAGCGGGATAAAACAGGAGCACAAAGGAAATATACTGCATTATTAACCTCTCCAGCTGCTTCACGAACAACCGCAGGCTCCGTTTGCACCCCATCGATGCCTGGCACGCACATGGAAGGCTAATCACAAACTAACTAGCTTCAAATCCTAGCTCGTAGCTTTGTTTTTAGCGGAGGTCGCGCGAACACCGACGAGTGTCGTTTGGTTATCGAAAGTACATCAGACTCATCACTTAAGTACGTTAACTCAGCCAAGAAGCATTAACCTGCAGTGCTAATATAACGTTACTACTATATGGAGATTCGTGAACTTAATAGGCAACTAACGTTAAAGTTGGCTAACGTTAATTTAGTGAGCGTTAGCTTGCTGTTCGGGCTAACTTATGTTCGGAAGTGCCATGGAAAGAAACAGGAAATGCAGTCATCTCATCCATTCCCTACTCTTAATTGCGCACATTACAGTGAAACAGGCACATAACTGTTAACGTTAAACTGTAATTTGACAGCCATGTATACGCTATTTCACTTAAACATTTGGTAACTTAACGTTACATTTGAACTGTAGAAAAACATTTTTTTGTGTAACCCGCCGTCACCACCATTTTGGGTTTCATTGTGCTTTTTGGGGGTTGTTTTATTCATATATTAATTACGAAATAAAGGATAGTAAGACAAAAAATGGGCATTAAATAAAAACTTAAGATAGCTAACGTTAGTAGTGTGTAAGGGAATGGCCCTATTCATGAGTTTTTATTAGTTAGCGTTAGGTGAAACATCACCCGTTACTTTCAGTAGTTACCACGGGTAACCACGGAAAACGCGCCTCCACCAATCACAGAACAGGATATTGCGAACGAGCCAATCAGGGTGGTTGTTTGTCGAACCAAACAACCGTCCGCTACCACAGACAAAAGTCGAGATTTATCTAGGAAACATGTTAACTTAGCGCGGTAGTAACGAACTAACGTTACCGCTTTTAACGTGTGTTTGGTTTGGGTCTTGGCTGATCCTAAACGCGGTCTAAATGTTGTTGTAAACGTCTGTAAAGAATGAAAACAAGGGATTCGTCGCCGCCGCCGGTTCACGTCCACGTACCGGAGACCACACCTGTACATGTCCATATGAGGAGGAGTTCCAGCAGGACCCCGCAGGTGAGTACACTGGTTTATCAAAGTGGAAATACATGAGGTTTTCATTAGTCAGTTTATGATATATGCATAATGATCAAAGTTCAAATATATCTAATGCATAGGTCTGTTTTCACTCGCACTGATTTTTTAGATTTTAGTGTTACATTTTCACTTTAACATACTTTTTAAAAAATACACTAAATTATTACGAGGATGCTCGTGTTTTTCTTGTGGAATTCCTCCTTATTTTCCCCCCCTTCAGCAGAACAGGACAAAAGATGCCCAGGTGAAGGGAGATGGAGGGAGGCCACAGGTCCGGGCGCCATGGATTCCTCCCGGAAGGCTGTCTCGCCGAAGAGATGTGGGTTCATACGTGTGCCAAGTCACTTTTGTAGTGTTTATCTCTCACTGCCATTAATTCAGTCGGTGCCAATATGCATGCGGGCAAATGAACAGAATTGGGGAGAGGAACGGCTATTCTGGCAGGGAATTTTTGCTCTCCTAACAGGACAGACAGGTTTGACAGGTTTGACAGGAGTGCTGAATGTGGTCAAACGAAGATTACAAACAAAACTGAATAATGTAAGCAGTAATAATCCAATTTCATGGCTTGTTTACCATGGTCATATGCAATTAATGAGCACATAAGCGTGTAAAGGGTGTTGATGCTCTGAGCTTGCTTAGATCGTATGAAATGGAAGATATCCACTGATATGCAGCATGCTTTATTGGTAGGCAATTAGGCACCTCTGAATACTTTAAACGCTTCAGAGCTTGAATGTCTTTTTTTCCTTTTTAAGAAACTATTTCAGCATGGGTCTTGTTTGTTTGTGTCCTATGCTCAGAGAAGCCGAGTGCAGCATCGGCCAGAAAGCGGAGTCGGACGTCAGCGTGATGCGGAGGAGCAGGAGGAAGAGGAGCTGGCTGCCGGGTCTGAAAACCTTAGCGTCCTACTCGGAGAGCAAGAAAGCATTCGACGTTTAAAGAAGTAAGAGCCTCTGCAGCAGGCCGGAAATTAACAAAGCTTTGTAGGTAACGGCTCATATTCAAAGGAAACCCACCCTAACATACTTTAATAGGGCCCAAAACAGTTTGCGGTTATGTGCTTTTTACATCTCGGGACATTTCCTTTTGCTACGATTTGTCTTCTTTTGGTGGAAACTGGTAACCATCCAGAGATATCAGGGTTTTGGTTTTTTCGCTGCCGGTCCTCTCAAAATTAAAAAGCAAAGGGCTTCTCTCCTGGGGCACCATTTTTCGTCCCGGGAGAGATGTACGTTTGCCAAGAATAGACCAGAAAACAGCACGGTAAACTTGGGTTACAGTTGCAGGACATAGTGCACTACGTTAGCCTTCTCTTTTTACTGTAAAACTGTTGTACGTGTGCTGTTTTATTTGGTGAACTGCGTCAGTCAGCACCGCAGTTTGTCCCCTGAGTAATATCTTGTGGAACAGCTGTAGGGCATTAAACCTGCTGTGGAGTAGACAGAAGGAGTTTCTCACTGTGGTAAAAAAAAATACTCTGGCGGGGTTTAGAGTCATCGGCATACATTTTGACGAAATGCCTGATTATTTTTTTTTTGTGTGTGTGGATGAGGTGCCCCTTTTTTGCTGCAACTTTTAATCTTTCTAAAATAATCAGAAAAGATGCAGGCCACCTATGATGAATGTGTCTCATGCGGCGACAGCTGAATACACACGTTGTTACCTCCAGTTTCATCTTCTTTCCTTTTGCTTGCAGGTCGGATTCTAGAGGTCACCACAGAGGGACAGACGCGCTCCTGAGGGCGCTTGTAGAAGCAGAAATCGACGGCGTAGCAGTAGCTAATCAGCTGACATCTCTGAAGGAAACTATCGACAGTCTCGCTAAGGTAAATTTGGCACCAAATGCAGGATTGAAGGATAGATGCAGGATGAATGAATGGAAGAGGATGTGTTTTGCGGTACACAATTGTGTTTATATTCATGCATTTATTTTTGTAGGACAAGCAGCTATCAAAATTGCACGCGGCGTCACTGGGACGCCAGCAGGAGCTGTTGTTGGAGAAGATAGAGATGTTTGACAACACGAATCACAGCCTTCGAGAGCTCCTCAGAGAGTGGAGTGACTACGAGGTACAGGGAGTAGAAGAAAACCCGAGGAGGGCAAAATGTCAATGCGCACTAATTCTCTTTCTGACTGTAATTTGCATGGTGTGTCCACAGAGAGAATCACTGGTGTGGTCAGAACAGAAAGATGCCTTAAAGAAGAGACTGGCCGACAGCGAAGCCGAGAACATTGTGAGTCATTTCCACCTGGTCACATGCAGTGATGTTTCTTTCCCTTTCTTTGCCGTTATCACCAGCCGCCAGATATGTGAGGAGGTTTCTCTTGGCTTCCTTCTTCTCTTACAGCGACTTGTGGCCAAACTCACCAACAAGGAGAAAGAGGCTTCTAAGCTTGCCGAGCATTTGGACTTTGAAAAGGTTTGAAACTTACCATTCGATTTGTGCTACGGCTTTACCAAAGGCAGAAAGTCAACACAACGTGTATTCTGTCAAAGCCTGGCAGAAAAAGGTTTAAATCGCTTCCACAGCCATATGCACCTTTGTAAGGTTCAGGTGTTCCCAACTAGGAACTCACCCTCTGCCTCCCTCTGTCATGGCAGGACAACACGAAGACGATGGAGGAGCTCTCAGGAATCCTGCAGTCAACCCGCGGCCATCTGGAATCTGAGCTGACCAGAACAGAAGCCGAAAAGGCCCGTCTGGCTGCGCAGATTCAGGTCTGTGAACATAAATCACAATAAAACGCACACACACACACACGCGCGTCAGATGTGGACCAGTTGTTTGCATCGGTCCAACACACACTGACGTGCTACTGTGTTAGAAGGAAATGGCCGGTGTCCCAACACATTTCAGCTCTAAAAGCTAAAAACCCTCGTTCTTTAACTAACTATGTGACCAATCAGTGTTACTAAATCAGTATCCAGCATGGCGATACTGTGATGATATTAGGTATTATGATGATTTAATACACTTGGTCTTATTGCCTCTTTCTCTGCTCTGATTCTAAAACACTCTTTCCCTGTAGTCTTAAAAGGAGGCTCTGAAACGTTTGTAGCGTGCTCCTATGTGGAAAAAAAAAGAAGTGTCCAAACATTCATGGAAACTTCTCAAACCGCTCCTGCTGGATTATCCACAACGGTTGTCCACAACATGGCTAAATAAACTATTTCCGCATCACACGTTCCGCTTCTTTGTAGCCCAGTAGTTTTGCTGGAAGTGGCATATTAAGCAATCTATATTAGAAAAATAACGATTGTATGTAACCCTACAGAGTGTTTTATCTTAAAAGATACATTATTCCATTAATCCTCTACTTTGGAACTGAAGACGATTGCAGTAGGTCGGTACCATAAAAATGTATAATGGAGGATTAGATAAAGCTCTGCCTGTACTTGCCATTGGTTGCTCATATATAGAGTTACCAGGCCTTTCAGGATGTAAGAAAAGTGGATGATGCAGACCCACCTTAGCTGACCCTCTGAAATGGGATTTTCGTCACTTTCAGAGTGTCACAGCATAAAAGAGCCTGTGTTACCCTTTAAACTGGATGTGTGAACGTCTCTTTTCCTTCTCTGCACGCGGAGCAGGAGATGCAGCAGAGCCACGAGCAGCAGCAGGAGGATCTTCAGGCCCTGCGGGAGGAGCTGAAGGATCTGAGGCAGCGGAGGGAGGAGGAGGAGGAGGAGGAGGATAGGGAGGGGCGGCAAGACCAGGAGGCGCTGGCCCTGCTGACCCAGCAGGCCGAGCGAGCTGAAGAGTCCGCCAGGCAGCTCGCGGCAAAACTGCAGGAGAAGGTGAGTATTCGGCGGCACCACAGGTCTGTACCGCAGTGTCCGAAAATCACAGAGCATCAGAGTGGTGGGCGGAGATTGGTCCGGTAACTTGGCGGTACACGAAGCATCAGAGAATTACGAGCAAAATGTCTTTCTGCAAACAAAGTCCCGGGTTACTTAGAATGATCCACAGGCTGCTCTGCGGTTTATCCTGCATGCAAATGAGTTTTCTCACTGGTGGCAGTGTCTCGCCTGATCGCACGCTTTTATGCAAATCGAGTTCAAAGGAAGTTCAGCCAGCCTCTTGGTTCAGTTGCAATATTCCAGTGAAACGCACAAACACCAGATTCTGAGGCGAGGACACGCTACCAACGCCTATTTCAACTTTGGAAGCACACGATGGCTGAGTTGTACCGAACACACAGCAGACTGCAGCACAGCCGTGTTGTGGGAATGAACCCTTTCTCGCTTGTTGAGTTTGTGCGAACCTTCCTGTGAATCTTGCGTTGCAGCTCCTACCTCCTGTTTTCAGAAGTCTCAGCAAAATGTCCCAAAAATATCAATGTATCCCAGGTGTGAAATAGCTTAAAAGGCCAAACCATGGACAATAATAACAAGACAACATGCGTGTTTTGTTTAAGGAATCCCAGTTGGCTCAAGCTCTGTCCACATCCAGCGACTGGTGCCTCCGCCACTCGAAGGAGGCAGCCGCTAACGGGCAGCTGGAGGAGGACGTGTCTGCCCTCAGATTGTGAGTGCACGTTTAGGTAACGTCATGATATGCGCCGCAGTGAGGCCCCAAAAAAATGTAACATTTTCACATTGTGATTTTGGACTTTGCCAAAAATTGTGTTAGCTGATACAGTCATCCTTATTTACGGCCTGGGTTGATCAGGCATGTCATTTAGAATTGTTACGGATTTGTAACATGTAAGATAGACAGAATTTAGTCAGCACTTCGTGTGGAGCAAGAAAATAGAACTGGTTTATAGTGATGTCACAAAATATTACTTGAACCTTTGAGTGAACAAAATTAAATCCCACTTTCAAATAATCAAAATAATGATGTCATGCACATATAATGCCACCTCTGCACCAGTTTATTATCTAGTGAAGAGAAAATGCATGAAAGACTTGATAATTATTACCTTAGGTTTTGAAGTCTAACAAAGTTTAAAAATTATGATTACATTCTGAATGTTGTCATTTCACATGCTGTGATATTTATTTGTTATTGTGAGGACTCATATTCAGCTGTAGTGTTACTTTGATTAAATTGGACAATCTTGGACCATCACATTTTTCTTTTATGCTGTATTCAAGACAGAGAGAGTTAATGAGTCAGTTAATCAATTCTGTAAACTAGTAAAAATTAATGTTTAGAGTAGTGTTAAATGTGACAAAAATGTGCAAAGTGCTCTAAATATTCAATGTCTTAACACTTGAAAAGTTTGCTCTTCATTTAATTTAATTTCCTCACAGTCTAGAAACCCTTTTTTTATAGATTTGGAAAATGTATAGTTGTGGGGACTGCCTGTGACAACATGGCACAAGCTTTACATACGCGCTTCCGTCACAGTCAGGTGATCGAGCTGAGCTCCCGGCTTCGTTCAGCGGAGGAGAGGAGTCGGGCGGAGAGGGAGGAGCTCAGGGCTCAGCTTCATCACCTCGGCGCTGAAAACGCCACCACCGAGCTGGACAACCAGAGACTCAAGGTACCTTCAGAAAAATCTACAGCAGACTTGAGCTTTCCCCTAACTTCACATCGGTTTCATAAACGTTCGTTAAATCAAACGAGTGTCTATGAATCATCATCACCTAAATTATTGTAAAAATGAGTTCTATTTAATTTATTTTGCAGCTCTTGCGGGTAACTTTCCTGACATAAGTGGTACAGAAAATATTGTTAAATTATCCCCGTTTTGACAGCTTCTTCTTCTTCTGCTGCTGCTGTTTCATGATTGCTGCGGACCAAAGGAAATGTATTTCAATGGCCTTTATCATAATCACACCTCATATTTAGGGTGAGTTGGTGTCATCTGAGGAGAAGCTCGGAGCTCTGCAGTCCGAAGCCCGTCTGCTGAAATCGTCTATCAAAAAGCAAGAAAATCTGGTGGAGAAGTACAAGAAGAAGGTACAGTCACGCTCTCAGCGCCGCTTCACACACTAACACCTGCGAACAAATGATGAGTAACTTACAACACTCGACCACGTTTCTGCACAATGATTTGCTTTTCTAAGTACTGTGATTGCAGAGTGGATGTAGAGACAAACCGATTTCTGCAAACAAAAAAGTTCATCAAGAGTTTTTTTATATTGGATGGATGGACATTTTCTTTAGAGCTGAGCTGCAAGGCAAAGCTCTCTATTTACCAGTCGATCTACGTTCCTACTCTCACCTATGGTCATGAGCTTTGGGTCTTGACCGAAAGGACAAGATCCCGGATACAGGCGGCCGAAATGAGTTTCCTCCGCAGGGTGGCTGGGCGCTCCCTTAGAGATAGGGTGAGGACCTCGGTCACTCGGGAGGAGCTCAGAGTAGAGCTGCTGCTCCTCCACATCGAGAGGAGTCAGCTGAGGTGGCTCGGGCATCTGTCCCGGATGCCTCCTGGACGCCTCCAGAGGCGTTCCGGGCATGTCAAACAGGGAGGAGGCCCCAGGGAAGACCTAGGACACGCTGGAGGGACTATGTCTCTAGGCTGGCCTGGGAACGCCTTGGTATTCTCCTGGAAGAGCTGGAGGAAGTGTCTGGGGAGAGGGAAGTCTGGGCGTCTCTGTTTAGACTGCTGCCCCCGCGACCCGGCCCCGGATAAGGGGAAGAAGAAGGATGGATGGATGGATTTTCTTCGGAGGGTTAAAGAGACTTTAATCTCTTCATGGAAACACTTCAGATTGCAGAAAGTGTTGTAGTTTTCTGTGTTGTACTGACGTCAGGCTCCTCTGTGTAGGTGCAGCAGGCTCGTCTGGAATCAGAGGAGTTCCGCCTGAAGCTGGAGGCGACGCAGAAGGAGGCGCTGGAGGCGAGGGCGAGCCTGGAGAGGGAGAAGGAGCAGGTGAGGAGGGAGCTGCTGGGCCGTCTCCGAGAGCTCGAGACGCTGCCCGACAGACTGAGGAGGACCGAGCAGCGGCTCAGAGACGCCCAGCAGGAGGCCGACTCCCACGAGAGGAGGAACATGGAGCACAACTCCGCCCTCTCTGAAGTCAGACACAAGGTACTTAACAGCCTGGAAGATATATTATAGCTTTGATCGTTAGAGGAAATAAATGGGTGCAATAATGAAGGTTTACTATGTTGTATATCAGTCATTTGTCAAATGTGTTGAAATCAAGCATATTACAAGTTAACTAAAGGTTTGAAATCAGGAGAGATGAGCTCTGGAGCCCACATTTATAGAGCTTCTTAATAAGGTTCAACAACTGACATTTCAACACAAAGCATGTCTTCAGCAGATTAAAAAGTCACATGACTCGCAACCAGCATGTTATTTGAACAGAGTTTTGGTAAACCGTCGACCTGCCACTTTAGAAAATAAACCAACTAATGAGAGTTATATAAACCTTCTTGTCGTCCCAGACCAGTTTTCCTTGTTTGCATCTCAGCAGAGTCACTATTGAACCTCGGCGGCTTCCTGCAGTGAACGTGTCGCCGCACTGCTGTCGATCTCTCTTCTCTCCTGATCTTAACTTAATCAAAACCCTCCCTATCTGCGTTTACTGGCATTCCTGTGTGAGAGGTTGATGGAGCGAAATCGTCACAAATCACTTGAAATGAATGCTGGGTGATGTGCGTTGTCTTCTAATAGGACAATGTCTAGCCAGATAAATAAAAAAACGCATGGCAGTCAACTTGATATGAGGTGCAGTTCATGTGATCCTTTCAACTCATTCATCTCAGTACCGTAGTGTCATTCTTCATACTACCACCAGATAGCGTTTTCTTTCTTACTTATTTACTTAAAGATACCCTTCAAACAGGTTTTAAGACATAAAAAAAAAAGCTTTCAATAATAGTTATCATTATTATTATAAACATCCTTCTAGTCTTAAACTCTGCACATAAATCACTCAGACATCAATGTGAAGGGGAACTTTAAAAAAAATCTAATTAAAGGATTTCATTTGGGCTTTTTTAATGGGAAAGAATTGATATATCCCATTGATGATTAATATATAATTGATAATATAAGAAGAAGCAAACAGAGACGTGTCCAGTTTGTTTTCACTCGATTGTGCGGATTAAACTCAGATACAGCGATGGCTATGGATATAAGTTTGAAGTTGAAATTCACGCTTACTGAGGTAATACTGCAGATTTTGAGGAGTTTTTCAGGGAAGAAAAGGAAAAAACTGTCTTCTGTCGTGCAAGCTGCCATTTAAATTTAGTTCGACTAGAGAGAACTATTGGCTGAAATAATGCAGGATCAATATGATATGTTTTGGGTAGGGCTGTCAAACGATTCATTTTTCCTAATCGCGATTAATCACTGAAATTCAATAGTTAATTGCATGTTTTATCACATGATTAAAATTCTCTTATTTTGCATTTCATAACGTTTTTTTAAGTCCGCATTAACAATGTCACCAATTCTTACCAGTGAATCTTGATTGGGAATCAGTTGATTGCATATTGATATTTTAATTCCGTTCCACACAAGGTGCACGTTGCTTTTGACTTGTCGACAGAGCCGTCTGGGAGCTGTTTAAAGTAAAACGCGCCTTTCAGAACTTTTGTTGTTGTTCATCTCCGTGGCTTCAGCAGGAGGTAGGAAGTGTCTGTGGCAGCTTGACACCAAGTAAGGGTGCGTCAAAGGGTCAAAATAGTAGGAGATTCTAGAGCGTAGCAATTCTGCGCCGAAAAGGTTCTTTGGTAACAGCACCAGTGACGGTGTAATATAAATTAACACAGTTCTAACTCACTGCGATTAACGCTGACAGCCCTAGTTTTGGGGTATTCATTTGAAAGCAGGCAGCACAGAGGTGGCAGAAAATGCAACAAATGTTCCTGGCTGGACTGGAACTGGGGACGTTGCTGTTACATGGCCAGTGATTTAGACCCCAAGGCCTCCAGGACGCTCGCATGGAGGTGGGTGTCTATCATGGCTGACACTGTGTTGCTTGTTAATCGGGCTCGTCCACAGGTGGAACAGCAAGGCACTCAGCTGGAGACGCTTCAGCAGCGGAACCTGCTGCTGCAGGAGGAGAACAACGTTCTCAAAGAGAAAATTCACAACTTAGAGCGGTACAGACGCTTTGAAAAATAAATATCTAGAATTTTTTTTAAAAGATATTCACTTGTACAACACTGATTGCAGACATAACAAAACACTTAGTGACAGAGGCAGTTCCCGTACATCCTCCAAACGGTTGATTTCTGTGTTTGTTTGTTTGTCGCAGGCGGCTGGAGGACATGAAGGTAGAAGGCAAAGAGATGTGTCAGGTTCTCTCCTCGAAGGAAGCCAGTATCCGCAGCGTTCAGCAGCAGCTGGAGGAGAAGAGCCGCGAGTGCAGCGTCCTGTCCAGACAGCTACAACAAACTCTGGACGACGCACAGAAACAGGTCTGAACTATGGAGTCACTTCTTTTACCTGTCCATCAGCGTCCTCATAACAAAACAGCACATACCAACTCATCTTAGAGTCACTGAGTGGGCCCTGAGTAACGCTTGACTGGATATTGTCAGTTTGATGATTTACACACAGTTGGACTCTGCTATCCCTGTTACAGTCCTGACCATTTGCCCGTCGTGCTTCTTTGCCTCCATGCTGCTTGTATTTTTTTAAAGCCCGAAATTTGACTTTAAGTACTATTTATATCACACACGTGTTGTGGAAGTAGAAATTAGGATTCTGCAGAAATTGCAGGCTGTAAATTAAACTCTGAAGAAGGTTTTTCGGTGTGTCATGCCACAAAAGGGCATCAGTTATTGTGTTTTGATGGGCTGCAATAATCGGACTATTGACCTAATTCTATCTGAGACGGTTTTGGATTCAGCGGTCAATTTAACTGAACAGAATCAGACTAATAACACACAACGTCACAATCGTGAGGGTTTCCTCAAGTTCCCAAGAGCTTGACACACACACACACACACACACAAAGAGAGGAATACAAATCAAGATTCTCTTTTATTCTTTCAATATCTTTTTATAGCAACTTTCTTACCAGAAATGCATAGGCCACACAAACAATGATCCAATAACTAGTTAGTTGGTTTGATGTGTGTACATGTCGACAGTGCCCCTCAATAATTTATCTAAAAGTAGAATAAGGATAAATAATTTTAGTGTTTTTTTTTATTTTTGGGGGGTTAATCATGGAATTTTGCAGTCCATGTAAACATAGTGAGGAAAACTTAAACTCAACATTTTGTCCTTTCTGGCGTGCAGGTGGACGACAACATGCAGAGGGTTTTAGCCAAAGAGAGAGCGTGTCAGTCTAAAGCCTTGGACCTGCAGAGCCAGCTGAGCCGAGCCAAGACGGAGCAGAGTCAGCTACAGCGGAGCAAGGAGGAGGTGCGTCATGAGGACACCTGTTGGTCCTCACGCCGGAACTGCTGTGCACGGTAACAAACAATGGAAATAAAACATCTTTACAGAAAGCGTTGTTTCTGTTTTTCCTTCAGATGGAGCGTCGTTTCCAGAGTCAGCTGCAGAACATGAAGGACAGACTGGAGCAGTCCGACTCTACCAACCGCAGTCTGCACAACTATGTTCATTTTCTCAAAACCTCATATGGAAACGTGTTTAGTGACTCTTTCCTCACAAGCTGACTGCAAAATCCTCCAACCTGACCAGCACTCATCCATTCCCAAAGCATTGTAGTAGACCTAAATGACATTTATTGACTATTACTTTTGACCTGAGAGTTTTGTATGCTATCTATGAAATTAATAAAACTTTAAAAAAATTGAAATTCTTATATTATAGTTGCCTGAAATGTATTTATATTCTTTTGAATAAATAACTTACAGCACATTTCTTGATTCTGCACTTTTTTTTTATCTTACATGCATCTGATTTTTGCAAACTGTTCACCTTAAAAGCAAATACATTTTGTTCTGACAGAACACATACTAAACACACCCGTTTTAATTCCCTAAATAATATTTAACAGGAGGCTTCTTTGCAGCCAAACTGAAGTCTCACATTTTATTTCTGTGTAAATTAGAAAAGACTATATGTCAACTAGTGCAAAAAGATTATCTAAATATAACATTGTCGTCTTACTTGTGCCAAACCCCATTTTAGAATTTAATAATTTAAGATATTCTTGCTCATTTGCAAACATAAAAAAACACACAAATAATAATATTTGACATTTTTTAAATTACTCGGGTCTGTTCTTTAACTCGGCATATATTTGATGCAACAAAATCTTGTTAAATTTAAATGTCAACATTTGTAACTGGGTTTTCAGGGAAGATGTTCAGTAACACCATGGACCAGGTGAAGCTATCTGATAAAATGCATACTAGTGAATGGCTTTTACGCCGAATTTTGTGTGTATGTGTTTAATGTGTAATATGGCAATAAACTTTGAAATTTTGGCGTGAGAGGTGAGTATTTGAATACGTTAGTACGGCAAACAAACGATGGACTGGGTGATTTTAAAAAAGTGGGCCGCTTTAGGGACTGATATAATGTGGTGTTCCCCGTTGAGCCACCGGGTCAGAAACATTCTCAAAAGTAAAATAAATCTAGTTATTACAAATGTTAGATTTTTATCGTGTGCAAAGTTATTCATATGATACCGCTGAACCATAAACTAAATATAATAATGGTATGGCCCAGCCGGAAATAGAGCGTCTCGGCGGGCTGTTTCTCGTCGGATTGTGATCTGTGTGATCATCCGGCGGCTCAAAACTTAGCCCGACGCGCTAGCAGTAGTTTGGGTTTTGTTTACCAGGCTTGTCGTGATGCCTTCTGAAAATCTACGATGGGAAACTTTAGAGGCCTTAAAAAATTCACCAAAGGGAAACATCCCATACAACCCATACTGGTCAGAAAGGGGCGAGGTGAGTTAACGCTCGCTAACGTTAGCTTACTAACTAGTTAATTTTAGCAGAGCCGCCCCTGCCTGTTTAACGTTAGCTAACTTCAGCTCGATAATTTAACGTTAACGAATGAATTCGATAAAGTGAGTGTTTAGTCATTTAGCCATTTAGCTCCACCAGGACGATCTGCAACGAGGCCAGCTAGCCACCACAATCTGCTAAATCGCTAGTACTGACCAGTAGGAAGGAGTACCGGCAGGTGGAAGTCATTAATTAGCTAGCCAACGTTATTTAGCTCATTTCTTTTTTTTTTTTTGTTGCTTACTCTAATCTAACCTACTAGTATTAATAACTTCACCTTTGAACTAGTGTAGAAACTTTGTCTAATAATGTAATGAAATGTAGTGTAATAATAAGACATCAGCTGCGAAGGCTGATATATTCTATATTTCAGAAAAAGTATTTTTACTTAGTACATTGTGCTGACAATACTTCTGTACTTGTAGCTAAGTGGGATTTTGAATGCAGGGCTTCTACTTATAACAGAGTATTTTTAGATTGTTGTATTGGTACTTTTACTTGCATTTTGTGTTCAAGAATGTTGACCACCAAAATTCCCTAATTGCCATTGTTAGCGTCCATCCATAACTCGTGCTATGTCTCTTTTTGTCTAATAGTGAATATTTGTGTGTGATGAACTCAGGTGTACGTTTTAAATGTTGGTTGTGTGTGTGTGTGTGTATATATAGTGTTATTGAAAAGTCTGATATAATAAAATAATTGGAGCTTCGTGTGTTCATCTGCTCTTTAAAAAAAAAAAGGCCTTTGGTACGTTTAAACCGTTAAACATGCTCCTTGATTGAAGTACACTTGAGGTTTCGTGTGCGTGTGTGTGTTCTTGCAGCATATTCTGGCTGGTTGTAAAGAGGCCCTCAGCTTGTCCCCGCACTCCGGGGTCATATTGGAGCGTCTCGGCTCCTCGCCCCTGCAGATGTCCTGTTTTCTGGGCTCCGGCGACTCCAGCCCGGGCCTCTCGGAGGAGATCTCGGCCTCGGTTTCCTCCACAGGATCCATCCCTGACAGCAGCGCCAAGCACGGCACGCTTTCTGCAGCCCCGTCTTCTAGGATCGAGAGTGAGCAGGCAAGTCTCTCGTCCTCAGTAGATGCTGATCTTTCAGCGTTTTTTTTGTATGCGAGATTAAAAGCTAGCCACACTATACTGTATTTTCTTTTGTGTGATTTACCGAGGTTTTCTGGAGCTTTGTGGTATTTGGGTGTCTGCGTTCAGAGAGCATAAATGCAGAATACTGATATATTTGAAACAACCCAAACAGTTGGTTTTAGAAGGTCATGTCACATGGCATTAAGTTAGGTTTTACATCAGTTTGGGTTTGCAAGGATAGGCATTACTCAGATGTCAAATTTACCTGATTGGTAAATTTAAATTCAGTAATTTAATGTAGAGTTCAAGTTAACATGCAGCCTGAAACAGACAAGCTTTTGAAAGAATTGTGCATTTTTGTAGATTGTAAAAGTTTTAGTAGTGACTCTCAAAACCAGCAGATTGCCTGTTTTTTCAAGGGAATATTTAACTTTTCTGTGGAGCTGGATGTTATGCTTTCTTCCCCCATTTAAAAATGACAGCTGCACACTTTTTGTCTTACTTCCTCGGTTTGAACCCTGAATTAATCTACCTGTCTGCATTTTGGACTTTCCCCACGTTAATGTGCTGCAGGCTGATAGTGACGACGCGCAGGGTGAAGATCCAGAGGCCGATGTCAGCGAGGTTGCCAGTCCTGCATCACTGCCTGCCATCTCCCTGCTGTCGCCCAAAGCCATGGAGATGGCGGGACGCATTATCAAATTTGAGGAGGAACAACGAGAGAAGGCCAAGGTCAGACGCACCGATTCTCAATCGGAGTCGCGCTCAGGTTCATTTCCATGTGGGTTTTCAACACAAAAGAAATGTGCCGTGGAGTTTCAGTGCATGACGTTCACAGTAAACATAGTAAAAGAAACTGCAAGTCAAGAATTAAATATAAAACAGAAATGAACAATAAACAAAAAATGTGTAAAATATATCAGTTTTAATAATGCAAAGAGCTGTACAATGTTTTAAAGAAGAGGATGAAATGTGCAAAATATTAATTATCCCATAAGGTCGAGTTTACGGCCGCGTGATAAAATGCTGCCTCTGCGGTGTGAGGCAGGTGTGAGCATAAACGTGCACAGACATACAGTAACGCAGTGTTTATGTAAGAACAGTTCCCATTTTTGGACGCAACGTCACCTTGGGGGGAAAAAAAGTTGCATGAATTAGATCATCCAGAGTAGTGCTCAAACAATTAGTTGATACATTGATTAGTCAACCATCAGAAAATGTATTAATACATTTCATAATTGATTAATGAATAAAAGCAAAAATACCAAATGTGTTTTTGCTTTTCTCTCTTTTATATTAATGTAAATGTGTTATTTTTGCCGCCTTCGACTGTTGGACTGACCCTAGCATTCTGCTAAAGTGATTAAATAGAAAAACCCGATGGCCAGGTTAATCGATAATGAAGATGATCATTAGTTGCAGCCCAACATGTGTCCAAGTGTTTCATTTTGTGAACCAAAGAATGACTATCGTTTTAGAAAAACTTTTCAAACCTTTTATTTAAAAATAGTTTTTCCATGTACTTTTATTTTTATTTTTGAAGTAGTTTTTATCAATATTCTTTTGTTTGTTTGGTTTTATCGATTTACTTTTTTACTTTATCACTATACATTTTTTCTACATCCTTCTTTCATTCTGTGTCTTATTTATAATTTTTAGGACTGAAAATGTCAACTTACTTAGGAGAAATATGTATTTCTAAGCTTTCATGTTTTAGTATATTGAAGAACATACATAATGTCGGACACTTTCTTGACTCATAAGTCAAAGTGTAGGAACATTTTTAAGACCATTTCTGGGATGTTTTATAGAAACCTGCTATACGGATGCAACCTGTGTGATTAGTAAGGTGTAAATAACCCTGGCATGCAGACAGGAAGATCTGCAGTCTCACCTGATCGATGTGCCTGAACTCTGTCGGGCTCAGGTGGCGCTCAAACTGCGGCAGGAGATGCAGGAGAAGCTAGTGGCGGCGGTGGCGAGCGCCGAGTCGGAGCAGCTGAAACGCTTCGAGGAGTTCATGGAGCTGAAGCAGAGGCAGGAGTACCAGAGCATGAGGGACATGATGGACAGAGAGTGAGAGCCGCCGGCAAGGATGCGAGTCCTAATCTTGTTTTTAACATTCCCGAAATGTTCCGTGCGATCACAGCCTTTCCACTTTCTGCGCCGTAGAACTAAAGAGAGCATCGGGCGTCAGGAGAAGCTGAAGGAGGAGCAGCGACACCGAATGAAGGTATGATCCCCAGACCACATGCAGAAAGGAAACGTCTGTGAGTGGCACCCTAAAGGATGGTTGCTTTAAAGAAACACCATGGTATTTATCGAGCATCTCAGAGTAGAAAGTGAGTCCTAAATGGCGAAAAATGCTCCAAGTCAAAGCAGTTAATTAACTTAACAAACTACACCAACCTGTGGGGATATTTATGAGAGCTCCACAGGTGCCCTAACCTGTTAGGAGATGCCAGGAGATGGAGGTCAGACAGGGCCTTTTCATATTAATTGACGGCAATGAGCTTATTAAAAGATAGTTTTTGGAAAAATACAAAAACAAAGTTTTGAATGACCTGATGCAAAAGAGCGCTCATGCTCTCTAAACCAGAGGTCCCCACAAATGTGTGGCAACGGGGGGGGGGGGGAAGCAGCTGGGAAACCGTGATTATTTGACTTTGTCGCGACCGGCAATTTTGGCAGGAATAAATTAATTTACAGTACATGCTGCGTTCTTGCAAACGAGGGGGCGTGTTTGTTAATTTGTTTATTTAAAATTACCAATGGTCGTACTATTGCGCTATGCTCAAATAATTAATTAATAAATTGTTTAAAAGAAATGAAAACTTTTAAATGCAGGCATTGGGATTTTTTTATTTATTATAACAACGTGTTTTTGCATATACTACCTAAATGTGCTTACCTGTATTATTTGCTTATATAAATAAAGCCTGCACAGAAGAATGTTGCTATTGTACCCCTGTATATTAGTCCAACCTGCAAGTGTCAGCAAAACTACAGCATGTCGTGCCTTTTCTCTGCTGAAAGTCTGTCTAGGACGCTTCATAAATAACACAGGTTCTACTCTGAGTTAGGAGTGTTTCTAGTCCTAGGTTCATCATGGAGTGATTCTGTGTTGCTTGATGAATATGGGCCCTGACTGTTTCCCGATAATGTGATCCATCTGAACTCACAAGGAAAACCTCTGTTGGCATGTTGGCGCCTCGCACGTGCCGTTCAGTATAAACACATTTCCTGCGTCGTCCTCCATCCTCAGATCATCAACCTGCGGCTGAGGGAGGCGGAGCAGCAGCGGCTGCGGGAGGCGGAGCTGGAGCGGCAGCGGCAGGCGGAGGGCAGGGAGAGGCTGCGTAACCTCAACACCTTCCAGGAGGAGATCCTGCAGCTCAACCAGCTGCTGGAGCCGTCCACCAAAACGGATCTCCCGCTGGTCAGCCTCAGCTCCTACAGCACGCGCGGGAACCAGCTGTGCTCCCAGGTGTCCGAGGTGGTGCGAAAGACGGCAGAGGTCAGTTTAAACCGCTGATTCGTGAAGTTCGGGTTTGGACACTGACGGGGGCAAAAAGTCCGCAGAAAGATGGAAAATTGTTGTGTAATTACAACTTGGTTTTTATCGGTTTTGACCAATCGTTGCAAGTGGCTACTGCACTCGCCAAGTGTAAATCTATGTGAAGAAAAACAAGCAGTCACGATCTGACAGGCTGGAAACAAACACACAGGTTAGCCAAACTTATCTGGAAGATATTTAATTTTACAATGACATAAACCGAAGAAAAGCATCAAATCCTCACATTAGAGAAGCTGGCACGAGAGTGATGTCGAACGACTGAAAGGAGAAAGTGTTGATGGATGAACTGATTGTTTAAGCCAACTAACTCGTCACTACCGCAAGCGTAACGGTGACACTCGAGTGAAATGTACAAAATATCGGGATTTCACATGAGTAATATCTGCACCATTTGCGCCATCTTTTTAAAAACTCTGAGAACTACATCTGAGCTTCTAACAGAGATCTCCACTTTCCCAAAGATACCGAACACGTCAGGCTGACTGCTGGGGTATTGTGTATGAACGATGCACAAGATATCTAGAATGTTGAAGTTTGGTGGTGCAGCTGAATAAAATTCCATCTTGGCTTTGAATATTTCATTCAGTGTAAGTGACATGTACCTTAGTGTCAGTGTGGGGAAATGTTTTGTTTTTTAGAGCTTAAAAGATGCTAAAGGGGATATTTAAGGGGACATATGTAATGTTTGTTCTGTATATTCCATTTCTATATACAGTGTATATATATTTTTCTTTCTAGCTGCTCTCACGTTTCCCACTTCAGGATGAATCGGACTTCCACTTCCTGATCTCTGATTATCAGACGCTGCGTAACACTTCTTCTACTGTGTCTCTCCAGGGAGCGTTTCCCAGCGTGGAGGACATGACCGCGACCGAGCGAGCCCTCCATGAGATGAGGGCGCTGATCCGACTGATGCAGGAGGAGGTCGCCAAGGCTCAAGAGAAGAAGAAGAGGGATCAGGAGGAGGAGGAGGAGCGCAGGAAGACGGCGGCGCTGCAGGCACAGCAGGAGGCGCAGAAGAAGGCGGCGCAGTCGGCTATGGAGAAGGCGCGGAAGAAAGGTGGGAGAATTGTTCTGATCCAGGACCGGATGCTATGTGCCACCGCATGGATGTCACTTCGAAGTCCATTCGTGAAATGTTAATGGTGAACTCGCCAGACGGAGGAAAATCTTTGTCCTTTTCAGTCTGCGTTCTTGGCTGAGTTGTGCGCGGGCTGTGGCCGGTGACGTTTCACAAGTACAAAGTCCACATCCGAGCAAGCGCGGTCCAAATGCCTGGAAGTGTTCTTGTGTCATCGGAGAGAGTGTGGACTTGGTAGCCAAGTGTCACAGAATGCATTTAGTGGCAACCAGCGGTGATGGCAGGGATTTTCAGACTCGCTTAGAGCTGTTTATTATTTTCATCCTTGGAAGTTTTGATGTTTGTTTTTTTTTGGGTTTCTTTTCAGGTGAGAAAGTAACCATTTTAGGTTTCGAGTATGTGGTCAGTTCATCCAAATAATGCCAATTTGGCAATTTGCTCCAATGTTTTGGAGCCACCCAGCAGACAGTGCTTGTGTCCACCTGATGAATATAAGTCTAATATTCACTCTTTTTTTTTTTTCCTTCTTTTTTTTAAACTCTGGTTTGGTTTAAAAAACTACCAACTCTAAATGTTCCACTTTCCTGATCAGCTAGTCTGTGACACTGTTTGGTGCTGGGCCGGTAGTGTACAGCGGGTTAATCAGCGCTGGAAACAACAAATTAACCGAGACGGTAAAGTTAACGGACCGTAAAACCCAAACAACGAGTTTTAAAGACGCTAACTGGCTCCATAGAGCTGATGGGAGCTGCAGTGTTGATATGTTGATGATATGTTCATATATATATTATATATATTCATCACTAGACTAGTGACCCCTTTCACATTACATGTAGTTATCTTACCTTTTTGTTTTTTTTTTTTTGTTTTTTTTTTAGAGGACTTGTTTTTTTTTTAATGAGACTTCAAACCCTCAGATGGCAGCAAGAAGTGACTGTACACATGTGAAGGACTGCATTCGCTAGAACTATTTATTTATTTTTGTGTGTGTAGTGCAGGCCCACAGAATACCCCGAGTGCTTTAAAAGACATTTGAGGGTTATTGTTTTCCAACAGGGCTGCAGAACAGCGCTGAGGACAGCACGCTGAAATGGTACAAGGAGCTGCAGCAGTCGGCTGCTCTGTGTGCCCAGGCCTTCGAACAACTCAACTCCCCGAAAGACGCCCAGGTGAGTTTGTGCTTCGATGGTAATAATAATATCTTAATTTAATAGCACCTTTCATGCACAGAATGCAGCTCACGGTGCTTTACAAATAAAAAAAGAAAAGAGCAGTCGATTTAAAACTGCATGATACAAATTCATCTTGCACCAGTATTGAGGTTAGTTTCTCAGTCAGAGAGGACGGGTATCCCTATATGTGATTCAGTCATACAATAGTTAAAATACAGTCTAAAATAGGTACAAAGCTTCATAGAAATCAGAACTATGTGAACAAAGTAAAAGAGTAAACAAGAGTATAAACTTTAGAGTACTCGACAGTCTTTAGTTCTCTGTGTAACTCAAAGTATTTAGGTTCAGTAACAAGACATGATATCAGTATTTACTTGTGAGTGGCGCTCTGTGCGCTCGGTTTCATGTCTCCTCTCCGGACTCAGACCAAGAAGCTGAAGCTGGAGCTCCAGAAAGCAGCCAGCATCCCCGTCAGCCAGATCTCCAGCAACTCGGGATCGCAGCTCCGAGAGATCTTTGACAAGATCGACAAGCTGCTGTCAGGACGGGCGGTGGTGTCGGGGGGGAAGTCCGTCTCCACCTCCCAGCACCCGCAGAGCCTGGCATTCGTCAGCTACAAACTGGCTGAGAAGTTTGTGGTAAGTCCATCTGCTGCTGTTTCTTTTTTTTTTTAATATATACTATCCCAGAAACTCTTAAACGGCTTGGGGAAAATGGGGGATGCAACACCAAAACATGGTCGTTCACAAATACATGTTCGGGTCGCTAAGGGAAAAATAACATGATGATTGTTCTGTAGTCATTTTCACAGTTGTTCACTTTTACGTTCATCTAAAAGGGAAAGTCGCACGATGTTGCATTAAAGTTGGCTTTAGGAACGGTGCTGCAACGATCGGTCTGATTGGCCGATAATGACTCGACAAGTTTTAATCATTGATTAGTCATTTATCAAAAAAAGCTGAACATTCTCTGGTTCCAGCTTCTCAAATATGAGGATTTGGGTGCTTTTCCCGTGTTTGTATAGCGCTATGAACGAAATATTTTGAGGGGTTTTGCACTGTTGGTTTGGGAAAAATCTACTAACTTGAACACTAATTTGCACTCTGGGAAGTTGTGATTTGGCATTTTTCACTATCCGCTGGATCATCATCAGTTGATCAGTCAAAAGGAAATCATTGCAGCCACAATAGAAAATGTCTGAAATTGAATTTGTCACCATTGGCTTTGATCAGTCCGTCACATGAAGCAGGATTACCAAGTTCATCTGGGTGATGTTACAGAGCACAGCTGGGAACAGCTGCTTCACTTCAGGCTAACTCAGCATTCCTGCGACGTGAGACGGAGCTCATCTTTCACTCAAAGGCTGTTGTTAATTTCGACATAGTAGCAGAAGAAATTAGATCCTTTTTGTCCATGTACAGGAGAAGTCAACGGTGGGAGTGAAACCTCTAACTCTTGGAGCGTTCGTACCAGTGCCACGTGTTCTTATGCCACACAGAACAATCCAATTCACAGAATTTAGTCAACAATGTGCACAAATAATCAGAACCCGCAACAAACCGAGTGTCTGTCACCGTAGAAACAAGGAGAGGAGGAGGTGGCGTCTCACCACGAAGCCGCTTTTCCCATCGCCGTGGTGGCCTCGGGCATCTGGGAGCTGCACCCTCAAGTGGGAGGGTTCATCCTCGCCCACCTGCACAAGAAATGTCCATACGCGGTCCCACATTACCCTCCGATGAAGGAAGGCACACCTGTGGAGGAATATCAGAGGTGAGGGGGAGGGAAGTGCGTCGCCGCGCCCGACTTCTACTTGGTTATTATCTTGGATTAATCGCAAAAATAATCCTCCCTTCATCAGGATTCTTGGTTACCGTGTGGACGACTCCGGGGTCGAAGGTCAGGACAGTTTCCTGAAGAGGATGTCGGGGATGATCCGTCTCTACGCCGCCATTATCCAGCTGAGGTGGCCCCACGGCTCCAAGCAGGGGGTAAAAAAAAACCTGTCTCGCTTCCCGTTCGTTCACTCCGTCGTCAGAGTGACGGCGCTGTGGAGTTTTATAAAAGCACCGTTTCAAGATGTTGTTCAACGACCTTTCACTTCGATGTGTTTCAGTCTGCGCCTCACGGTCTGAACCACGGCTGGCGTTGGCTGGCTCAGATGCTCAACATGGAGCCTCTGGCAGACATCACGGCAACGCTGCTGTTCGACTTTCTTGAGGCGAGTCCCGCACCTTTCTTCGTTTAGTTTCTTTTTTTTGTTTTTTAAAGATCAACACTGCTGTTTCTGTACACCGACACACACACACACACAGATCCCAATAGAATGTGGAGGTTATTCAGTTAAAACGTACGGGACTGACTCATTTGAATATGCCACGGGTAACGTGGTGGACCACGTTGTCCGATATATGCCCCAGCAGATCACAGCGAAAACAACACAGCGTATAAAGTGACAGTCACTAATGAGGCTCTCAGTTCGGAGGGGAAGTAGCTCTTTTTGTCCTGAGTTTTTTTTTGTTTTTTTAAAATGAGTTTGCGCTCACTAATTGTCTTCTGAGTGTGGCGGTGACAGTTCATCAGAAAGTTTAGTTAATGTTAGTCTAGTTGATCTGTGTAAATGTCTAAACGTCAGCGTTGATGTTGCTCTATTCTGTTTTGTGCGTCTCCTTCAGGTTTGTGGTAATGCTTTGATGAAGCAGTATCAGGTCCAGTTCTGGAAGCTCATCCTGCTACTTAAAGAGGAATACTTCCCGAGGTACGCGCTCACTCTAGATTTAAAGCAGCTTTCGGGCAGAAGGTCAAAGAGTTTTAGCGGCAGCTGTCGCCACAGGTTGAGCTTCCCTCTTTCTGATGTGTTGGATGTGTCTCTTTGGTGTCTCCAGAATAGAAGCGGTGACCAGCACCGGACAGATGGGCTCAGTCATCAGACTCAAACAGTTTCTGGAGGTACGTTCCTGCTAAGAGCAGCAACGTTCAGTCTAATTTACATCACAGCGGTGTCCCACGCAACGTGTATAATGCTCCTTCAGTGATACAGAAACAAGCTCGCTGCATTTCATGAACGATCTTTTGACAACAGAAAATCAGCGCACAGGCTGGTTTTAGCTGCTGATCAGAATTTCTGACCTTCCACAAATCCGCCTGATGCTTAATCCATACAGCAGCCGCTCGCTCGACAGTTGAGATGAAGCAACAATGCAAAGCCGCCTTCCCAAAAAAACACGAGAAGTCAAATTTACTCGCAGCATGAGGGGAACGTTTCAGCTACATGTACGTGACACGAGGTAGAGCGTGCAGGATGGAGAGCAACATTTTAAAGTGAAGAATAAAAAAATAAAATAAAAAAAAGTTGACGACAGGATGTTCCTGCAAGTGTTTTTACGGGATTACACGTTGAAATGCCCCCTCCATGCAACACACCCAGAAAACCTTAAAATAGGACAGAGTCCTTTAATTAAATGGAATAATAAAATAGGCAATTAAAACAAGGTAGAATAAGAAATAAACCGATGGAAGAAACACAAACTGTTATATTTACAAGAAAAATATACTTATATATTTATAAAGTGTGTTTTAAATGATCGCAGTAAACGAAACTTTGCCTCCCCACACGTAGACGTCGCTGCAGAGCCGACAGATCAGTCCGCCCAAAGGCCAGCTGAGCGCCGTGTTCTGGAGGTCGTGACGGAGGACGTTGTCGGACGTTGCTGCATGACGCCGTCTAGGGCTGAATAAAGCAAGAGAGCGGGATGTGGTCCGATGCCGGGAACCTTGTGTCCTCTGCGGCCGGAAGGGAGACTCTCTCTTCACCTTCGGTCATCGGGGGTAAATGAAACCGACACCAAAGAGCTGATCAGCGAAAATGAACCCCAGCAGCTTTGAACGGCCGAGACGTTCATCTCCTCCAAACAATGACGGCAGCACGTCTCGGAAGGCATCACCCCGCCAACACATCCGTCCTCCCAACATCTGTTCAAACGTGTGTCTGTAGCACGCTGATGGGTTCTCTCCTTCTTACAGCTTTGTCTCGTGTAGTGCCTCAGGCCGAATCCTTCAAAGTGTTCAAGATCATAATGCGGAGCTGTTTATATTAGTTTTACTGTTGTAAACGCTGGGGGTGGGGGGGGGGGTCACTACAGGATCACAGCTGTTTGTTTTCATTAAGTCTCGACAGTTGCTGTTCAAATCAAAATTGTGTTGAATGATTTTTAACTCTTGCTATTTTATTTTTATAAATCGACCATGTGGAACAGGCTGATGATGGGTTGTCGTTTTTAATCATTGTGAATGAAGTTATCCCCAGAAATCTGAAGACGACTCAGCGCTCTCAAGTGAAACTTGGTGTGCTTGGGTTTTTGTTTTTTTTCCGGCAGTCATTTTGGAGGAGCAGAGCCAGAGGTGCGTTCTGAATATAATGTAGATCATACAGTTGCGTGTGTGTGTGTGTGTTACCATAATGATTGTAATCTGCATCTAGAAACCAGATGTCTGCAATAAAACCTCCCATCAGCGGTTCACCGGAGGTTTTTTGTCATCTTTGGCTTTTTGTTTTTTCTATCCTCCCATGGGGGGGGGGGGGGAGCACTCTGGTCAGTCTCCGCTGTCTTAAGCTGAATGTATTTTATTATTCCAGTTCTGGTACCAGGAAGCAGACTCCACACGTCAAACACAGCATGGTGTCGGCCTGCCAACTTCCCCCCTTCCGCTAGCCAAGATGTATGCAAGCTGTCATGAGGAGCAGCCTGTATGGCTCCTCTTAGCTCCCTTCTCCTCTTCTCTAAACACCAAAATCCAGTCCGAACCAGCTTCCAACAAGCATATCAAGAGACTGAGACCCCTTTTTTTATAAAGGTCTTCTAACCTCTAACCACGATGAAGACAGTCTGGCTATTCTCTCGCGTCAAAGGTTGCAATGCCCCTTTTGAGTCATTCAGCAATTTAATTACAGTAACTAAAACGTGACGATTTGCTGCTTTTCACTGTCTGTCATTTTCAATTGAATGTCTTTTGGGTTTAAGCCTGTTGGTCGGGTAAAACGACATTTGAAGGCATCACCGATTTAATGGCCGGATTAACCCGTTCGAGGGGCCCCTTTTGCCTCCGTGTTCCCTCAACATGCAGTGCAAATGGCACACTATAGGTGACGGCTTAGTTCTATTTTGCATGGTTACATAGAGGTAATATTACCTGGAAACAGGATTTGTGTGTTGTCCGTTAGCCTGTGGTGACGTGATAAAGCACGGCACCGTTTGGGTGTATACAAGTACAAGAGCACAGCGTGAACTATGACCATCAGGGTTTTAGACCCCAAGGATCATATAATAATGCAGGACCCAGTTGGTACAACTCAAAAATATTCAAATGACTAACACTCAACGCGATCCCGGGACTTCTGGGACAGTTTTTCCAGTCGGTCGTCTGCTCCTTGGGCATTTATTCCCCCTGACATTTTACAGTCAACTAACTTTAAAAAATAAAACAATAAAATCAATCGATGATTCTGTGATGAAAACTGGAATTGGTTGCAGTCTTTATTTCAAGCCCATTGGTTTAAAAGAGTAAAAATGAATAATTAGAAGATCGGTGCGGTTTTGTGTTTACTTGTAATCCTGCATAATTTGTAATTAGTTATTTTTGTAGTTTGTATTTACTTAATAGTAACTGCTATACCAAACCCTCATACAGCATACACGACATACTTATCTGGTTGTTATTGAAACACACAACTCCAGGTTTCTTTTTTTTATTTTACCTTTTTTTACAACTATGCACATTGAGTTGATTTTAATACAATTAATTCAGAAATTGCTCTGCAGTTTGCATATATTAAAGTACATTCAAACTGGCAGCTCACCAGTTCTTAACCCTAAGTTATTTGATGCCAAAGAGAACACCAGCTGATCTGCCAGACTGATCCTGCATCAGTTACACAGAGAAACACTCATCTGCAATAAATAGAGAGAACCTGATCCCAGGGGGCCTGTAACAAGTTCACGCAGAAAACTGCCGAACCGAGAAGTCCAAATAAAACACTTACACCAGACAAAGCTGCAATGATCTGAAAGTTTTTTTGTTTTTTTTTAAGTAGACTTAAATTTAAATGATAAACTTAGCTGAGCAATCTGAGAGTCAACTAGACCAAAATCACGTATCACTTAAAACTAAGTGACAAGCTAATTATTTCTCCTTTCACTTTGTTCCCTTCACTTTTTAATGTCAGAAGAAGTTGAGGGCTAAAACTTAAATATTTATGAGCGAAAAAAGGGTAAAAGGTGGAGCAAAATCTAAAGAAATAAAAACAAATTTGGAGTCTTGTTTTTTTTCCCCCCATAAAGTCTTTGGTCGAGAACCACTGGGGCGGAAGTGAAACAATGTTAATCCAGGTTTTTAAAAAGATGCGATACAGAGTAAATTGGGAACTGCTCGTATTTCACACAAAGTACTGACATCTTTTTGGCCATTGTGAGGACTGAAAAATAATTCCCGAAAGAATGTTTCTGGAAATGTGTGAAATCATTTCCCAGACTTTTACCAATCTCAATGGAAACCTTGTCGGCTGTCTAACTATGAAAAACGGAGAATAAGTGATATTTTAATCTCCCCACAGTGAAAAATAAAGCATAACATAGTTGCAAATGACAGAAATGCTGCATCACAGATATGCTTTTATTTGTATTGTGAAAGTGTGACTTTACTGTGTTGGTTAAGTATGTTTCAATGTCAATAACGGTATGTTATTGAAATTGCTGCAGTTCACCAGTAGAGGTCAGTGAAATGCCCTTACATGAACAGCAGATTTGAGCAGCTTGAGGATTAAATGTTAAAATTAGGTATCGGCATATTGACGTGTGCGATCTCTATCTTCACAAATGTCTGCAGGTAACTCATTCAGACACATTGACAGGTTTTAAACTCGTGTGAGTCTAGCAGGAAATCATTCGGGGCGGCAGGGATCGTTCTCCAGCCTCTTTGAAATGGCCACAATCAGCTCAGAGACTTCGTCCTTCCTGATGCTGGTCACTGTCTTCCTGGCAGTTTACTGTTTCCAGTCTTTTTTTCCGAGGCTGGGCGGCGTTCTGGGGTCTCCGTTCGCCGGTTTTCGACTCCCTTCGGCTTCAGTCGCGGCCCTCGTGGTTGAGCGTGGCTCTCTCCATGCGTCTGTACCAGTGTTTGACCTTGGTGTTCTCCATCATGTCGTCAAACGCCTGCAGGCCTTCCATCACTCTGAGGACGCCAAACACGGCCTGCAGACGGAGGGAAACGGGGGGAAAGTTGACCCTCAAACTAAAAAAAAAATAATACCACTAAGGGGGTAAAAATATGGAAAGTTTATTCATTGTACGGTGGCCATTATAGGGCATCTTAGACATTGTTTGCTAGCTTGTAGCAATGAGCAATCTGAAGACATCAACTTGGGCTCTAATTTCTTAATAATCTGACATTTTATAAATAAATAATGAATTAATGAGTCAACACATTTTATACCCACATTGTTATAATGCTAACACCCCTTAAGTTTGCACATTAACATGTTTACTATTCGATGTCAGATATGATCAGTTATGCTAACACTCGGATGTTTACGCGTTAGCCTGCGAGTATGCTAACATGTTAAAAGCGACGGTTCAGAAATCATGACCCGGCTTCTCAAGATGATCCACAGATTTGTTTCGTGCAGTTTCATTTGGGAAGAAAAACCCCGAAACATTCTAGATGGATAAACAGCACTACAGGTAAAAGGTAAAATATGTCTTTTTGATTTTGGGGTGAACTGTCCCTTTAAGAATCTGTTTAAAGACTATTAATGTTAAAACGCACACAGTTAGCATGCTATGCAGTTTAGTACATTAACTCGTTTCCATTCATTTGTTAACATGCTATATTTTAGCATACATTTGTCACGTTCGCTCTGTTTTGGTATGTTCAAATTTGTACAGTTATTATGGTAACGTTTATTGCGTTAGCAGAACAGGCTAGCTTTTGGGGTTTGTTTGTTTTGTGCTATAGGAGTTTGTTTAAAAATGTACTTGTCATTCTCAGAATGAAACAGTTGAAATGAAGTATTTTTTTCAGGAGGAAATACGAACAAAGCCTCAAGACAAAAAAAAAGACCGCCTGAAGTGAGCGAGTGAATTCTATGTTGCTTTCACCCAAAGTAAAGCGCTTCGCCAAACTCATTAGGATTCATCATTTGGGGAAGTCTCCACTACCACATGGAAATCCATCTAATGGTTTTGGAGATATTTAACTGTGGACCAAAGGTCCGGGTACGCTGGACGCAAAACCTGCAGAGAGGGACGGGTGTGTTCCCTCACCAGGTCTGCCAGGTTGGGCTGATCTCCACCCATGAACTTCCTCTTCTTGCCGATGGCTGCCACCCAGTCGTTGACGGCCTTGTAGAGATCCTGCCTGACGTCGTCCTGCAGGTTGTGTCTGTCGTGTCAAAAAGGAGAGAAACGAATCACTGACTTAAAAATAAAAACAAAAAGGCCTAACCCCATAAGCAACTCCCAGAAACATTTCCATAACACAAGGGAGGGCGATGCAGTTCCTAAACTCACTAAGGTATTTCTTCATGTGTAACTCACCGACTTTTCAGCCTTTTGGAGATGAGGAACATGGCGGCGGCGCCGACATATTTGGCAAAGAAACCTTCGAAAGTACCAAACTTGCCCTCGCGCACGATGTAGTCGAAGGAGGCCAGGGCCTCACCGGTAGTTCGGTACACGTTGGGAGATATAAGATGCACGAGCCAATCGTCGGCCCACTGACGCCACTTCATCTCCTCTCTGAAAACCGGAAGAGAAAACAGGCGCTGGGTCCAATTTGCATCATAGTAGCAATAAGACGTTCACGTCATTTATGTAGAAAAACTGTTCACTGCTGCCAAGTAGGCTGACCGGATGTGGATCAAACAAACATTTGGGAGAGACTTTTTATAAAGATATTGACTGTAGTTCTAAAACAATTAGTTGATTAAGCTTGAAGGTTAATTGTTCTAAGTCTATGTACCGGAAATTGTCTATTAAGTAGACTTGCTGGAGCTTTCAGCCACATCCCGTGGCTTTTTGCTCAGTCGTCATTTAGTTCTTGTACAGGGGTTTGTGTGTTGGTACTAATCTCAAATTACATCCAGTTGTAGTTGTTGGTATACGTAGTAGACCAATCACGGGCCAGGGAGCAAGTGTGCTAAACAGCCATTGGATGAAAACCAAGCCACAGAGTGCAACCTTTCAAAATAAAGGTATGCTGATGCTTCCAGGCCATGAGTTCTACGGCCAGCGCCTGACTGCAGAGTTGTGTGTTTGAGCAGCAGGTCTAGACTTACTTCTGCATTCCCTTCTCGGGGTACGTCTCCGCGGTCTCGGCCTCGCTCAGCATCAACCAGTACTTGTTGTTGTACTCCGTCACCTCCTTCCCTCTGTCGTTCACCGACTTCATCTCCGGGTAGCAGCGAAGGATCTCGGACATGCTTTTCTCCCTGGGTGACAAAGGGTCACATTTAAAAAGGGTCCGTGCACCCAAGTTACAAAATCATACAGTTTCCTTTTTCCTATTACTTCCAGTGCCATCAGAACATAGTGCAGTAAGGGTTTCAGTGGGCTAGAAGCCCAACAGCAGTACTCGCAGGTCTCCGACCTTCACAAGATACTAAGCCTCAGCAGCAATAACATCTAAACTTACAAGAGAAATTAAATAAAGTAGCGGCAGAAAATGACCAAATAAATACACAAGGATGCGTTGAGTATAAAATGTAAGAAAATAATTTCCCACAGTCCAAGGCGACATCTTCAAATGTCTTGTTTCGTCCAAAGATATTCAGTTTACTCTCATTTATGACAAAGAAAAGCATAAAGTTCTCGCGTTTGAGAAGCTGGAACCAGATCGTGTTTGCTCAAAGAAATTCCTAAAACGCTTTGGTGATTATTGAAATAGTTGCCGATTAGTTTTCTGTCAATCGATCAATCAACTAATGGTTGCAGCTTTACTGTTAACACCGAAGTCTGTCGATTATCCTGGGGCTTTTGTTTGCTTGTTTTTAAACGGAAAGACACATTTCTGCAGATATGATCATTTTTAAAAACGCTTTGAGCAGCACAAACTAAACTGCACTACCCTCCATGTATGGCACCTTAACAAATCAAAGCAAAACTATTCGCATGGTCGGATATCAAAAGTAAATGGAAAACGATTTGGTAATTTTTTGGGGTGACCTGACCCTGTTGCGCGTTCTCTCTACACAGTGAATTTAACTTAAAGGTGTCGAGTGGCAGGCTATTGGATGTGTACTGACCAGGCAGGTTAATTATAATAATTATCGATATCGCAGGCGTGAGGCTACAACTTACTTGCTGATTAAATATGTCTTGAGGGAGCTGATGATGACAGACGAGTCATTCAGTTGCTGCAGGTGAGCCACAGAAGACAGGAAACACAAAAACACAAGGAGAGGTTCTTTGAACATCACTGCACATGTATGGAGAAACAAAATAAATAACAATAATGAACCAGTTTCATTTCTGACTGACATCAGGACAAACTGTTCTTATCAGACTGGAAACGGCTTGGAGCAGCTCTCTGGTGTTGGCTCGCATATTTGATTTCCAAATATAAAGTGTTTGAGAAACGGTTTCTACTCCTGTTTCATCCTGACATGTTAACACTGGTTTGGAGGTAGAAAAGGTCTGGTGGGTTACTTTCTGTAAGTCTGAAAGGAGAAGCATTTTGGCGGCGGAAGTGCCAGCAATAGTCAAATAATACTCCACAAAATGCAAATGATTTCATTTTGTAAACCTAGATCTGAGGTGAAGGGACCCTATCGTGAGATTTGACCGTCCTACCACTTCACTATCCACCATCAGGATGGGAACTTTTCTGTAGACCGACCACTTGATCTCCTGCCTCATCACCGGGTTCACCTCCACGATCTCATACGGCAGCCCGTGGTAGTCCAGAAAGGCTCGCACCTTGCTGCAGAACGGGCAGGTCTTGTACTGGTACAGCGCCAGCTTCAGGCCTCCCCCGGAAACCTGGAAAGAGGATCTGCCGCTTACAAGGGCTGACACTAATGTACAATAACATCCAACTAATGATGGTCTATATACCTGTTTTTATACAGTTTTAACAGACTGCCAAAAGTACGGGGGACACCCAAACATTCCACCCATGTGTGATTGTTGAACATGTCATTCCATATGCCATGTGCCTTCTGAGAGGCAACAAAAAAGTTGCAATACAGAAATGCAAAACATTTAAAGAAATTGACTAGCGTGTCATCTGATTTTTCTAACCCCCAAATATTGATGTTAGTGTCTTTAAATTTAAATTCCTTTTAAATTTAGAAGAAGAAGAAAAAAATCCAGTGTTTTAAAGACTGGATTAAACCATTAGGGAGTGAATATTAGCTGTGGACCCCCTCTGACCCCAGCTGTGGTATTTTGGTTAAATTTCAGCAGAAACATGCAGCATGTAAATTTTGACACAGGGCCCCTCTACGAGACAGGTAGAAGGGCCAGGTAATTATGCAAAACCCTAATAATTTCAGTCAATATTGTGCTTTAAATGGTGTTACATTTGGGATTAATCGGATTACTGCAAACCAACTGACACAAAATGTACACGGGGTCCTTGAGGCCGGTAATCCAGCCCTTGTGACAATATCAAACACACATTCTGTATGTTCCTGTTCTGTTTTCACGAGGGCTTTGTGATGCTTACACTGTGTAAAAATATTCAAACCCTCGATGCATCTTTTCTGTAAAAAAAAAAAAATACTCTCGATGTCTTTATTAGTACAGCCGATTCAACATAAGCCGATGAGACAGTGTAGGGAAACAGTGATGATGATAACAGATGCAGTAACCCCTGCAGGATGACAGGGGAGGAAGAAGTGCTTACA
Organism: Coreoperca whiteheadi; assembly: GCA_011952105.1. Lineage (NCBI taxonomy): Eukaryota > Metazoa > Chordata > Actinopteri > Centrarchiformes > Sinipercidae > Coreoperca > Coreoperca whiteheadi. The sequence continues at coordinate 2,940,094 of CM022476.1, read as the reverse complement.
CCTTATACTTAAGTGCAAGGACCAATACAACAGTGTGGAAATACTCTGTTACAAGGAAAAGCCCAAAAGAGCTCATTTTAACCACTTTACATAGGTACTGCTGGGGAGCTGAATCTATAATAGTACACCGGAATGTATCTGTTGTTTATATTTTGTTTTAATAATGTGGATCTGCGAAGTAGCTAAGGCTGTCAAATAAGTGTAGTGGAGTGGGAAGTGCAAAGGGGCCATAACATGGAACCAGTAAAGTACAAGTACCTCAAAAGTGTACTTAAGTACAGTACTTTGGTAAATGTACTTAGTCCCATAGCTGCATTCAGGTGAGCCCGTCTGCAGAGGTGTGACGCTAGGTAACCGCCGCCGGAGGTCAGCGGCACGCCGTTAACCGGGCTGACTGTGTGACCGCATAACAGACACCGGGGACCGGGCACTCACCTTGGTCTTCCCTTCGGCCCGGTGCTGCTGGACGCTGAACTTCACCGTCTGATATAAACCCAAACCTCCACCGAGCAGGAAGGCGCAGCCCAGCGCCCTGCCTCCTCCTCCCCCCCCGCAGAGAGGACAGCAGTCTGGAGCGGACCCCGGTCCCGCCTGTACCGTACGCCCTCCTGGACCCGCGTGCACTCACGTTCCCTGCTGGGAAGCAAACGGTGCCGGGCCGTCGGGCGGCCGGAGACTCTAAAATGTCCCAGCCGACCTTACAAAGCGCTCTGGCGCAGGCGGCCGCCATGTTGCTTTTACATAAAGTCCCAGAGTGCACCGCGAGGGAGGACCGTTGAACGGGGTGTCGTCGCCCCGAGTCGAGCCTGTCAGGCTGTGTGCTGCCTCCAGGGGCCGCGCAAATCGGAGAAAACGGCGCAAAAAGGGAAGCTGTCTGGTGTGTGGGGGGCATGATGAGCCCTGTTGGCCCATGTTTAGCGCACTCAAACATTACATTTAGACATTTTGTTGATTGTTACACTCGACGTGCATAATTTCCCCTCAAGCATAAACACATGTCAAACGTTTAAACATCCACAGGTCATTTGACAACCCTTAGCATTGTTTTGAAGGCTTTTCCAGCTTGCTCAAAGACTCTTATATCCACCAAAAATTATTCTGTGGGCTGCACAATAAAGAAGATTTTATAGTCATTTCCTTTGGTCAGCCAAAGATCACAGCTGGAAGTGACATATCTCTTTGTTTAGTACAATACATCAGCAAAATTCAAGGTTGTGTGATAGTATGCTATTTTACTATATTACTACATTTGACCTTATATGGCATTTTATAGCCCATACTATATTATACTGTACTTACTACTTATTAGTGTTAATGTTTTACTTTTCTTTATTTATCTGCACTTACTTCTGTCCTTGGATTTCCCCTCTGGGGATCAATAAAGGCTTATCTTACTGTCAATATCTGGTTTCTGTCAAATCTGACGTTATTCTAGTTGTATGAGAAGCCAATGGGTAGCCCAAAATGTAACGCAATCCAACCCAAACCTGCAGCAGACAGGCTGTGTAGTGTGTAGTTTGAGATTGCGTGAGGTGGTCAGTAGCGGCGACTAGCGAATATTACTGATTAATCTGCGGAGTCATTTTTCTAATCATTGTCGAAGAGTTTAGTCTATAAAATAGTGAAAAGGGCCCATGTGTTCAAATGTCAAAAACCCAAACATATAACATTTATGTCCATATAAAACAGAGAAGAGCCGCAGATCCTCACATTTGAGAAACTGGAACCAGAGAATGTTTGGCCTCTTTGCTTGATGAATTACAAACACAAGTAATCGATTATTCAGATTCTGTCATCGAACAGCTGATTAACTGACTCATCGTTTATGCACCCCTGGCCCCTCCACCCAACACCAAAACGTGACAATAACAATAGGCAGAGCTGTTACACTGGGTGTGGGTTGTGGTGGCAGCAGGCCAGGTAGCCCAGATCTGCCTCTCCTCAGCCTCATGACTCCCAGTTACCTATATTTTATCATAGTTTATATTTTATGTAAAACAAATTTTTATTGGAAACACAGAGCAAGTTACAAACGGTGGCTACAATATAGCATTTGAGAAAATGTGTATAAATTATTAACAGCTAAGATATCAATATTATATGTAAAACATTTTAGTTTGACGAAAAAAGTAACTCAAGGTCTTCTTAAACTTCTTTACTAACTCTTCTTCTTCATCACCAGATTAAGTTTTCTCCGTTGTCATGGAGACGGCTCAGCGGTGACAAAAAGCTAATAACGTAGTTAGTAACGTTAGCTGAGTGGATCTCGTGAGACGATTTATGGGGTGTAAAACTACCATTTTGCAGTCTTGTTATCATTGTTTCGCTTGACGGGTCAGTATGAATTTGTTACAGTCGTTTTAAAAATGATAAACAAAAATAAAAATAAAAATATTTCAAGAGCGCCCGCTTCGCCTCTGCGTCGTTCTACGTGTGGTGCGTTCACGACGTGTCGTTTTTCTGAGACGCTGTTATTTCTCAGGCGGCGGCGTCTTGTCCTCGTGAAAGCGGAGATTCCCCCCTCAGCCAGCAACATCAGCATCCATTTAAAGCATCCGCGTTACGGCGGTCAAATCACCACCACATCTTCCCGGGAGTGACCACTCCTCACTGGGATGCCGTCGTCGAGCAACGACCGCGGGGCTGTGAGGACCGACGCTGGAGGAGACCTTCCCGTTGTGTCTTTTCGAGCGTGACTGGGAGGGAGCGGAGCGGCGATGGATGAAGAAGGCAGGAGGAGACAAATAAAAATTCTGATAATCGCTGGGTTTAGCTGGCTAACGCTAGCACGCTAATGTTAGCTAGCCCTCAGCTCGCCGTTGGCTGTTTTTATTTTGTTCCCCCCCCCCTTCCCCCGTTCACCGTCCGATGTGGTGTCTTCCTCCACGAATAAACACTCCATAATGCCTTTTTACATGGATGCCGAGGCATGCTGGAGTCAGCGAGGACATTTTTCTCAAAGATAAAAGCACCGTAGCTGTATCTACTAGCCTCCCAGCGTTGACGCTTGGTAGCTAACCCCCCCTTTTTTATTTTTCTTAAAATTGTGTTTTTTACTCGTTAATGTTTTTTCGCCCCCTCGCTCATCCGTGAAGAACAAGATGCTGGCGGAGGAGGAGTGCGTCTGAACGGTGAAGCTGAACTCGCATGGACACCGACTCCATGAAGGTCATGCTACTGAGAGAATGATCATGCTGGAAAAACAGGTGAGTCGAACGAGCAGTGGGTTCCTGTTTAAATGCACACCTGGGCTCATCTGCATATCGGCAATTGGGCGTTAATTAGACCGTGTTTCGCAGCTCGTGGCGGGTGAAAGTGACGTGCTTCAAGGTGGATCTGTGCACTTATTCTTCAGGTGATCAATACCCTTTCTATTGATCACCCTGCTGCACACGTTTCCCCTCATTATAACCTTCCTCCCAGCTCTATCTCTCTTTCTCTCTCTCTCTCTCTCTCTCTGTGCCCTGCTTAAAGTCAGCCTCTCTCTCTCTCTCCCCACTGTCTCTCCAGCTGCTATTTGTTCTGAGAAAGGCACTTACGTAAAGGCCTTCAAACTGTGGAGTTTGTGGTGATTTAGTGGTTAGTGTCACGCACAGCACATGCCAAATTAGAAACGGAATAACAGTATCATTAATTCGTTTTCTTCTATTGTCTTCTGTCCTTATAAGGCTGCAACTGCCTTTCATTTTAAGCATTTTATTTTTATTTTTTTTACTGATTCATTGTTTAGTCCATAAAAAGTCAGAAAATGCCACATCACAAGTTCCCTGAGTCCAAGGTGAGATCCTCCGTTTCATTGTTTTCTTTGACGAACAGTACCAAAACCCTAAGATGTTCAATATACAGTCATATAAGACAGAGAAAAGCAGGGCATCATCACACTGGAGAAGCTGGAACTAATAACAGAATATTTGGCTCATTGTCTTTATGGATTACGTAACCATTAACTGGAATTGTCAGTTTTTTTTGTCAAGACATTTGCTGTGTTTCAGCACTCAGTGCCTGTAATGCTTCACTTGTTTTTGTGTAAGACAAACTAAGACTTTATTTAATCCTGGGTGGGTATATTTGGGTGAAATGAGTCAGTCCCAGAGGGATTCATGTTGGAACAATTAGTTGATTGATTAGTTGATCAAAAATCAGAAACTAAATTGATGACAGTCTTTTTAAAATTAAATTGCCGCTAGCACTTATTTTATCACTATAATGTTTTTTGTAAATCTGCGGAGGTTTTTTTGACAATTTACTGATGAAGCACATGTCAGAAAATAGTGTAAAATGCTGCTCACAAGTTCCCACCGCCCCAAGGTGCTATCCAAAAACTTTGAGAGAAAACCATCAGAAACATCACATTTGGAGAGCCTGGAGTAACATCACTTTAGCACATGTGCTCCACATGAATCTGTCAAAATTGTTGTCCATTAATTTTCTGTCAACCGATTAAGCGATGAATCAACTAATCCCTACAGAACTGTGATTAAGTGATTAAGCGGCATTTGAGTCATTTATCGGGTATTATTTGAATTATTATCAGCCAAAGGGGTATGAAACCATTATTCAATTAATCGACTGACAGAAAATGAATCAAAAGTTTGTACAGTGTGGGGTCTATCTCATATCATTATAAACTGACTTTGGGTTTTCAACACTTGTTCAGGCTAAATAAGCCATTAAGAGACGACACATTCCAAAGTGCATTTTCCAATTATATAAACAAAATATGGTGTCATTTTGTAAAAATGTGGTGTTTGTCGCGCCTTCATCAGCTTCAGTGTTATTCTGAGCTCCAGACCAGAAGCCCTAGAAGAAATATCGTTCAGGCAGTGGAGCTCATAACCTCCTCTGTCCATGAACTGTCGGGGGGGGGGTCTTCCTCATGTTTACTCCCACAGCAGCTTCAATGACCATAAACAAAAGCTGGCACATCAATAATACATCACAGCTTCAGAGATGGGAGGTGCTTTCTGCTCAGGATGTGGAGCAGAGGAGATACTGGTGGACTGCTTAGTCAGTTAATCCATTAGTCGCTCAGCAGGAAATTAATCGATTTCTATTAATTGTCTAATAGTGACGGATTGTTTCCTTGTGGCGTTTCCTCTCCCACAGTCCAAAGACAAGCGTGTTTGTGTGTTAGCTCTGTGATAGATAGACGGGCGACATGTCCAGGGTGTACTCTGCGCCTTGCCCAATGCATGCTGGGATGCGCTCCAGCCCCCTGTGACCCTGCACAGAATTATTGGGCGTAGTAAATGGATGGATGGATGAATAGTAATTTACGCAGGAAAAATACCCCAAAATAATGCTGTTTTTCATGATTAGTTGAATGTTTTTGAGTTTTTTATGGCTGCATGTGAGTTTAGGAAAGTTGTTAGACTTATTATTATATGTTTGTACTTATATACTTTTTAACTTTTGCCTGATATTGTCATTCTGTTTCCCCATATTGTAATTTTCCTATTGCTTCTACTGGTTTCTCCCTTTCTTTCGCGTTAAAGGGAGCTTTAAGGCACTCCGAGCTACGCAAGATCGATTTCACACGTTGTTGGGTTCTGGGTTTGCCTGAAAGATCTTATCGCAAAACACAAGCGGTAGCTTCAATCGAAGAGTTGCAGGTAGGGGGCACTATACCATCGTATGTTATAGATTGTAAAGCCCTTTGAGGCAAAATTGTGATTTGTGATATTTGGCTATATAAATGAAATTGAATTGAAATTGAATTGAAACGACAAGCAAAAGCTGTGTGGGTTCACTTCCACTCAAAACAACCACGGCTGACCAGTTTGAGCTGAACACGTCCATATGCGTTCACTTTGTCACCTCTTCATTTAGGTCATAAAAATGCTCCAATTAACTCTGTAGCTCCCCCTTGAGGACTGATGTTTGTTAACTCCACCACTCACTGTGTTAGCCAGAGTCGTGCGTTTGTGCTGCCTGGGCTAGGCCTTGTCATTTGCCTTTGCGTACTTGCGTGGACCACTTTTGGGGCCTAATTTATGACGGGCATTTGTCACAATCGCCTACCTGCTCTGGACCGGTGGTTTCCAGCCTTTTTGCCTTATGGCCCTCAACAGGAAGCAACCTGTGTAACCTGCAACCTCATCACACGTTGTGTCACACGTCTGCGAGTTGGGAGCGATCCCATTAAAGAGAGGTTTTCCCTCGTTCTTCACCGAAATTGTTTTATTTCAATAATTTTTCAATATTTTAATAATTTTTTTTACATGTCTGTAGAATTAAACCTAATCTAGTTAGATGGGAGGATTGGTTGAAATCATTATTACGATCCTTGTGGGGCTATTTCTGGGCATATATCACAATGTGACAAATACACACATATAAAACAGCAGTGACCTGTAAATAATTGCACAAAGCCAAATTCTTTGTGTCAAACAAAAGCTTTAATTTAGTTACTTTTTACTACATAACATGATACGGTTTTGATTTGAATCACTGTCACGTAAGTCAGACAAAAAAGTAATTTTGTGTATGAGAACTGTTTTTCTTCCCTCTTATATTATTAATAATCTGGCAACCACTCAGATTTATCTTGTGGCCCCTCGAGGGGCATCTAAAACTACTGTATAGATTACTATATAGATATTATATACATGATTTGTGACCTGTAGGGAAAAGGGCATGTTTTTAAAGCTCTAAGCAACATATGTTTGTCCAAATGTGCCCTGTGGTGAGCTCAAATCACAGACTGAGGGTTGAACCGAGTTGGTGATGTAATCGCGGCACCCCGTTGAGATATGATGAATCCCTAGTGTCCGCGTGGTCACTTCACCTCAACAGGATGCAGCAAATCAAGAGCGAAATACAAACTGTCAACGTGGACGTGTGCGCCATCCAGAGAGCGCTGCGCTCCCCCATTATTATTGATTTCCTCTCTCGTCTGCCGGGTGTCAAAACTTTCACAGTGCCGTTTTAATACTAATCTTTTAATATTTTAACTGCAAACTGTTACACTTATCAATGCTGCAACCCAACTCGCTGGGGTTAACACGATGAATCGGTGTCAGAGGTCACCGCTGAGGTTTTCTCTGCGGGGCGAGCAGGATGAGAGCGACTGCTCCAGGATGTGAGGCTTCCCACTGCCTCTGTTTAAAGGGTCTATTTACCCCTCAACACACACACACACACACCAGCTCCCAAAACACATCGCCTGGATTTCACTGTAAACAAGCTTTTCTTATTCTTCCTTTCTCCCCTCCACATAAATCCCGTTTCCTCTCGCTGGCATTATTGATGTTTATCCTATTTTGAAACATGCATTTGCCCCCCCACCCACTATTGTAGGAATTGTAGATGAAGCTGTAAGCTTTTCTGCTGCCACGACGCTCCATTTTCTGCACGGCGCTCAAGAAGCCACTCTGTTCTTGAAGCTTGACTTCACTCCAAGCATATCTGACTTCTTTGTCTGATGGAATGTGACAAGAATCAGACTTTTTTTTTTTTTTCTCCAGCTTTTAGTCCCGAGGGTTTTTCTTTCCCCCCCTTTCTTTTAAACAAGCATTAGTTATGTGTGTGTGGAGGAAGGGCCGGTCCTTGAAATCTCTTGTCAGAAGCATTTTTTGCACCGCGGAGACGTGTGCGAACACTGTTGCAAAATGCAGGAGCAGTGTAACATTCGGACTTGTTGCTGAGTGTTTCGCTGCCATACTGTGTTGCTCTGCTCTTTCCTTTCTCGTTAGCTGTTTGTTCAGTCAGCAAACAGCTCCAATTTGTTTTTGAAATCCACTCTTTAAAGCCGACTGTCCACGTTTGTAACTTCCAAGTGACCGGATCGGATTTGTGTGTGTAGACACTGTAATCGTTTGCAGGCGCGTTCATGCTGACTGAAGGCAAGTTTTCCATCCAGTCTCTGCAGGCCAGAAACATGAAGTCTGGCTGCTGCTAGAATGCTTTTGATTTTGTCAGTTCTTGAGGTGTGTTTTCCTGTTCCTGTCCTCTCTGCTCTGGCACATGAAGTGTGATTTTAAAAAAACCCCTCACAATCTTAGGTGAATCGCCTGCAGATGATTTTATGCTCAAGTTCAGGCTCAAGTCTGATCTAAAAACATTGGATCCCATGAGGTTTTTCCTGTATTTACTTGAAGAAAACAGCAAACAAAAAGCCCCCCAAAAAAATGTATTTAAGCATCCTTCCTGCAGAGCATATTATTATTTTAGGGGCTCACAATGCACAATGGGTTTAAAAGAAAAAGTTGGTATTTCGGACTGAAATCAACATTATCGCGTATATTTAACACAAACGTGTCAGCCTAATCTTGAAAACATATCTGTTTTAACTTGACAATTACTGGGTAATTTTCATTGGTTATTTTTTTAACCTTCTGGGCATTTCTAAAAACTTGAAGTCAGCAGATTTCCCCATTTTTGTTTTTACAAATACGTTCTTTTTGTTTTGTGCCTATCAGCATGTGACTGTGGTCAAGGTTCTTCCTGCTGCAGAACGCCGTCTAACACCAAAAATGTTACACAAAAGTAAATGTTACATGTTTGTTTTGTTTTTTCACATTTGAGCTGAGCTCGCTCAGTGACTGGACTCAGGAACTGAGTTTTATTTGGTAAAAGGCGTTAATAACACATTAAAGTGCATCTGCACCAAGCAATTAAAAACAGTACCGAGCCCTAAACTCAACATTATCATTAGGATTAGGATTAAAAATGCATTTATAAATGCATCACTGGGAAATTCTGATTTCGATCCTTGACTTCTTTACTACAGGAGTAGCGACATGATAATACAGTACAACTATTGAACACCTCGATTAGTTGATGGACAGGAAATTCATCTGCAGTTTTTTGATTGTTAGAATATTTGTTTACTTCATTTATTTTTTTTAAGCCAAAATTGGTAAACTCTGGTTGCAGCCTCTCAAATGCTTGTTTTCTTAGATTTCTATGATTTTAAACTGAATGCCTTTCAGTTTTTGACTACTGGTTGGCCAAAGAAAACAATTTTGAGAGGTGAACTTTGACTTTGGGAAATTGCGAAGGACATTTTTGACATTTTTCTGACATTATATGGACCAAACGGTTAATAGAAACAACAATTGGCAGGTGAATCAATAATGAAAACAGCCTTATTTTCGTTTTTAATTTATCGTAACAGTAAACTTTTGACCTCGGAGACTTGGGGCAGTTTCTCCACCAATGTGGCTTCACTGTAGAACAGAAGCAACCGGCAGTGGTGACAAAAACACGAGATAAAATCTGAGCTCAGCAAACACACAGAGCCGCACGCTTCAGCAGATTCTGGACAGATTGGGTGCTGAAGTTGTTTGATTCCCTGTATGTCCTGAATCCTGAGCCTTGTGTTAAATGTTAGGACACGTTTTGCATTCTTTTCACAGTCACCTGTGGTGCTGTTGATCTCAGTCTCCAGTTGCACGTCGTCCTGAAAGGTGTCGCGGACGGTAGCGTCCCCTAAACTGTAACGCCTCGTCATCGTCTCGAAGCGGCGTTTAACCGGACAAGAGGACGCTGCACGCTGAGAGCGGCAATGACAGGTTTGCAGTCACGTGTTGCAGATGAACCGACCTCTTGTGTACCTGCACCGCCCGTCCTGTCTTTGTCTGCGTCCACAGGAAGCGGACCTGCAGGTTGCAGACTGGCTTCCTGTCCTGGCTTGGTATCTGTAGAGGAGGAAGGGAGGAGTGGAAGGAGGGGGGGTGGGTGGTCTTATATAGCCCTGTGAAGAGCCGGCTTTGCCTCCCTGTTTCCATGACAACAGCTCTCCTACAGTATTCAGCCGTGGGACGGCCTCTGCATCTGAAAGCAGTTCCCAGTGGTGTTTCAGGCCCTCTCGCTCTTTTCCTTCAGCTGAGCTCTCTTCTCCTTCTTCTTCGTCTGCCGTCTGTTGTTTAAAAGCACCAGCACTTCATCTTCACTCGCTGCTGTACTTTTAAGGCCCAACGTCGAACATCATTTGCATCTGAATCAGGGCTGAATTGCGCCTTTGTTCCCCGTTCAAATTCCCCAAGACTACAGGACTTGGACTCGGAGCCAGCGCACGCTTAAAATATTTAGACCAACTGTCCTGCAAACGTGCAAATATTAGCCAAGTGAAAGACAGAACGGCTTTAAAATGGGGAAGGAGTGAGCATGACGCTCTTGTGCTCATTTTGCAGGATCTTGTGTTTTATTTTGCAATATATTCCCACAAAGTTTCCACAGTTAATAATGACACCGTGTGGTTGCAGACAATCAGTTTAGTTTAGTATATTTGCGTGATGATGCAACACAAAAGCAAAGTGGTCAAAGCAGCGTTGTAAAAACAGACAGCATGATTTGTGCGATAGGTGAGATAAAAAAAAACAAACCCAGAGGCTTTGAAAAACAAAATAGAGACATGTTTTCACAGCTCTGAGGCTGCTTTTTTTTTTTTTTAGGTCAAAGCAAACGTACTTCCTTTCTTTCACTGTATCAGCCATTTGGGGTAAAAGCCGTGTGACCTACATACGACGAGGTTGACTAGAAATATTTTTGAGAGTTTGCAGGAGGCAGTTTGAGGCTTCAGGTTCAGGCTGCAAAGATGATGGCGAAGGTGTCAAAATGTCAATACCGAGTCCAGTTGGAGGGCAAGATGTTTCTGAGATGGACTCCGCTTCAGTCCTGCTGCTGTGGGGAACCCCTCACCCACACACAGCAGGCTAAACATCCAATGCAGACTGAGAATATTCAGCTTATTGTGGAGGTAAATGTTCTGTAAAGGTTTAGTTTCTCTTCAGACGCCGCCAGAAGCCTCAGCGTAGTGTGATGTGGTCAGTTTCCACACAGCAGGAGTTTGATCGAACTGTTGCAGCGTTTGCTGAGGCGCAAAGAAAGCTCAGAGTTGTGAAGTTGAATCAATCCATTGTACGTAGTGCACAAGGATGATGAAACCTGAATCAAAATAGTCTCATGATATACTTGCTTTTTACAAATGGGTGGGCGCAGACAAGTGGCTGCAAAGCATGCAGAACCTGAACCCAGTTCTGCCAACATTAGCGCGTATATGAAGAATCTCTAAGGTACTGGATTGTGGCCTGTAGTTGCTGAATTTAAATGAGAGCTTTATAGGTGAATAATATGACGTCCATCCAGAATGTGTGAGACCATTAGACACAACAAGCTCAGTGTTTACCTTAAAGGTGTCACAAATGTATTGTAGGTTGTACAAAACAATGTGCATATAGCTTTCAAGAAGTGCAAAGGATACTCCTATTATTTCCAATCAGTTATTGCTGGCACTGTGTTACTGTTTTACTCGGCACGTGGAATTTAACAATGGGCGGGGATATGAATGGCATCACCTGCGCGCTCGTGCACGTACGTGTGCGTCCTAATGTACTGCTAGTAGAGCATGAGAAACAAACTGGGACCCGCTCAGCGAAACATTGCTCCATAGCGCCACAGGGAACCTTTAAATAGGCTGTATATTCACAGTAACCGTAATTGACTGTGACTCAGTATAAAGCTAGCATGGACAGCCTTCGCCAAGAAGAAAGGAGTGCCACCTAACAAACCTAACAACATTTCATCATCAAAAATCTATGGAAAAAGACATCACGCTGTTTGATTGACAAGGGGTCTCTGAGTCAGTGACAGGTGCAGTGCAGAAACACCATCAAAGATTGAATAAAGATCAATAGAAAGGCAGGAGGCACAGCAGCTGATCACAGATATTTACAAAAGAAAACCATTTTCAGATGAGGGTTGCTACCCCGCCAGGACGTCTGGTTTCACATTTACCAGCAACATTAACGAGAGGGGAGGCAGATTCATACATCAGCGCTGCCTCATCTTTAATCACACAGACAGTCTGGCACTACAGGAGCAGAACAGAGCGGGTCCTTCTCTCTTGATTAAATCACTGCAGCATAATGAAGCAGAAGAGAGTCAGACAGCACCTCAGAACCCCTCTGTGTACCTGCTGCATTTCATTCGGCGAGGTATTTTTTATTTCTTTTTTTATTTTCGTCTGGCAGACGCGTTCGGTTATGTGGCAAGCCTGAGCACTTCAACGTTACAGGGGAGAGAGAGACACTGCGGTCGTGGCACAACAGCTGAGTGTTGGGCAATACCTCCAGAAGACGGAAAGGCAGTTAAGACTTTCCCTGGTGAGGAGGAGGAGGGGAAGAAAGACGAGAAGAGAGGAAGAGGGAGGGAAAGAGGAGGAGGAGGAAGGAGGTGGAGGGGTTCCTATTTTTGCTCTGACGGATTTCTCGCAGTCTTAGGCGAGAGGCAGAGTGAGCGAGCAGCCGGCTTGGGGAGTTCCTTCTTGATTGTTTTTTTTTTTTTTTTTGTTGGCGTACATTTGTTTTGCGGGCGGCGGCGGCTGCGCGCTGCGTTTCAATGTGCAGCATGGAAGCCAAGTCCCTGTTCAGCCTGCACAGAGCCCTCGCTCAACCCGTCAAGATGTGCATGTTTGATTTCCCCGTCACCATCCTGAACGACCTGGTGAGCTCCGGCTGTCTGTGTGTGTGTGCGTGTGTGCGCGCACATGTTCGTGCAGTATATATCTATGTAAGAGCACTCAAATAGACATTATATGTTTCTGCGTGTGTGTGTGCGTAAGCATACGTTAAATTGTAATTGCGTATGTGTGTGCAAATGTTCCCACGTCTAACGGTGATGTGTTGAGCGACATACTGTATACTGCAGAGTACATTTAAGTATTTGTGTGTGTGTGTGTGGCTGGAGCAGGGGTGTCAATCACAAAAAAAGAGCATTAAATGTATATTTTCGTTCAATTTTAGCAAGCAAAACACTAAATATTATACTATATAACTAAAATAGACAGCATCATAATATGCAGGTAGTCCAGGAAGTGTGTGTGTGTGTGTGTGTGTGTGTTTCACAGTTTGTATTGCTTAATGTGTGTGTGTGTTTGTGCGTACGTACATGTCAGTGTATTTGTGCAGGCCCGGGCAGCTGTATGCGTGTGTTTATTTGTGCACTTGTACAAATGTAAATGAATACTGAGCCAGTGATATATGTTGTGTGTGGTTTACAGTGTAAACCTCAGATCCTGAGTAGAGAAGGGGATTTGTTTGTACCTGGTTTGCTTTGTTTCACACCTCGGACCAATCAACAGCCAATTCTGGCTTGTAAACAAAAGTCACTAGTAGTATAATGCGCAGTTTTGGAAACTTGTCAGCCCAGCGGTTTATAAATTCTAACTTCAGCTGCCATTTTTCATTGTCTTTTTCCTTCTCTGCTGCTCATCAGGTGATTTCTCACCTGTTTGCCTGGATTTGCTTCTGGCTATCCCTTAATGCCAGTGCGATCTGAGGTTTTTTGGTTCACATGGGAACATGTGGGGTCAGCTGTGTATATTTGTCTGTCTGTGTGTGTGTGTCTCTGGCTCCCACCCACCCAGGCAACCGTCTCCCTGCAGAGGAGGCTGCGATATTTCGACATGTTCAGTCGTGTCTGAAATAATCCCACGGCACCTGACGAATGTGTTCCTGTGTAAGCTTGTTAATACATTCTATAATACACCGACAGACAGATCTTCTACTGTTGTGGGTGCAGATTTGGTTAAAGTTGGTGTTGATCAGAACTCTTTTTATTGAGCACAGCCTGATGTTAAACCTGCCAGGTCGTAGGCTCTTTATCGGAGACTGAGGCGTTTGTTATTTCACGGCACTTTGTTTTAATATTTTCTGGACTTTTAGATCATTACTTCCTCTGTTACCGTGTCACCACTGAGCAGTTTTACTTTAATCATCCATTTTAAATGACAATGGTTTATAGATGTTGGACTGCAATGGAGCTCCAGTTTTAGACATTCAGGTGTTAGACTGTGCCCTCGTATTTTACACGGCTGTGGTGCTGTGTTTGATTTCTATAGCTCTTAAATCCGTGTTTTAATACAGAACAATTGCATTTTTTTGCATAAAAAATATATCTTTTTGCGATCCTGACAAACATACACTATATGGCCAAAGTTATGCAGACATCCTTGTGCACAAACTGTACTTCAGGTCTGGGCCTGTATTTTATGATTTGGAGGCCCCTTAGTTCCACTTAAGGGAAATGAATGCTCCAGCATACAATGATATTTTAGATATGATAATAGGTGTGATGAAATGTTATAAAATATGGTGGAAAGCCTGAAACCAGAAGGGTGGAAGCTGTTGTAGCAGCAGGTTAATGCCCATGGCTTTGACTTATGGTTAAAATGTGTCCACATACTTTTGGCCATGTAGCTATTCTACTGTATTTCTGTATTTACTATTTCTTCCTTTCAGAAGCCTATGTGGGGACATTCGGTTTCAAGTGTAGACTGATTGAACTGATTGCTTGGCAGTTTACTCCACAAAGAAACTCTCCACCTGTGGAAATACTGAACATGTACTTACTGCTGAGTTTGAACCTCGAGAGCCAAGAAAACCCTGACACGAGAGCCGAAAGCGCGTCCTGTTCTTTCCAGTCTGCATATGACCTTGACTAGCTTGTTTATTCGTGACCCTGAGCAGTTTTTTTTTCACAACATCTGTGGAGCAACTGAGGTTATATTGTTGTACGAAATGTGCTCTAACAATAATATTTAATTAGATTTGATACTCTGCTGTGCTGTCAGCTGTTTGCTGTTGCTTTTCTCTCGCTTTCTCACACCCACTCAGGGTGTCGCGGCTGCAACACCTGATTGTGTTTCATGTGGCCTGATTTCCCCCTTCGGGGGACTTCAAAAAACAAACGAAGTCACTCGCTCTCCCTGCTGTCAATCTGTTGTCGTATTACGGTCCTGCTGGGTGATATGAGCGAAATAAAGTCCAGGCATATAGTCATAAAGATTTGTTTTATATTAAAGGGAAACCACCAGGCTGTGAAAACACTTGTAAAAAGTTCTCTGTGGCTGTGGAGAAGCTTTGTCAAGTCTGAGAAAATAACAGCTGATGAAATCATAGCGATGTCATCTGGGTTATCTGAGCTCGGGGTTGGAGACTACAAATTTTCAAGTTTTTTTGTTTATGCTAGACTTAGCATACCTAAGCAATCTGATGCTTGCATTTAAAAAAAAATGTTTCTGCAAGTTCCCCAACTTAATGGCTGCGACACAAAATCACTGAAGTACTCTTTTAATACATGTCACAACTTGTGAAATCGCATGTTTAAGGCTCTACACATCCACACACAGTAGGCGCTATGAGGGGGGGATGCCATCCCCCTTGTCAACAAAATGACCAAAATGCATCCCCCTTGTTAATCTACTCAAAAAACGCTCTGTGCTTTGTCTCGTAGTGGAGCTTCACATTGCGGCTTTAAATAATCGCGAACATATGCAATATATGAGACACACCGGTTTTGAACATGTAAGAGTCTGTGAATTCTGGATTAAAAGGTCTGTTTCCGCTGTCTACTTTTGTCTTTTAAATTATTTCTCCGACTCGTCTCGTCTCTCCCTGTGTGTATGAACCTCACTCACTGACTCACCTCGCGGCCGCTAAACCAGCACCTTAAACGCTAGAAAGGCTGAGCCGTTTAAAATCGAAACGTCAGAATTGAATAATTCTCAACAATTGATCGACATTCTCTACAGCAGACGGGGGGGATGGCGAGAGTGCGACAGAAGCGTGTCAGAGGCCGGGTCAGAAATGAACAGAGCTTGGAGCAAAAGTGCCCTTGACTGCTCTCCCACTGGGCCAATCCCCCCGTTAAAAACCCGAGTGGAAACGACCAAAAATTTGAAAACAAACTTGAAATATCGCAAAGAAAGACTTTACGATCGGCTGAGGTGAAAAAGTTGTTGTGTCGATAAAAGCAACGTTTGTTACCATATCATTGAATAAAAACCAAACTAATAAGTGCTATGTAAACGCAATTTTCTAAGCGACAGGGTTGCCATGTCCCAGTAATGCCTAGTTCACACTACAGGATTTTAAACGTCGGCAGATTGCTGTGCTGTTCAGGCTACATGACTTGCTACTGAGTCTTGAAGTCGTTGTGGTGTTCACACTACATGACACTACGTACGTTTTCTGCAATACGGAGTCACACACTACACAAACTGACAACAACTCTCTGTCACCCAATGACTCTATCCGGCCCCCAAACCACGTTTTGTCACAACAACACTTGCGGGAAGTGGAATGGGAGATGGCGCAAAACTACGCGCGAAACAGGAGGTGTTTTGAAAATGGACGTTGAAATTAAATTAGCAGAGCGAGTGGTTTGCGCAATGATCTGTTCTGAATCCCGAAAAAGGAAAAAAAATACTGATGTTGTTGTTTGTCTGTTTGCTGAGATGACCTCGAGTCATGCCTTGCTCTCATTGGCTGTAGTTCGCTGGACACCTGACACCACAGAACGTCAAGTTGGCCGACTGCTCCAGATATTTAGCATGTTAGATATTTGTCTGGCGTCGGCGAGCGTCTTTACAGTTCACACATAAAGACTGGCAAGCGCTGATCACCCACTGATTTGTCCCCGATTTTCCCCGATCATAGCCCCACCTGTGGACGAGCTCCTTAACTTGCAAATCGGGCTCAAATCGGGCTTAAAATCCTGTAGTGTGCACTAGGCATAAGAATGATAGAGGTGTAATTTGTCCTGCCCTAAGAGGTGCGACAAATATGATAATCAAGCACAAGTTGTACCTTCCCACACAGCCCTGAGAGGTCCAGTCAGTCAAAATAATGAAAATCACCTGTGTGGGTTTACCATGGGTGTGCAGAGCCTTCAAATAGCCAAATAACGTCTTGGTGAAGAAGGATGACATGAAAATGGTTCCAATAATATTCCTAAAAGTGTTAAATGTCTCACTTGTAATCTTGAACGTTGCATAACACACTGTATTTATATCAAAATGATTAATCCTGATTTTTCATGTATATAAGGGTTATTGTTCTTGTTATGTCATTGTAAGGTCAGGGGTAGTTATTATTATTATTATTATTATTGTTTGTCCTGTTCTGTTCTGTTATTTCCTTTCATGATGTCGCATGGGTTTGATGAGTTATTACCTTATTATTCAGCCCCGTGGTAACCGGGTAGTGTTCATAAAAAACTACATAAGTTGGGTTCAGGACATCAGCCCCAAAAATGTATGCAGCAGTTCTGAGAGACTTAATTAGTGTTATCTTCACGATGAGTTAGAAGCTTCTGAGCTTTGAATGGTTGTGATCAACGTTCTCTCCGGTTTACCAGGAAGAACAGTTGTTCATGAAGCCGGGTCAAAACAAGAAGGTGCAGAAATGTGATTGCTCGTTAACAGCCCAATGATGGTAAAGAGTGGAGCAGCAGCCAACTGTTCTCATCTGCCGAGCGAATGCGAGCTGTCAAACTGTCAGGCGGCTCTAAAGGAAATGAGTAGATGTCTGCGGACTTGTTGATAATATTCCTCGTGAGTGCTCACTAAGTGTTTTTTACTCCATGAGGAATTGACATATTTTGTGTCAACACTGAGACAGTTTTTTTAGCAAGCAGTGAGCACCGGAAGTAAGGTTGTGTATCGTTTGAATTGTATCTATTTATCCCAGTTTCAATTCCAATATGATAAAAAATCATTAAAAAAAAAGGTCAAATGTATAGATAACAAAAATATGTTGATTCTTTTCAGCTTTTACTTTGACTTTTATTGTTTCATTAAAATAGGTTAATTCAAAGTCTTTTTAACTGAACATTCACAAAGTACATACATGCAATAAAAACACAGTCAGTACATACCTTCTCGTCATCTTTCCCTTTATTACCAAGGAGAACGGTGTGTCGCGGCTTGGTGTCCCTGGCTCTACTGGAGCTGCTAGCGCTGGCTGATGACGCCCTCGGGCTATGTGGCCGCAAGACATCAAACACTGTTTTTTGAGAGCGACGCTGTGCTGCCTTAATTATTCGGTTTAATTTGATGTGCAACCTGATTTACAGCAAATTAGCTTCCCACGTGCATGGTACTTTGCCTTGTCGTTTTCTTTAATAAAATGAAGCCACACGTTTGAGCGTTTACGCGGTCCATCTTTCACTGCAGTTGTGACATTAGCCATGCATGCTCTATCTATCTCAAATTAACAAATTAACACGATTTTGCGTTGATGCATGACGCAGACAGGTCCTGGCAGATAGCCAATCCTTGCAGATTTGTAGCCTTTGTTTGCAATGAAAATTCAGATTTTCAAACGGGTACCTGGTTCTTAGCATTTTGGATTTGGTTCTAATTTGGAAACGGTTCCCAACCCTAATCATTAATGGAGTATTTCATTGTAGAAACTAAAGATCAACAGTTAAATCTGTCTACAGGAGCATATTTAACTTTTTTATTTGTTGCAGTCACAGTACAACAGTATTCGGATTTTCTTCCTCCGGCAGTAAGTGTACTGTTAGTCCCTCACTCTTAGCTCCCACTTGGTCCCTAAAGCCCCCACAAATGATCTGACGCTGATCTTGGTCGATGAACAGAATAAAGGTTCAGCAAACAGACAGGCACTCAAAGTCCAAAGGGGCTTAAGCAGGCAGGCAAAAGTCCGAAAAGGGCAGGCAAGGGTCAGAAAACAAGGCAGGCAGGATAACTAGACAGAGGGCTGGAAAGCTACTGCTTGGATAGAACAACAGATAGTTTGGCAGGCAACTATAAGGGCGGGTATGTATACAGTGGAACTGATGAGGGAATTTGAAACAGGCGTGCAGGTGGATATGGTGGCAACACACTGGGGACAACTACTGGACAGGGAGGGAGAAAATATTTAAAACTCCCAGACTTGCAACAGAGCAAAAACTTGACTTTTAGATCCACAATTTTTTCTTTGTTTCCATCGGTTGTTGTTGATGTTGTTGTTTCTTTGACTTGCATCTCACAACTGGCCATGCTCACAGGAAGCTGGTTTACGCCTCTGAAATTGCTCAACTTCATTAAAGGGGAACTCGTCTGAGTGCATTTCCAGGTGTTGGGGAGAAGTGCTGCATATGTGGAAAAAGTTGTATAAAGGGACACAGAGCTGTGTGAAGTCTAATACATTAAATGAATTGAAGTCTGATTGATTGATTGGAATTTTACAATATTACATAAATGCAGTGCCCAGTCTATGGAGTACTCTTTTAAAAGGTTATTTTAAGCGGAAGGAGAGGATTTAGGTCTGAACGCATGGCGTTATGGGCAAACAGACAACTGCAACAGTTCTTGTTTGTTTATCATTTTGACATACAAGAAGTTGCATATTGCAGCTTTAATGTGGACATGGTAGTTTTTATGGCCAAGCCAATAAGTTTAACAGGGAGTACATTTGCTCAAGTACTGTGCTTAGGACAATTTAAAGATACTTGTATTTTACTTTAATATTTCCATATTCTGCTACTTTATACTTCTACTCCACTACGTTTGAGTGGGAAGTATTGTACTTTTTTCCCCAATACATTTATTTGACAGCTATAGTTAATTGTTACTTTTTATGATTTTACATTAAAAAAAAACATATGATAAGCCCATAAAATACAATTAATTGTTAAAAATTAAACCAGTGGTTTCAAACCTTTTTGGCTTTTGACACAAAGAAACAGAGTCTAGTTGTGGCTACTTGTCACATTTCAGATGTGTATGAGTTGTTATTTATTCCACTAAAGAGACATTTCCCCTCTAAACTTCTCACATGGTTTTATTTAAATAACCATATTTATCTGGTGACCCTTTGGAGGGGCCCAACCCCTAGGTTGGGAACCACTAGACTAAACTAGTTAACAGTATAAAGTAAACTAGCTGACTGTATATAAAGTAGTAAAATTAGCTAACAGTATATAAAGCAGTTAAAACTAGCTAACTGTATATAAAGTAGTAAAACTAGCTAACTGTGTATAAGGTAGTAAAATTACCTAACTGTATATAAAACAGTTAAAACTAACTGTATATAAAGTAGTAAAACTAGCTAACTGTATATAAAGCAGTAAACCTAGCTAACTGTATATAAAGGAGTAAAACTAGCTAACCGTATATAAAGTAAAGTAAACATTGATCCATCAGTATTAATAATCTATTAATGTCATATATAATAAAATATCCCTCACAAAGGAGAGTTTACTGCAGAGCGAGTACTTTGACTTTTGATGCTAACAGTATATAAAGCAGTTAAAACTATCTAACTGTATACAAGGTAGTAAAATCAGTTAAATCAACATTTAACTGATAATACTTAAGTAGGATTGTGAATGCAGGACTTTTACTTGTAATGGAGTATTTTTATATTTATGTATTGGTACTTTTTACTTAAGTAAAGTATCTGAATACTTCTTCCACCACATTTGGTGGATGGTTTTGTCCAAGGTACAGAAACCTTGCATACTTGGCTGTTAAGTTAGTTTTGTGTTGTGACAGATAATAGAAGCAGCACTGATTTGTGCAGGTCAGATAATAAAACCCCTGGTGCTGACAGAAATATCTCACTTCAAAGACACAAAAGAAAGAAACAACAAACCAGCCATTAAAGTCAAGAGAATCAAATGAAACGATGTCACGGGTCAATCAACAAAAAATGCTGAATAATTTTTCCGACAGCACCATTTTCTAAACAGAGAGAGGCGGGTTTACTCCTTTCTCAGCCGTGGCGACGGTTGTCAGGTTGTCTCAGAGCAGAGCCGATCTCCCAGTTGGTCGCAGTTGGCATGAGAAAGCATTTTTAAATGCCAGGACCTCGGAGGAGCACCTGAATGGCTCTGTTGGCTGAAATAATGGCAGGGAATAAATCTGGCGGCTGTTAGAGGCAGCTCAGACCTGAATGGGAAGCTTCTCCTTGTCTCTGTCCGTTACTCGGGAACTCAGTGGGAACATATGGGGGTTATTTCCCAGTCCAGCAGAAACAGGGCGCCTGTAAGCGGAAAAATAAAATCTCTCCTTGGATACTTGAAAGTCCGATCTCATTCATCTGTGATGGTCAGGTTGTTTGATATTTCAAGTTGTTCTTCACATAAACCAGTTTTCCCTCCACCTGACTTGTCGTTTACTTATTCATCGATTTGCTCTATTTCCCAGAATGCCTTTCCATTCTCAGTCTAAGCCAGCGGTTTTTCTTTGTCATATCTGACACAAAACTATCTATCAAATATCTTTGGGCTTTGGACTGTTTTGTTCATAGTTTGTTGTTTTTATTGTTTTTACTGTTTTTATTTGATTGTTTTTAATTCCCATTTTGCTCATGTTCGTTGGCCATATTCTCATTTAATCTACCTTATATGTTAAGTGTCTTGCTGCATCCAATCCTTAAAAACAGGCAGGCAGAAAACAGACAAGAATCATTATAATTTATTCAGAACGTGGTCATTCAACCACCTGAATGCCACAAGGCTGTTTACGCTTCAGATAATGGCAAAGTTGTTACAGCAGGTAAACTGAACCAACCACCCACGATATATTTATGAGAATTCGGCCTGTGGGTGGTGGTTTTCCCTCCTTTAGTTAATCAGGGAAGTTCCTTTAACCGCATCATCTTTATCTTTCATTTTCTGTTTGGCAGTTAGAAAAATTCTGAACATGGCAGTGTTGTTGTTGTGGAACTTTGACATTATTACTAAGAGGTTTCACTTCACCTTTCACAGACACGACATGACATGAGCTTTTGAGCTGCAAACCCATTTTCTTTTTTTTCCCAGCAAAAGTTAATTTTTTTCTAGTGTTGATCCTCGCGTTGTTTACACAGCTGGCAAAGTAAACATGCATCCGCAGAGCGTCGGCGCGGGTTCGGCCAATCTGTGAGGAGGGGCGTACGATCTCTGGAGCCTCGTTAGCGGGCGTTTGGATCCTGAGGGTTTCTGGTGTGGTCCTGAGTGACGTCGTGATGTGGTGCCGGAGCCCGTGGACCTGTGGCCTGCTGGTCAGGACAGGTGTCTCCTGGAAAGGCGAGGATTATTACCGGACAGTCAGGAAAGCAGGCAAACAGGTTGGATTTATGGATGTTTTCTTTTATTTTCAGGCATATATTTAGATATACATTTCTATTTCTATGACTTTTTATTTATTCACAGATCTACTGTATTTATATACATATATATTTTTTGAGTAGCATATCTACAAAACAAAACCCCATTATACAACCCAGTGTTGTAAAATGACCAATCAATCTATTGTATATGTAGATGAATCTCTCACCTAATGAGACTAAATGCAAAGAGACTGAGCTGCTCGTAGTTTAGAGTCTCTCTGAGGAAAACGTTTACAAGGATTGAACTTGTGACTTTTTTTGTCAGAACTGTTTCTGCAAACCAAAAGGTCATCCTGCTCTTACTGATGTGATTTAGGTCACAGTCAGAGTTTCTTGTATTGATTGGTAAACCATGTTAAGGCACCCTTTACAGGCAAAATAATGACACCATTTATCTGCTGAAATTTGCAATTATTCTAAAGGTTAATTTCACGTTAGGTACTTTTAATTTTGACCGGTTGATGAGATGATCAGAAAGATATGATTAATATATTTATTAATCATATATATATATTATATAGTTGGTGATTAAATCTGAAGCAGAGAGGCAGTTTCTCTTCTCCTTAAAATGATCTTACCTTTTGCTTTGAGAGTTGGTGCTACAGTATTGTGTAAGTACTGTGATATGTATGGGGCGTCCTGGGGGGCCTAGTGGTTAAGACGCACATCATGTAAACACAATGTCCCCGGCTTGATTTTACCTGGAGAACTTTGTACTCTCTCCCTCCCCCCTCATTGCTTGTCTGTGTCTTTACTGTCCCGCTCGAATACATGCAGAAATGTTGTAAAAATAATCTTAAAAACCAAAAGAAAAAAGTTTGTGTCGCTGAGTTATGTGAACGAAGAAAATCTTTTTTTTTAACTGATGTAGGTTTTCATTTCAAGCAGACTTAGGGTTGGACTTAAGTCACAAAAATGACGACGTGAGACTTAAGTTTTGACTGCTGTGAGATTTAAATTTACTTGTGAATTAACAGTAATAACATCCATGTCTTTTGACGTAGTTAAATGTCAACTGGAAATAAATAAGACAGCGACAGGCAGGCTTTGCACGGCCACACAGGTTTTATATTTTAAATGTAATTGTCGGGCCTCATAGGGATGCACCAATCTCACTTTTTGTTCTCCTAGTACTGATTCTGATGCCTAAACTCACACTTCTGCCAATAATTAGTCCTGGTCTGATGCCAGAGCTGTCCTTTTCCTGAATTTTAAATCTGTACAGCTACCTCAGTGTGTGGAAATCACTGGGATAAATAAGATCCCCGCCCGCCATGACTCAATAAATGTCATTTATGGCAGAAACTGTGAATTTTGTAATAACATGGATAAAGAAGGTGTAGTTAATGTGGTGGTCATATCTGGTTGATATCTGATCCGTTCATTAAGCTCAGTGTCGCGGGCTGATACCAATCAGCTGGATCAGATCACAGGCTAACACAGCTTCGACTCCATCCCGTTCAAATGCTGTCATTTCAACGGTCAGCATTCAGAGACATCACAGACTTCCATTTTGGTGTTTAAGACTTGTGTATTGACTTGGTCTGATATTAGGCTAAGACTTTCTGCCTGGAACGCAACACTCGGGCTGGTTCCTGAGTGAAAAATCTGACTCCTGCATCGCAATGTGACGCGTCCGCGATGGAAATAGATTTAAATGAAACAATAGATGCTTCCCTGAGGATAATCTGATCCCATTAAGCGTCGTTATAGTGTTCTGCCTTCACAGCGACATGAAACAGCACAGAGGCTTGACCTCAACTGTCTGCTCCTGTTAAGGGCTGTCAAACTGAGACATCAGGAAGGGCAGGAAGCCAACCTTTTCCCTGCCCACGTCACACTCACTCTGGCCATCGGATTCTAAAAATCAGCAGCCGTGTGAAATATTTTACAAGTCTAATTGGCTTTTAAAATAGAAGTCAACCCCCAGGTGATATTTCTGGTGTTGTCTGACTCGCTGTTGGCATCTCAGATCTGTGAGCCTCCTGTGGGCTGCCATCTAGTCAGAGATCCTCACATAGGAGGGGATCTGGTCAGCCTGAAGGCTCTGAGGCAAATTTGTGATTTTGGGCAATACAGAGAAAAAACATAAGAATTGACATCAAGACTCCTGGGTTCAGAACGTGACTGTATGCCAAATTTCTTCTTGAGGATTCATGAAATGTGTTGTTTGTACCACCGCCCTACTCCCACTCGGCCGAGGCTCTGCCAATCATCTTGATGAGCTGTCGTCTGGCGAAGGTGATCCAGCATTCGTTCGGCCTTCACAGGTATAGAAGGAGCTGGAAAGAAATGTCGGACGTTCTCTGAATGTTTGGTGCTTGTCTTTTTTCTTCTTGGTTTCTTCCATGTTCGATGTTGCTGTTATGTAACTAATAGCCATGCCGTCGTTAATAAGACTTGCAACCCCCCCGAGTTATCATGTACAAACAGTATGTAAACATATTATAAATTGTTTATAACACACTATAATGTCATTACAAGCCAACCAAAGGACATTTTTAACTGTTTGCTGCTGGAAATGAGGTTGACGAGAGCGCTGAGACTGAATCACACAGAAAATGCCCCGTGAAACCAAAACAAGGAGCTAAAAGAAGCTAAAAGGCTCAGAAGAGCTGCGGAGGGTTGGTTTTGGTTCTCTTTGCATCCAAAGGTTTATGTCCTAAATATGTCCAACAAATAAAAAACAACACATTTTGGCTTAACATAGGATCAAAGTCTGAGAACAGAGGACCTCAGACAATCCCAGAGGATGGAAAAACAGAATCCTGCTTATTAGTTATTTTTCTGTGACAGGCTTTTGTAAGTACATCTGTAATTTAAAATCAATTTATTCTCATTTCATTAAGCCTGTTTTTTTTTTCCCTGTTGCGTAACTCTGTACTTTGTCCGTGTCTGGCTCGCTCATTGGCTTTTATTTGCTACAGATTTATTGTTTGTTTGTGGAGCACTGGGGAACATTGTGCGCCTGGCAGCAGCCCAGTGCAACCACAGGGCTCCGCGGCTACCCAGTGAGCCTCCGCTGGGGGCGAAGTCGTTGCTAAATGGCATCCTGACAGGGGCAAGAACGTTCCGCATTGCTCTGTGCCATCTGGACTAAAATACCTTCCCCCGATGTCACAGCTCTGATTCAAATTTTAACCTCGTCATGATGGTTTTGGTTGACGGTATTCAACCTGGCCTCCTCGTTCAAACTTTTGCTGGGTGTGTGGTCGACTTCTTTCATTATGCTGCTTCCCATCTATTTGTGTGCATCGAGGGTCTAAGGACAGAGGGTGTCGTATGTTACAGATTGTGAAGCCCTTTGAGGCAAATGTGATTTGTGATATTGGGCTATATAAATAAAATTGAATTGAATTGAATCTGATTACAAGCTAGTTTGGGGGGGGGGGGGGTTGGTTGTGTGTGTGAGAGAGAGAGAGTAAGAAAGTAATGGGGGTTTGTCAGCGTCACTGTCCTCAGGGAACAGTAAATCATGTCGGAGCATCAGCCAGAGCCGCAGCAGCAGCACAACAAAATCCTCTGGTATTGATTTCTACCAGATGGAAGCCGAGTATTAGTTAAATCGCAGCAGACTAAAAGTTGGCCGTCTCCCTGAGCTCTTGGAGATTTCTGTGGACTCAGCCCACGCGGGTTATTCTGGAAGACAGATACGGGTGCTGATGCTTTTATACCAATGCTTCTGCTAATGGCTGACACGTTCAGTCACTTTAGATTTTTTGATATATTTTTTTTTAGCACCGCAAAAGTTAATATTCATTGGGGTTTTTGTTTTTTTTCTCCCGTGGTTGAATAATCCTCTGAAACAGCAATTAGATCAGGAGTTTCAAACTGGGCTGGCCAAAAAAGCCCTCCATTCCCCATCCTCTACCTGTCTAGCACAATGCTCCGCATGTTTAGAAGTGTCGTGCCCCCTGAGGTTGTAACAGCAGCTTTCTCCTTGCAGACGAGACAGATGGCACTTTAATACAACAACAAAAAATAATCAGTTGCCCCCCTTTCTTGAAACTGTCTTTGCTCCAGGTCAGCCTTTCTTTGAGGTTTAGGCATTTCAGTGTCAGGTGCACTGAAATAAATCAGATTGCAGTTGGATTTATTTGGAGTGTTGATGCCGACAAGCTGCTGTTAGGTGCAGCTTGCTAAATTTTAAAGGGAGAGAGGGTGACAGTATTTTTCTCGGTCCCACATGCACCATCCTGCTGCCAGAAATACTCACACTACAGCACCAAACGTGGATTAATCCGCCACTTTAAATAGTCCCCAACAAAATGCACTAATTTCCTCCTTTTTTTAAAAAAAAATGAAACTTCTTCAACAGGAACCAAGGGGCTTGGAGCTAAGAGCCGCAGACAGGGCGGGGAAGTAGTTGAGAGACGGACCAAGACATTATGGGTCCTGGTCTTTTCAAGGGATTTGTAGGCAATACGAGGAAGATAGAACAACACCAGCCTTATCCTTTTAAATGTGAAATAAAAAGTCATTTTGTTATGCTTGCGTGTTGCAGCCTTGCCAGGAAATTAAATAACGACTCTAAAACGAAAGGCAGGTAAAACTTTAAATGGGGAAAAAAATGTCTCTCGACTCAGACCATAATGGGCAGTTTAAGTGTGTTGGCATGAAAATGATCAGATGTTAAGTTATAGTAATATCAGCTGTTAGCCATCGGCGTCAGTATTGATCTTCAAAAAAATAATATCAGTCCTCATCGCATCGCAGCGGCGCAGCGCTGAGAAAGGCCGCCGAGGTCAGACATGTTTGTGGTTGGATTCAACCTCCGCTGGTGCAGCAGTTGTTTTTTTTTTTTTTATGTTTTTTTTTAATTAAACTTCCCCAGTCACTTTCACACCTGCTCTTCCTGTCAGTGTGAACAGCCAAGCGTGGGTTATTTTGTCCTCTTCCAAAAACTTTTTTTTTTGGTGTGTGTGTGTGTGGGGGGGGTAGATAACATCGATTAAAGGTCACCATTAATTATCTGTAAACTACAAACCTCCAGCCGGTTGTGCTCATTTGTTTTGCTGACATATCTTCTTCTCATTTAAGAAGTGAAGGCTGTATTAATCTGAGTTAGTACTAATCATTTTAAAGCCTGGCAGGCATCTCGTGAAGATGATCCATATCTGTGTTTTGTGAGAAGTTTGTTCCTGACGTTGGCCAGCAGGAGGCAGTGTTAGATGTCACATTGACAGAGGCTCCTACTGTGAGGATGCGCCTGCAACGTTGGACAGTAGAATCCATCACAAATTAATATCTGTGATGGATGAAGACAAGGCCAGACTGGCCTTGTCTTGCTGTGGTAATTCAGTTAAACAGGTTTACTGCAGCGCAAAGCAGGGACTGATGGGCACCTCAGGTCTTTGAGGAGCTGTGCTCTCTGGCATTTGAAAGAACGGACAGAATCTTAGTTTTCTTTTTGTGGAGAACTGCAGATCTTTGTGTTCCGATGGTGTCTGTGGCTCACAAAGAGTGAGACTTGGACTTGCTCATTCGTTTGTGTTTTGCTGACAGTTTTGCTCAGATTCAGCAGAAATCCAGCTTTTCAAACACGAAGCCTTGCTGCTTCGCTTGGTTTTGTATCATTGTAAAAGTATTTTTGTTTTTAATTTAGACTGTGAGTCTATCAAAAGAGGTCACCTTGGGCTCTGCCATTAAGAATTTCACAAAAAAAAGTGAGATTTATTAAGTATTAAAACATCAAAAGTCTGTGTACACCTGTGTATGTCTATTTTATTTCATGTTATTATTTGTTAAAAGCATTTAACATGTAAGAAAAATGTGAGTGATAGCTAAAGCTCTTTAATGAATGTATGGAAAATGCAGTAAAACGTACAATAATCCCTACAATATGTGGTGGAGTGATGTGAAGTGTGAGTATAAAATGAAAATATGCAAGTGAAGTACAAGTACCTGCTGCTGGATCAGTGTAAATGTGTGTTTTCAGCAGACTGAACAGCAGTGGGTTTTCTTTTGCCATAGCAGCCTGCTGCCATAGTGAGAGCATAAACAACACCGCCATCATTTCCCAAAGGCATGACATAAGAGTGGGGGAGTTTAACGCTGCCTTCAGGGACACCACGTAGACATGCACTTTGTCGTAGGCCCATACATGTTGTATACTTGATCCTTCCATGCAGTGTAGGCTAAAAAGGGCCTTGTGACAAAAGTACTTGTTTTGCTGGTTGAATCCGTTAAATGTCATGTGGTGTTTATTTATAAAGGTTAGTTTAAGGAACTTGAATGCTGATGAAGGCCTGCTTAGCAGAAACATAATAATTTTTTTATCAAAATGCTGGATGGATGGAAATATATATCAGATCAGATGTATATAGATATACAGAAAATGGAAACTTGAACAATAGCTCAAAAGAAATTGAATAAATTGAACTGATTTATTTTTAGGGATAATACCGAATACTTTAAGGATGAATATGATGTTTTTATTCCAACAAAATAACATTTTCTCAATTAAAATAGGACTTCTAATGGATTCCCAAAGGGCAAATTCACATGTTTAAACAGTATATGAAACACTCCAAATAAGTCAAAAACACATAAAGAACTATCAAAAGTGATAAATACAACAGCACAATAAAGCAATAAACCTATTAGAAAAACTGCATTATATATTACAGTACTTTGCTTATATAGCCTACATGATTTGTGCATTGTGCAATTAAGTGCATGTAGCACACATAAAATTTTACAGATTTATAATTATCATATAATTATTTTATCTATATGATTATATGATAGCATTGTATAATTATAAACATCGTAGTTAACAGTAGTTGATTGTGGGTTGCTGGGATGATCAAACTACCGTGCGATGATGTAATAACTGTATTATAAGAGCGGTAATCCTCCGTTTCATCCGCGGTCTCTGACATTTCCGACAGCGGCGAAGGCAGCACATGCCTGTGGGCGGGGTTTGGAAAAGCCCCCGTGTGAGTCACGATTCTCCTTTACGCCACAGGCAGCAGCGATGATCCGACACAACCTCTGCACCGCAGACAGCAGCAGGGACTCGTTGGTTTAAAAACACTACAAACAGTAAAAAAAAAAATGTCGCTACCGTCGCTGTGACTGAGCACTCGGCTCCGCGGGCATCCATGGTCCATTTCCCGGGGATGCAAACCGAGGCGCACAGCGTCAAGCCGGGGCAGCTGGTCGAGATGTTTGACTCGTCGTGGAGGGTGCGGAATATTTGGGACGGGGTGAGGATGGAGGTGGTGGAGGACCGCAGCCCGGTGGTCTTGCACAGCTTCACACACCTGGACCCGGACCTGCCGCTGATGGAGGTGAGGAGCAGGGCCGGGGGAAGTGGCGGGGGCCGAAGGGTGAAGCAGAGGCGGGGAGGAGGAGCGACCGAGGTCCGTTATAGCTGATGCGGTTTGTTGTGCCGGAGGATGTTCAGGCAGATCCAGGACCCAAACTGGTCCAGGGTGGGGATTCTGTGTTGATCCTGAGCCAATAAGAAATAATTTATTAACAATCAAAGTTACGAATAAAAAGAGTTAAATTTAAGTTACACGTAAGCTTTAGAAGTAGTCAGTATACACAAACTAAACATAAACACAGTCAGACAGATATGGTTTCACTGCTGAATCTTTTCTGGCTGCGTTTACTCCACTTTTAAACTGGTTTGCCACATATTTAAACAACTTAAAAACAGCTGTAGGTATCCAAAATATACAGTAAATAAGTTCACATGTACAAGATAATGATTTTTGTTGTTGTTTTATACCTCAGATGATGCAATCTAGCATGAAGACAGCTACTAATCCCGTATTTTTAAACCCTGTAAGGCCTTATTAAAATAACATAGATGCCATTTAAACAGCTTATCAATGTCAAATGCTGAATTGCTGGAAATTATGGGATAGGACTCTGTCTGAGGTAATTGAATGGACATAACGAGCTGGTAAAGTAGAAAATGCAAATGCATTTTACAGGAAACATACTGTGACACTCCTCAGATGTTGGCATGAGAGAACTGTAACAGGATGACTTGCTTTTTTCACAGGTTTCACCCCTGTGGTTACCACTCCTCCCTCCGAAAGCACACGTATTCAATTCAATACTGAACAGGCAGCCAACTGAAACCCTCCAGTGTGGGTTTCACTGAGTCAGATCTCACCAAATGTTATGAAACGTTTATAATACCGATAGTGAGAGTACTCGGTGTGTTTGTCCCATCTCAAATTGGAATTTCCAGCTATGTTCAGGGATCCAGAGTTGTACTGTAAGTACGCCTGGTAGCTAAATATGTACAGACCGCTTGCGCATTATGCTGTCTGTGTAGCTGGGGAGAGGCCATTTTAGCCAACAAAATCCATAGATATATAAATTCACAGCATTAATGACATTAAACAATGTTCCGCTGCAGTACGGTGTATAATGACAGGGTCTATTAAGGCTGAATAAGATTAAAACTGCAGTGTTTGGAGCTAAATGCCAACGGTTGTTTTCAATATTTGCTCTTTTTTTTTTTTTTGGATGATTCGTTCGGTCTATAAAATGTCAGAAAATAGTGAAAAATAAAAAATGGCAGTCACAATATCCTGATGCCCAAGGCACGACGTCTTCACATTGCTTCATATTTTATATCATTGAAAATTGACATTAGCACACTGAACACAAAGTCGAGCGGAGGCTGATGGGGATCTGCAGGTATTTGGTCATCGGTGCTCGATGAAAAGTGAAGGGATCACCAAAGTTATTACAGTTCTGAGTGTGTGCACAAAACGTGACAGCCCACCCAATAGTTGTTGAGACATTTCCCGTAAAAAGCACAAATTTGAACCTAATGGCAGCGCCAGAGGAAAAGTCATTAGGATTCATCCTCTGAGCAACATGAACGTCTGAACCAAGCTTCATGGCCGTGCATCCAGGAGGTGTTGAGATGTTTTAGTCTGGATTAAAGTGGTGGGTCGAGCCATGCCACGAGTATATGAACCCTAATGCTTTGCTGGCAGTGTTCAGCTAATATCATATCCATAGCCCCTGCCTCTTTATTTCCCACTGCATCACTTTCCTCTTCAACCCATGGGCCAAAGATACAGTTTCACCGTTATCTGTAAAAACATTAATGGATCAAGGGGAACATTCTCCAGCACTGCGCTCCCAAAATCTCGCTCTTTCAAACAGATAAGGAGCGAGGCTGAGTAATCGGATTTTTTGGCCTTTTATAAGGCCTGGGATCGGACGAGGATGACATCATCTCTGACACAACACGGCGACGATCTGGCCTCTGCTGTCTCTCCACTTAGTCGGGATAATTTGTTCTCTTATGGATTCTCTGGTCTGTTTGTCATCGTTCGGACCTGGACTGATATCACAAGCCCGTTCTTAAGAACCTTCATATGTCCCTTTGCATGTGCTGAGCTCAGAGAGGCAGCCGTGGTCTCTCTAACCTGCTCTGCGGCGTCTCTCTGCTCTAATCTAATCCTTTCCTCTTAAACACAATTACCTAATGCTTAATCCCCCCCCCCCCAGCAGGGGCCGAGGGGTTTCCTCCACAATCGCCGCCTTTCTTCTCGTCAGTCCAGTGGCTGAGGTGAACGTTGTTGGACGTTGTTTTCTCTGTTACAGTATAAATGGTCACTGGGGCTGACTTGGAGGATGGGGTGGGGGGGGGTTGGATTTGGTCATTTGTCGATCCCTCGGGCTCAATGCAACCAGCATCAGAGTAGAGACTGTACCTACTGTATCGCATGGCTCAGGCTTTCAAATGGAGGTTTGCTAACCGCTCAAATTACAGCTGTGCAAGGATTCTAACAGAACAATAAATTATGCTGTGTTGCCCCTGTTAATGCAGATTTTAATTTCATACTTGTTTCTTTTATTGGTTAACGTGACAGAAGGCCGGATCAGCACCAAATGCTGCTAAAACATGACTTTGTCGGATAAATAAGTAATGGTTGGCTTCACACCGGCTGATCATTTTTTGAATTTGCTCGGTTACAAACAAGCTGAAGTTTCTGTGGTTGGGTTTGCTGCTCATGCTCATTGCCTAACTCCTACGTTATAAACTCTGTTTATTTCTCTTCTGATTTATATTTTTTTCATTTGTTAAGTTATGGCCAGACTAAACTTGGCAAGGCCACCATTTGCTGCAGACGCCTCCCACGATTACGGCAGGGTATCAATACAAATGTTCGGATTCTGGTGCTGATACAGTCCCTGCGTTTGGCTACCAGTTAAGGCTGCAACTAACAACCATTAATTATAAATCTGCTGATAATTGAATTAAACAGTCCATAACTCAATAATGATCAGTTAAATGTCACGTAGGATAAAGGAAAGCAGCAAATCCTCCAAACTGAGATGCTAGAACCGTGAAAAACTTTGCATTTGTGCTTGAAAAATGATTCTAAAACATAATTGGTTATCAAAATAGTTGCGACTGATCAACTAATCGTTTGCAGCTCTAGTACGATACCAAACCATGTTTACAGTACGTTAACTTTGAGGAATTTAAACAGGTTTATCTACAAACCCCATTCTTTTATGTTGTAAAGAAGCCATTTATAACATGAAAATAGTTATATTGTGCTGTATGTGCTTGTGTACATTGCATTAAAGAGAGTGTATGTGGATGTACAGTATATGAATGTATAAAGTGAGAGATATATAAGAGAGATATACAATGTAACAATTCAAAATGTTGAATGTTGTCTACACACAAGCAGCTGTACAAGAATGCTAGGTAAATAACTGTTGCCGACATTTTGAGTCATCAGATGAAGACGTCCTAGCTGTATAAATCTTTTGTTGGGGTATTTAATCAATTTTTCTGTCAATCTAATGTTTACTGTTTTAGGTTTAGGCTTAGTGTTTTTGGAACTTTAAGGTCGATGTGGTTCAAATATCCCAAAGCTGGGTCCTGAACCGTGTTCTGCGAGGCTTGTAAGCCTTAAACTGCCAGTTGATGTTTGCAGTTTGGTGTGATGGGAAAGAGTGAACAGTGTGTTCGAATTGATGGAACTGTAAAGTTCCACTGTAATCGTATTTCCATGGGAGCCAAGTAAACCACACAGATGCAAAAGGCTGCAGCCCAAAGAGGACAACAGAGCATTCAAGCTAAAAATAGTCATAATTAAGAGTGGAGGCAGAGTTCTGAGAGCTCTCTAAACGCCGTGGTCCAGCAGGATAACGGGGGCAAAACCAGCATAAAACACTGCTAAACAAAGAATAGACTGCTCCTCACTGAGACTGTCTCAAGAGGCTCTAAACTCATCAGCGCGTTCAGTTAGAAATCAGGCTGCATTGGTAGCAAAGGACTTCGGAGAATGAGGCCTGCAGCTCCTGGACTCCTGGAAGAGTTCAGACCAGTTCAGGACCATTGGAAAACGCCGGGGCTGAACAACAGAGTTGCTTTTGTCTCTGTGGCTCCGTTCACCTTCATGCTTAGCAGTGTCTTGTATCCGATCCGGTTTGGAAGTCTTTACGTCTGTTTCAGGACATAATCAAGCCAATCATGAACTGACTGGAATCGGAGACCCAGAGCTACTGTAACTAATCTAAAAGCAGCTGTCTTTCTTTCTATCTAACAGTGACTCAGCCAAGCAGTCCCAGATGAATGACATAATAACACAGTGCGACTCTAATTATCCCACATGGAAGAAATAATCTCAAAGGCAATCAAAAACAAACAGAATATCTCATTACAAACACAGGGACAGTGCACGATACTGGTTTAGAGTTTCCTTGTTATGTTGGGTGCAGGTATTTTTATCCATGTGACCCGGTTCAGCAGTGGGGGGAAAAAAAGGTGACTTTCGGCTGTCGACACTGTTTATAAAACGCCAGATCTGAGACACGTGGAGGAGGAAGTGTCATGTCGGAGACGCTCCGAGCGGCAGCGTGAACAGAGGCGGCGTGAGTGGAGGTGAACTCTGATGGGCTCTAATTTAGGATAGGCATCGATTTTAAGTTCGACTGAGCATCGCGTCGGATGAGAAACCAGAGCCGTGTCC
>CM022476.1:2752438-2906204 GCA_011952105.1 Coreoperca whiteheadi | reverse complement strand
GTAGAGGGAAGATATTCCCAAAACCCTGACACCCTGTCCTTCGGAGTCGGTACAGAGGAGCTTTTGTTTCCACGGGGTTTGATTTTTGAAGAGAGTCAAGCAGCCGACAGAACGACAGAAACAGACAGCGAGTGGAATGCGAAGGCCTGACGCCTGGAAAAATACTTAAATCGTCTGCTCTGATCCTGCACTCGCTGTCTGTCTGGTCTAGTTTAATTACCTGGACTGGTCTTACATAAAGGCATCTTTGAAAAAAACATATTAACTGAAGTGTATTTATAGAGAAGTTCCTAATCGTAGGTCCAAAACCCGAGTTGTTTTCCCTCCATGTGACAGGAATCCGAGGGTTTCTAATCAGGCGGTTTCAAGTTTCCCATCTGGAATGAGTTAACAGATTCTGAGATGTGCAGCCTCATGGACCTCAAATCTAAAGCACGTTATCAACATGTTTTGATGAGATGAGAAGCATCAAGACCTAGCATCAAGACCTAAAGCAGGAAGAAATATTGTATCTCATTTAATCCACACAGATGACACTTTTATTTTAGGGGGAGTTATGCGCTTGACAAACAACAGTTTGTTCATCCAGCCAGTACCTGAGCGTCTCCCGCCATAGCACTGGTTGCCAGGTAACTATGAGCTCAGGATGGTGCCAAACCTGGCAACCTCACTGTGACCGCTATTGGAGAGAAAGCCGGGCAGCTGGCTTCTTCGATGTTTGGGTAGACTTTGGGTTGACGCTCTCATGTCATGCCCGAAACAGTTGGGGAGAAGAAAACAGATAGTGACATTTTCTGTAATTCTTCTTCTGTACACACGTGTGCAGTATTTGATTGGTGCGTGTTGGATAGATAAGTAAACTGTGGCAACACACAAAACCGATCTAAACCTTTGATCGCACAAACAAGAGATAGAGAAAGCACAAAGTTCGGGAACTCAGCCTGTGTTTGCATTTTATAATTTGATGAAAACAAGTATTTTTCTTTATTGAATCACATAGTTGAAGGGAGGACAGGGCAGGAGAGAAAGTCCTGGAGGGATTTGATTTGATTCAGCAGGCTTATCTGGTCCCTGTACGCCGGGGGCCACGGAGGGCTTTACTACACTGTCTCTCGGCACAGCTGAGAGTTTTAAGGTTTTTGTGTCTTTTTAAAGAAGTGATTTTTCTTGTTCTGGAGCTTTCGACCACACCAAACAGGCCCCAGCGGCTTGAGTTTGCTCTGTGGAAATGTAGATGTTGACTTTCTATGCTTACGAACATCTGCACAGATGTGGTCAAAAGCTCCTGAGCAAGCAAGTAAATGGACCTCAAGTCGATATCGCTTCGTCCGACAAACAGACAAAATAACAAACAAACCCACGAGTATCAGATTTACATGATGAGAAAAAAGTTAACACTCATATTTAAGAAAGCTGCAATTTGGTTTGTTCACCCGCTAAATAATTTGATAATCAGTCAACCAAGTGATTAATTGTTTCAGCACAAATATCAGTTCGAGGAAAACCAGTTGTATGTTAAACATTGCCGTCTGAGGCCTAAAAGCTATGTGCGAGAGTTCAGGCAAGAAAGGGTGAGAATAAAAGAAACGGGGATGAGGTCACTTCCAGAAACCTCGCCAGACACCAGTAAAAGATAAAGAGTTTTATTCTCCTAATGAAACTCTGTGCATGCATGCTGGTTGATTGATAATGGTTGACAAAGCCAGTTTAGCTGCGGGCGTGTATTACTACCACCTGTCACAATAGCTCCGTCACCCAGTTTTAGGCAGCACGCGGACAGGGGTGCATTTAGCCACGGGTTAAATCAAGGTTTAGCTTTAGTTTTTATGTGTGTGCCGCTGATAGAAAGGAGAAAAAATCTAAAAAACTGCGTGTTCGAGACAAATAAGCAAAAAGCACAGATATCGAGAAGGCACTCGAAAGAAAACAAACCTCCTCCAACCCTCTGTTATACTCAGTCATTCCCGATCCCTTTGAATTGACATTGATTTCTTGACAACGCAAACAAGCCCGGAAGATTTGGAATATATCTGAAGTTAAATAAAAATAAGAATCCGATGGCAGGAAAACGTGGAGTGAGGCCTTCCTCCAAAAATCGAATCAGTCGTTCTTTGGCTGATCTGTCAACTTTATTCCACAGAAAGGTCTGTTCGTGTTTCGTGTCAACGCTTGGCTGGAAGAGGCACAAACAAAGGCAAAAATAGACTGTGTTGGTGGTAATTTGGAAAGGGAAACTATCCAGAACCTTTGAGATTAGCCCAGATGCAGGGAGGGCAGACTGCTGCTGGCGTGGTGGCAGTTTTTATGCATTTCTGCTCAAAGAGAAGACAGAAAAAAACAGAAAACTAGATGTTTGCAGCTACATCACAGTGGGCTTTGGTTCATTACTGGTGATAGCTATACTACTCTTCCATGTGCCCTTTACAGAAATATCAATAGGACATTTCTATGCCCCTTTGTCACATTTTAGCTACTTTCTCTGGATTAAAGTTTAGAAATATTTCCCAACAACTACCTCTTAGCCATGCTAGCGGCGTGGCTCTAGGGATGGCATTGCAGGTAGCTGCTAGCATGGCCGTAGACTCTCAGTCTTGTTTCATTTTAGAACTACTATCTTTTATATCCTCCAAAAGAAAGCTTGCCGTCAGTGAGTTTTCCTTTGTGTATGTGTAAAGGTTTCAATCAATCAAACAGTTTGATAAAGGAGGGTGACATTTAGCCATTTAACCGGCCCTCGTGAGGATTTCGGTGAACAAACACGGGTTTGCGCTCGCTCAATATTTAGTCCACTGAGGAGTTTTCTGAACGTTTGGTGACACCCCCTCTCCTCTTAGGTCTCTTGCCCCACATCCAAATGACCTCACTGGCTTTCAGCAGTCATTGTTAGCGAGAGGAAGTCACTGGCTTGTGCTAACAGGGTTGTAATGGACTATTGTTGGCTTTGTTTAGGTGTTGACTGTTTTTGGGGGGACGGTTTTCTCTTTCCACTGGGAGTTTCCCCACTGATCTCCATTTAGAGCTTGGCTCCGAGGGGCTTTCTAAGGGTCATATAGGACCGTTGCTATTGAGGCAGGTGTGTTTTCTGTTGACGAGCGCCTTACTCTGGAAGATGCCTGTGAACACGCCTCCGGTGCGCTGTTTTGGCCTTGAGGGGATTTGGCTCAGAATGAGGGTTTACTTTGATCCCTGTGTTGTATGTTTTAGTCTGTCCCTGTGCCAGGTGGCTGTGTAAACAGACTGTACGCCATTCGATGTCAAGATGGACACGTTTGTTATGCAGAACTGGGATTTCTGAACCGAGGTTCAGCCAAAGGTTCAGCCAGTGTTGTTAAGGCTGGGGGGTGAGACTGGGAGTTTGCGAGGTGTTGACATCTGCATGTCACTCCCCTCAACATTTCATTTAATTGATCCTTTTAAAGGGATCATTCCAGTTTATTACAACCTGGGTTTTTATTTTTTGCAGTTTTAGCCATCATTCCTATCAGTTGTAATAAGTTTGTGCTCATCAAGTTCATGTCTGAGATCTGGGGACAAGGCGCCCACTAAAGACAGGTCAGACCAGGAAACACAGAAGACCGTGTTTGGCAAACAGTCAAATTATTACCCAAACTGTTGTAAACGTCCATCGGTGGCTGCGTGGCGTCCACTAGTGATCGGTGTGTGTGTGTGTGTGAATGGGTGACTGAGCGGTAAAATCTAAAGCACTTGGGGAAAAAATGCTATATAAATGCAGCCATTTGCCATTTTTCTGCTTCAGCTTTGACCTACCAGACTTCCCACCGTTATCCTCGTGTTGTGAGGAACTATAAGAGGTGTTTCGGGTGCGCTCACTTTTGGTTTTGACCTCAGAATAAAGTGATTTACAACGCGTGGCTTGTTCCAACCTGTCTGATTGTCTAACTGCTAATGTTTCTTGACACATCGTACTTTGTTGTGGCGGTATCGCCGCGCTCGGTGGCACATTTTCAGTACCAATGCTGCATGCAGTCCCTGCATGTCTGAGGAAAGCTGATGGCCTTTGTGAAGAATTCTGTTATAGTTGTACAACAGTGACAGAAGCATCACGCAGGTTAATTTGCAGGCCAGAGATGGAAAACTGTTTTCCCTTCTGAGATGAAGATTAGTGGTCAGAATTCAGAGATTTTTTTGGGGGGGTTTTTTCTGTGGGTTTTTAAATATTTTGCGCCGTATTTGGCAACAAGTCTTTCTTAAATCATTGTGGAAAACTCACAGAAACACCATTTAGATTTTATCGCTTTTAATAATTAATAAAACGGAGAATACTGATGAATTTCTATCAGGGCTAGTTTAAGGAAGAATCTGTCAATTGTTGAATGCATGGTCAGGGTCAGACATTACATGCCTTATACATGTAGAATTATGTCATGCAATTAGTCATCTTTAAACTGTGTTTGTGCACTAAAAAGTGCAAAGAAAGTGAGATTTCTGCAGTTTTCGACAGTTGACATGTGAAGCGTGGTAGGGGAGAAACCCCCATCATGTTAGATGTATGGTTTACCTCTAATGTCTCCACTAAGGCTCATGCGACTTGTTTTTCCCTTTTTCCTCTTGCTGGAAACGTGTTTCCTTTTCTCTGCCTCATCACTCCCTGCTGACACTTTTATCCGCATTCCTCCAGCCCACATGTACATTCACGGTCCTGGGTGGTGTAGGTGAATCTACATCTGATAAGTGCTGGAGCGAGCGTGGAGGAGGCTGACTCTGGATGCCAGGCATTTCTGTGTGGACCCTGCCGGAGTTTTCCCGTTTTCTGATGATAATTTTTTTATTCCAAAACAGAAGGTTCGTTTCAGAGTTGAATTCGATAAGTTTAGAGTTTTACATTGCATTCAACATTACTATCCAGTCCATGTATTTATATTTCTGACATTCGGCAGATACTGCAGAGTGCAAGATTTGTTTTGTTTCATTAAAACATCATTGCCACCTATAAATAGACACCCATTTATAGATTATAAGTGACTCCTCTGCTGCCAGACAAAAGAGTGTGACTGTGATCTGTGCTAACTAGCACTGGCAGATGTAGCTATATATACCTATCTGACACGTCTTAATGAAAAAAAACATTTATATTCTTACTGCAAATACTTTCTGACCCAGTTTCGCTCCATTGTTAAACGCAGGATCATGTGACGACTAAATTTAGACCAATCTCTGTTGGCGAGCAGCCAGTAAAGAGCAAATGTGACTGGCATGCAGTTTGTTTAGTTACATAGTTCATGACAAGGAAGGGTAAATAGGTTTCCATGAATTAAAGCGATCAGTCGAGGAGATCAAAAATGTCGATCTTTTAAGTTTCAGGAATGCCGAGAGAGCACGGAGCTGAGAATTACATGAAGAGGCGGAGTCAGTGACTTCCAATGAAGCAGCATTCTCCAAATAAATAATGAATGCAAATGTAACCACGTTGAGCTGCGTTTTTAAAAAAACAAAACAAACCAAACATCTTTTGTCTGTTCCGCAAGTCATTTTTGCCAGAAACATCCGATTTGTTGAAGCAGGGTGCTGAGAAGGTGGCCTGTCTAGGTTGCCTCTTTGTAACCAGGATGGTGGCTAAGTCTGGTTGACTAAGCGCTGAGTCAGGCTGAAGGAATGTGAGACAAACCTAAGTTTAAGAGTAGACGGCTTCCTGTCCTCGCTTCACAGGGAATTCCCTGTTATTTACACTCTAGAGTTCCTTATCAGCTTTCTTTGTCAGTAAATGTATTTGCACTGGGATGCACTTGCTGTCTGCTGAAAGACTGAGTGAATGGATTCTTTCCACAAATACCGAGGTATTTACGGTAATTAGGTGTCATCTTCAGGAGTGTCATGCAAATCAAGGCCTGGTCCAAACAAACATGTAGAAAGACTCTGTCGGTGTTCACCAGGCCAACATTTGCTCTTTACTTCGTCTCATCGCTTTGTTTCCGCTCGTTTTGACTTTTCTGACTTTGGATATTTTTTGAACGTTGACGCATTCAAAAGCCTCACTCCAATCTCAGTCTTTTTATTTGTCCCCATTCTTTCCCTTGAACTGATTCGCGCCTTTCGAGGCGCCCCTGAACCCTTCTCTCTTTTAAAGGCTTGATCGCTCAGTGTTTTGTTCGCGTAGTAGGCAAGAGTTTGGTTATCGTGGCAACGCTCGTGCTCACTGGAGCGGCGATGAATAGCAGCATTGTGACTCGGCGGATGGAGGGAGGCGCTGTCCTTGAGGGCTGCGTTTTCCGTGGCTTGACGTGATAGCAGCGCGGCCTCTGTGGTCTGGCTGATAAGCGCCTCTCCTGCTGTCAAGGCCCTCAGCGGCAGCTGTGCCTCAGCCGTTATACTGCACAGGGTTTATGACAGTCCAGGGGTCTTTCTCCTCTCTCCACATTCATCGGTGGTTCATCAGGTTCCTTGTAAGCTTCAGTCTTCGTTGTTGTCTTTCAAGCGTGTTGAACAGCATCAGCCTTTCGTCTTCTGCTTGTCATCCCTTGTGTTTTGAGGTCTTTCTTGTAGGTTGTTGGGATTTATTTTTTTTATATCTCGCGTTGAAGGACTGACACTAATCTATTTTATTTATTTATTATTTTTTTAAACGTCTCCGTTGTGTTGAGTTTGCATGGTCTTGTTGCTACCTGATTGAAGTAGAGCTGCAACTAATAATTATATTCATTATCAATTCAGTCGCCAGTTGTTTTCTAGATGAATCAATTAATTGTTTGGTCTGTAAATGTCAGAAAATTGTAAAAATATATCATATTATGATTTTCCAGAGCCCAATGTGATGTCTTGTTTTGTCTGAGCAGCAGTCCAAAACCCAAACATACGCTGTCTACTAAAATAGAAGACGAAGAAAACTAGCAAATACTCACATCTAAGAAGGCAATTGTTTGGCATTTTTCATTAAAAAATGAAAAATTGTGGCTGTTAAATGTTTTGTTGATTGACTGACTAACTGATACACCTGCTAATTGTTTCAGCTCCCCCTCAGTTTCACTCACAGCAAGGTGCAGACCAACGTGAGCTTCAGCATATTCAATTTAAACACGTCACACAGCTCTTGTTCGTTATATATATGTAGCTCGCTTTATACCCCGAACATTTTCATCCGTTCGATCAGTTAGTCACGTGACTTATTAATCACAATAAATACAAGCTATTCAAAATATGTATTCCTTATTTATAAGAAAAATACAATCATCCATAAAAGCAACATCACAACCAATGTTTCAAAATATTGTTATTTTATCTCAACCCAGGTTGAACCTACATCAGTTCAAAATAGCAACTTCTACTCTTATGTTAAAGCCCAGCTCTGAGGCTGAAGTGGATTTATTTACAGCAAAATAAATAAAAAAAAGACAAAAAATCAATAGGAGGGAGGAAACTATGAAGCCAGTAGTGTCGGGAGTGGAAGAGTGAAAAAGTGCTGCCTGGATGTTGTGTGACGAGGAGATCTGCCTCAGGACTACTCTGGTTTATATGTCCCCATTAAGTTCTCCAGCCCTGAAGACAAGAGAGCAGGCCACAGCAGAGGGTCCGACACGCTTAAAACTAATTCTTCAAAACACAGTGTACGCCTGCGGAAAACCGAAGTGATTTATATCCGTCAATCCTTAGCTGACCTCGGAGCGTCCCTTGTTTCTCTCAAACTTACATTTAGTCTCCGAAATGATTCGTGTTTTCGACAAAAAACTTAATTTTAAACCCTTCAGAAACGGCTTCAAATCTAGTTCCTCATTAACTTTTCCCTAATAATTTCTGGATTCTACAAAAAGAAAACCAGAAAAAAAAAACCTTCAGACTGAGGTTAGTTGAAAATAATTCGACAAAACCACCCTATTCCAACATGCTTGGAGTCACCGTGTCCCTTGGTACTTTGTAGTTTAGCCAATTTGATGTGATTTTGTTGAATTTGCCCAGTTTGCTTGTGCTCGGGCTCTGTTTAGTTTGTATTTTCCCGTCTTTGTCTAAGTAGGTTTAAATTCACACCTTGAACTTCTTTATCACGTCCACACAACACGAAACTTGAGTATACGAACAGTTATTAGTGCTTGAAGGTACCGTATCACTCTGTGTTACGCTGCTTTTCCAAATTTACAGCCATCACTCATTTGAGCTCGTCTCCACGGTAACAAAGACACAACAGAGGGACTTGGCGTTGACTGAGATATTACCGAATAGATCCAAAGACCAAAATAAGTAGGCAGTGAAGCAGGGGGGCGGTGTCACACTGAGCCTCAGCCTGGACTGTGATGACTAATGCTCCCAGGATGCAGTGCAAGTGGACGTGACAGATGACTGCGGCACGCCAGATTACATGCCGTTCCTCCATCGGGGCCTCTGCTTAATGATTCACACCACTGTACCCCTGCTATTTAGGTTGGATATGTGATACAATCTGCTGATTGGAAGCGCATGCTGTGTGATTAACCGTTCTCTTTGTGGCACTTGAGGACTCACAAAATGAGTTCCAAACTACTTGAAAGTACTGAGTTGTACGAAATGCTGAATGAGATTTTGTGAATCTTAACGGGTAGCAGGTGGCTTTAGTCCTTTTAGTGTATCAACTTTAGCTCTTTAGTTATTAGTATTAGGCTAGAGAGTATTAAAGTAGACCAGAAGTGCTCTATTTGGAATACTTTTTAATGATTTATGCTATATCTTTAGTACTACACAAAGTACATTTCCCCAGTCCAAATTCAAATGAAAATAAGACAAAGTGCCCATAATCACCAATTTTTCTCATACAAAAAGACAGAATTTAACAAAGTCAAGCTTTTTGGTATCTTTTCATGCCTTCATGTTAACACTAGCAGCAGAAACATAGTGTGGTATGAACCGAGGCCTTTTAAAATCAATATCACAGTATCGATGACTTTGACCCCTTCCCCCGTCGATGCTGTGACTGGTTTTCTGGTGTTTTCCTCTCTTCAGAGTTCGTTTCAGTCTTTTGTGCAGGGTCCTCGCAAATGAAGTGTCCGTTTCAAAAAGCGGACAGTTTCCAAGACATTGAGCACCGTTTTATGCATTCACGTTACTACTGATACCCAAAACACGACAGTATTGGAAAGAATATTTTATCCATATCTACATATCATAAAATCACAGATGTACACACATGTTTGCATATAAAGCAATCCAGCGGATGGTCAGTGCGGTGAACTGTGCGCCACCGTTATGTATCAGATGAAACTTAAACGGTGAATTGTTTATCAAAATAATTGCAGATCAGTTTACTGGAGATTGGCTAATCATTTTAGCTCTAAATTAATTCCTGTCCGGCCCTAAAAATGGTATTATTTCACATTTGAAAACTCTATTAATATTTATAAACAACCACTAGTGCTTATATCGACGTAACTGTTGTTGAAGTTCCACTTTCCATTGTATGTGGCTGCAACTAACGATTATTTTCATTATCGGTTAGCCTGCCAATTATTGTCTCAATTAGTGGTTTAATCTGTATAATGTATATAAATGTATAAATATAGTGTTGTGTTGTTTTGTCCGAACAACAGATCCAAAATCTGAATATATTGACTTTATAAAGATATAAAACAGAGGAAAGTAGCAAGTCCCTTGTTCTGGAGAAGTTGCAAAAAGACATAATCAATTATCAAAATAGTTGCTGATTAATTTTTCGTCAATCGATTAATTGACTGATTGTCGCAGCTCTACTTCAGAACTCTGTCTTTTGAAGTAAATGGCCAGGGAAGATCTGGTTTCACTCTTTTTAGCAGAGTTAAAGTCGTAGAATTTAGTTTTGTAATCCGTTGGTAAGTTTCTGTTGGGTTACGTGCACGACGGCCGCGATGATGATGGTGATGATGATCGCTGTGTTCTTTGGCGGGCCCGCTGCATTTGTGTTGTGATGGTGACATGCAACGGGCCCACAGAGCTCTCATTGATGCAACAAGCGGCTTGTGTTAATCCCCTGTTGGGTATATACAGGCTGCAGCTTGTATTGTAGTGCCAGTTATCCAGTAAGCCCTGTTTAGTAACAAGCTATTGTTTGTTTGTGCACGGCCACGCACATGATTCACAAAGTATGACTCAGAGAGAGAGGGACAGACCAAAAAAAAATAAAAAATGAAAGAGAGCCGGCTCACGCAGATGCTCATAATT
Source organism: Coreoperca whiteheadi (assembly GCA_011952105.1). Lineage (NCBI taxonomy): Eukaryota > Metazoa > Chordata > Actinopteri > Centrarchiformes > Sinipercidae > Coreoperca > Coreoperca whiteheadi. The sequence goes on along the minus strand of CM022476.1, from coordinate 2,896,091 downwards.
AAAGGGTTTTGTCCCAAAATGAGATGTCGGACATTTTTAACTCGACGTTCGGCATGGTAACGGTGTGGCATCTTTTCTCTGCCTTCAGCTCCTTCTACTCTGCTCTAAGCAGATATTTGAAAAGCTTGCTCCAACATGAAAAATGCAAACAAAATTTGAGGCTATCACAAAGCCAGCAACAGCTGAGGTCGTTAGTTGGTGTTAAACGTCTCGTTTTCCATCTCCCCTGTCTCGCAGAGCTCGACGCAGGAGATCGGCGAGGAGGCCGAGGACGACGCCATCTTCACCATCACGCTGAGGAAGGTGCAGCTTCACCAGTCGGCCAGTAAGGGGCAGCGATGGCTGGGCGTGGAGACGGACTCGGCCCTGAGCCTCTACGAGACCTGCAAGGTGCGCACCATCAAGGCCGGCACGCTGGAGAGGCTGGTGGAGTACATGGTGTCGGCGTTCAGGGGCAAGGACTCCACCTACGTCACCATCTTCCTCTGCACCTACCGCTCCTTCGCCACCACCAAGCAGGTGCTGGATCTCCTGCTCCACAGGTACAGCGATGAGCCCGTGATGACAGCCTTTTCAGACTTCTCTCTAATTTTACATCTTCAGCCCTCTCAACATCGAAGTCACTGCTTCGACACTTTTTCTTTTCCTAACCAGCAGCTGCAACGTTTGAGAAAAAAAAAAAGTCTTTGCTTCGTCTTTGCCTTTCAAATATTTAATTGTTCAAATAAGTTAAACATAGACAGGTAGCTTGTGCCAATTATGTAACATTTACTGGAAAGTAGCAATAGAGAAGTTTTGAATGGCTTTCATTTTATTCTTGAATGACAAAAATGTTCATGAAGTGAACTTTTACAGAGCAGCCTGATTAGTTGTCGATGGCCGTTAAACTCACTTGTGCTCCTCTTTAACTTTTATTGGTGATTTTAGGTCAAAATGTCTCATTTGCTACAAATATATAATCACAATTTAAAGCTCTCTGTTAAAGACATCATAATGTATTTTGAATGTGAGGAGAGGAGGAGATCTTAATGGGTAAATTTGTCTATTCACAAATGTCTGTGGTGTTTTATTTTTTATTCCATACATAAGCTTTGGTTTTCTTTCTATGTTTTAAACACAGTTGTTATCATACTGTACATGTTAAATGTAAATATGATTTTTTTTTTCTCCCAAAAATGTAAAAAAACAAACAAACAAGCATATTGACACCAGCCTGGTAGATTTGAGCTATTGGCGAAAAAGAGATCGCTACGGAGGAGGAGCTGCAGCTCTAATTTGTTGTGGTTTTTTTGGCATTTCTAAACATTTAGTTGGCTAATGAATGGTTACAGTAGGTTAAAGTGTTCTGTCAGACATCCATATAAGTATATGTGCCATTTCCAAATTAAATTTCTAACAGTAAAGTAATGCCTTTTCTTACAAGATGAATGAAAGCCAAAAATCAAGAAAATTACAAATAGGTGTGTTTTCACTCCCTGTGTACTTTATTTCAAGTGCAGTGAGTGATGTATTTTCTTTTTAATCATAATTTAAATGTAATTTTTTCATTAACTTGGTTGAACGAGACTGAGCTTGTGTTTGTGTTCTATTTTTTTATTTATTTATTTTTTTTAAGGTACGCCAAGCTCCAAAATGTCCCCGCAGCCACAGCACAGAGAGTCTCGCAGGATGACTGCACAGAGCTGAGAAAGTGAGTCTGCTGCGAACCTTCAGTGTTCAGAGCTGCCAACATTACTCACCGGGTACACTGACAGCACTGAGCCCTGTCCCGATTTCAACCGAGTTTGAAGCTTTAGCGGGTTATTTGTCTTTGCTATACACCTGTCAGGCCGAGGGGGGCTATTTCTGCAGGAGTTTGATAAAACACAGTTCATGAACTGATAAAAATGTAATAAATCACAGCAAAAAAAACCCCCACACCTTTCCTGACCTTTGTAGCGTCTGTTTTACTACAACAGATCATCATCGCCTGTTGAAACCAAAGGCCATAGTTAATTCAACCCTTTTCTTTATTCTCTTAAATAGTTTGTTGAAATGTCTCAGTGAAACCCATGAATACCAGGAGCAGCTATCATGTCATCCATGTTAGCATAACTTCAGTGAAATCAAGGGTTATGTGCGGGGCTTGACATTTGCACCCACCCACCCAATGCGGGTAGAATTCAGCAGTGGCGTGTTACACAGTCACTCTTACTAGCCACTGTGGTGGGTGGCGTTCTAGGGCGGCCCCCTAAAAGTCAGAAAACAGAGTCTCAAAATGACCACAATCCTAACTGACTCCAGTCCGGCTGCTCTGGCGATGGCTGTCCATGAAGTCCCCAAAGCCCTTTTGAACCAGACGCTGGTCCAACCTCCTCTGCTGCCGCCTGCTGGTCGACTCTTCGACTGACAGCAGCCCGGCAGGAGGGACGCGCTGGGATTTTATGACTGAGCTATGTGCGGGACGCCCACTTTTATTTTCTCTGACTGTGCGGAAATCTGATGTTTTGTCATGTCTTATTAATTCAAACATTCCTTTCCTGCTAACAAAATCATTGCTTGTTAGAATTGCGCATATAACTTTTAGCATTTGACATGAGGACGACAGAACAGGTGCTGTAAATGCTAATATTGATTCAGAAATGGCTTGTTAGCATTGTTAGCGTTACTCACCAGCTCAAAGTTACAGTTACCTGCGACGGCGTTTGAATGTTTTTTTTTAAAGGAGTAATTCAACATTTTGGGAAATCTGATGAACTACAGTATTTTTTTTTACTTTGTACAGAGTTGGGGCTGTTTTCCCTTTTAAACTAAGCTAGGCTTATCATGCGCTTACTGCACCTTCATATTTAGACATGACATTGATTCAGACTTTGTCATCTCCCTCTGAGAGAACACAAAAAAAATGTTGTTCCCAAAATGTCGAAGTATTTCTTTAATAAGGTTACCTTCGCTCACTCAGAGGATGTATTTGGCATTTATGTTTAGCCAAGCAGCTTGACTGTTACACTAAAATCACCTCAAAATCAGATATTTATTTTAAATTTATGTCATAACATATTTTATTGTGTGTGTGTGTGTGTGTGTGTGTGTGTGTGTGTGTGTTGCAGCACTGTTTCGTCCATCCTGGGCGCGTGGCTGGACCAGTACTCTGAGGACTTCTGGACCCCTCCGAACTACGACTGTCTGCACCAGCTGCTGTCCTACCTTCACCGCCACTTCCCCGGCTCGGACCTGGAGCGCCGCGCCCGCAACCTGCTGGCCCACTTCCACCGCCGACAGCAGTGTGAGCCTGATCCTGATGGTATGAAGGCGGGACAGGAGAGGGACAACAGGGCAGGGACTCCAGGATAAAGTAGAAACTTAACTTGTAGTCAATGTAAAGACGTTCCTAGGAGAGAGAATTTGTTTTTCATGTCGAGAATTTGTCCTCACGTGCAACTGCACATTTCATGTAGCTGTAGACACAATGTCAGTTCACACGTCGTCGTAAAGAAGCATTTGGTTGCACAAGTGATAAGGACCAGCTGACGGTCGCTATCAGCACACATGAGATCGAGCGCTGAGCGAAGTGTTCAAATCCTGTGGGGAGAAAAACAAACCAAGGTCAAAGCAAGGATGGGGTGTTGAAACAGAAGAAGGGCAGGATCCGTGTTTAGGTTGAGCTCAGGTTGAGGCGGTGTTGTCAAAAACATTTTTTTTGTTGTTGTTGTAATCTCTTCAGGGGAACACATCGGCTGCCCTTTTGCTACGCAGGAAGAGAGCGGCTTTGAGGACGAGCTTCCTGGTTTTAGCTTCCTGTCGTTTGATCCCATCATGGTGGCAGAGCAGTTCACGCTCATGGACGCGGTGAGGACATTTTTTCCCTTTCCCCTCATCAACCATTCCACCGTAACTCTGTAGTTTCCCAGACAGTGTAGCATTCAAATCAATGAAAGGTGGGTCATGTTAACAGATAGATTAACCGTTTTAGTCTGTAAAATGTAGTGAAACATTACCCATAATTTCTTAAAACATTCTTAAACCCAATTTCACATTTAGCAGTCTTAAATAAATACAAAGACAGTCAGTTTACGCAATAGGCATGGAAACGCAGCACATTGGAGAAGCTATTTGCCATTTTTGCTTGAAAATATGACTAAAATGATTAATCGGCTATCAAAATAGTTGCGTTTTCTGATCAACTAATTTACTAATCTATTGATCAACTAATCGTTTCACCGTCACAGGCTTTACAGGAACAATAAACTGATGATATCAGGATTTAAAAAACAGTTTAATAAAAGGCTTTTGGATGTTTTAGCCCATTAACCCTTTAAATCGCACATCGATCGCTGCTGATCATTTTCCAAAGCTTACAATGAATTTTGTTTTGGATTGATTTCAAACCTTTCTTGCAGCCGCCAGTTTTAGAGCATTTCAGTAAAACCTAATTCATGTTCCTTGAACACACCACAAAGGAGAGTATTCAAAGAGGCGTTCCATTGACTTAGTATAGCGTATCCATAAAGATGGGGGATTCACAGGAGAAGAATTAGGCCAAGATATCTTCACTTCCAGTTTGGGTCAAGGTCCAGAAACTCGGCATTCTTCACCTCCCCGTAATGCAACATGCTGCGTGCTGATTAGCACTCTGACCTTTCTGACCCTTTTAAACAGCCTCAGCTTGAAACCACATAATCTCAGGGTTTCCACTGCGCTGTGTTCGTACTGTTTGTTAATAGTTCACATCTCTCTGTTTCCCTCTCTGCCCAGGATCTGTTTAAGAAGGTGGTGCCCTACCACTGCCTGGGGGGGATCTGGTCTCAGCGGGATAAGAAGGGGAAGGAGCACCTGGCTCCCACCATCAGAGCCACTGTGGCCCAGTTCAACTCCGTCACCAACTGTGTCATCACCACCTGCCTGAGCAACCCGACGCTGAAGCCCAACCAGAGAGCCAGGCTGCTGGAGAGGTGGATAGACGTGGCTCGGGTGAGCAGCCGCAGTCTGGTTTATTAGCACTTAGAAACATTTTAAAGGGATATTTTAGATTTTTGAAGGTCTCCTAATACCTTGTGGCAGAAAGGAGCAGGAGAAAAACTTGGCCACTGAAAACATTTTAAGTTGCAGCACAGTTTGTTTCTGTGTCTGTGTCTGACTGGATAATTGTTCCCGATGTGTTCAGGAGTGCCGGATCCTGAAGAACTTCTCCTCGTTGCGAGCCATCCTCTCCGCCCTGCAGTGCAACGCCATCCACCGCCTGAAGAGGACGTGGGAGGAAGTGTCGCGGTAGGTTTCCAGTCTTGGGGTAATGGCAGTGGGCTCCATGTATGTTGTTGCACATATGCAGGGATTGAATATTGTTGAAGGCAGCGGGAATGTTGGGGCTCTTTGATTAGTTGTTCGTGCACTTACCCCTGCGTCTCTTCGCAGGGAGAGTTTCCGCACTTTCCGTGAGCTGTCCGAGATCTTCTCGGACGACAACAACTACTCGCTGAGCCGAGAGCTGCTGGTGAAGGTGGGTCCCAGCTTCTCAACAGCACACACACAGAAAACGGTCAAACCCCAAAAAAACAGCAAATTTGACCTTTTAATAGTGACTTTAAATATAAAAAATATCTAACATATATTGTAGCTAGTTAAATTTTCCTTTTTAAAACTGAAGTAATAAAAACCAGTTTCACCCACATGCTACTTTTTTAGAAGTTAAAATGATCTCTGCTTGTCTACTAATAACTAAAATCAATATACTATAAAATATATATATATATATTTATATTTACTGTAAGATTCAGTATTTTTTTGGAATTACATTTTGTTTACAGTATCTCAATATTATATAGTATAATATAATATATAGTATATTGCTTTAATCATATAAAGTTGCATATATTTATCCTTATTTCCTAATTTGTCTGATCCTCCCTGAGCCAGAGTGACTTGAAATGTGTACAACAGCAGACTGACGTTTGTAGATTCACCATTATTGCAAGAAACCTGCAGTAACGAGTTCAGGGATGAGAGCTGTAACAGCCTTACAGTAGACGTACCGTAATACTAGTGATGATATGCATGATGAGAAAGAGGCATCCACGTGAAGTGGATGGATGGATGGACTGTACTTGTATAGCGCCTTTCTAGTCTTTCCAACTACTCAAAGCACTTTTACACTACATATCCCATTGACACACATTCATACGCCTATGTCAGGAGCTAACTACCCATCAGTACAAATTAAACTAATCATTCACACTCACTCACACACCGAAGGCGCAGCTTTGGGAGCAATTCAGTGTTCAGTATCTTGCTCAAGGATACTTCGACCCATGGCTGGGGGAAGCCGGGACGAACCGCCGACCTTCCGATTGGTGGACGACCTGCTCTACCACCAAGCCACAGCCGCCCTAAGTACGAAGTAAAAAGTGTTTTGCTTCGAACCAGCCCTTATTAATCACACTAACCAATCTGCGTAAGTTATATAACGCCTGGCAGCTGAACAGCAGGCAGCAGGATGTACGGCTTGGTGACCCGTCCCGTCGGTGGACGTGCTCACATCTGTCTCCTGAACAGCTGCAGAGGAACATCCACAGAAACATCCTGCAGGGCAGAACGCCTGGTACCATGCTCTTGGATCAGTGTATCCACATATTACGTGTGATGTCCTGGGTGGGCTCAGTGCAGCTGACAGATTGCTTTCATCATTTATCTGATTTATGGAGTTTAATGCAGGGAGGCGTTGACATCTTCTGAGTGTTTTGCAGCTCGTACTGACGCACTCGGTAGAAGGACAGCAGGAGCTGACACACAGAGAAGTGTGACCAAACAGGAAATGAAATGGCAAATCTACATGTTGCATTTGCTTCTGTTGTCATAACAAATGAAATTTCAACACTAAAAAAACATCACAAAAGATTAGAATGATAAACAAAGACACATATTTACATCAAAATAGTTTCTTCTTCTTGGAGTCATGAGTCAAATCTGAGCACACAGACACGATACACATATTTTTAAGTTCAGCGTGACTTACACTTTCCAAGGATATCATTATCTCCAATGTCCGCGTCTGCTTAGAAATCATAGAAAAAAGATGCTCCTTATAGTTCCAGAACCTGCCTGAGAATCATCATGTTTTTATGTTGTCTTCTGCATCGAAGTAATCCAGTGATAGTTGTGTGTACATCCATGGGTACTTTGCAAAGAGGAAGTGCTAATAGCTAATTCGGCACACTTTAAATGGACGATTTTCCAAAATGTAAACATATATAAGCTAAAAACGTTTTTATTAAATGTTACCCAAACAGGAGGAAATAGTGCATTTGTCTGGGACTATTTACAGCGGCGGATTAATCCACATTTGGTGCTCTAGTGAGTAAAATAAAGAGATGGTGAATGTGTTATCACCTGTTTAGAGACCTGAGTAGTTTGGTGATTTAACACCCCGGGCTTCCTCTGAGGGAATCCCCCCTGACGTCAAGAGGAGGAGGAAACCTTTGGCAGGTGCAGATAACCGCTCCGATCCGATGAGAGCACCCCGGGGCGTTGCCGCTCTCTCGCTCTATCTGCTCAGGCCAGGCTGCGTTCACCTGACTCGGCCAGCTCGAGTTACACCGGCTGCAGAAAGGCCTCTTGAGCGTTACGTCACTCTGAGGAATGTGACTGGGAGCGCCAGGAGGTGGATTTTTTCCCACTTTTTCTCTAAGGTTATGAAGGCAATTGTTTGCCTCTGAGACTCAGCAGCAAGGAAAAGTGTTGTGAGGAAAAGTCGGCATGAAAATACGGTCAAATTCATGTTCACGCTTTGTAATTGAGGAAATGACTATCATGGATCAGAAAACTAAACTAACTAACTGTACATTTTGTCAAATTATTTCCCATCTACTTTCATGCACTTATAGGGCCATAAAAAGTATTCAGGAAGTCAAAAGTATATTTACAGTTTATACTAAAGCAGGCTAAACGTGTGCCAGAATTCACTCTTGGAGCTTTTGTAATTATTTCAGGCTGAGTTCAATAAAACGTCCATGAAGGAAGGTTTCCACTTGATAAACCCAGAGACCTGAACACTCAGCCTCCTCCTCTCAAACATCCAGTCCAGCTGCATGCACTGGTTGCTCACCAGCGCCCCTGGAGCTATCCCTTAGTGTCTATGCTGTATATTCGGGGCAGGCTATGTAGCAAATCAGGGCTGGATTCTCGCGCGGTCCAGCTGCCGTGCAAGCTGACGGATTTGGGGCGATAATGCACCTCTAAGGTGGTTTGCAACCAGAGACTGACAAGAAAACATGGAGGAGGAGAGTGAAATTACCATTTCCCAAGATCCATTGTTGTATTTTCAGAATTAAAGGGGGCACTCCAGCAGTTTTACACGTGACGTTTACTCGTCACGATTAGGACTATGCAACAGCTGCATAATATGTTCTGTGGTTAAGGGGGAGCTTTGTCACGTCGGGGAAAATAACCCTGCAGATTGGGCTTGGAGACTGCAAATGTTGAAAGTTTGAGACGGGGGAAAAGCCTAATAAAGAAATGCTACTGAGTTGCATTGTTGGAAATGTAGGATCAAGCGTAATTGTAGTTTGACCCCTGCTAGGAACTAAAATCCGGATATCTCACCTTCTACAACGTTGATTTGTAGTATTCCTTCAAATGTGTCTCTCACAAGTTCCACCTTTGGGGAAGTGCAGAACTAAAATACTGGATCCTCATGATGAAGACAGAAAAAGGAAGCAGGATGGAAAAGTTGGACATTTTAAATTTATTTACAATGTTTTGGTTTACACAGACTACGTGATTAAGGTTGCGTAGACTGAAATGTCATAAATAAACAGTATAAGTGGGAGTTCTTTTTTACTTTTATTCAAGTTGGGCTGCCCTCTGAAGCACATTGAGACACAGAGATATTTCTTTAGAGTTAAATTAGAGATTGTTGAAAAGAATAAAACTGCGGCTGCACTACAGTTCTTAGACAGATGGAAAACGATAAGAGAAACGTTGCTGCTGCTGCTGCTGCTTCTTCTTTAGATGTGTTTGTGTTGCATGCAGGTAATAAAGCCCAGCATGTGAAATCATGCATCAGGAAGTTGCATCAGCATCTGAAGAATCGCAGTTTCATTTCTTTGTGTATGTAACATAGACATGCTGCCTGTTGTTGTTCTGCAGGAGGGCACCTCCAAGTTTGCCACTTTGGAAATCAACCCGAAGCGAGCTCAGAGGAGACACCAGCAGCAGAGAGACCTGGTGAGTCCGCAAACTAAAACAACAGAGGCGATTGTTGTAGTCGGAATTTATTTCATTTATTTCTCACCACACTGCTCTGCCTCATATTGCTATACTCACACACTCAGCCCTGGCTGCTGCCTCGCAACACTGAGCAATGAGCTGCACCAATTCTGCTCCAACAGCCCCATCTAGTGGCAAGTGAGGAGAAAGGGACTATATAAACTGTGTATTTATACTGTTGTTTTTGACATAAAACTCTTACTGTGCTTAGCTGATGCTCATTTTTAGAGTTATTGAAACTAACTGGAATGGTATAGTCAGGAAATCCACAAATTATCAAAATGCTGATGGGAGCCATTTTGATTATACCTCCAAAACATGGAGCTTTTTAAAAATGACAATGACAACGAGGGAATGAGGCCTGGTAGATTCGTGCCCTATTCTTCCCCCCTGGAAGAATCTGAAACAATAGACAAATTATATTCATCATCGTATTAGAGCTGCACCAGGCAAGGTTGTTAGTAAAAATATGCTGCTGGTGTCAGAATAAATGACAAAATGCAGCTGTAACAGAGAAAAATGACCTAATGAGTTACTTTGATTTCGCCTGCAGAACATGACTTTTGTCGTCTGCATTGCTGTACCTCTGTAACATGAAAGATCCGGCCCTGAGGAGAGTGTTTTTGTTGTTTTAGTGCCTCTACATTAAAAATGTATCTGAAGAGGAGTTTTCTCGCTCAGCCTCCATGCATACCTCCTCTGATGGTTCTGTCCTTTTGCAAACAGGGAGTGATGCAGGGCACGATTCCTTACCTGGGGACCTTCTTGACGGACCTGGTGATGATGGACACCGCCATGAAGGATTACACTGAGGTCAGATATAAGTTTAGTTTCTTTACCCTCATTGGCAGGTTTTTATATTTATTTTTACCATCACTTCCTCATGGTTTTCCTATCTTCTTTTTCAGGGTGGTCTGATCAACTTCGAGAAGAGGAGAAAGGTGACTATAATGTCCTTGTTTGGTTGTAATGATCGGATACGAAAGCACACTGGCTTATGGTAGTCATCTTTCAGCTCAGAACAGACAAACGGATAAAAACACAAAATCTGGCTAATCAGAATCTTGACAGCTAAATCCCTTTCTGTGACTGTTTGTTGCTCTGCGCTCTACTTGAAGGAGTTTGAGGTGATCGCACAGATCAAACTGCTCCAGTTGGCCTCCAACAACTACAGCTTCACTCAGGACAGCCACTTCAGAGAGTGGTTCGCAGGCGTGGAGAAACTCAGCGAGGCGGAGAGGTTAGTCGCTCGTTTCTCTCCCTCTTGTCTCAACAAATGTGTCAAGCGAGCAGAAAGTCAGAGGAGGACCAGATAAAGTCTTACTGTGTGTGGTGCTGACGTTTGCCTCTTCATCCAGACACTGCTGGTTGTTTCCTGTAAGAGGATTTCTAAACAGGTTGAAGTTCTACGACTGGCATTAGGCCCGTCGGCCAGAAATTGGAATTAAAAAAAACTGCCACAGCTCAACTGAAGTTGACCTCACTCTGTACTCTCCTCCACCTCCAGCGGTGGAAAGTAACTAAGTACCTTTAGTCAAGTACTATACTCAAATACACTTTTGAGGCACTCCAACTTGAGTATTTCTGTTTTTATGTTACTTTATACTTTTAAAGCTATAGTTACTATGCAGATTCAGATTATTAATACAAAATATAATCAACAAAAAATGATGATATATTATTGATTAAGAAGCCCAGCAGTATGTTAAGTAGTAGCTGCAACATTAAATTGATAAGTACATTAATATTTATAATCCAGTAATATAATATATAGGATTCTGAAATGGGGTCAACCTGCATAATAAGTACTTTTAATTTTGCTACTTTGAGTGTATTTTGATGCTAATACTTTTCTACTTGTAACAGAGTATTTCTACACTGTGGTATTTCTACTTTTACTGAAGTTAAAAAAAGAAATCTGACTACTTCTTCCACCACTCTCTGTATAGTTTACAGTCCTTGTTGCCCTCTTCTTTCCATCCACCATCTTATCCAAATTTAGTATTTCTCTTTTCTGAATTAGCTTCTCATTTTTTTGTTATGTTTTTCTGATTTGGGGACACATGAAAATCGATGCACTCACAGGATTTTAGGGGTTGTGTAGTGATGCAACCCCTGACATCCAATGACTGTAGAGCTCAGTCATTCAATATGTGCTCCTTTTGGACTGTAGAATGTACTGTATGTCTGCGTATGTTGGTGGAAATGGTCATTTACAGTAGTTGTCGGGTGTCTAGGCTCAATAATCTTGAGTGCTGGCTTCTCAGCTGCAGCTGAATTTTTTAAAAAAAGTAGTTTTTTGGCTAAAGTGCACCGACGCTTGCTGCTGCACAAAAACAGCAGTGCACTCAAATACGACACTGGCGGTCAAAGGAGGCAGCGAGCCTGGTAGATCCGTGCCCTATTCCTTCCCACTGGAAGCATCTGAAACAATAGACGAATTTTATGTAATCTAAACATAAACGAGACAAAGTATTAAAGCTGCACCAGGCAAGGTTGTTCGTAAAAAAAATATGTAAAGGAAAATGACCCAGTCCCTCTGATTTTGACACAGAAGAGTTTCTTTTTCCAGCATTCAATTCTAAATAATTAAGATTCAGATTCAGTTTGTCTCCATCCAGAGAACGCTGAAAACCTTCCTGCGTCATAATCACAGAATGAAGTGCTTATCCAGGACTCAGGGTTGTGTTCTGTCTACTGACATACAAAGCACAGGGTGTTTAGGTCCTCAACTGGCAGGACAGCTGTGAACAACGAGGCCGTCCCGTCTTACCCTTGAGATGAGATTAACGCTGTCATCGTCCTGACTTCCTGTTCCCGCAGCTACAGCCTGTCCTGTGAGATCGAGCCTCTGTCAGAGTCGGCCAGCAACACGCTCCGAGCCAAGAAGAACGGAGGAATCATGAAACGCTGGAGCGAGTAAGTGACGGTTGAAGTGAGGTGCAGAATGAGCTGCTGAGAGAGAAAGAGACATTTCACGATGCATCAGCTGTGCCCACACATGTATTACAACTCACTTTATAATCACAACATTCAGCCGAATAATTGCAGGAGGATTTTTCTGCAGTATCATGACTGTTTAAAACTCGATCCCCATCAATGACTCTCCCCTCCCCCCTCGTTATTGTTTCGTGTCCAGCCGGCAGTTGACGGAGGCCGGCTGCAGCAGCGCCCCAGGCTCTCATTCCAAGTCGTTCGACCACTCGCATTACAGGCCGTACCAAGGAGGCGGCGGTGGCGGGGACAGTGGCGATGCCCTCAGCGTCACCTCCGTCAGCTCCAGTGGTTCAGACCTGGAGGACGTGAACGCCAGCTTCCTGTCCGATTCTCCGGAGGGACATGAGAGAAAAGTAAGAAGGAAAGACGGGATAGAGAAGTCACTGAAAACATTTACCAGTGTAAAGGTATTATATCCACAATCCTCAAACTCCACAATGTCAAAAATATAAACAAGGTTAACGGTAAGGTTGCTTCTTGGTGAGTTGCATGTGGATATGTATGAGAAGTGGTATATAGCTATGTATTTATAATATCAAAGCTCAAGTAAGTGTATATGGTTAATTCAAAATGTTTCATGATTACGTCCATGATATTGCACGTAATGTTCCATTATTGCACAAGTGATGTTTTCTACCTCCTGGTTCCACATTTAACAGCACAGGTTAAGCAGCCAATTATATGCTAGTGTTGCATGTTCACCTGTGTGGCTGTTTGGTGATGGCTTCTGTTTCCCCCTCTCTTTCTCTTTCTCTAGACGTCGACTCCCTCAGTGAAACTTACCGTCTCTGCTTTGGGGAGAGAAGCTCCAGCAGCAGACACAACGTCAACGGTAACGGTTTATTTGCATTTTTATCCTGAAAACCTGATCATGAGCAGGTTTTTACTGTAGATGGCAGTGTAACGACCCATGAACGGTGTTCAACTGTCATTATATGCGCTCCTGAACGAACACAGGAGCGCACCAGGTCAAAAGTTCCAGTTATCCCAACACTTAAGTTCATAGAGTAGACCTTTCATGTTAGCAAGTCAACAATATAACAAAGTTAAATGTTACATAGTAAACATAAGCATGTTAACATGCAAAGCGTGAGTATTGGTGCTGCTGAAATGATTAGTCAATCAAACAATTAGTTGACTTGCAGAAAATTGATTGACACGGTTTTGATTAACTGTATCAAGTAGAAATACTAAACCTTATTTGGTTCCAGCTTTTTAAATATGGTGATTTGTTGCTGTTATAATATTATAAATTGAATGGGTTTGGGTTTTGGATGGTTGGTCTGACCAAACCTTTTTTCGATGGGAACTCGCTGACATTTTACAGCCTAAATGATTGAGCTAATAAATGGCAGCAGTTTAGTATTTTGCTCATATGAAGCTTGGAGACACAGATTAAATACAGAATGGTGAAAATGAAGCATCAGAGGCCGAGATAGCCTGACTTTGTGTTCCTTAAAATGAGTTCGAGCTAGAAAAACACTGGATCCTGCATTTCCCACAATGCACCTCAGGCTCATGTCTCTTCCTTGGACCTGGTAAATACTAGTCGACGCCCGCATCTTTTAAATTCCACGCCCCCCAGTGTTGTGACACAGACTTTCTGCGTTGAAGTCGACAAGCCCGAGCTGAGATGTCCCTGATGACATCACTGTGACATCAACAGGGTTATTTTCATACAGTACAGCTTTTCACAGGCTGAGTCACGCTCTTTACGACAACTGCTCTTGATATGTAAAACTGGTGGAGTTACTGATAATGAAAATAGTCCTAATGTAACCTTCGGCCTCCTGTCTGGTAGTGTTTTATCCTCACCGCCTTCTCTGCTCTCCGTTCAGTTCTGGGAGTGTACGTCTCTGTCGTCTCTGGACACCTCCGGTTCAGCCTCTGGCTCCAGCAGCGCCTCCTCGTCCTCCGTCTCCTGCTCCACGCCGCTGTCAGCCTCCCGCTCACACAAGCGCTCGGTGTCGGCGGTGTCGAACTACTCGACGCTGTCGCTGCCGCTGTACAACCAGCAGGTGGACGACTGCTGCATCATCAGGGTCAGCCTGGACGTGGAGAACGGCAACATGTACAAGAGCATCCTGGTGAGTTCATCTCCGAAGTTGTTTTGGGAAATCAATCCTTTTTTTTTTTAGAACCAACGAGCATAAAATCTCACAACCTCTGTGTCATCAGCTGCCGCAATCTGCAAAATAATTGTGTTTGTAAAGTTTCAGAGCATTAATGCTAATTAGCAAATGGTATAATATGTGTGCTTAGCAAAAACAAGATGTCATATCGACAAACATAAAATTAGGTCGCATAATAGGCTGTAAAAAGATTTGGTTGGTTGTTCATTTAGCAAAGTTTAAAATTTCAAAGGCTTCAAAACCGTTGCCCATGGACTGCTCAGATGTTTGGTCAACTGGACACTTTTACAGGAATGTACCAGAATTTATTTTACACCTGGAGACGTTTCTGCCTCTCTGGCTGCACACGAGGTTTTACCACTTTACTACTTCTCTGATTTAGGAAAACAATATTAAACAGCAGGGAAGAAATATCATTTGTATGTCTTATAAACATGCTTGACATTAGCAGTAAGACACAACATTTCTTTGAACATTTTATTACCGTGAAAGCTCAGACTTTTACGTAGATTACAGGTAGTTTGACTCTGACTAAAGACACGATACGGCTTTTGATGTTCGCTCCTTGATTCAGGTGACGAGTCAAGACAAAACTCCAGCTGTCATCAGGAAAGCCATGATCAAACACAACCTGGAGCGGGAGAAGACGGAGGACTACGAGCTGATGCAGAAAATCTCAGAGGACAAAGGTGAAAACCAAAAACACGCACATTCTGACGGTGTGTCTGACTAAAGAGACACAAAGAGAGACATTTCTTAATAATTCACGTTTGAAAATACCCAATGATAACCCAACCCTGGTCGGGTTCAGGTAAAGTCTTTTTGCAGATGTTATTTATGAAGACATCTCTCTCTCTCTCTCTCTCTCGCTCTCTCTCTCTCTCGGACTGTACCTCTTTGCTGTTTATGTACTGCGAGTAATGTAGATACGCAAAGCCCAGTGGGAAGAGGGAAAGAGAGTGTAGCCAGTTAAGCCTGGCGAGCAAACGGTCAGCAATGGGTGAAATACAGAAAAATACAGCTTCTACCTCTAATAAAGCTGCCTCGTATGGTCAGGTCGGGTGTTAAAGTTGCAGGTGAGTCCGAGTTCAGGGCTCAGTTGTAGGCCTGTGCAGAACTCCTGATTTCACATGATATGTCGGGGAAAAGGTCGAATCTTATCTGTAAATGTATACTTTTTTTTTTTTTTGTCTGCTGTCAATCTGATACCAAACGTTTTTTTATAAAAGCATGTTGGATATATCAGCCCAACCTGGTTGAGAATTTATATTTGAACCGGCACCGGCAAAAACTGGAAATAAATTAAGATTGTGGTATGACCGCTTCCTCCCTGACAAAGGAAAGAAAATGCTGTAGAGGGCTTTTCTGTTATTCTGTAAAATTATACTGTCTAACTCGGCATGACAACTACACAAATCTTTATCTTGTAAATTATTATCTTATCTTATTCTGTAGATTAAACAAAATAACCTTTTGGAACTGTGGGGTCTCCATACATATCACATACTGTACAGTATATCCAGTTATTTGGTCACTGAAGAATCGCTCATGAGGTTCTTATTCTTTTGGTTCCTTTTCCCATCATTTCTCTCCAACACAAACAATTTTTTTTTACCAGATTTGTTGTGCCTGACTGTTGTTTCTCCTCTCTCTCTCTCATTCCGTTCTGTAGAGCTTCGGATCCCAGACAACGCCAATGTTTTCTACGCCATGAACTCCACTGCCAACTACGACTTTGTGCTGAAGAAGCGCGGCTCAGCCCGGCCGGTGCGGGCCAAGAACGTGGCCAGTTCGACGCTGCCTCGCATGAAACAGAAGGGACTGAAAATCGCCAAAGGGATTTTCTGAGGAGAAACGCACCACTTCCTGCCTCCCCTCCACCCCCTTAACCCTCTCTGGTCTCCACTCCTCCTCAGAAGAAAAGTTTCTGTTCGGGTTTGTCGGAGGCAAACTAGCCCTGAAGTATCTGAGTTTTGGTTTGGACAAAGACTGAGATGCCAGAGGAGATGAGATGAGGGACCAAGCAACCTTTTCTGTGGATAAGCAGAAAGCAGAGGAGCACCTTAGCACTTAGTGACAGCTGGCGTGTCATCAGGACCCTCCGAGGACGTTAAAAGGCCGAGTTGGTCGCAGGAAATGCCCACTGGTGAAGAAGTTCATGACAAGAAATGGACACGTTTGTGGGCAAAACGAACCGCTGCACTGGTGTCGGGCGCCGCTGCTCGCTGGCTGAACTAGTTGAACTCTCTACCAGCCTCCACTCGGTGTGAAACGTCACGTGACCAGTTGCGTCGGCTCGTGGAGAAGCAGATCCGTTTCATTTCCCGGTCCATTACTTTTCGTTTACAACTGTTTACACCTTAACATCACTTGGTGAGCTCTTAAAGATTTTTGTTCCAGCCTCTTGTTCACGAGAGGATCTTTGCACCGCCGATAAAAAGAGTTTTTAAAACCCCAGAGCCTTCGGCAGCCTTCATCCCTGTATTTTACTTCTCAGTCTCCACGCACGCCCCCCCTCCTTCATGGAGTGTACATAAACGAACGACACGATGCCGCAGCGGGTAAACACGGACGTGTGTCACAGCTCGGTGTTCGATTGTGTTTCTATTTCTTCAGGGAACATTTGTTGTGAGCGTACCGCCGCCTTGACCGTCCCGCCCCTGTTCCTGATGTCGACAGTGTTTTCTGGGACTGCGGCGCTGAACGTTTTCGCTCTCTGCTCTTGGACGCCTGGGGATTCATTTCAGCATTTCAACACCAGCGACGCTGACGCGGAGGGATCTGAACTCTTTTAACTTCTGAACGCTGCCATGTTACAAAAAAAAAAAACAAAAAAACCCAGAACAAAAGGTCAAGTAACCTGAAAATGAAGGCGTGGTGTCAAAACCCAGTGGGCACAGCCATGAATCACATGCCACTGTTTTCTTTTTTTATTATTATTATTATTATTATTAATGAATCCTAACCACTACACCGTGAAGGACGTGGCAGTCTTTCGCACCTGACTGGGACAGAAAACGTTCCTCTGAGAAGAACAAGTGAGCTGAAAACAAACACACACACACAAAACAACAATGTATATATCAATTAACACCAACTGTGCAGTATTTTCGTTTGAAACGGACCATGAGATTTTGTTAATTGACTCATTAACTATAACAACACTTCTTTTTTTCAGTTGTGCTTTGTACATTTTTTCGCATCTCTCTGCTCTGATATGGTGCTGCTAATTATCCTTCTGAAGATGACATTCGAGCTGCACTTCACCACTTTCTTTACTTCCTGACCGCCGGCCGCCATGTTGGAAGACAACAGAGAACAGCTCTTCTTACCTGCAGGGTGAGACGTTTTCATGTCATGTTTGCTGTTTTCGGAAGATTAAGTTCAAATCTTTCAAACAGTCGACCAAATGGAAGCCCATTTTTGCCAGGAAAACGGGGAAAAAAACAGATAAAAGGTTAAGAATGACAAAAATAATAATACTATACTCATGTGAAGTCAAAACTATGACTACATTTTTTATAATTTTGAATTACCGTGAATAACGGGGACACTACAGAATATTTTGTTATCGATTAATCTTGCAATAATTTTCTCAATTAATCATTTGGTCAATAAAATGTCAGAAATCCGTGAAAAGTTTCTCTTACGTCCAATTTTTAATGTTTTAAATTAGCTTGTTTTGTCCGTCACCTGAAACAGAGAAAAGCAGCAAATGTTCTAATTTGAAGCACTAATAAGGGATCTTTGGTATTTTCATGAGAAAGATTACTTTAAACGATTAATCAATTTATCAAAATAGTTGCCGATTAATTTTTGCTGATGGACTAAGCGATTAGTCAACTAATTGATTTAGGTCTCTCTTTTTTTTTATCATTCATAATTTTTCTTCAAATGTTTTCTTTTTCTGGCGGAAATGGGCTTCCATACACCAGGGGGAAACCTCTTCTGGGGTTTAAAAAAAAAGTTTTTTGATTTAAAAAAAGAAATAAATTTAATTATATTAAATTTGACCATAATAATTCCAAACAAAATAAAGTATTCAGTGTTCAATAAACATTTATGCTTTGGAAGCAGCATGTGAAACAACATTTTGACCTTCTAAGACACTACAAGCCGACTTTTTAGTGTTGGCACCTTCAGTGAAGGTCGGCCTACTGCACCCATTCAATACAATGTTTTCAAAGTCCTTATTTTATATTAGAATAATCCCCCTTGAAATGTACTATCTTTATGTTTCCCAAATACTGCAGTAGATAAACTCCTGGACACAACAGGAGTTTATGAAAGAATAAATTAAAATATAAAACTATATAAAATAATCATCAAAAACAAGATATTCTGTCAGATTCACAAGGTTCTTTCTGGCTTTATTTTCTGGAACAGCAAACTGATGTTTTGGTTTAACCCTAGACCCTAACTTTAGCATTGAAGAAGCGACAGGCTCTGGTTTAGTGGCTTAGTTCTTCCAACATGGCGGATCATCCTTCATATCCATTAAACCACTTTCCAATTGTGCCATGACAGGATTGTGTGTTGTAGACGCGCCCGTTGAGTCCTGCAGGACGTTTTCTTGCGATGTCAGCTGTGGTTTTACGTGGCCAGTGATGACGGCTCTTTCCTCACCGGGCTCTCTCATATAGAAAGCGAGGAAAAGATGGATTTTTGATTATTTCCAACTAAAACTAGTCAAAAATCGGTCAAAATACAGAAAAGCTCTTTAATTCAGGCCGTGCAGTGTGGAGTTGTGCGTGGGAGCCCAGATGAACGATGGCGATGCTGCCAAACTGCACACGAGGGAACAAACTCATCCTGCTCCTCTCTGTGCTGTCCATGATCTGTTTCTTTAAAGGAAAAGTCCAACCTGAAACACTTTAGCACTCGATGACCTTTCCCTTTTTGGGGTCCATATTTCTTTTAATTCCCATGGATGCTTGAAAGACATTGGTAGGGCTCGTGTGGATCCCTTCTCATCAACGAACTCGGAGAGATGTTGGCGGGCCTCAACAATACGAAGTTACGTGTCTAACAGCTAGAAAACTTAAAGGGCTTCTTTTCTGGATTCTGCAGTTTCTCTCTGTTTGCACACAACACTCAACGCTAAATGATCTGTTTTATTGACTGTTAGCTAAGTCCAACCCCCATAGTTGCGGTTTCTGCGGCTGGCATGCTCTCCATTCTCACAAGGCACACATGCGGTTTACAATGATTTAACATCGATAGTCATTTCTGAAACAATGGGTCCCCAATTTCTGATGAAAGTAGATAAAAGCAGCTTCTCATTTTTGGCCGACGGCCATCAATTTTCCCCGGCTGAAATAACAGCAGCCACTAACAGATTTTGTCAGCTGTAGCTAGCTAGCTAATGAAGCTAATATTAGCTTCATGAGTTTGTTGAAAACACCTCCGGCTGACTTTTTATGTTTCCAGTTTGTTTAAAATGAGAACCCTCTAAAAGAGGTCTTAAATATGCACTTATGCTAAGTTCGTACATTATATCATGCTTACAGCTAACAGGTTTGAGGCAAAAAGTCAACAATCCTCACCAGTTGATGATCCATGCAAAAGACATGGAAATAAAGAAAAAGCATTTTTTCTGGAGTTATTAGTCATAATATTCTAAGTATGATAAGGGAAAATGTAATGGACGGCAGACAAGACAAACTTTAGCCTAAACTCTGATAGCATTCAGGACTGGCTTCCACACACAGTGTGGGGGGGGGGTGGATACTACAAACTGGATGTTCTTGAACAGGACCTTTTTTTTTTTTTTAAATGTAACCTGCAATGATGAGCTCCTTCACCCTGAAAGTAACGCTCGGTTCCTACTGTAGGTTGTAAGATAGTTAGCCTGACATGCCAACGTTTGTGGCTTATGGTAGAGCAGGCAAACGCACAGTTTAATGCATTTCGTACATTCTTTGAGTTCAGAGTATCGCTGACACAACAACTCCGCGCCAACCGCTTCATCGTGTGGAGAAATCCAAAGCTTGGACTGCCGAGCTGTGCTGTTGCATAGCATCCTGGGAAATGTAGGAAATCACCAATTACGGCAAAGGGAGTTCTCCAAAAACACTTCGTGACTGAATATGAAAGGTTGAATTTTTCCTGAGTTGTTCATATCGCCTGCAACAAAACACTAAATCTGCCAGGATTGCACTGCGACCATGTATTGCCTTTTTTTGTTATTTTTCACCTGCATGAAGTTCATAATTCTCTTACCGATCAAATGAATGAAGCGCCCAAAAAAAAAAAACCCAAGCGAGAGCAACTTGGTGACGAGCAGCAGGAGGCACGTCGTCTGGCTGTCGTGGATGTTGTTCGTGCCGCTGTGGCGGGAAATCCTTCGCTGTTCAACACTGTGACCTTTAACCCTTTCACTCTGCCTGTTGATCGGCGTGTCATGTCGAGCACTGTGATCTAAAAAAACAATAACGTCTGGTTCCACCTTAATGGTGTCGTAGTGAAGCGCCCTTCGCTCATCTTGTCGGCGAGCAGCGAAGGCAACGGGCTTGACCCGACATGTGCCAAAAAAAATAACAAAGAAAGTGAGAAAAGGTTGCTTTTAACAGATGAGTCATCTGCCATTCACAGTGGGAAAAAAATCTAGTTTGTATGTTTACTGTCGTTGCATTTTTCTGGAAAACAAAAAAAAAGGTGAGAACACTATGAAAAAAAATAAAATGTGTCTGGACCCATTTTTCCCTGTGGAGAATCAGACTGTCATCCAAGAAACTTGAAGCGAAGATGTTTGTCAGGAGCTGCTGTAGAAACTCCACTTTTCATGAATTTATCCTCCTATCTTTCACGTTTTAATGTCTTTCAGGATCCAAACAGTCGCCAAATTTGCAAACATTCCAAACTTAAGCGTCTCTATAAGAACCTCGTTAAAATTTTTTACTGATTGAGTATTAGGGACTACTGTTTATATTTTCCTCCTGCTGGCGCTAAACATTTTACACCAGACTTAAGAGATATTTTTGCTGTCTTTTCGGCCAAATTTCAGGGATGATAACCACTCAAAAACCACTATATCTTTGACAGAGCAGTGACACAAACATTAAGCGTTACAAACATTCCTCAACGTAGTGTTGAGCCCTTTTTTGTCCTCTGTTAAAAGACATTTTCTTTCAGTGATATATTCAATCCTCCATTCTTTCATAGCAACTTGTTTGCAACAGGACCTTCATGCACCGCGGTGCCACTGAAAAAGTATTTTCGTATTTCCTACTTGATGTCACAAATTGATTATAGACTACGGAGGAGAAGCACGTACAGCAACAAATCTACAATCGTGCTCTTGTTCACACTGAAAGTGTCAATTAACTGCAGCTGATCCACGATCAGTCGAAACTGAGCAGTATGTGTTGCAGGCGCCTTGAAGCTGATTTAAAGATTCCTGAAAAAGACAAATTTACTATGTATAAACACTGAAGATGTAAATCTTTTAAAAACAGCTCCCAATTAGGCTATATAGTTTCATTTTCCTTTTTTTAAAAAAGGCTCAGGAATTTCCTAAAACAGCTGGTCACTTCTTCTCCAAACATACCTTGAACGCGGCATCAGTTCCTTCTCGGCGGTGCTGGGTTGGAATAAAAATTCTCATATTATTGGGCCGTTAATTCAAAACCAACGGTGTCTGTTCCCCGTTCCAGCGATTCCTCGTTTTCCCGGTCGAACACGCTAACGGCAGCGTTTCTGCAGCAGCTCCGTCTCTACGTTGAAGTGTGTTTGTGTTTTCTCTGAGAACGTTAAACACTGTACACGTGAGTGGAACTTTTAAATGAATTCCCCGACCCGGCGAGCAGTTGAGGTCGATGTTGGGCCGGTGTGTGTGTCGTCGTAGCCCGTGTTGACAATGGCGTACCTTTTGTGATTTGACCTGATTCTGTGCGAGCTTGAACAAAAAGGCTGCGTTAACAAGGAGAAAAAACATAAAACAACTTAAAACTCTGTGTGTTTTTTATTTTTGGTTTTGTTCCCCTGAACTGTGCTCGGGTGCCATTTTCCATTTTAACAAAAGGATTTCAGAACTTTTTCTAACTGCCGTCTCTTCTTTGTTTTACTTTCCCCCAAGAACACAAAACCAATGTAGAATACAAAAACTGTGCTTGGTTATGTTTTTGTTTATTTATTGATTGTATATAGAGATTTTGTTTTGCATTGTACATTCTCTCCTTTCTTGGTTATAGATTAATATATTCATGTATATACGAATAAACATTAAGTTTATAAAAGTAAAAAGGCTCTTTTCTCTTTATTATTGCCTCCTTTGTATTAAGATGAAGGAACCGAGATGGGCTGAAAATGACTGAAGTCTTTGTTTGACAGAAGCTCAGAGAGCTAAAATAACAAAGGCTCTTTTGTAATTATTGTGGATGTTATACTGGACTCTTCAACTGATTGTTAAAGATCATAATCAGGATTTTCAAACATTAGTGTAATAATATATGTGTAATATGTAAAGAAGTGCACGAAGGAACTTTCCCTTTAAGTATGAAGATGGAACTTTATTCGTCCCCCAAGGAATTTGTTGCTCAATATGCTTCAATATATGCAGGGAAATAATTGTGCACATAGTGTGAATATTTTATATTTACATGGTTGTAAAATAAAATAAAAGTAAAGTATGGGGCGTCCTGGTGGCCTGTGGGTTTAAGACTCTCACCATGTATTTGCATGCTTCAAGTCCAACCAGGCACCTTTGTTTCATCCCCCATCTGGCTCTCATCCCTCAATACAGTCGTAAAATACCCCCAAATATACTTAATAAAATCTAATTATTGAACTTGCAAAGTATGGTGCAATGCATATTTCAACGTGCGACAAATGAATAAACTGCACAAAAAGCTCTTTCAGCCCCATTCCTCTGAATCCCCCCACATTCTGATTCTTCAGTGATTCATAAATACAACAAAAAGGTAATTCAGTCTGATTATCAGGCTACTGATATTATGTGATATTATGATTATTATGTGACTATATAACTATGTAAACAAAGAAAATTGCACAGAAAGGTGCTTCTATGTTACAAATGTCACAGTCAGTGTTGTGTGGTGGTATCAATCGGTTCAATAAGAAGGGCATGAAGGGAGGTGTTGTCCATGACAGTGGTGGAAGAAGTATTCAGATATTTTTCTAAAGTAAAACTACCACAGTTTTACCACAAGTAAAAGTGCAGCCAAAATGGGCTCTGTGAGTGTTACATTTTTATGTTATAATATTGTATTATTATTAATGCATTAACTTGTAAGCAGTTATATATTAGAAATAAGATAAAGACTTTTAATTTGATAGGTTTATCATTGATTATTGGTACATTTGTTGATTGACACAGTAGCGACGCGTTAGTTGTAACGTCATCTCTCAGCGACAGGACTTTGTGGTCCTTCGCGCCTGCGCAGTAGCACGGAGCTTTGTTATTTCATTTCAGTATGGCGCTTAGCAAGACGTTTGGACAAAAACCGGTCAAATTTCAGCTTGAGGAGGATGGAGACTTTTACATGATCGGATCGGAGGTCAGTATGTCCCCTCCTTAACATACCGTCACGTGAATTATTTACTTATTTGGCAGAAATGTGTCGTTTAACCTGGCTGCTGGTCCACTCGCAGCTAGCTAGCTAGCTAACGGTGCTAGCAGAGAGAGGGGACAGCGCACGAAGACTCATTCATTAATTTTGGAGTTATTGTTAATTTAACCGAGAATAGCCTCGAGGACAAAACACTTGATTCTATACACTGGCGTAACGGAATGCAGGTTGACCTGAAAACGTTCGTCCTTGAGCCAGCTAACGTTTAACAGTTAGCTAACGGTGTTTAGCCAGCGCTAAACAAACCAAAGCTGATTTATTCGGCGTCATTTAGACGTTAAACTAGCATACAACGCAGTGAAATTATAAGACTCATATTTGTGTAAATAGATAACAAATTCTAGCTATTTTTCTCGTATTTAAATACTAACATAGCAGCTATGTTAGTATTGGCTGCATAGTGAGTACAGCTCACATATTCTGAAGTTACTTACACAATAAACCGGTGTATATTATACCAGACTCTTAACGTTAGCCCCATACTACTTATATAACGCTAACTGTGATAGCAGAGACTGGTACAGGTACACAAAAGACACAGCTATCAAAATGTGTGACCTTAAACAGATGCGCCATGTTTAGTAATATATATCAAATAAAGTATGTATGATAAAAAGGCTGACATTTCTAATCTGATGGGTCACAGAATTTGCGTTAACACTGCTAACGTTAAATATGAAGAGTGTAATCTCCGTGCGGTGTGCTAGTGTTGGATGACAAGCCGACACGCTGCTGATTTACATTTACTCCAACAGAAGTATTCAATAAATAATGAAGCCTGAATCCCATATAGTTAAAAACTTAACATAAATAACGACCAGTGTACTGTAACCTGGTGATCGTACTGGAGTTAAATAATCCAGAAGAACATACAAGGTAAAGCAGCACAATGAAGGAAATGTTTTATATTCATATATGTGGAGAAAAAAAAAGTTAGATTTGTTATCCAGGTAAATGTTACAATACATACATGTGAGGATTTATTATGATCAGATTTTTAGATGATACCGTCCAGTCCCATTGTGTGTTGCAGTGTTTGTCATATGCAAAACCTGTTAAGATGTTGATTATCGTTATGGATTTTCTTTTTAAATTATTTTCTCAATTAATCAGTTATTTCTTTGTTGTATGAAATGTCAGAAATAAATAAATAAATAGACCAATTCAAATTGTCCGACCAGCAATCCGAACGCTTAAGATGTCGGTTTGTTATCAGACGTAGAAGAATAAGAAACCCCCACCCAAAAAAAAAACCTCTCAAACTGGAACCAGAAAGGAATCGCTGTAATTGATTATGAACAAGAATCTTTGTTTAGCCAAAGTGATCTGCCTTCATTTTTCTTGATTCTATTTTTGTGTGTGTGTGTGTGTTTGTTTGTGTGTTCAGGTGGGAAACTACCTCCGTATGTTCAGAGGCTCCCTGTATAAACGATACCCGTCATTATGGAGAAAACTGGCATCAGTAGAAGAACGGAAGAAAATAGTGGAGTCATCACACGGTCAGTAGAGTGCAGCCCTAACGCACCTACAGCTGGGTGGGGTTGTGCCAAGCTTTGAATCTCCATCATTATCTGTTTCCTCTAATATGAAGGGCTGTTTTACTTAGAAATTCTAGACTCTGTTAATTACTGTTATAGAACAGAACAAATTAAGAAACAGCTGCCAATCCATTAATATCGAAATTAAGAGTTATTACAATTAAAGGATTCGATTGGTTTATGTAGAAATGGATCTTCCACAAATGCAAATTTGAAAAAAAATACTAAACTACAGGTAAAATGATAGTTTTTAACAATGGAGTTTAAAAATGCAATTCTCTCTATGCAAAAATCTATATACATTTCTGCTTGAAAAGATAAAAAAAGTAAATAGCTCTTGAAGTAACACTACATGCTGATTATCTCACCGTTTGCTTTAGAGGTTGACAACATCTCATTTTGTAATTTGGAGGGCAATGTTTTGATGAGGACACACAATGATTATCATTTAAATGGCTGGCCAGCTCAGTCCCCACGGTCACAGCGCCACCTGCTGATTCCGTGTTGATTTGACTCTCTTGTTCTTGTTATTCAGATCACGGCTACACTCAGCTCGCCACCAGTGTGACCCTGCTGAAGGCTTCGGAGGTCGAGGAGATCCTTGAAGGAAACGATGAGAAGTACAAAGCTGTCTCCATCAGCACTGAGCCCCCCGCCTACCTCAGGTACCTCCACTACAGCCACCTGAAAACGTCGTTCAGACGGGACGTGCCTTCCGGGCTGCCATGAGTTACATGTTGGCATCACGTCAAAAAGGTTCCTCGGGTCACACTCAGCTTCCGCAAAAGAGCAGATTTAAAAATATAATTAGGCAAGAGTATGAGTTAATGGGAACAGCAGTTTCAGTAATTGATCTGACGGTTTATAGGCGTAGACTTCAGGAAGCTGTGCCTCTTTTTCAGCACAATATGCTTGTTGATTAACACTTGACGCATAATGCTTAAGATTAGTAACAGTAGAAAAATAAAACAGGTAATCCTCTTGTAATAACTACATTACCCTCTTATCGGAGTATAATATAACCTGTAAGTGCTAATCACTGAAGTCCATGTAGGTGAGATTAAAAACCTACTGCATGACCACCTCACCTTTTATGATTTTCACACATCCTTTATGTCTCGGCCTGTCGCCAGGGAGCAGAAGGCAAAGAGGAACAGTCAGTGGGTTCCCACGCTGCCCAACAGTTCTCACCACCTGGATGCGGTGCCCTGCTCCACCACCATCAACCGCAGCCGCCTGGGCCGGGACAAGAAGAGGACCTTCCCACTGTGGTGAGCAACAGGAACCTGCACAGGGGCCGCGTCCGTCATTTACTCATACACTACTCACTATAACAGGCAAAAACATGAGAATTTGATTTAACAGAACAGGACCTTCACCTTTTTTGGTTACCTGTACAGCAGAAAAACTTCCCATTTGGTAGACATTTACATGCCGAGTTTATAATTTTAATATGTTCTCGTGCCCTGTGTGTTTGTCTTGCCCAGCTTTGATGACCACGATCCGGCAGTTATTCATGAGAACGCCACTCAGTCTGAAGTGCTGGTTCCAATCCGTCTGGACATGGAGATCGAGGGCCAGAAGCTCAGAGACGCTTTCACCTGGAATATGAACGGTAACGTCGTCACTTTCTCTCGGCTCAAAGAGGCATTGGAATCGGAGGCTTCATGGCCTTGGGGAGAGAAATTATAATAATCAGTATCGAAAATAAAATTCTTTTAAAATTTTCAGAGAAGCTGATGACGCCTGAGATGTTCGCAGAGATCCTTTGTGACGATCTGGACCTCAACCCACTGGCCTTCGTCCCTGCCATCGCCTCCGCCATCCGACAGCAGATCGAGTCTTATCCAACAGACAGCATCCTGGAGGACCAGGCGGACCAGAGGGTCATCATCAAGGTGACGCTCTGCCAACAGCTCATACAGAGTATCTTTAATGTTTTCACACACCCTCCAGAGTAATACATGTCACTACATGTATTACTTACTCAGCCCTTCTTTTTCTCCCGTTGATGAAATGTTTTCGTATTCCAGTTGAACATCCACGTTGGGAACATATCTCTGGTGGACCAGTTTGAGTGGGATATGTCTGAGAGGGAGAACTCTCCGGAGAAGTTTGCCCTGAAGCTTTGCTCTGAGCTTGGCCTGGGAGGGGAGTTTGTCACCACCATTGCCTACAGCATCCGCGGTCAGCTGAGCTGGCACCAGAGGACGTACGCCTTCAGGTACGGTCTCATCAAACGAACAAAAACCATGTGGGGAAAACTTGGTGTAATGTGACACACGGTTTCCTATCTCCTCGTGGCTCCACACAGACTTGATGTTTTCAGCTCTTTGGTGGAAGCTTGAGTGACATTTAAGCCACCTGCTTCATGTACATTATCATTTATTCACTAAGGCTGTTTCATTGCGTTTGTTTTTTCTCAATACACCAGCTTTTCCACATCAGCCAAGCGTAAAAGATTATTTGCAATTTATTTATTATAAATTTCTGGTGTTTCCACTCAGGGGTTTTTGTCATGTTCAAATGTGCTCAGTCTTCTTTTCCTTTCGGCTGTTCCCTTTCAGGGGTCGCCACAGCGAATCATGCGCCTCCATCTAACCCTGTCCTCTGCATCCTCTTCACTCACACCAATTAACTTCATGTCCTCTCTCACTACATCCATAAATCTCCTCTTTGGTCTTCCTCTAGACCTCCTGCCTGGCAGCTCCAACCTCAGCATCCTCCTTCTACCAATATATTCATAGTCTCTACCAATATATTCATAGTCTCTCCTCTGAACGTGTCCAAACCACCTCAATCTGGCCTCTCTGGCTTTATCTCCGAAACATCTAACATGAGCTGGCCCTCTGATGTACTCGTTCCTGATCCTGTCCATCCTCGTCACTCCCAAAGAGAACCTCAACATCTTAAGCTCTGCCACCTCCAGCTCTGCCTCTTGTCTTTTCTTCAGTGCCACTGTCTCTAAGCTGTACAACATCGCTGGTCTCACCACCGTCTTGAACACCTTTTCTTTCATTCTTGCTGATACTCTTTTATCACACAACAGTTCAAATGTGCTCAGTAATTTTTATTAATTTTCGTTTTCTGCAGCACCACCAACCTGAAAACTTAATCTTTAAAAGGACAAATAACTACAGTTGCAATAAACTCATAGACCAGCACAAGGATTATTTGATGATAGTATAATAAAGTGACTGTAATTTACCAACCTAAGAAGTGGATTTAGTGTTTTTTTGCTGGATGATGATGTCAGAAGATGATCAGTTACGGCACGTCCCATTAAAGGCATTATCCATTATATTGATTGTACAGGACCTTATACTGTACAACTGCTGAATCTAAGTTATTGTAAACACAGTTGGAAAACAGGCGCGTGTTTTCTTGGCTCGCTTCTGAGACAACACGATCGGTTTTCATCATTGCACCAAACATATTCACGTCAACATATTTCTCTTCAGTACATGTGTGAATGTAGCTGTGACGTGCATAGTCACAGTAAGAAAGAAATGTAAAAGCAAATACTTTAACATTTAAAATGTGCTTTGATGTAGGCCGTTAGGTTTTGTGTTAGTCATTTTTTTGTGTCACATTTGGTTTTAGAAAGGTTTTATAGTCCGATGTCGAGCCGTTTTGTTCTCAAGTCTGAAAACCTCTACCATTTCCTGCTTTTTAAAAATTTTTAGGGAGTTGCAGAAACAAACTGTGTGGAAATGTCCTATTACATCTCGTGTTGTGTGTGTGTGTGTGTGTGTCATTGCCACGGTGCTGTGGCTCGAGGTCTTGTTTTGGTGAAACGCAGCCGACGGTCTGCTGTCTGAGTTTGAGTTTCCCAGCATGTGAAGTAATGAAATTTTTCCAAACCCAGACACCAGCGCTGATCTCTATCACAGTTGGACATCTGGTGAGGGAGAGAGATTGTATTTGTTTTCCTGCTTTCTGTGATGGATTGGGTGTTTCGCAACGAAAAGTCAAATTGGACAGAGCTGACCTTGTTGAGGCTTCAGCGGCGTAGTGACATTTCTTTTTAATGTTCATATACATACATATATGGAGGGTAATAACCCGAATGTAATGCCTGTGTGCTTTCACAGTGACGGTCACGTGCACGTTACAAAAAGATTGCCGTCGCTTCTCACGCTTGTTTTCACGCGTTTCGTTTATGTTTTCGTTTTAGTTAGCGTTTCATCAGTAAAGTCACAATCCTGTCTCTTTTTCTTTTTTTTCTTTTTTTCCTGCTTATCCAGCCCATAAAAAATATGATATATAATATTTAGTTATTGTAACAGAAACAATGCTTTCAAGGACAATGTTTCAGGTCCCGCTTTAAGCTTCGGGGAGTAAAAGTGACAAATCCCAGCTTAAACGTTCAGGTGCAGAGGGAAACAGCTGTGGAGTTAAACTGACCCCTTTTTATTCCTTGCTTTTGGTGTTCTGCAGCGAGAACCCGCTGCCCACGGTGGAGATAGCCATTAGAAACACGGGCGATGCTGACCAGTGGTGCCCCCTGCTGGAGACCCTGACCGACGCAGAGATGGAGAAGAAGATCAGAGATCAGGACAGAAACACGAGGTGAGTGTCGGCTGGATGTTCACACCTCCACGAGAGAGTTTGCTTCATCGGTTCAGTTTTAATGCCCCGCTCTTTCATTGTGACTTTTATCAGGTTAAATAAAAGTGAATTAGTGGTACAGCTGCAAAGCCTGCATTGGTCTAGTGGGCAGCAGGGATGCAACGCTTTTATTTTCATTATAGATTAATCTTTATAGATTCATTCGATTCTTTCCTCGACTCAAACAGTGAATCATTTGGTCTATAAAATATCAGAAAATGCTGGAGACAATTTCCCAGTGTCCAAGATGCCAAATGCCAAACTTCCTCCGTTTCACATCATTGCAAACTCCATATTTTGGGGTTTTGGACTGTTGAGCAGACGCAACCAGCTAGTTTAATAGTGGTGCTGAAACAATTGGTCGATTAATCGCTAAGTTCATCGACAGTAAATTAGTAATTAAATGTCAATGATTTTGATGATTAATTGTTAGTCATCAATCAAGAGGAAATGCTAAACATTGATGATTACAGCTTCTCGAATGTGAGATATTGCAGCTTTTGACGGTTTCATATCTTTATAAATTTGGTGTCTTCTGGTTTTAGACAAAACAAACAGTATGGAGATGGTCGCCTACAGCTCAGCAAAATTCTGAGGCACATTTTTCTGGCATTTTATAGACTGAAATGATTAATTGGAGAGAAAAATTGTCAGCGGATGAATTGATAATGAAAATGAGCGTTTGTTGCGGCCCTAATTTGTTTGTTCCCGTTTGCTCCGCAGGAGAATGAGGCGACTGGCGAACACTGCACCTGCGTGGTAGATGAGGCGAACACCGGCGCCCCCTGCAGGGACGGTGCTCGTCTGACTGAGGTATGACGATGTCACGGTTCGCAACACTGACCAACAAAAGATGTCCCTCCATCGCGAGCGCTGGATGTCTTCTTCTCCTCAACCGGGTTCTCAGTCAGCCGTTCACCACGTGTTTTTTTTTTTATTGTTAATGTTAATATTATGTTCTGTTTTGGCAAAGCCCACCCCCCCGGTAGAAAGTGTCCCCCCCTGTGTTTCCTGTGCGACACTCAGCGTGGAGAAGCTGCTCTCTCACTTTGAACACTGACTCTCTTGACCTGACCACAGAGGGAGAAAAAAACCACACAGCCAGTCTCAGATAATATATTGTTATGTTGTATTTGTTGTCTTTTTGTACATTTTAATAATTCTTACAAAATAAAAAAAATAAAGTGAAAGCGCATGATTTGCCGTCTGGTTGGCTTGTGCATCATTTAAAAATGTTACTGACTGACGTATTCCTGCCATAATTAGAGTTAGACCGATGTAGGCGTTCACTGATTTTGTTGTTGAACGTGGAGTTTGCATGAAATACATCCACATATTTCAACACCTCTTGGATTGCCATGGATTTGTTTTCTACAGACATTCATGTTCCGCAGAGGCGAACAGGATAAACATATACCCGCTTAACAATAGCATGTTAGCATTGTCATTGTGAGCATGTTACCATGCAAATGTTAGCTTTTAGCTAAAAAGGCCCTGCTGGCAAGGCTGTAGACTTGTGGTCGTGTTTACAGAAACAATCTAGATGGTCGCTCGCATCAGTTTCAGACAGGACGCTGTCCAGTGTAAATGGCAGACAGCTGGTGAACAAACATGCAATGTAATAAGTTATTGGGAGTTAAAATTGGTCACTTTTCTGTATAAAATGACAAGTTTACTTAGAAGCTGACTTTTCTCTAACTGGCAGGTTTAAAAAGAGTCGCAAAAACAAAGCACCTTGCATTATTCTATCCGATTAAATACGTTTGTAACTTTGTTTGGGACCATCTTGTTTAACAAATCAAAGGCTGTAAATCAAAATATGGGTCAGCAAAATTGCAATTAGACATCTGTCTGAAATCGTTGAGCCTTAGTTTTGTGTTTTCATGAATTGATTCTTCATTTAAAGGCCAATTTGTATCTCAGAACTTGCCCACATTGGATTTCTCTGTCCCATAATGATCACACACTCAATGTAAATGTTCCTTTAGACGTTGAAAAGAAAAAGGAAAAAACAAACTGGCTGAATCTCGGAAAACACAGGATTGGTTCCTGGACACGGAGCTTCAAACCCACATCAGTGCAACCCCTGGTAGTTTCGCAGCAGCGCTGTGTTTATAAGGGATGATGCACTACGTGTTTTGTTGTTGGCCTCCCACAGAGGCTTGTTTGCGTGGTGGTGTGCTAAGCAATTTCCATTTTGTCCCCAGTGTTTGACCCACAAAGGCAGTGGGTGAAAGTGCAGCGTGTGCAGACGAGGGCCGATGGGATTTCAGGCCACCTGCACTACTGTGAACACAACAGCGGGAAAAGTGGTGTCGTGGGTTAGTCCTGCCCCTTTCAGCCCTTCCTCAGCAACGTACAAATAACAAGTTTACACATCTGGCCATGTTAGCACTGGTAAAGCCAGAAATGAGTTAAGATGTTGCCAATTTTAAACTGGAACTGTTCCTACTTCTTTTACACAGTGGGGCATGTGTGTCTTCTTTGAATGTTTATATTTGTTCCTGTGAATAACTTTGCAAACAGAGTGAATCCGTTGGAGCTTGTTCGTCATAAAGCATTTGCAGAGATGATTTTTAAATCGTGCGTGGTTTACGTCCACGGTCACTTGCTAGCAGTCTTCCCTTTCGCGTCCTTTGCCGGCGCATTACCGCCACCTGGACTGCGCGTCACGCTCTCCCGCGTGCTGGTGCACGACGCGAGCAAAACGGGGGCCCGCTCCATGAAAACGTTGCTCTGTTGAGCAGTGGTCAAACGCTCCACAGGGCCCCTGTTTAAGTTTGTTCTGCTTCGCGTTTTAAGAAAAATATACTGCGTCTGTCTTCCTCCTACCCATATTCCTTTGCATTTTGGGGTTATTTCTACACAAACTGGAGCTCAGTCTTATTAGAGAACTGAGACTTGGGGTTTTTTCCCCGCCATCTCTGTACCGCTGTTCTCATTAGGACAAGCGAACGCTCAGTAGTTAAAATCAACTTGCCTAGTGTGAACGTGCCGTTAAACTCCTAAATGCTTTGGCAAGATAAAAGTCACAATCATTAAGCTGGCTCTCAGCTCAGTCTTTGTATATCTTAACTGTCCTCTGCACGGGCTCGGGCTCCACAAATCCACGTCTCCTGCTTGTGTTTCTGCCGGCTGGTTTTCGGGGGTTCTGGGTGCGGGATTTAGTAGTGCGGCTCCTCGTCCTACTGCAGAGCCCCACCCCGCTGCTGCTGACCGCCGAGGGGACGGGAGTCTGGGTCCTCCGCCCGGTCAAACATGGCCCGCCTGTAAAGGAGAGGACGGGGACACGTGATACTGACGAGGTTTCAAGATTAAGTTCATAAATGCACGCTTGTAGTCCCTTCGTGCTCCACACAGAAACCAAAACAAACAGGAGACTATTTTTTTTGTGGTGGAGCGCAGAAAAGGCTGAGCCGAGGCGTCTCTCAGCCTGAGGAAAGAAGCTGCTCTGGGGTCTGGTGGCACAGCAGGGGATGTTTCTGTTTCTGTGTCGCGTGCCAGAAAGAAAATCTCTTTGCATTTCCTACATACATTTCTTTCTACCGAATCTGGATACTTTAAGTACAAAAGGAACTAAAGAAACCTGAACTTCCATTAGGATGTGCGTCTGCTCTGACTGAGCCCTGCCACTTGTGGCCGCGTACCATTTGGGCCCGTTGCATCAACATTTCGCAACACCAGCCTATGTCCTCTTAATACATTTCACTAATCAAAACAAACGCCATGCTTGTGACCCGTGCGCGAGAATGCGAGATCGCTGCGAAACAGACCCCCCCCGCCGGATTTAAGTGTTAACCTCTCCCTCCCATCCCCCGTAAGACCGCATTCTCGCTAAAAGGCGAAACTCAACAAGCCTAACATTAAACGGAAATTAAGAGTTGAACTATCCCTTTTACAAACCCATGGTAAGTTAGCAAATTTCCACTCTTAAAAAAAACAAAACCTTTTCATCAAATAGATTGAAAAGGTGTGTTCACACCGGACGCGAGTAATTTAAATGTTAAGTCAATGCAAAGACGCGAATTGACATTCTGCGGCGCGAATTGAGCGTTTGAGCGCCAATCGCGCAAATTGAAAAATCTGAACTTTGGCGGATATTCGCGGTGCGTTAACCAATCAGGAGCTTGCTTGAGTCTTCTTCTTTTCCTTTCGGCTGTTCCCTTTCAGGGGTCGCCACAGCGAATCATGCGCCTCCATCTAACCCTGTCCTCTGCATCCTCTTCACTCACACCAATTAACTTCATGTCCTCTCTCACTACGTCCATAAATCTCCTCTTTGGTCTTCCTCTAGACCTCCTGCCTGGCAGCTCCAACCTCAGCATCCTCCTTCTACCAATATATTCATAGTCTCTACCAATATATTCATAGTCTCTCCTCTGAACGTGTCCAAACCACCTCAATCTGGCCTCTCTGGCTTTATCTCCGAAACATCTAACATGAGCTGTCCCTCTGATGTACTCGTTCCTGATCCTGTCCATCCTCGTCACTCCCAAAGAGAACCTCAACATCTTAAGCTCTGCCACCTCCAGCTCTGCCTCTTGTCTTTTCTTCAGTGCCACTGTCTCTAAGCTGTACAACATCGCTGGTCTCACCACCGTCTTGAACACCTTTTCTTTCATTCTTGCTGATACTCTTTTATCACACAACAGTTCAAATGTGCTCAGTAATTTTTATTAATTTTCGTTTTCTGCAGCACCACCAACCTGAAAACTTAATCTTTAAAAGGACAAATAACTACAGTTGCAATAAACTCATAGACCAGCACAAGGATTATTTGATGATAGTATAATAAAGTGACTGTAATTTACCAACCTAAGAAGTGGATTTAGTGTTTTTTTGCTGGATGATGATGTCAGAAGATGATCAGTTACGGCACGTCCCATTAAAGGCATTATCCATTATATTGATTGTACAGGACCTTATACTGTACAACTGCTGAATCTAAGTTATTGTAAACACAGTTGGAAAACAGGCGCGTGTTTTCTTGGCTCGCTTCTGAGACAACACGATCGGTTTTCATCATTGCACCAAACATATTCACGTCAACATATTTCTCTTCAGTACATGTGTGAATGTAGCTGTGACGTGCATAGTCACAGTAAGAAAGAAATGTAAAAGCAAATACTTTAACATTTAAAATGTGCTTTGATGTAGGCCGTTAGGTTTTGTGTTAGTCATTTTTTTGTGTCACATTTGGTTTTAGAAAGGTTTTATAGTCCGATGTCGAGCCGTTTTGTTCTCAAGTCTGAAAACCTCTACCATTTCCTGCTTTTTAAAAATTTTTAGGGAGTTGCAGAAACAAACTGTGTGGAAATGTCCTATTACATCTCGTGTTGTGTGTGTGTGTGTGTGTGTCATTGCCACGGTGCTGTGGCTCGAGGTCTTGTTTTGGTGAAACGCAGCCGACGGTCTGCTGTCTGAGTTTGAGTTTCCCAGCATGTGAAGTAATGAAATTTTTCCAAACCCAGACACCAGCGCTGATCTCTATCACAGTTGGACATCTGGTGAGGGAGAGAGATTGTATTTGTTTTCCTGCTTTCTGTGATGGACCTCCAGCTCTGCCTCTTGTCTTTTCTTCAGTGCCACTGTCTCTAAGCTATACAACATCGCTGGTCTCACCACCGTCTTGAACACCTTTCCTTTCATTCTTGCTGATACTCTTTTATCACACAACACACCTGACACTTTTCTCCACCCGTTCCAACCTGCTTGCACTCGCCTCTTCACCTCTTTTCCACAGTCTCCATTGCTCTGAACCGTTGACCCTAAGTAAGTCCTGCACCTTCTTCACCTCTGCTCCCTGTAACCTCACCGTTCCACCTGGGTCCCTCTCATTGACACACATGTATTCTGTCTTACTGCAGCTAAGCTTCATTCCTCTGTTTTCCAGAGCAGACCTCCATCTCTCTAGATTCTCCTCCACCTGCTCCCTGCTCTCACTACAAATCACAATGTCATCCGCAAACATCATAGTCCATGGAGATTCCTGTCTAACCTCATCCGTCAGCCTGTCCATCACCAGAGCAAACAAGAAGGGGCTCAGAGCCGATCCTTGATGCAGACCCACCTCCACCTTGAACTCCTCTGTCACACCTACAGCACACCTCACCACGGTCTTACAGCTCTCATACATGTCCTGCACCATTCTAAAATACTTCTCTGCCACTCCAGACTTCCTCATGCAATACCACAGCTCCTCTCTCGGCACCCTGTCATACGCTTTCTCTAAATCTACAAAGACACAATGCAACTCCTTATGACCTTCTCTGTACTTCTCCATCAGCATCCTCAAAGCAAATACTGCATCTGTTGTGCTCTTTCTAGGCATGAAACCATATTGCTGCTCACAAATGCTCACCTCTGCCCTTAGCCTAGCTTCCACTACTCTTTCCCACAACTTCATTGTATGGCTCATCAGCTTTATTCCTCTGTAGTTGCCACAGCTCTGCACATCTCCCTTGTTCTTGAAAATTGGCACCAGTACACTTCTCCTCCATTCCTCGGGCATCCTCTCACTCTCCAAGATCTTGTTAAACAAACTAGTCAGAAACTCTACTGCCACCTCTCCTAGACACTTCCATACCTCCACAGGTATGTCATCAGGACCAACTGCCTTTCCACTCTTCCTCTTCACTTCACTCTTGCTAATCTTTGCTACTTCCTGCTCCACACCAGTCACCTCTTCTACTCTTCGTTCCCTTTCATTTTCCTCATTCATCAACTCTTCAAAGTACTCCTTCCATCTTCCCATCACACTCCTGGCACCTGTCAATACATTTCGATTCTTATCTTTAATCACCCTAACCTGCTGCACATCCTTCCCATCTCTATCTCTTTGTCTGGCCAACCTGTACAAATCCACCTCTCCCTCTTTAGTGTCCAACCTAGCATACAAGTCCTCATATGCTTTTTGTTTGGCCTTTGCCACCTCTACCTTCACCTTACGCTGCATCTCCCTGTACTCCTGTCTACTCTCTTCAGTCCTCTCAGTGTCCCACTTCTTCTTTGCTACCCTCTTTCTCTGTATACACTCCTGAACTTCCTGGTTCCACCACCAAGTCTCCTTGTCCACTTTCCTCTTTCCAGATGACACACCGAGTACCCTCCTACCTGTCTCCCTGATCACATTAGCTGTAGTGGTCCAGTCATCTGGGAGCACTTCCTGACCACCCAGAGTCTGTCTCAGCTCCTCCCTGAAAACTAAACAACATTCTTCCTTTTTCAACTTCCACCACTTCGTCCTCTGCTCTGCCTTTGTCCTCTTCATCTTCCTCACCACCAGAGTCATTTTACACACTAGCATCCTGTGTTGTCTGGCTACACTCTCCCCTACCACTACTTTACAGTCACTGGTCTCTTTCAGATTACAACGTCTACACAAGATGTAGTCCACCTGAGTGCTTCTCCCTCCGCTCTTATAGGTCACCCTATGTTCCTGCCTCTTCTGGAAGAAAGTGTTCACTACAGCCATTTCCATCCTCTTTGCAAAGTCTACCACCATCTGTCCTTCTGCGTTCCTGTCCTGAAGACCAAACCTGCCCAACACATTCTCATCACCTCTGTTCCCTTCACCTACATGCCCGTTGAAATCTGCACCAATCACCACTCTCTCACCTCTGGGGATGCTCTGCATCACTTCATCTAACTCACTCCAGAATTTCACCTTCTCTTCTAACTCACATCCTACCTGTGGGGCATAACCACTCACAACATTGAACATCACCCCTTCAATTTCCAGCTTCAGGCTCATCAACCTGTCTGACACTCTTTTCACCTCAAGAACATTCCTCACAAACTCCTCTTTCAGGATAACTCCTACTCTGTTTCTCTTCCTATCCGACCCATGGTAGAACAACTTGAACCCTGCTCCTAAGCTTCTAGCCTTGCTACCTTTCCACCTGGTCTCCTGGACACACAGTATGTCCACCTTCCTTCTCTGCATCATGTCAATCAACTCTCTAGCCTTCCCTGTCATAGTTCCAACATTCAAAGTCCCTACTGTCAGTCCTACATTCTTAGCTTTCCTCTTCTCTCTCTGCCTAAGAACACACCTTCCTCCTCTCCTTCTTTGTCTTCGACCAACAGTAATCCAATTTCCACCGGTACCCTGTAGGTCAACAGCACCGGTGGCGGTCGTTGTTAACCCGGGCCCCGACCGATCCGGTATGGAAGTCATTGTCATGATTCGCATTTTTAGTTTGGCATGTGTTTTACGTCGGATGCCCTTCCTGACACAACCCTCTGCATTTATCCAGACTTGGGACTGGTACATGAAGACACTGGCTTGTGCCCCCCTGCGGTTGCATTAGGAGCTTGCTTGAGTAGTGACATGATTAGGAGCGAGGCAGAAATCCAAACAACAATGGAGGATAAAATAATAGTTGCAGACCCCAGTACAGTAGGTGGCGGCATGCACCTGAACAAGTTCCTAAAGGCCTAAATAATTATTTTTCTGATTTATGTTTCTTGGTTTTTGTTTATTTTGATAAACGGAACCCTTCTACGCTTTTTATTATAAACCTCTCCCAGCCTCCCCCCTTACACCGCATTCTCGCTAAAAGGCGAAACTCAACAAGCCTAACATTAAATGGAAATTAAGAGTTGAACTATCCCTTTAACAAACCAATGGTAAGTTTGAAAATGTCCACTCTTAAAAAACCAAAACATTTTCATCAATTAGATCCACACAAGTAGACAAGACAAAACTGTCTTATTTTTAAATGAAAGTGTGGACATTCTATGCCTCTTATTAGATGACAATAGTTCTAACTAATATTCAGTCACAATGGAGATGACAGAAAACGAGGGAGAGCGAACGGTTCGTTTGTTTGGCATCCCAAGACACTACTTTCATTGATATTAAGAATATTAAGACAATTTTAACTTCAAACCAGAAGTGTTTAATGTTGTCTCGACACATACAACCAAAAATAATGTATAAAATAAAATAAAAATCTATAAAATGTTCACAAAATTTGTTTGAATCTGGAAACATCTGAAAAATAGATCGCAGTTTAAGGGTGCTTTCACACCTCTAGTTCGGTTCATTTGGTCCGAACCAAGGGCAAACAATTACACACTGTAGTATTTTTCAGCTTTCACCCTTAGTTTTCGTGGTTCGGAACAGTTGGGGTTCAATAGTCCCTAATCGCCCTGAACCAAATCGAACTTCCCCAACACTCCGGTCAGAAGCAGACTGTGGTCGTTCCTGCCGATCATCGCTGTCAAAATGACTGAAAGTGAAGAACACAACGTGTTAAAGATGAACTCTTAGATTCTTACAGAAGTTCTGGTGTCATCAGCAGCTTCCTTCCTCCTGGCTGGTTTGGAAACACGTCTTCCAGGAAGTAGTACATGTGGCCGACACTGATGCCTGAGGAGGGAAGGGACAGCTGGATGACTTTGTTAGGGCACTTCAGTGCGTTAGTCGTGTGTGTCTTAAATAACAGCATCTACATCAATATTAACGCTCGGTTCGTGCTTGAAGGACACATTTGATCAACAAATCCCTACAGGGAGCAGCTGTTTTAAGACATTTCTGAGTCCCTTATTTCTTTTAAATGAAACTTCATATTTGTGATGTGTTTTTAAAGATTTACATCTTCAGTGAGAACCAAACGACTCGGAGCTGAGAGCCACAGACAGGAAGTCAAAGTATTGAGAGACAGACTAACACAGCATTGGATGGGATGTGTTGACAACATGAAAAATATAGAATAATACCATAATAATAGTGCCGAACACTACAAATCAGTTGAATTATTTTCCTGATAGCAATTAGTATCTTTAAATTGGACTAAGGATCCATTTTGAACTGCTAAGAGTCCAATTATACGATTCCTTGTGCCTTCCTGAACTCTCCGTTCCGTATATCTGCTCATATCAGACGTTGTTGGTGGGATGTTTTTATACCTAAGACGTCGACCGCGATGGAGTTTCCGAGCAGCAGCGAAAATCCCATGAGCACCCAGGGGAGAAACGGCGCCTGGAAGTTCAGGAGGCCGAAGAAGTTCATGCGTATGAGCGGATGTCTTCTACTCCACACGTACACCAGCATGATGATGAAGGCCTGACCCAGGAAGAAGACGTTGGCGAACAGACCGAACAGCTGCAGGCCTTCAGGTTAAATGCAAGTAGTCGCTTGTTTTTCGTGACAGTAAAAACAACACCTGAGAGCTGTCTGTTTATTTTAGATGGAGATGACAGTTTTGGGGGTCTCAAAGTGCAAGAAACCTGCTCTGGTGGCAGAAATAACCTTATTGCTTGAGTCAAACCTGAGTTGGTGGAGTGGCAGCAAGCTGGACAGCAACTTTATAGAAGGAACTCGGGTCTAAATGAACTGGCAAATAAAATGCGTTGTCTGTTAACTCATGTATATGGAAGCCCATTTCTGCCAGGGAAAAGGACACAAATTTATTAAAAGTTAGGGTTGATAAAAGAAAAAAAGGTAAATCATGGTAAATTAAAGTTATGAGTCATAATCATGATAGTATTTAAAAAAAATTACATTAGTTTCTCAGTATTTTGACATGAGACACTAATTAAATAACTCACTTAAAGAAAAATTAAGAAATTTTGACTTACTTTTACATCATTTACATCAAGAAGTCAAGTTTGACTTAATATCTCATAACTTTGACATACCAAGGGTCATTTCATTTTAAACATTTTGACTTTAAGTTGGACTTATAACTATAGCACGTATCACTTCTTTAATGTTTTGAAATATCAAGTAAAAAATTAGACTTGTTATTTTATGTGTTTATTGACTTGCTATCATAATTTTGAGCAGAAAAGTCAAATGTTTACCTGCTGCTCATAATTATGGCTCAGAATTTTGACCGGCCATGACTATTTTTTATCTTTGAAGTTCATAAAATGTACTGTATGTATATCAGAAAAAACTTTTTGTTTTGTTTTTCCTCTAGAAATGTTCCAAAAACAGTCCTAAAACTCCTAACCTAAACATTTGTATAAGTTTCTCTCTAATCTGGGCAGATATTCTGTCACAGCTGGTGTTATTGTTTTACTGAATGCTAAGCTAAGCATTTTACTGTTCTGATAACACACTCAACACTGTGTGACCCTGATGTTACAGCAGAATTAGTCATCATAGACAATTCAAACAGTCCCTGAAACACAACACGGCTCCAGAAAAAACCCATAAACTTGCACTTTGACCGTTTCACAACAGCCCAGAGGAACGTCTGTGGTAAACATACCCAGGACTGTATTATTAACCTGGAATGTGAGCAAGAGCCTCCAGCTACAAACTGCTGAGCATCATCAAAAAGAGACTGGCTGCATGTACAGTAGCTGGCTTTACATGCTTTTAGTCGGCATACGTCCTAATTTAGGCATTTCACCAAAATAAGGACCCCTCAGCATTCAGGAGAAATACACACAATAACCTAAACCTGAGATGTCTATCAGACTGACCTGAAAACGGACAACTCAAAAGGGAATAAAAGTTGAACCTTTCTTAGATTTCCATCACCACTTGGGATGGGTACTGAGGGACCGTTTTTTGAATATTTGGCTCTGAATCTGAGACTTGCGTTTCCACCTCAGTACGACAGAGGTGAGTGGAGTGGTTTGACTGAAAATGTTCATTTACCAAATGAGCTGTGGACAGTTTTCACAGTCGAACTGAAACAATTTGTCAATTCCCTATTCAGGCAACAGACGGAAACATAATCACTGCAGTGTTAAGTAAAATGCTTCTAGCTTCTCATCTGTGAGGACTGGCTGTTTTTTTTTTGTCAAATGTGATTGCTGAATATATTTTTGTTTTGGAGCATCAAAAGATGTCTTCATGGAATCTGGAAAATAGCAATGGGCATTTTTCTCAGTTTTATTCTTTTAAAATTTCACAAAGTAATTTGTGATAATATTAATATATAATAATACATATAATATTATATAATATATAATGTATGTTCACTGTTCCTGTTAAATAAACCAATAAGTAAATAATTCATGTAAAAATAAATGGTAGATTAATCAAGAATGAAAAAAAAAAAGTACGACATTACCCTGGGCTTTAGCATAATGTGATTAACATTTATCACAATTTTACAGACAAAATCAATAGATGATGATAATAACTGGCAGGCAAATGGATAATGGAAATAACCATTAGTTGCTCTTGCAGCCCTATTTCATAAGGAATATTTCTTCAGTAGAACGCAGTACCAATGAAAACTCTTTACAGTTCGTTCTGTGGATTATTCAGAGTAACATTTGTTTCTGGAAAGATAAACTGCTGCTGGATTTTCTTAAATCCAAACTTTGCATAATGGGAACACCACCTCCATTATATTGGGATGGAGGCAGAAATCTCAGAGACAAATATCAAAACCTGGACAAAGACTAACATCCCTTCTTACTTTACTGCCCCATCGATCACGACGGCCATTCATTCATCTGTCACATATATCTTTCATCTTGTTAAACGCTAAACTGCATTTGCTACCACTGGTACATACAGAAGGCAATGACAATGAAATCTATTAATCTAAGGGAAAACTGACCTTTCAAGGAATTACTTCAGGATGTCATAACAGCAGTAGTTTAAGCATCATTGCAGTAAAGCGTGGTGGATTTACTTTTGCTAAGCATCTAAAAAAGGATACGGTCATCACGATCCCTCCAAACAGGAACATGAAAACAAAATCCGCCGTCCTTCCCCGGAAACTGCCTTCCTCCAGCATCCGACAGTATCGATAACTTAATTTAGTTAAGGACTCTGCTGCAGATTTGCCC
Source organism: Coreoperca whiteheadi (assembly GCA_011952105.1). Taxonomy (NCBI): domain Eukaryota; kingdom Metazoa; phylum Chordata; class Actinopteri; order Centrarchiformes; family Sinipercidae; genus Coreoperca; species Coreoperca whiteheadi. The sequence continues at coordinate 2,853,215 of CM022476.1, read as the reverse complement.
TAGTGATAATGCTAAATTGCTGCCATTAGAATTTATAGCAGTGTTTTTATAGATAAACTGAGGCGTTTGTTCTGTTTTTGCCCGAGGAAAACGCTGTGATAAAAGATACAGAAAGATGATGTTGAACACGAAACTGAATCCAAGAGAACCAAAGAAGAGGAAGCTGGTTATCAGGCGCCATATCTGAGAGAAAAAGGTAAGGCGTGTGAATATGATACCATACGGCCATGTTTTAAATGCATTAAATAGTTCATAAATGTTACCTGGTATCTTCTGATGATGAGGTCTGGGTTAAAGTAGAGCTGAAAGGGGGTGATGACCTCAAGTTGCTAAAAATTAAAGCTTAATATTAATCAGCAAGTTAGGTATCAAGACATGGATAGTAATTATTTTTTGGATATTTGAATTGTGTTGGTAACACTTCACTTCAAGGACTTAACGTCCCTATTCAGCATTTATAAGCAGTATATAAACATTTAATAAATGGACATTTTAAGTATTTGTCAACAACTATAACGCTTCCTGTGGGCACCCATAAAGTGGAGGCTACCATATAAACAGATAATGAAAGATAAGATAGTAAAACACAGTTGCAATAATATAAAATATGTCTTGATAGAGGTTATAATTGTTGACAACCACTGTCCATTAATAAACACTTAAAATGTCCATATATCTGCGTACAATTACGTTATAGTGTGTTATAAAACATTTACAACTGCTTTCCTCTTTCGCTCTTTAATTGACAGTTCAACTACTTTCAGAGTTTACACTTCAGCATTTACCAAAAAAAATTCACTTCAGCTGCTTTCACCCATAACATGTCAACCAACATTTCAACTGTGTCTTTTGCACTTCCACTTCAACTAAGATTTCCACTGGCTTTTGTTTTTTTACCCTTCAACTGACAGTTCAACTGCTTTCGTCACAGCCGCACTCGGTGATTACACTCTAACTGAAACTCTAGGTCACTGACTAATCTCAGCTGACATAACAACTGCTTAACTGGCACTTGCACATTGCTTTTCCCCGTGTTACATATCAACTCACATTACAACTGCTTTCAGCTCTTAAACCTAAATTGACACCATTGTAGGTGCACACACTACAACTACATAATAACATAAGTCTATCAATATTTTTCTACAGAGTTCATAACAAGAAGCTTGACTGAATTTTAAGAAATTAATGTTTTTTTTACTATGTGTGTTTCTTACTATAATTGTTTCCTGTCTCATTAGGGCTTCAGAGTTTAAACGGTAACAATGAAGAGTTGTTGTTGTTGTTTCTTACCACAGCAGCAGTGGTGAGAACGCAGGCTGTCGTGTACACTCGGGTCACCACAGGGATCTGAAAATACTCCTGAGTGAAGCTGTGAGCCATCATTGCTGCTGCTGCTGCTGCTGCAGCCTCACTGTCAACCATGATTTACCCACTGAAGGCACAGCACAGGCCCCTCCCCTCCCTCACTGCAACAGCCAATCAGATTCACTCATCAATTAACACCATGCATCCCACACACACAGCATTCTTTAACACATCATAGTCACTTTCAAGGCAAAAACACAAATGCAGAAATGTAATCCTAAATCTTCCTAATTCACAAAATTTCACAAAATCCTCATTGTGAAATAAAGCTTTAAAAGTTTTAAAAAAGTGACATAACTGACATTTCCTAGGGCTGAAAATAAGATGGTAAAGATAATTGCACAAGACAAAATAGATGAATAAAATAAGTTGAACAAAATATTGTGCAGGTGAATTTATTTTCCAAATTATCCATTTTTGAGACTTGACATAGAAATTACTAAAAGTTTATAATTCAAAGCTCAAAGTTTATAATATATATTTAATATATGATTCAGTGTATAAAAGATATAATTTTAACAGCAAAAACATTTAGCAAAACAGTTTTTTTAGATGTATCAAGACGTATTAAACAGATTTCTGTATTCTGTTTAATACGTGATAAATGTTTTTAATTTTATAAATTTGACATTTATTTTTAACATCAAGAAGATTATTCAGATTTTTTGACATACATATTTTTCCCAAGTTCAGCACAAAGACTGAAGTGTGGTAAGTTGGTAAAAAGAAAAGTTTTTGGATGAAATATTAATAGAGTACGAGTATGTCTAGTTTTAAAGTTTCCTCATATCAGTTTCTGTGGTGAATTAGCTGTAATCTCTCCAGAGGCAGCAGTTTAGTAAAAAGGTTATGGTTTTATTAGAAAGTAAACAAGGCGCAGTTCATACAATTCAATGTATTGGCTACATATGAGTAAAAAAAAAATTATAATCAAAGACATGTATGTACAACAAACGTTTACTAAGTTGTCTGTGTATAAATAATTTTTCAAAGCAGTCAGAGTTCACTGATTAACACTTGAAATGAGTTGTAGAAATGATTCAAACAACAACAAAGTTTGAATGATGAAAACTGTAATGACTCGTCAGCGTCCTGCACTGAAAAACTAACATCTGAAGAACACGACAGTCTGAACTGAGCCTTAACATTTCAAGTACTGCGACCGGGGACGCAGCGGTTCTGAACCTGGGTTTCCTGACCCACAATGATGTCATCACGTGAGTTTTTCGGGTCCTTTCACTATCTAGCAGTGGTAGATGAAGTATCCGCTATTAAATAAAAGTACCAATAGAACACTGTAAAAAATACTTCATTACATGTAAAAGTCCTGAATTCAAATTACTAATTAAAAATACAGAAGTATTATCAGCAAAATTTGCTTGAAGTTAAGTAACGAGAAAAATACTCATGAGTGTGATATGTTATTATTGTATTACATTTTTATATTAATACTGACACATCAGTGTTAGAGCAGCATTTTACTGTTGTTCGCTGCTCAAGGTGGAGCTACTTTTAACTACTTTATACACATTTAGGTAGTTCTGTCCAGTGGTTCCTAACCTAGGGGCCTGAATAGAGCAATTTAAATGGACTGTACTTGTATAGTGCCTTTCTAGTCTTCTGACTACTCAAAGCGCTTTCACACTACATATCACATTTACCCATACACAGAACAAATTAAACTAATCATTCACACACACTCACACTCACACTCCGAAGGCACAGCTTCGGGAGCAATTTGGGGTTCAGTATCTTGCTCAGGGATAGTTCAACACATGGTTGGGGGAAGTCGGAATCGAACTGCCGACCTTCCAGTTGGTAGATGACCTGCTCTGCCACCAAGCCACAGCTGCCATGTGTTGTGTTATAGATAAGCAGTGACTTCTTCAGAAAATATGAGGAAATATCAGAAGGTGTTGCGCTCTAGATGGCGCCCTGGAGCTTTTTACTGCCACAGACACCTGCAGACTGGTGAGTGAGGACCCAAACAGCTAAGAGCGTCACAGCGTCATGTTAGAAAAGTGACACCAAAACATGACTTAAAGTGATGTTGTCAGTCATGAACAACTCATTTCTTTAAGGCTCCGTATTGTATGAAATGCAAGAATTCTTTCAGGAGAGAAAAGTAGATAAAAATAACATCTAAAAAGCTACCTGAGAAAAGATGTAATGTAAAAAAAACAGGCCTAAATCACAACAGCAGAGAGAAGCACTCGATCTCTACGTACTCAAACCTTCTGCATATATATTATATTATATTATGACAGTATATAAAGGAGTTATAATGAGCTCAACATAAACATCTGCGGCAGTAAAATGCAACATACACATTAATGCAGCAGTAATATTAATTGAGAATCAGATATAATAGGAAACACTGACAGTGAACATTTTACTGCACAATTAGTAGTTTTACTTTTAATACTTTAAGTACAATTAGGTGAAAATACTTAACATACTTTTAGTTAAGTCAGGTTTTGAAAGCAGGACTTTTACTTTTAGTGGAGTATTTTCAGTGTGCTATTGATACTTTTACTTGAGTGAAGGATCTGAATACTTCTTCCATCACTTGTGGTGGGAGCCTGGTGGATGTAGTGACTTGTGGCTACCTTTGGTTATGGCTAGTTTCGTTTGTAGAAAAAATCCATACGAAAAAGGAAAGCTGTATTGGCGTTTGCTTTTTCTATTCGTCAGAGCAAGTTCATATGGAACTGAATGGCTAATAAGATATAGCGTTCTTCATTTTTGACTCTTCAGGTCCCAACAAAGGCCAGCACTGTCAGGACAGTTTGCTGATGGTCAGCCGCACAAATGTATGTGTAGTTAAGTGCGTTTCCATCCACCTGTTTACATGTGCTCTCTCAATTTGAGCATTAAAAAAACCTGAGTGGAAACGGCAGAAATTTGAAAGAAACTTTGCAAGAAATAGCGCAAAAAACATTTTTACGCTTGGCTGAGGTGGAAATGTTGGTGTAGTAAAGTCCAATGGAAATGGACTTGGTGAATAAATCAAGACGTACATGAAGCATGTGACTTCAATGTCACAAATGAACTGAAATGATGAACAATAGCGGTAGACGAAAACATCAGATCTGTGTGGAGTGATGAGGAAACATGAATACATGAAATGAACATAAATTAAATATTTTCATAGTGTTTTTTTCCACATGGTTACCCATTGTTTCTTCTTCTTCACTGATTTAATGGAGCGTTGTTGCAACAGTTTATCTTGACGCATCCAACTCCCAATATTCGCATAACGGTAGTGGATGAAATGGTGGGTTAATTAGTATTTTCTTTTAGCCCATATTCTGGAAATTGTGTTAAGATAAGTGCTACATTTGGATGGAAACTTGCCTACTGGTGACACTTCACCCACATGAAAGTGAGTGACGCCTGAGAGACTCACTTCACGACATGAAACCCCAAATGCTTTGAAAGCTGAGCGGGACCAGAGCTCAAACACACAAAAAGTCTGTCATGTTTGGTCAAAGTTACAACTGGTTGTTTATGTGTTGTGATTCGTGGTCAGTGTGAGTCAGGTTGGCAGGAAAATCCACCGCATGTGTGATCACATCCTTAAAAGAGCAAAGCGTAGCTGAACATTTTGATTACCAACACCATGTTGAATGATTTCTGTGGGTTTAAAGTTACAGTATTAAAACAAAGGTTAACTCTCGCTGCCAACTACAGCAGCTAATGTACAAATCTACCTTCTGCAGCTTTACGTTTAATGTCACTCTTCAAACACTTGAGGATCAGCAGTTCCATCCGTGATGAAAAAACAAAGCGGTTTAAATGAAAAAAATCCACTACAGGGAGTAAGACAGTCTGTGAACCAAAATCAGTCGAAGAGCTCAATTTCAGGCTCAAAGACAGGAAGTGAGAACGATGCAGTTCACATGAGCATCACACAGCATTAATACAGGGCCCAGATCTCAGCCGTGTGGTGACAAAATGTGCAAAACAAATATGAGTATAGCTGCACAGGAGGTGCCAAGTCTGAGGAAACATACCTTGGTTTTCCTGAGAAGAAGGTGTAATCGATCCGAGTATCAATAAATGGAGTAAAGCATAAACAGGTTTAAATGAGGTTGTCTCATCCCCTTGAATGTGCAGGATGAACATACAAACGTCTCTGTTCCAAAAAAACAACAAAAACTCTTCATTGTCGAAAAATATCTGTAAATCTGATTCTCCACAGTTAAAAAGAATCACACGTTTCTACAGCCGAAAAAATCCATGCCGATGTAGCGAGGGTAGCCCTCCAAAGAGTTCATGCCAACAGGATCGAATTTCCAGTACTGTCGTCCTCGGATAAAGTGAGCATAGCCTGAAAGATAGAAAACACAATGGACTTACTGCGTTAAATAATCAGTTTCAGGAATCATTGAAAGTTATTGCAATTCAGCTGTAAAGATAAAAACTGCATTAGCTTAAAGAACTTGGTGATATTCTTACTCTAAAATACTTAAAATTAGTTCATGTCAGGAATGCTCTTGTTTGTGGGCAGTTTGTTCAGTAGTGGTCTGTGCAGACATGTGACTAGGGTGGCCATTTCCATAACACCAAAAAGGAGGACACTTTGCGGCTTTTAGTGAGGCAAGAATAATTGCATAGGACTCTGGTTTACTCGCAACTAAAATGTACTCGTAATGCAATTTTGTCCATCATGTCGATGGTATCATGATACAGTGATTCTGAAACAGCCTACTCTATTCATTTCCGGACAATTTGATGTAGACCTGTGTGTAACAGAAGAGCCAATAAAGTGTTTTTTCACAGTATTTGTATTTATTCAAGTCATTGTGATGTCTGTTTCACAAAAGTCTTGCAAAGTGCCAGAAAACATAACATTTCTGGACTTCTGGAAATAACAGAAATACATAAATAAACAAGTAATGAATGCGACAAAATAGACATTTCAGTTCTTAACAGAAAAGTAGTGTCTCTACTGCTATGCTCTTTTGTCCATTCCGGATTAAACAGGTCTGACGCTTCGGCACGTTAACGTGCTTTTATGACGTAGCCTGTAGCCAGCACGTGGAGGCTTGTTTACGTTTTTAACCAATGATATATCAGATATTTATTTGACACCGCTTTCAGCCATTTCATTTGTTTGACCAAAGATCTTACGGCATTAGACGCTATGCTGCTGCGTCCCAATAGAGCTTCTAGAGCGGGTTTTTTTAGACTGATTCAACTCCAAAAAGGAGGACAAATTAGTGTCCGGCTTGAGGCTGCACCGGATGCCGGACAGGGGGCTTAAAATCCAGACTGTCTGGCCAAAATTCAGACGTATGGTCACCCTACATGTGGCCAGGAGACTTTCCCTTGATTTAAGTCTGTAAGGTAACCTTAGTCAGTGGGGGAAATAACTAAGTACTGTGCTTAAGTACAATTTTAAGATGCTTGTGCTTTACGTTAGTATTTCCATTTTCTGCTACGTTATACTTATTCTCCACTACATCTAGTAGTAAAACTAGCTAACTGTATATAAAGTAGTTAAAACTAGCTCCACCTTGAGCTGCAACACATTAATGAACAATCTAATTATGTCATATATAATTAAATATCCCTCACAAGGAACATTTTACTGCTGAATGAGTCCTTTGACTTTTGATACTTTAAGTACATTTAGGTAACAGATTAGAGATCATTCAGTTTTAGTAACGTGAAAAAAAGTCAGGACTGCCAATAAATAAATGTTTCCATGCGTGAAAATTTCGAGCTTCACCAGCATAGAAAACTAGCGTCTCTGTGAAACGTCTCTGGTCGGAACAAAACATAGCCTTGGGGAAGACGCTGCCTGCAAGTACGAGGGAAACAAAACACGTCTCACCATTGTTACAAGTATGAGATTTGTTTTTTATTTGACTTTCTTTTTCTGAGTTGGAATGTTTTACTGCTGTTTGTATTCCTCCAGTTTGACCAATCATTTGTGGAAAAATTAGAGGGATTCGAAAAAACTGTGAATATTGTAGAATGGACTGTACTTGTATAGGGCCTTTCTAGTCGTCTGACTACTCAAAGGACTTTCACATTACATATCACATTTACCAAGGCACAGCTTCGGGAGCAATTTGGGGTTCAGTATCTTGCTCAAGGATACTTCGACACATGGTTGGGGAAGCCAGGTTCGAACCGCCGACTTTCCGATTGCTAGATGACCCGCTCTGCCACCAAGCCACAGCCGCCCCAGTTTTGAGAACTGGTTGAATTAATTCTTGCGATTGCAAGATTGTGAATTACTGACTGTATTTGTGCACTCAAAAAAATGTGGGTTTAAACACTTTATAGATTGTTGGAGCAAAAATAAACTGTGCTGATTTTTACAACTCATCGTGAACACACCAGTCTTGGAGGATTGAAATTCCATTGCAACTAACTTACTTCATTTCACTTGTTAAGTAATTTGTTTTTGGACCGTACCATAGATGTCCCTGAAAGCGGCGTCCACGTCGTTGGGGATGCCGCTCCAGTCCTGCATGCTGCGCGGGTAGACGGACTCGACTCGGTTCTCGTGGGGGCTGAACCTCCAGTAGCTGCCTGATTTGAAGAAGTAGGTGTTGTAGTTGGAGTCGTGGCCCCAGCGCAGTGACGCCTGGATCCCGGACACCGAGAGACCCAAACTCCTGATGGACTCCGGCCCTCTGATCTGCCTCTCAGCATCGAACACCCAGTAGTTCTTGCCTGCCGAGAGAGATGGTGAACAATGGACAATGGACATTTAACTCTTCTTGGTAAATCTCATCTTTCTCATTCATCTTTGTTCAACTGCTGTTTTACACTTGATGCTACAGCGTATTATGTTTGTCTATATTAAATACAGTATTTTCTACTCTCTGCTTAGATAAATAATAATAAAATCCTAATATTTTTAAATAGGAAACAAGTGAGTTACATGAAAGTGCTTGTTGTGTCACTTAAATTAAAATGTTCTCAGTCAGAAATGTGTTTACGATTAGGTATATATCGCCTTTTCTTTAGCTCTGTTTCCACCCAAAAAATGCCAAACCCAGGTTGTAGGCCTTCTTCTTCTTCTGTTAATTTTTTATGGCAGTTGGCAAACAACTGTTTGGTGTGCATTACCGCCATCTTCTGAAATGGAGTGTGGATCAAAATGGCTTACAAATTCCCGCTACACAAACAAACAAAAAAACCCCCCCATAATAATAACAATAAAATTTTAATCCATTACTTTTTTGGGGGGCATTGAGCCTTTATTTGACAGTGACAGGCAAAGAGAGACAGGAAGAGTTGGAAGAGAGAGCGAGAGCGAGAGCCATATTAAAAAGGCACCACTGTTTCCGTTTTAATAAAGGTTTTGCTACGTTTTGTCAGTGCTGAACACGCCCCTGGTGTTGTGCTCCTAGAAGGCTGTTTGCCCATTTGGAAAAACAGCTGCCCAATCAGAGCTTTGTATGCAGGATTAAGAATGGCACCATCTTCTTACATAGCTAGCTAGCTACATCCATGACAAACAATGACAGAAAAATGGCGACAAGTGTGGATGAACACCGTTGTTACTGTAAGTCAATTTACAGGAATAAAAGGACGTAATTAGTTGATTTGATCACTGTGAAAAACATTACGTTCACTACAGCGTCTGTTGCAACTAAAAACGACACTGGCCCTCCGCTAACCTGAACGGGAATAAAATGATTTAATCGCGCAACTCCTCTAGACATAGCGGAATGACTGGATCTAATTCGGATAGTGAAACAAGTTATTCCGCAGGGGGTTGTGACCACCGTGTTACAGCCGCTTCTTTCACTATGTAATGTTAAGTCTACGAAAAAGTCTTGTAGGGCCAGTGTGCATCACATGACGGACCCGGACGTTGTAATTCCACTGTTTGGCCACTATGTCAAATCGCCTTCAAAGTCTGGCGCACTTCCAGGGGCCTTGGTTAGGGTAAAAAGCAACAACAAAATTAGCTCGGTAACTAGACAGCTGATGATTAGGGTGATGTGCTAACGTTAGCTAACTAAGCCTTTTGCTGCAACAATTAGGCCCCCAAATAAAGAATTTGCTTGCACACTAAAACGATATGATTTTTTGAGTTTTCGAAACTTCAAGAGTAAGCTGGGAAAAAGTTTGGGGATTTGCTCTTTGCTGCTAAAACAAAATCAGGCAGTATATCTTTAAAAATGAACTAAGCCAAATGTGTCAGTTATAAACTTAATTGTTTCCTATCAGAACGGTACAGGAATGTTTCAAACGTCTGCCTTGTGCGTGAACAAACAACCAGAGCTGTTGCTAACAGCACAAGACTAGAAGACATCCAACATGGCTGCTAGAGGGTGTTTAGTGACCCAACAACTTGTTTTCTGCTGCGCCACATGAACAATATCCTTATCCTTACCATTACATTTTCATCCCATTTCTTTTTCTCTAATGTCTTATGCCAGAATGGTCAGGTGCATTGTAGCTTCGGTGGAGACAACACAGCCCTACAGCATCTGTGTTTCCTGTTAAAGTGTTTTAGGCCCTCACAGTAAGGACAAACACAGTAATAAATAACTCAAATGTGGTTGAAACAAGCACTATTGCACATACTACCTTAACCACATCTAATAGAAATATTCACAGAAAGACTTCATTGCAATAATTTCCCAGCTCTGTGTTGATTAACACTTTATACCCGTTTAAACTTGCGATACTTGATGATCCTGCACTCACATGAAACCATAAACCACATAACAGCAGCTCAAGCGCCCTCATGCCCACCTTGAAAGAACCAAATATTCCCTGACTTGTCTTCAAAGGCGGAGTCGATGCTGTCGGGAATCCCCCTCCAGTGACGGGATGCCAGTGCTGGGTAACCGCTCTCCAGATGCCCGTCCCTGATCCGCCAAACGTAACCCGACTTAAAGAAGAACAACTCCCCTCGGATCATAGACACAGCATCAAAGTCCGTCTGGCAGGCGTCGGGCTGGAAATAAGACAGATCACTTCTTTATTTCCACATGCAAATGTAAAGTTCCTCACAAGTGGGATTTTTATTGCAGTGGGATGTGTGCCAAGTGTTAAGGAGCCGTTTTATTGTCTGAAAGGATCCCAAAATAGAGTAGAGGGTTTTTGTGCTTCTTAAGGTCCAGTGAAAATAATCTTAAGTGGAACCTTTTCCCAGTGCTCGCCTGTGAGAAACTCTTATGGGACTAAAAGATGACTTTTGTTTTTGACTCTCATTTATCATCTGTGGTTCATAAATAAACTTTCATACGATGTGGTGTAATTTCAAAGATATTCACTCTATTCAAGTGTGTTAAAACCACAGAAACCACTGCCATAACCATTTTTCTTCTTGTCAACAGATCCCATAAAAATTAATTGATCCTACAAGCAAGTATTCCCTGTGGGTGTCTTCTTCCTCTGTACCACAGAGCTCCATTGTTGTCCAAAAACGATTAAAAAACGCATCTGTGAGTCACACTGTTGCACTGGGTGACATGTTCCTTCATCACCATAAACACACACAGTGTAGTTAATTCTAACTCAGTCCCCCATAAACCGTCCTGCTGCTCCAAACACTCACTAGAGCACCAGATGTGGATTAATCTACAGTGACGAGGTGTTCAAGGAAATAACTGAGCCTTTTTTAAAAATGTTGAAATTGCATTTGTTGACTAAAAGAACAATACAAAGAGTCTACAGCCATGCTCTGTGAGACTGTATTTAGGCAGAGCAGTGTTTTGAGCTAAATGCTAATGTTATTATCTTAATTTAGCATGTTAGCATGCTAACATTTGTTGATTAACACCAAACACAAAGTACAGCTGAGGTCGATGGAAATGTCATTAGTTTTTCAGGTATTTTGTCATAAAACGAGGTGTTGGACACATTAAAACTTTGACCAGATGATGGCGATTGATGAAAAGTCAGAGGATCACCAAAGTTATTGCAGTTCATCCTGAATGTTTGTAAGAAATCTAACAACCTCATGGTGGCGCTAGATGAAAAGCTAGCATTTTCAAAGTCAGTTGGTTTCAACCTGTGGGAACCGTGAGTGTCTGTACAAACTTTCATGGCTATCCATCCAACGGTTGTTGAGAGATTTCAGTCTGGACCAAAGTGGCGGACCAACCGACTGATAAACTAAAACACCTGCCTTCCTCAGGGTTCTTGAGACAAGTGTGCAGATGCGCTTTGGTGCATTTTTATGACAGTATTTATTTTGAGCTTTTTATTTTCAACCATGTTATTGAAATTACTAGCTATTTCAACCCAAGATTAGTTCTTTAAATGTTGCTTCAGCTCCACTCACACTGGTGATGATCTCGTTGGTCTCTGGGTTTGATGGAGGTGGAGGTGGAGGCGGGGGTGGCGGCGGTGAGGGTGAGGGCAGGACTTGCGGATGAGCCCCGTACAGGTACTGGATGCCTTGCTTGTCATCCTCGCTCAGCCTCAGCGGGTAGGTGAAGGAGTAGTACGCGGACATGATGGCTCCCGGCTCTCGGGAGTGCTGCAGGCCCAGCACGTGCCCGAACTCATGGGCTGCAACCTGGAGAAGGTCTGTGCCTGCGGGGGTGGGGGTGTGTGTGTGGGGGGGGTTGGAGATGCAAAACCACACCTGGTTCACATGCTGTCTGAAAATAGTTCTCGGCGTTTGTTTTGACCTGCTTGCAGTGGCAGACGGTGGGGATTTTGCTACCTGAGACAATACAGTGCCAACAAAGAGTCCTCACCGCTTCCTCTCCCTGCTGACTCATATCTGCTCTTATCCGACCTGTTTCCATGTCCATGCTAAAGATAAAGGCCGGTGTTACAGATGTGTCAGATATATTTGACTTTTTATGCCCGAGCTGGAGATTAACTCAACCAGTGAGTGAGATAATGTTTTGCATCCAAGAAATGTTTAGTAACAGAAATAAAATCAGTACTGGATTTTGAGATTGATGATAGTTTTAGTATAAGTCAAAGTCCGATTTATTTCTGTAGCACATGTAAAACAACGTGAGCTCAACAGGGATAACAAAATAATGCAAATACCCAAGCAGAGAGCGAGATAAAATCACTGAGTAAGGCAAAAATACTAATAAAACAACCATTATAAAAGGCCAATTAGTAATTAAGGTACATTCAAAAGCCAAAGAAAAGAGGTGGGCCTGCATCAGAAAAGACTGTCTGTATGGGATGAAAGGAATTAGAAGGTAAGACAGGTATAAGGGAGCCAATCCATGAAGTGCTTTGTAGACAAATGCTAAGGTTTTAAAGTGAGCACTTAAACTGACAGGGAGCCAGTGGAGGGAGACAAGTCTGGGGGAAATATGCAATATAATACATTTAAGAATCTTATGTTTGAGACTCTGTATATTGTATTTTAAGTTTGTTAATTATTGGACAAAATTGTAACTGCATGTGAATGTGGATATGGTAAAATAAGGAAGAATAATAACCCTTCCCAGAATAATAGTCCTTCCAGGCTCTTGGGTATGTGGCTTAGCATCTTTCAATGTTTTCACAAGCCTTTTTCTATATTGTATTTAATCCTGTGTTATTCTTTAATATTATTATCACTGTTTAAATTATTTCCTTCATTCATTGCTGCATTTAGCGAGTAAAGGGAGGAATCATTGTTGTAGGAATCGTGTGCATAATGGATGCTTTGAATTTGTTTATTTGACTCTAAGAAACTGTAATGGCTTTAGTTTAACACCCCATCTTATTATTACATTTTCGCTCTTTCTCTATTTCATTTTACTCTCATTTAATTTTTCCCTCTGGACTTGGAATTTCATTAAATGATTAAGAGACATATCTGGGAGGAAGAGGATGACTTACTTTGGAGTTGTTTTTGTGTGAGTGTGTGTGGGTATAGTAGTAATAAGTCATAAAATTGTACAGTAAAAAGTAAAACCAAATAAATGAGATAAAATAACAAATCTGTTATTATTTTCATTTTGTAGTCTTTATGTTCTACTAAAACAATAAAAGTCAAAAAGAAAGAAAGTTCTTTTTGTCGTTACCCTCTCAGACCAACACTCACCCATGTGGTTTCCGAGGGTCCAGGACTCATCGTAGTCGAAGTGAATGTCACCCTGTCGGTGTGTTTTGGGGAAGAAGGCGTGAGCGAGAATCCCACCGGGGCCATCGAAGGGAAGGTTGTCCCCATGCCAGTACCTACAGGTCCGTAAATCAAACACACTGTTGAACATAAAAGCCGCTCTGATGGGTTAAGCGTGATGAACGCTATAAATCAAACAGTTCATTAACAGCTTTAAAACAATGTCAGCATCGAGCAGTCTGCCAATTGGGAATTGCCCGTCACAACTTGCCAGAACCCAAGTTGACATGTTGAAATAGCTCCTTTTTTCCAACCAACAATCCAAAACCCAAAGATATTCAATTTATTATCATAGAAGGGTAAAGACATCCGGTAAATTTTCTTATTTTAGAAGCTGGAATCAGATTTTTTTGGGTAATTTTTGCTTAAAAACCTAACTATTTGACTAATCTGACTAATTTTAAATGTGTCGTCCCCTCTATAAAGAGCTATAAAGGTTTATACTTTTCCTTTGACCTCCAGTCCGTCGGTAAAAATAAAGAGAACCTTATAAAACAATCAGCTGATTACAGCGCATTGGATTTCCCCTCTTTTTGTGTCTTGGCACACATGTATAGTAACTGTTTTTCCTCACACAGCATTTCCTTACATGATACGCATGAGGGACTGTGTGGGATTAGTCAGTGTAAAATGTAAAAGTTCACAACAGTAGTGAGATTTGTGAATCCCGTTTTTTCCTCATAATTAGACAATTCCCGTGGTATATTCGTGTAGCGGGGCAAACAAAGACTGCTGTGACACAACGAACAACAAAGCGTGAATCAAAACCATGACTCAAAAGGGGGAAAAACATGAAATCGCTGCAAGAATAAACAAACCAAGCTACATGAAAGAGAATGAAGTCATTTCGAAGATGCCCCAGATCTCCCCATGAAGCTCTGGTTTTGTATCTCTGGAGTTTGTAATCTGCTTGTCTTTTCTTGCTCTACTATCTCTTGTTTCTATCTTTGTGGCTCTCTGAAGCCCTTTGTGGCTCAGATCTTTGTCAAAATCCCATTTGAATTGGTCTTGATTCTGCCGGCCTCGTAAATAGGTTTAAGAAGTTTCACCCTGTGCCGCCGCTGACTGACGTGCTCAGGATCACATGTGGTGGTGAACATGGAAGGGAGTTCCACGAAATCCACGAAAAGAAAGAAAGGCGTGAAAAAAAAAAGAGCTCACATTGTAAAAACAAACAAGAATAAAGTGGTACAAAATCATAAATGGTGTCCCACGTACACATTGTTGATTGGACATTGTGCTGTAAGTACATGCTGGATGGAGGCTGGTGACATAAAGCTCTTGCATCAACTAAGAATTTTACAAATCTGTAGAAAATCCAACATGCATCAAGAAAAAGTGAGAGGTAAACAACATCATACTTATGATTCATGTAACTGTGATTTAAAATGTTTTGTATTTCTGAAAAAAGGTTTTTTATCAAATGTTATTTTTAGTGTTGAAACGATCGGCTGATTCGTCGATCAGTTGCTCAACAGAAACTTAATCTGCAACTACTTTAATAGTCGATTGATTTAGTCATTTTTCAAGCAAAAATTCCAAACATTTGCTTCTTTTTCTCTGGCGTATTAAACAGTAAATATCTTTGCTTTTAAATATATTTTGTTTATCAGACAAAACAATTTGAAGACTTCACATTGAATATTGTGATGGGCTTTGTCATAGACTTCTTTTCCCCAGGCAAAATTCTGAATCTATTAATCAGAAAACAATCTGCAAATTAGCTGAAAATGTCAGCTGCAGCCCTTGTTTCTGATTTAGGACTCACTGACACTGACTCATTATACCCCCCCATCCTTTTGAGTAAATTAATACTATAAAGTTCTGTACATTCACTTGTAATATTGCACATTGCACATATTGTAATTTCAATAACATGTCGTCATATTGTACATATTCTATTCTATGATTATTATTTTCATATAATATTTTGTATAATAGTCTCTAAGATTGTACTGTTAAATTTTATAGCTACGATTCTTGACCGGCAGTACTTGCTTTGCTCCATTATACTTCTCTTTATTTCAACTATGATTAGCGCTTTGCACCAAAAATACCAAAGCAAATTCCTTGCACGTGTAAACCTACTGAGCATTGTTTTTAGCCATGTAGCTCTGTGGCTCTCTCTGTCCACCACTTTAGTCCAGGCTTGGCATGTAGTTTTGTTCAGAGATTTCGCGGTTCCCAGATATATCCTAATTACTTTGGTGATCCTCTGTGATGACGTTTCATTTAGTGCCACCAGCCTGTTGGCGCAAGAGTGAACCATGTACCGCTGGGTCTGCTGAACATGGGCAACACTGTACCTGCTAAACATCAAACTGATAGCATTGTCATTGTGTGCATGTTAGCATTTAGCTCAAAGTAGCGCTGTGACGAGGTAGAGCCTCACACAGCCGCAAGCGTGGCTGTAGACTCTAAAGTGCAACGTGCACCGGCTGGACATTTCTTACAGACAGACGAAGTCTGGGTACAGAGGTCAGGATGTGGATTTCTGGAGAGCAGCTTCTCAACGCTGGAAACTAGCACAGTGGTGTATCCTGACGTATTTATGTGCATCAAGATACCACCAGTGTAGGTTTACCCTTAGTCTTGTGTGAGGCTGTGCTTAAACAAAAGTGAAATGCTCTTGTCCACACACCAACATGCTCACAATGATGATGCTAGCATGTTCACCATCTTAGTTTAGAGGGTTAGAATGCTAACATTTGCTAATTAGCAATAAACACAAAGTACAGCTGAGGCTGATGGGAATGTCATTAGTTTTGCAGGTATTTAGTCATAAACCAAAGAAATGGACAAACGGAGTCAGAGAATCACCAAAGTTATTAAGTTCATCCTGAGGGGAACACGAATGTCTGAAAAATATTAGTATTCTCGTGTTTTCAGTCTTTTCTAATCTACACATAAAGCACATGTTCAGACTTCCTTTTTAATTAAAGATGGGTCTTTGTCCTCACGTCTCAGGCCTCCCACCTTGTGAAGTCGATGCGGATGTCAGCCTTCCCGCTGTGGATCTCGGTGAAGGTGAGTGGGGTGACGTCACTCCAGATTTTCAGCGCTTCCCGAAAGACGCGGCGAACCTTTTCCTCACCCATCTGCCAGGGAAACCGGACGATCCTGCGGGACACCAATGCAAACACACACAATACACTCACAGGATGTATAGTAGAGAGAGGGACCACCGGCCTCGCACGCCTCCCTTTAATCTGATATCTGCAGTCGTCTCATCAGCGGGGAGGTGTGCTGTTACTGACGCCCTCAGGCTCGCTAACAAAACACAGCATCATGGTCTCCTCCCTTTCCTTTGAGATAAAACCACCCAGTGTGATTACTGAAAAAGACAAAAGAAACCTCCTTATCTTACCAACAGGACACAAACACTTCATAAATTATATAGAGGATTAGGTACAGTTTGCATTGTCTTCTGCTGAAGTAAAATAATGAATAAATCCTTACATTTCAGTTTGGAATAAATCAACAACAACCAACACGACTTTCCAACATAATCGTTGTTGATTAGATGGACTTTGACTTTGTATAATGAGAGTAATAACTTGCAGAAAGGTAACAGGTTGTCCCAGTATGTAGAGAGGCCACAGGTTCAGTCCTGACATTAAAGGGTTAGTTTACATTTTTTGGAAATACCTACATTGGTTTTCTGGCAGAGAGTTGGATGAGAAGATTGATACAGCTTTCATGTCTGCACATAATCCGTGCAAAAACCGAATAGTAAAAATGACAAATGTCTGTTTTATGGTGGGTTATTTGCCAGACAACCAGCTGAGACTCCAGGAAGTTACTGGTCCTGGCCAGGAAATAGTCTGGCACAATGAATATTCTGCTATGAATCTATTCTGTACTTACAACATCTATTGCATGTCTGTCCGTCTTGGGAGAGGGAGCCCTCCCCTGTTGCTCTTCCTGAGGTGTCTATCATTTTTTCCCTGTTAAAAGGGTTTTTTGGGTAGTTTTTCCTTATTCGAATCGAGGGTCTAAGGACAGAGGGTGTCGTATGTTACAGACTGTGAAGCCCTTTGAGGCAAATGTGATTTGTGATATTGGGCTATATAAATAAAATTTAATTGAATTGAATAACACTACTCCGTAAAACGGAAAGTTGATGCTTTTACACTTCAATTTTTTTACATAAATTGTAAATAAACAAGATATAACATGCTTATTATTGAGCTGTAGAGGTAATTGTAGCTGGATTTATTACCTTAAGACAGAACCAGGCTATAGCTAGGCTGAACACGTCCTGACTCCAGCTCTGTACTTAACACAAAGAAATTAGATTGACAGCGATTTACTCACTCTCAGAAAGAAAGCAAATAAGCTTATTTACCAAAATGTTAAAAACTACTCTGTTAACCTCTAGCTGTTAATTCTGGATATGAGCAGTTTAAGCAGTTGTTTATTGTTTGTTAAGGTGTCCTGATTACCTGAATAACAATCAGTCTTCCTGCATATACAGGCTTTATTGGTGTAAAGGTGTAAAGTTAAAGTACTTTTTTCAGTTTTCAGCATTAATTAAGTGGAGTTGAGATGTATAATTACAGACACCAGCTCTAAGAAAGATTTCGAGAACAATCTCATCATTTTATGGCACAAAACAGGAAAGAAGGCCTGTCAGCTTACGTGCAAGAATTTATACTGGCTGTACTCAGAGGGTCAAGAGGGACACAAAGCAGCAGGGTTTTATGGGGAATGTGGTCTTAATACTGTAGGAGGAGAGGCAGAGCTAAACCATGACATTTTATGAAGAATGTTCATTTAAACCCAGGTTGGCAGAGAAGCGGCACCCACACACTTTTCCCCTTGGGGATTAAAATAAAGTACCTCTGTATTTCTGATTCTGATTCTGATTTCTGACTCTGTATCAAAAGACTGAAAGTAATTTCTGTTTGGTCATAAATTTAAAGTACAGTTATGGAAACAAGACTCCTAAGGTGCAAGTATTTGTGTCTTAAGTTTGAAAAAAGGGACTTCCCTCGGTGCAAAGTTCACATAGGTTGAAATCCTTGAGCTTTAACAGTTTTTGTGCAAATACCCGGTAGATTATGTCAACTCAAGTCAAGTCAATTGTATTTATACAGCCCAATGTCACAGATCACAAATTTGCCTCAAGGGGCTTTACGACACATGCCACCCTCTATCCTTAGACCCTCGATTCAGATAAAGGCAAGGCGTGTTTATTTGTATAGCGCATTTCAACAACGAGGCAATTCAAAGTGCTTCATTTAAAACATAAAAGCAACGAGCAAGCAACAATGAAGAAAAAAAAAAACCTTTTAATTGGGAAAAAAATGGAAGAAACCTCAGGAAGAGCAAAAGCGATAGATTAGAGTAGATTAAAGATGAAATATTTTTCCAAATATTACTCATCTGACCCACAATGCCGAGCTGCCAATAAGGCTATTCCACCAGGATTTCATTAAAGGATAATGCAGCCATTATTCTGTATTCGTTTCTCAGCACTATCTGACTTCCTGTCTGTGGCTCACAGCTCTGAGTCCATCGGTTCCTCCTGAAGACATAAATCTTTAAAAAGCACCTCAGAAAAATACAGTATAGTTTCATGTATTTTCAGAAGTATAGTTTGACTTTGAGACCGGACCACATCAGATCTCTGTCAGGTGTCATGTGGGCGCTTTATTGGTCCGATCCAGCAGAATCTGATTAGTCTGTGGTCGGTGCGGATATTAAGTGAACTCTGCCACCCCCTCCTTCCTCTCTGTGTTGCGTTTAAAGAATGACTACAATGAAAGGGACCCCAGGAGACACAGACAGAGAGGCAGCAGCCAGCAGAGGACTGCCAGACACTCAATGGTGCCCGAGGCCTTAGATGAAAGAAAACCAGAACCCGTTTTTCAGAATCATAATTTCAAGACTTCATTTTCTAAGTGCTATAACATGCCACCTATTTTCAATGTTTTTTCTTTTCCTAGTTCATCATTCAATGTGTCTAAATTCTAGCAGATCTTGCCTGCAGTAACAATAATCCGTTATAATAACTGATTTTCTTTTTTTTGGCCTCTTGGGGGAAGCAAGACATATCAATGTCAAACTTGTTAGGAGACAGTTGCTTATTTACAGGTCCAGCAGTTACGGAGAAACATTGTCGTCTCTCTCTGTTCACTCTGTGTTTGGTCTCCACCAATTCCTGAGGGGAATATCTGGCTCTTTAGCTGCTAAACGCTTCGCTGAGTTCACCAGCTGCTCGCTAACTGCGTCCGCCTGCTGTTTGCTGCTGAGTACAGTAGCTTTTTTTATCGCTTTTTCTCTGAAAACAGCCGCCTGCTGTGGCTAAAAATGATGCAATGCGAGCGATGAGAGTGAACCAAAACAGGAAAGATGCGGGCCACTCTTTTAAGCTCCACTTTAATGGCCACTTACCAAATCACACAGTTTTACTGTAGAAGTTACTCAGCTGCCATGGAACTGTATATGTTCAAACCTCTGTAACACTAAAGTGGAGCTTTATATTTCACACTTGACCTTGCAATCAGCAGTTTTCCACTCTCAAATTCTCCACTCAAGGTCACTTACTTGATTGGTCTGGTGCTGCTTCTGATAACAGAGACCTTATTTTGCTCCACAGTGACATAATGTGTCTCCACTGTACTGGACACTGTTGGTCAGCTAACGATTGTGTCTTTTAACTTATTTAAAAACTATTCTTTAAATGAATATAGTTAGTATTTTGTGTTTTTGTGTTTATTTGTTGCCTCAAATTCCCCCTTTAGGACCAATAAAGTCTTTTGAATTGAATTACAGGCACGAATGCTGGTAAACAAGCCAGCTGGAGGGAATGTTCATCTGCTTTTTATTTTAAATCACGTAAGGAATTAGGGCACATTGTTAAATATTCCTAACAAACGGGTGGAGTGATTCCCTGTAAGTGCAGCCCCCTGTAACATCCTTAATACACAAAAAACTAGCGCGTATATGCAGTTTTTTTAAACACGGGTAAACCCGCTGAAAATAGGCGATTAACTCCTTTCACATCGCCAGTAGACGAGTTTTCTTTTCTGGGTTTTTTTCTGATGCGTTGTGTTCAACGTCACGAAGGCACCGGAAAACAGGGTTAGTGAACAGTAGTGAGCAGCATGGAGGCCAGTGACAATGTTACTGTGCTTACTGTGTTTGGAGTAAATCAACAACAACCGACCCGACTTGCCAACATAATAATTTTTAATTATATAAAATTTGACTTTGACTTTATATAATGAGAGTAATACCTTGCAGAAAGGTAACAGGTTGTCCTGGTATGTAGAGAGACCACAGATTCAGTCCTGACATTAAAGGAATAGTTTAATTTTCTGGAAATCCATACATTGGCTTTCTGGCGGAGAGTTGGATGAGAAGATTAATACAGCTCTGGTGTCTGCACGGTCAATATGAAGCTACAGGCTGCAGCCAGTTAGCTTAGCTTAGTGTAAAGACTGGAAACATGTAAAAACAGGCTAGCCTGGCTCTGTCTAACGGTCACAAACCTCCGCCTAGCAGCATAAAGTTCACGTTATATCAGTACATAATCCATGCAAAAACCAAAGAGTAAAAATGACAAATGTCCGTTTTATGGTGGGTTATTTGCCAGACAACCAGCTGAGACTACAGGAAGTTACTGGTCCTGGCCAGGAAATAGTCCGGCACAATAACGCTACTCTGTAAAACGGCAAGTTGCCATTTTTACCCTTCAATTGCTTGCTGTGTTTAGCTCACACAGACTGTACAAAAAAAAAAGGTGTGTAACAGCGCCGTGCTGGGCAGGTGACCGGTGCATTTTACGGTGTTTGTCTGCTCCTAAAGACTTCACAGCACGGATATAAAGTCACACAGCTGACGGACAGTTGGCCTAGCATGCTAAAACTACATAAATGTATGGATTAGACGCTTACAGAAATCTGCAGACAGAAGCAGATGAAAGAGTCGCACTGGAACTGGGGCGAAAATTGAAAAAAAATACCCATGTCTACTGCAGAGTCATTTGACCTGGAAAATAATGCCAATTTTCCCCTTTCACACTGAAGACAAAAGCCAGATGTTAGTGGGCGATAGTGGGTTTTTCTTCCAGTGTGAAAGGGGCTTAATTGTCGGTCCACAAGGTGGCTCCAGTTAAGAAATGAAAGTTAACCTGATTCCTTAAATACGATCACTGACGGCAGGCCTCTCCCTCCAGGCGCCTGGGGGGGCGGAGTCGGGTCGTTGGGGAGATGCAGCTCACCTGTTCTGGCTGCTAGATATATAAACTGGGGGCAGTCAGCCAGTCTCTCTCTCCTCTGGCTTCCACCCAATTTGGTTTTGTTGTGCTTTGCTTGTATTTATCGTACTGCCCTCTTAGTTATGTAAAATAAACATATTTTTTAGGCCGAGCTCTTGCGCGTTCTCCCCTCCTGTGTCCAGCCTTGAGCCGGGTCGCGACACTGATCAGAACTGAGTGTGTGGGCATCCAGCTCTGCAGATCTGTACCTGTAGGTGAGGTCTGTCTTCTCCAAACGTCCTCCGTACAGGACGAAGCGTCTCTGGCGGTATCGCCCCCGATAATGCACCTCCTCCTGGGCAGGGTAGTCTGGCACGCCACAGCGAGGTCTGTTCCACCTTTTAGAAGTGTTGTTCTGCAAACCCGTCTCCTTTACTAAGTCCTGAGTGTGAAGAACCTTCACCCCCTTCTTCAGGCCGGGGAACTTTTCGGAGACCTGGAACATCAACGGCGTTCATGAGTAAGTTCAGGTTGGTTTTTGTTGAGTCATTAAACATGTTAATATTTAAAACTATGTCGTGCTGTGTCTTTGCTATAGTATTGCAGTGTATAGAAATAAATAAGAAAAACGATTTTGTGTTTTGGGAGAAGATGAAAAGTAAGAAGAAATGAAAGTAAAGGGAGAAACGTGGAGGAGAAAAAAAAGCAAAAATGCATAGAAGAGCTACTTTCTTTAAAAGTAAAGGAAGGACAAGAGGGACATAAGAATCAACTTGAACACACTTGCAAGACTTGGGAGACCTAGGTAAGACTCGCATTGTTTGTTTGTGAACTTCTGCTGCAGGTGAACTAACTGCTAACACGCTAGCCAGCTAGGAACATGCTAGTGCTAGTCAGTCACAAAAGCTCTCTGAGCTGCTTTCTGTCTCTTTTTTTCTCCTCTTTTTTCGCCGTTTATTCCCCCTTGACATTTTGTTCTCAGGAGCATACACGGTCTATTTTAATTAAGACTTCTTGAAGAGGGTGGAAAAGTTGTCTGAGCTAACGAGCTGATAATAACTCTGGAATAACGGGACAATAAGCTCACACAATTTAATCAAAAGAGGTATTTTGTACTCCTGTCTCTCAAGTCTCTGGCAACCAGGCGGCGCAGTTTAGACCTCTGCCAGAGGAGGTTAAATAGAAGTGGATGGTGCACACAGCTAAGCTGCAATAGCCTTCTCAATTTTGGACTCTCTGGCTCTTCAGTACCCCAAAGGTCAGCACTGTCAAAACTGTTTTCTGTAGGTCAACAGTGTGCATGTCCAAATTCACCAAAGTTGAACTGGAAACGTGCAGATTTACTTCGTACAGACGAGCAAATCCAATGAAATAAGTTGATTTCACCTAGTAGATGAGGAAGACAAATACAAGAAGAAAATGTGACAGGAAGAAGTAGGAAACCAAGAGAAAGACCAGAGAGAGACGTGTATCTCAGTGGCGCCTGGATGCGAATGAGCTTCATTTTGAAACTCTGAGGTTAATGACGGCGCACACTCATAATCAGGTCACCCAGTTTGTCCCAGTTTAGGAGATAGTCAGTCCCAGGGTGTCCCATTATCGTTTATCCCCCCCACCATACACACACACCAGATCCAAAGGAAATGGCTTTGCTTATTTCCACAGAAGCAAATTACAGAGAGTCGTCCCGTCCGCATCTCCTCATCCCGGCTCAGTCCTCCACCTCTAAACCGAACCACATCTGCGGTGCTTCACTTACAGGGAACGTTTGGGTGTTCTCCTCCTATCGCACAATTACGTGCATTTCCTTTTCCGCTGCTGCTCAGAAAAACCTATGGGAAAAGACGCTATCAATATATTGTGTAGAGATGAAGCTAATTAGCTAGCTCCATCATCAGATCCTATGAATCTTCCCACAACATCTCTCTTATGTAATCCTTCAAGGATTGCAAAGCCACCATGAATTTCACTTTTGACCCTCCTGTCATTTTTGCTGATAATTGAATTAAATATCAACAAGTCTTTGTCGTGGATGGAGGGAGGTTCCCACTAAACACTCATTCAATTCAATAAAATTGTATTTATATAGCCCAGTATCACAAATCACATTTGCCTCAAAGGGCTTCACAATCTGTAACATACGACACCCTCTGTCCTTAGACCCTCGATTCGATTCAGTGACTTGCAGGTAAAAAGACGCCTAAGCTTCTTGGTTAAAACCACGCTACATTTGGTCGAAAAGGGAAGTTGCATAACAGTTGTTTTAACAGCATTTATACGACAATATTTCAGGGCGAGGCATGTCCTCACTACAAATTAAACCAACACTCTCTTTTTTTCATGTTTCCAACTTTTTAGCTGCAATCTCTACTGTCAAAAAACATCTTTGCCGTTCGGTCCTCCCTGTTCATTCACAGAGCCTGACAAGCTGCTGGCCTTTAACCTGCAGTGGTCTTGGGCTTGTTTTCGTTTACAGCCACTAAAACAGAATTATTATTACATAAACAACATTACTTCTAAACAATTTCTTGACATATGGAGAGAACACACTGCTTTGCTGCTTAACGGCATGGAAATATTAGCTTGTTAAAATAGAGGTAGCATGTAACTTTTTAGGATGTTAGCATGGCAACATGCTGCGTACAGTTGAGGCACCAGTATACTTCACCAGAAGTGCTTGTCGGACGGTCAGCCATCTTTGGAGACCTTCCTCCCCACCAGCGTCGGAATAGGGGCCGCTGTGTCTGAACAGCTTAGTAACTTTTCAAAACCGACAAGCTCCGTCTCTCTTTGCTCTTTCTTAACACCGCTGTTCCTGCCACTTCTCATATGTGACAACCAAGTTGACATGAACGTCTTCCAGGAGAGACCGTCTGAAAATGTGCGCTGTTACCTCCATATTTAAATGACTGCCGAGTGTGGCGGTTCGGAACAGCTGCAACAACACTTAATTTCCAACGTGGTCGACTCGTCGCACAAACTAGTTCTTTCCTAGCATAACGCGTCCCCTTAGCACAGTTACTGTCCCTTATTACTTATGACAGCTGAGTTCCGGTTTCAGTCTCAGTAACAACAGTAAACAAAGCCAGGAGGTGCAGGATTGCAAGATTCAATTTAAATGAGCAGTAAAAATAAACTTGATTGGATTTTTTCCCTATTAGGCTTCCTGTATTTTGTTACCTGCAATGCTGCCAGGTCCCTAAAACCAATTAATTGTAGAAAGAGTCCAGAATGACTGTATTTCAGGCCAAACTATTGTACATTAAAATCCCAAGATTAAAAAAAAAGGCATTGTTAGGGATTTTCAGAATTAGTGATCGTAGATTGTGCAAAGGGCAAAATTATTCTCCAACGCTGGTTATCTAGCATCCTGAAGATGCAGGATGACGAGTCAAAACTATCCAATGAATGAGTTCTCTTTTTAAGCTCATGTGACCTCATGTTTACGACTCCTTTATAAGCAGTCTGTGTGAACGTAAAACGCACAATGATGGATTTAATGTTACAGAGGCTTTTCAGCTCAGGGGGAAACACTCGGGCGTAGAGGGGGATAAAACCGAAAACAACTGTGTATCAGTAGAAAAAGACTTTGAAATCAACTATTACAAATCCTATATCAAAAGCCCAACACACTGTATCCATAAAATACAGAATAATACAAATAAAACAATTTAATACACAAAGTTTGTCCGAATTAAGCCACAATGATGTTTTTGTTGTGTTTAAATGAGCCGGCCTCGCTGGGCTCTGTGGGACTTCAACCGTGTCGTTGTTGTAGGTTAAGGGGAACAAAACCCAGCAGGATTCATGGAATGTGCTCCAGACTGCAGAAACACAGTGACTGATGGGTCTGGATCACAGAACAAACAGTACACACCTCCCTGAGCCCCCCACCTCCTGTGTTTCACTTTGTTTAAAGGAGATTTTAGCTGCTTGTTTTGTTGCATAAAGCACTGACTCGCGTTACAGGGGAGGTTTCTGCCCATGTCGTTCAGATGTCTTTAAACAGCTCGTTAGTGTCAGTGACTTACGAAGGAACTCAGTGAGCTGTGTCTCCCAAACTGAGCGCCCAGAAAAACTGCTTCATGTTCCGCTTCTTTTTTGCTTTTTTTCTGGGAGATTTTTTGTAAGACGAGTCTGATCTGAGGTTTCTCTCTATGTGCTGTTTACCTGCATGAGCGACTGACAACAAAAACCTCAGATAAACAACAAAACCCTTATCAAAGTGTAAAGCAGGTCTGAAACGTATAAATCTAATGGCTGTTGACACGAAACTGGTGGAAATCCTAACTAGCATGGAATTTGGTCACTATTTGTGTACTTTTGTAAACAATAAATATATATGTGTATATATAAGTTAACTTTGCAAATGTTTTATGAGGAAGGAAATACAACAGGTTTGTTAGACCTCCAGGATACACACAACACGTTTTGTTGAGAAACAGGTTGAGCTTCGGGAACAACTGTGGTCACTGTTAAAATAAACCAACACTGACCGTTGGATGGACCTGAACAGCTGCCTGACCTCCACATTCGCACCCGACAACACTTAAGTTATTCCTCACATGTGTTGGGCCTTGGCTAAGCTTAAACTGGCTAAAACTGCCATGTGGGAAAAGGAATCTGGGCCTGTTGGGAAAAGAAGAAGCCTGAGCCCACATGCAAACAGCATTTTGTTCACACATAGGTGTGAACTGAAACTCAGACCTGACCCGGAACCAAAGCAGCTCTCAGTTGACCCCAACTTCAGAGGCTGTGATTGGCTATGAGGCGCAGGACTACAAATGAAACCCGGCACACTACGATGACGTCACCAAGGTTATAAAAGATGGCGACACCCAGTCGCAACTCTGTTGCGACCACAACTCTCTCTCCAGTTAACTCCACGTGACCTTGAGGCGACGCTTCACGTGACACACTCTCTCTGATCGACTTGCTGATTGTATATGCTTGTTTGTTTAGTTTAGACTATAGTGATTGTTTGCTGAAGTCATTGATTGTTAATCAATGATAAGGTTAAATAAACATTAATGTATATTTTAAAGAGCAGTTGCCTGTGGTTGTTGTGTGTATTTGTTGTGATAATAGCTGGTCGTGATAGCTAGTGCTCGGATTCACCCTTCACTGTCCTTCATTAATTTGAGGTAATATTCAATTATCAGCATTTTAGGTACCTTTGAGACTGTTTTTCACGTTTGGTTATTAATTCCTGAATTCCAGGTGGTGCCCCGTAATTATTGATCTATATTAATAACTTAATAACATTAAGTGTTTTATTAATATTCATAAATAATATTTGATATTTTCTATTAATATCCAAACCTGCCCTACCTGAATCCCAACACATGGCCACAAGAGGTCCTTGTCTTGGCTGGATTAACCTGTTAGGTGGCCCTCAGCGCAATGACCCCTACTGACTCCCCACTTACTGCCCTTGATGCTATGTCACCTCCAAGTTTCTATTAAGCCCAGTGTAACCAGTATGCTGTGTATCCAGGGTGTCCTTTTGTTAGTGTTAGTTTGTAGTAATTTAATTAAACACAACTTTTATTATATGGATCGTGTGACACAGTATAAACTAAAATAATACAACTCTTACAACTCAGGGTTTTACAAAGGGTCCCTTTACAAGACATGGCCACAACTCTAGACGTGTAAATTCCCTAAAACTTTGTGATTAACCATCTTATCATAACCAATTGACATGCAGTGGACCTGGGGCTTTTGTGGCCCCTCTGGGTCTGGGGCCCTGGTGCTGTTATTTTGCCGGTGAGGACAGTATCGTGCCCACAGCTGAGCCTTGTGTTCAATGGCCTCTGTGGTCTTTGTTGAGGACTGAGATTGGAACTGTACATCACCCGGGCACAAGCCGACCTCCGTCCCCAAACTAGACAGTTTAGGCTGAAGCAGCCCGCCGCCTGATCCCACTCAGCGAGGTGAGGTAAAGGGAGTGTCGGCTTTCAGGGTCGTAAAACTTTGGCTAATTCTAAGTGGTGGGTGCACAGGGAGCCGTCTCTGGCATTTCAAAGAGGGAGATGAAACCCCCCACCCCCCCAAAACTGTGTGGTTAATAACCCCCCCTGCCTGTGTGTCAAATGGATTGTTTGACCTGTCTGACCCCACGGCCGAATAAGACCCTAAATGTGCCTGATTCCCAACAGGTTTCACAGCCAACGTCAAGGTCAAACCCAAACAAACGCATTAGCTCCACACGTAGATTATCGTGCATGTTTTCTAGTTTTTATCAATGAACACAACATTTTTAGTTGCCAACCTTCTTATTTTTCTTTTTTGATTGAGTTGAGCTCACTTGTTTATTATTTTGCTGCTCGCATGTTCATGTGTTAATTTCAGTGCAGACAACGAAAGTCCTGTCAGGAGACTGTGTGATGACTTTGGGAAAGTAAAAAAAAACAAAACAGGAAAAAAAAAAACCTCGGGGACAATTAGTCTGTCACTTTCTGCTGAGAGTGCAAGAAGTCGCTGATGAGACATGAAACACGCAAAGAGCCCCGAAGGCATCGTAAATGCGTCTTCATGCTGGGAACATGTGTGTGTGTGTGTGTGTGTGGGGGGGGTGTCCATTACAAGTATGGACATATCAGGCTTCTGGATACAGTGATGACAAGTTCTGACATGTAGGGGATCTGACATTGGCATTCAGAGAGCACAGAGAAGAAACATGTCTGTACACAGTGCGTGTGAAGAGCGCCTCCAGCCTAACAACAAACCCACCCCCATCACCCCCACCAGGTCACTGTGCTTTAGTTTGATGTGACCTGCAGGGCGCCAGAAGGCAACCCGGACATTTTCACTGCTGGTTTGACTAAGAAACCTTTCACCGAGTCCAACTTGAAGTTCAACCAAACTACATCTTCAGGAGGAGAGAGACCCTCAGTTTAATACCCTAAAAGCAAAGGTGCAAAGCACTTTGCTGCATCCAATCGGTACAGTATAATTAGCTATTTCTGGTAGTTGTCTTGCTTTTTTCCATTTTGTGAGACTTTCCACTTTCACTCCACTACACTGTATTGTAAAATTTTTTTTACAGTATGTCCTTCATTCTTTCCTTCCTTTAACTTCCATATTTCAGTCCCCCCATTTTTTTAAAAGGAAAGCACATAAATCCTGACAGTAAAACTAACATTTTACTGCTAATATACTGATAATAACTTAATATCTTTTCCTGAAGTAAAAAAAAAAGTGAAAGTTGGACTTTACTTTCACACTGTGGTACTACTCAGTGTTCGTAAAAGGATCTGAATTCTACTTCTGTCATAAAAGATAAGGTATATTTGATATTTTCTAATATTGGCAACAATTTCATGTATAATACCTGACCAACACTGAATGTATCTACTAACAAGTGCTGCATTTAGGGCCCGATTGCACAGTTGTGGATTAGAAATGATCAGGGGTCACTTACGCTTTTCTGGACTGGAAAACAAATTAAAAATCTTAGCGTATTTGGGGGGAAAAATGGATACAACAGTATCCTCCCTTGTTGTGCAACGCTGTGGGGACATCGACAAAGCAGAAGATTGAATTATTCTAAAACTCTTTCAAATGTAAATAATACATTTGGTGTATAATTATACTGTTTTAATCTTTGTTAAAATAGCCGTTATTGAAGGAAAGAAGAAAAACATGTGATTCCAAACTTTTGAACATGTTAGTGTATATTTTCAAACAACATACGTTTCCAATTATTTGAGATTTCAGGCTGTGACCAATTTTGGTGAAAAATGGTCATTCATTCAGAAACTGTTTCGACAGTCTAAAATAATAATCAGGCGTTCTGTGGGAAATCCATCGAAAACAAGGCACAGAGGCCAGTTTGTACGCTAGCATTAGCATCAACAGACCAGAATGCTTTGCATCCACGCAACATGTGTTTTGAATAAGGGCAGTGTAGGAAATCTGTAACTGCAGCAGAGGAAGAAGAGGATGGTTGAGGGGAAAGTGGGCCAAACAGGAAATCACAAAAGTTGATCGAAAAATTCCTCATGAAATCCACTGAACATCACAAACTGATGAGATGTAAAAAAAAAAAGGATCTGACGGTGCATTTAATTTTAAAAGCAAAATACACACTAGTCTATTGATTGTTTCAAAGAAGCTACGGGTGATAACGCCAATGCTGGTGACAAAAATCCTGTCTTGTAGCAGAAAGTCAGAAGCTTTTTCATCAACATGATATCTAACTGTCCAAAAGAAACTGTCTGAACCTAATAACAGGGAATCCGGATGATAGGAAGTAAGTCATAAGTAAGTGTTTACATGAGGAGACAGATAAGGTTTCAATTTGAAGGGTGTGCTCTGATTGAGAAATCAGGGACAAAGGTTTGCTTACAGAGAGAGAGGATTTACAATGCCAGATAGCAGGGGGGGGTACACAATCTTTCACCAACAAATACCTCGTTATCTTCCTTCTTACTCTCCTAATCCAATATCTCATCTGAAAATTAGAAACACTCAGCAGTGGAAGGTGATATAAACCATCTGGGCATCTTATCTCTGCTGGCACAAAAAACTCTTCCGCTGAGACCTCAGACTTGTAGCTCTTCTTTCTGTCGGGCTGCAGGATGACTTACTGATGATGTCTTTGTTGATTTTGTCTATTTATGAGAGCCCCAG
Organism: Coreoperca whiteheadi; assembly: GCA_011952105.1. Taxonomy (NCBI): domain Eukaryota; kingdom Metazoa; phylum Chordata; class Actinopteri; order Centrarchiformes; family Sinipercidae; genus Coreoperca; species Coreoperca whiteheadi. Next base: position 2,822,934 of record CM022476.1, on the reverse strand, counting down.
GAGAGTAATATTTACTAGGCAAATCATGCTGTCTTTATCCTTTTTTTTTTTTTTTTTGGCATCTTTTGCACTTTTTAGACATTATTTGGTCGTTATTTGATTTGGTAGAGATAGACAGACTCGACTGCTTTTAGAGAAAAGTTATTAAAAAGCTCCCAGGTCAGAGTGGAGGGGTGCATGTGCCTTTTAACAGCAACCCGAACTTCCCCCCCCCGTTGTGTCGCAGCTGTGACCTAGATCTACTGGATGGGAACCCAGGCCGGCTCTGATCTCACCTCTGCTCTCACGGTTCCCCAACCAATCGCTTCGCCCGAAGACATCGACATGATGGGGCAAAACAAGAAGGAAAACCAAGGGACTCTGGTTTTGTTGACAAAAGAAATATTTAAATAGTTAGCTGTTAGCCCCTCCTCTTCACTCGAGAGAGAAACACTTTGTAAATCCTGCTGCCCCTGAATGCCACAGACACTGAGGCTTGTCCAGGCCTGTGAAATCACTCACTCTTTTATCAACAACAGGGGAACAAATTGACAAAACTACAGATTATACTTTCCAGTGAAATGACCATCAGACACAACAAGTTGTCATCACAGGTGCAACATAGTTCTGATAATGTGTTTCTGGAAAAGGACACTACAATGGCCTGACTTCTGCTTACCGTGAATGAAACTGTGGAAAAGTATTTCAAATATGCAAAAACATAGTTTGGAAACTAATGAATCAACACAAAGGAAGCACGAAACGTCGAAGCACGTCAACTGATCCTCCATGCCAAGATCCCAAGATATCTTCGTGATATTTTTGACCACTGAGTGTTTTGTTCCCATTGTTTTATCAAACTATAAAGGAAAGAATCTCTATTTGTCTGTCTGTCCGTCTTTTTTCTCGACAACCGTTCATCCGATCAACTTCACACTTGGCGGGTGTACTCCTGAGGGAGTGTTGTCATCAAGTTTGGGGCAATTTGGCCATATGGTGGCACTACAACAACAAACGTTATATGTTGGCCTGTAACTTTTGAACTGTACAACTCAGAAACGAGCAATGGTCACCAAATTTAGTACAAAACACCTCTGGACCACGCTGGAAAAAAGTTGATATATATATATATATATATATATATATATTACCTTGAAACTGTTATTTGAGCAAACTAGTCTATGATATGGAAAACAAATAAAACTCTGAAAGAGAAGGCGGAAAACATTGTCTGGACGTTGTAAAGCGTTACTATGACACTCTAAACTGGTTAAAATGAGCAACTGTCCCGCCCGACATTCACTCCACGCCTGTGGGGTCGGCCCATTATGGTGCTGAAACCTTACAGTCGGATCCCAACATCAAGGTCTGGTCACACCAGCATTTAAAATAGTAAACATTGGTGGGGAAATCTGTTAATTTTAGTGGAATCAGAGAAATCAGTTGATTCTCTCTGGGGTACAACGAAAATCAATGTGAATATTTTGCGTCAAGTTTAACCTTGAAGTCTGAACGACGCCACTGACCAACTGCAAAACATTCTGACCTTTTGTGGAGCCGGAGTGTCAAAGATGACGGAAGCTCTCAAAGCCTATTAGCTGTGTTGCACCATCCACTTTTATATAACCTTCCTCTACTGGAGTATAAACTCCTAAACACAGGAGTCAGTGGTACATACACGCCTCTTGAATAGACGATGTGAACCTGTTCCATTAGCTACAGGGCCAGCATGCTCCCACACCTGGCTATCAGCTCCCCAGCTCCAGCAGTTTGCTATATTTCCCTGCCCGTAGTCACCACATCACCACCCATCTTGCGCCACGCATTGTAGATGAACTTGATGATGCTGTGCCACCCTCTGGTGTGACCAGGGCTTAAGACTTTCAGGTTCATTCACCTATGAGGTTCTTTACTGGAGAAAAGAACAACACTCACCACTAGATTTCTTATGATATGATCGCTTGTTCTTCCCTGACTGACAGATATACCGACCTCGGCATTTATTTCCCTCGAAGGCTCTTGTCAGAAAACTGCCGTCTTGGCCGATGCTGCAGAACCATAACAACAGTTATTTACAGTCGAGTCTCCTAAAATAATCTGCAAATGTACCTAAAAATAATAACACTTACACACTTCTCTGAAAACTCAAAACTATTCATCAGATCCCTTATATTCTTCTCTGTAACTACCTATCTGCAGCTGCCTGTTTCTTTTGATTAATTCTTTATTTTTCTGTGTACCTGTAAACAGGACATTCCTGTGATAAAGCGTGCATGCTAAACCAGCCTACTCTGTGTAAATAAAGGTTAAATGTTTGCTCCAGGAAGTAGCCCAGTAAAATACAGCTGCAGAGGGGATATAAACAAGATAAACGCAATGATGAGGCTGTGGAAAATGTAATAGAATGCAAAATTACAACACTAGAGCATACTAAGAAGAAATAGTAGAATGACAAATATTACATTAAGAGTTGCAGCATGTGGTTGGGTGCGCATGACAGCAGCAGACCAAACTGAGAATAATAAAGGCATTAAGATGACATTAAACAACATGCCAACAAGTTGGAAAAGCCACCTAAACACCTAAACACTTCTTGAGTTTAGAAGTGGAACGCGTGCCACTGACGCCTTCATGACGATCCATATGGAGGACCCCTCTCTTTTATGGTGTTGTTGACAAAATGCCTTTAAGAGCTGTTATTACTGCTTCCTGCCCTGCAGACAGGGGAACACAGCAACATTTCTTTTTTCTTTCTCTCTCCCTCTCTCCTGCCCAGAGACCAGACCTGGCTGCACTCTGCTGTCATGTTGCATGCACGAAGAGGGGAAGACGTCAGGTTTGGCTGCAAAGTCACGACCGCTTCCAGTGCAGCTGAGCAGACAAAAAAAATAAATAGTGATGATAGTAATTTATTCAAAGTAAGAGCAGCTTCTGGGCAAATTACAGTGACAGGTCAGCTGCTGTGCGCGCGTAAAATAGCCATTTTCTTAATTAAGTGTCATTGGTCCTGATGAAAGGGCGCGCGAAGGAGGCATTGCAGAAAATTGTCACTTAAACCTCAAACTAATTTTTCAATCAACAATGCGGATAGTAGTCAATTTATTTTGGAGCAATGAGACTAATTCTGCCACAAAGACCGCGCAAGAAAACAATTGCAAACTAATGCGCGTGTGTGTGTGTTTAGGGGGTGGGGGAGTCAACACAATGAAGTGAGTCAACACTGCAGATTCTTTTAAAAGAATAAATAGTTTCGCAGCATGCAACAGGTTAAACCACACCGATTCATTGTGCGCCAAATCATCGGAAAGCTTCCATCCCTCTGCAGATGAGAGTGTTTTGCTTCGACTTTGCAACAAGTTAAAGGGGGGGTAAGCGTCTCTCCAACTCACCGGTACCACTTTGTACCTGCCGGATCCCTGCACTGGAAGACAAAGCGTGCTCGGGAGGACCTGCAGCGCGAAGACGCAGCAGCACACGATCAGAGAAGTCCGCATCCTCGCCGCCGTCGGGAGCCGTGGTAGTGCACAGGTAGGCTGGGTTTTTGGCGCAACTGTGTGCGGTGCGCAATGCCGGGAGTCACACGGCTGCAGGATCCGGGGCGACTTCTCTTTAAATAGACTCTGATTTCTTTGTTCTCCAAAGGTTTTTTTTTTCCTCCACAAACACTCTTTTTTTCTTTTTTTTTACAGCCCAGGGCTGATAATACCGCCCGCTACCACGTGACTCTTAACCCTTTCCCTGCCGTGTGCCCATCAACTTAACAGATGATGGTGGCTTTGCGTTTTTCTCCCACCTGTGAGTTTTGATTTATTACAAGGACAAAATAGCCAACCACAAAACACACTACCACTCTATTTAAATCCTTCTCATGAGAAACTTATTTAGTCAGTGTTAAGCACAACACACCCAGTGAATATCTGTTAATTAAAGGAAAGTGATGTTTTTTTTTGTTTGATTTTGTTCAAGTCCCTCAGAAAGATTTGACACCATAAATAAAGTCTCAATTCTTTTCTTTTTTTTAAAAAACATTCTCTGTAAGTAAAAGAAGAACATGTATCTCCAAAATTTGCATCTCTATTTTTCAGATTTTGTCCCCCTGTAAATAGTTTATTAAGCCTAATAGGTAGAATTCTCTCAACCCATGAATTACTTAATCCTTAAATTTATCTGAAAAATTAGAAATCACTTTATTTGGAGATACATAGTTTTTACGTCAGGGACTCAGCTCACTGCTGGGAGTAAAATTCAGGTGGGGGAAATATTGAGTGAAATAAAAATACTTGAATGAGCCGATAGAACATCCACCAGTGTTGAATGTCAGCTCCCCCCAGATAGCTGAAATTCCAAAATTCCTTGAAAAAATACAGCGGAGTTGACATTTGTGTTTGACATTTAGAGAAATAAGCTTAATGCTAACACTCGATATCAATCTCATATAAATCTGTTAATATTTCACAAATTTACTATTACATTCCTAGAACATTTTTGGACTCAAGATGGGTAGTTTAAAAAAAGAAGATATTAATCAATGCAGCAGAACCAGCAATATAATTTTTTTTATTCTTCTTCCTTGTCAAAACCTGGCGCCTAAATTACCCACAATGCAACTTGACCCCCGAAAGCTCTTTCGGGTGTGTTATGCTCGTAGCGGCTAATGTAGCCTGGAGCAGAGATGAGCAGTGAGCTGCAGAGGTCTGGTGAGCTCACTGGTGAGTTCACTGGTGAGTGATATCTCTTCCGTCAACACCTGACTGACAATCACTAACTCTTCTTCCTTTCTACCTCTGCTAAAAAAAAAAAACAAAACCCTTCCTATCGTTAGTTTTGTATACTGTGCTGGGCTTTAACCAGACTCGTTTTTGATGCACTTATGCTTTTTGTTACCTTGTGTTGTTATATTGCTTCCATTGTCTTCCTCAAATGTAAGTCGCTTTGGATAAAAGCGTCTGCTAAATGACTAAATGTAAATGATATTTGGCTGGTTTTGTTGTTGATGGTTGTTACAAAATTCTTACTCAAAGATGACAGAGAGTCACTGGAATCTCGATTCAAAGTATTTACTTGCAGCAAGGAGTCGATACGTGCACTTCAACAGTACAGGGTTGACTGAGAACGGTCAGCAGCAGTCTTTTATACACATGAAAAAAACAGTCTTTGTCATTACAGTGTCAACCCAACGCTGGAGGAGGCCTCTATGCCAGTTTTCAGCCAGGTCTTCTGAGAGGGCAGTGAGGCCCTTTAGGGCTCTGGTAATGCTCCCATCAGGGGCTGTGTTATTAGGAATAAAAGTACAGCAGAATGTTCCAAACACCACCCTTTTCAGCTAGCAACGTGTCCAAAGCCATTCTGCCACGCCATCAGAGAGGTTGGGCCTAGCTGTCCAGCTATGCCCTTTACTGCATCTCTGGTGTAGTTCGTGAACCTCTGTTGGTTATAATACAGATAATTATTCCAATCTAAATTTTTATTTATTGTTGCCCACCAGAACAGGAAAGATTTGAACCCTGCTGTTATTTGGCTTCTTGCCTTAAATTCCTCAGGTGCACCTCTAGGGACACCAGTTGCATCAATATACACTGTTATCAAATGCTCCACCAGGCAGGGTTTGGCACTTGGGGTGGTGGTGGCCTCAGTGTGGGTGTTGGTTTTGGAGTTTGGTTAAGAGGTTTTTGAAGTCACCTACTGGGAATAGTTGGAATGGCATGAGCAGCTGCACTAGAGTGCAGCTTCCCTGCCAAACTGGCGGGAGCTTGGATCTCAGTGTTGGGCCTTACCTAAGCTTAGCTAAACTGCCATGTGGGGAAAGAAAGAAATTGAGGCCTGTTGGCACAAGCCAAGCCTAACCACACGCCAGCAGCTGTTTCAATTCAATTTTATTTATATAGCCCAATATCACAAATCACATTTGCCTCAAAGGGCTTTACAGATTGTACAACATACGACACCCTCTGTCCTTAGACCCTCAATTCGAATAAGGAAAAACTACCCACAAAAAAAAACACGATGTCGTATGTACAGAATAGATTCATAGCAGAAAATCCTAGCACATACAATTATGACTATGACAAAATTGTAGTATATATAGTTATGATGAAAAGTGTAGGATGTAAAACATAAGGGAACAGGATGGGTCCAGAAGGACAACCGAGCAGCACCAGGTGGAGCCCAACGAGCAGGACCTGAGCCGCTCGTCCCCTGCACCATAGACACAGCAGCACTGCCCCAGCAGGTCACCATAGTCACAGATCCAGATACATCTCCGGAGGCTGAAATACCTGCTGAAAGTGACAGTAAGAAAGAAGAGAGGGACAAGAAAGCACAAAACTACGGGAGTTAATAATGCATTTATGGGATGAGAATGCATACGGATGGAGAGGGAGAGGAGGAGAGAGGTGCATCATGTGAAGTCCCCCGGCAGTCTAGGCCTATAGCAGCATAACTAAGAGATGGTTCAGGACTCACCTGAGCCAGCCCTAACTATAAGCTTTATTAAAGAGGAAAGTCTTTAGCCTACTCTTAAATGTGGAAATGTTGTCTGCCTCCCGAAACTGAATTGGGATCTGATTCCACAGGAGAGGCGCTTGATAGGTGAAGGCTCTGGCTCCCATTCTACTTTTGATAGATAGATCCTGATCAAAGATAACTTCGAGGTTCCTCACAGTGGTGCTGGAGGCCAGGGCAATGCCATCTAGAGTAACTATATCTGCCGATTGTGTGTCACGGAGGTGTTGGGGGCCAAGTACAACAACTTCAGTTTTGTCAGAGTTTAACATCAGAAAATGTCTGGTCATCTAGGTTTTTATGTCCTTAAGGTATGCTTGAAGTTTAACTAACTGATCAGTTCCATCCGGCTTAATCGATAAATATAATTGGGTATCATCCGCACGTTGACGAGGTAAGGACCCAGATGCAGACAGTTCTTGAGAAGTGGAATCTTTATTGTTGCTTACCACTTGGTAGACAGGCAAACTTGGGAAAACAGAAAACCAGGAGCATGACAAAATCCACGAAGAAAAGAAGTAACACAGATGGGACGAACACAGGATAGATTCCATGGAAGGGCAAACAATGATCCAACAAGAAGACAGGGTATCACACGAACTAAATACACTCAGGGGAGGTGAAGACAACGAGGTGCATGACAAACACAGGTGAACACAATTAGGGAATCAGGGAAGTAAAGTCAGACAGAGACAGAGGGGAACAGACACCTACCAAAATAAAACAGGAAGAACCAGACTAAATGCCAAAACATAAACTAAACAGACAATTTCAAAATAAGACCAGAACTAATATAATAAACAGAACTCAGATGGAGTTTGCATGTCCTCCCCGTCTTACCGTGGGTTCTCTCCGAGTTCTCCGGCTTCCTCCCACCTTCCAAAGACATGCATGTTTAGGTTAATTGATGACTCCAAATTGGCCCTAGTGGATTAATGTGAGTGTGAATGGTTGTCTGTCTATGTGTCAGCCCTGCAACGAGTTGGCCACTGTCCAGGGTGTACCCCGCCTAAGGCCCAAAGCCACTGGGATAGGCTCCAGTCACCCGCGACCCCTAACAGGAACAAGCGGTAGAAAATGACTGACTGACTGACAGAACTCAGATGGACAATAAAACCCAGGAAACAGACTAATCAAAACACTCCACAACAACCCAAAACACACCATATAACCCAAAACCACAACACAATGAAACTTTATGGAGTTCCTTAATAATATTGCCCAAAAGAAGTATGTAAAAGAAATGTAAATAGAATTGGCACAGAACCTTGCAGAACTCCGTGAATAACTTTGGTGTGCTCGGATGATTCATCGTTAACACGTACAAACTGAGATCGGTCTGATAGATAGGATTTAAACCAGCTTAATGCGGTTCCTTTAATGGCAATTAATTGTTCCAGTCTCTGTAATAGGATGTGATGTTCAATGCAGCACTAAGATCTAACAAGACAAGCACAGAGACAAGTCCATTGTCTGATGCAATTAAAAGGTCATTTGTAATTTTCAACAGTACTGTCTCTGTGCTATGATGCACTCTAAATCCTGACTGAAAATCCTCAAATATACTATTGTTATTTAGACAGTCACATAACTGACTGGCAACTGTTTTCTCAAGGATCATAGAGATAAAGAGAAGGTTAGATATACAGTGAGGAAAATAAGTATTTGAACACCCTGCTATTTTGCAAGTTCTCCCACTCGGAAATCATGGAGGTGTCTGAAATTGTCATCGTAGGTGGATGTCCACTGAGAGACATAATCTAAAAAAAAAAAAAAAAATCCAGAAATCACAATATATGATTTAACTATTTGTATGATACAGCTGCAAATAAGTATTTTCCTCACTGTATATCTAACCTTCCCTTTATCTCTATGATCCTTGAGAAAACAGTTGCCAGTCAGTTATGTGACTGTCTAAATAACAGGAGCTGGGACCACCGTTTCCAAGGTTACTGTTGGTCATACACTAAGACGTCATGGTTTGAAATCATGCATGGCACGGAAGGTTCCCCTGCTTAAACCAGCACATGTCCAGGCCTGTCTTAAGTTTGCCAATGACCATTTGGATGATCCAGAGGAGTTATGGGAGAAAGTCATGTGGTCAGATGAGACCCAAATAGAACATTTTGGTCATAATTCCACTAAACGTGTTTGGAGGAAGAAGAATGAGTAGTACCATCTCAAGAACACCATCCCTACTGTGAAGCATGGGGGTGGTAGCATCATGCTTTGGGGGTGTTTTTCTGCACATGGGACAGGGCAACTGCACTGTATTAAGGAGAGAATGACGGGCCATGTATTGGAAGATTTTGGGGTACGTTTTCGCTGCACTAGTCGTCTCCCCACCCGAGCGGCAATCTGACGTTAAGCTTGCCCACCATGCATTTTTCACGGCAGTGGCCGCTCCTAGCAAACTTACTGAAATTTCACTGGAACAAACGGTGGGGGTCGCTGATTGAGGGTGAAAGAGGGACAAATGATGATGACACAGATATATATTTTATGTATGACCCGGAAGTATTTATTCAGCGATTGGCAGTAAAAGGTCAACTGTACGGAACATCATTGTGTACGGAACATGGTTAGTCTACGTTACTAACTTTATCCAGGTCTAGCTAGCATTAGCTTGTAATGCCTCAGCATTAGGATGTAGATGAACACAAAATGTCAACAAGGGCCATAATAAACTAACGTTAACTCTCGGCTGAATATCTGAGCTAGAAAGCAACTTACCTATCAAAGTACAGTTAACGTTACAACCATTTTTAATCAAACTTATTCCAACTGAATTGAGGATTGCCACTTTGCACATTGAACTGCCATTTGCTAAATTAATTGCCATTTGGATAAAGAGGCCAATAGGCTTCCATAGTTGACACGATTACAGTTACAGTCAGAGTAATGTTACCGTTTATGCTAATCCACTAAAATATCGTCAATCCTACCGCGGTTACTCATCTCTCGTCCCTCCAACCTCATCCATTTTGTTTTTAGACCTTTCTTCCAATCAGATTTCACCTATTTAACCAACATTTTTTTACCTAAACAAAAATGTAAGCACGTAGGTAGCTGTTAATCACCACTGCGCGCAACAACAGAGCGCGTTCATCACAAGATGGCGGTGACGTTCCTGCGTGAAACTTGCGTGACGTCATTCCGTATTAAAGTCCAAGTTCCGGGTGCAAACGTTCGACATCTGACTTTGATGTGTCAGGTGACAGAAATCGGAGATTATAAATTAATTTGAATTCTTCATCATAATATTCTTGGAGGTGCTTGGAGCAAAACGTGAAAACGAATATCGATCATGATAGAAAACACCATGGATAGAAAGAAACATCACAGACGGAAGAGGTCCCAGAGGTTCACATGCTTCGCCCAGCATCACAACATTGCGGATTGGTCAGATCCCCACGCTTTACAATCAAAATTAATTCAACGCTACAAAATGATTGCTGACACCGGATCTCAATTATCAATATTGAAATTTAAAAACAAATACATGCAACTGTCTCAAAATCCTGTAGCTGTAGCACCAATTTCAGAGTATTGTACCGGAGTATTGTATTTCGCCAGATTTAAACATATATATTAAAAAACAAAAACAAAATGAATATTCGAATCCCAAAATTGAAAATCGAATACCAACCCACCGAACGAATATTCGAATATTCTGGTCCAGCCCTAGTAATTATTAGGAATAAACGAAGCTTTGATGCAAATAACTTGCATCGATCATTTTTTGTAATCGAGTCACTCGAGGAATCCTTTCAGCCCTACCTGTAAGCTTTAGAAATATAGGGTCACCTAACTGCTTTCACTTTTGTTCTAGAATAGACACAATTCAGCCACTACATTATGTTTAAAACGTACCAGGTTACGTAGGTAACCATGGTTCCCTGATAGGGAACGAGACGCTCCGTCAGCTGACGCTATGGGGAACGCCTCCAGCGTGGCGGCCTCTGAATCTCTGTAACAACTTAGACCAATCTTGATTGGGTTCGGCGTCAACACGTGACGCACGCCGGCGGAACCGGAGGTATAAGGGGAGCCGGCTTCACTGTTGTCGTCAGCCTTCTGATCGACTGAAGCAAGCCGCTCACAGGCATGCCGGAAGTATGGCAGCGAGACGCAGCGTCTCGTTCCCTATCAGGGAACCATGGTCACCTACGTAACCTGGTACGTTCCCTTTCAAGGGAACTTCAACGCTGCATCAGCTGACGCAATGGGGAACGCAGTACCAACTCCGCCATGCTGAAGGGATGCCTGTCACGAGTGTGAAGCCAGCAGGGCACACTTCAAGACAAGAGAGCCACAGATCCCGGATTATGTAAGCGGTCTAGGCTGTAAAATCTCACAAAGGTGTGAGGCGAGGACCATCCCGCAGCATCGCATATATCGGAGAGGGGGGTTCCCGACCACCAAGCTCTGGAGGATGCCATACTCTGTGTGGAGTGAGCTCTTATCGACAGAGGTGAAGGCAAACCGTGCACCTCGTATGCCGAAACAATAGCCTCAACTATCCACCCGCTAATAGTGTGTTTGGTAGCCGGGCAGCCCTTACGAGGGGACCCGAAGCATACCAGCAATTGTCCCGAATTGCGCCACTGGGATGACCTCCGGACATATATTTCCAGGGCTCTGACTGGACAAAGCAGTTGCAGCCTTTCACCTTCCTGTTCCGCCGATACTGAAGGAGGATGGAACGCCTGCAGGACTACTGGCCGGGCCACCTCAGTGGGTACTTTAGGTACATACCCCGGCCTAGGATGCAGGATGGCTCTAACTGCGCCTGGAACGATCTCCAGGTTAGCAGGAGCCACCGACAGGGACTGTAGATCTCCAACTCTCTTGAGAGAGGCCATGGCCAGCAAAAATGCCATCTTTAAGGCCAAACACCTGTCCGATGCATTGTCCAGTGGCTCGAACGGTGCTGTGGTCAATCCATCCAGCACCACTGTCAGATCCCATGGAGGGACTCTGACTCGAACTGGAGGCCTCATCCTCAAGGTGCCACGAAGGAAACTGGTAACAAAGCGGTGCTTCCCAAGCGAGCGGCCATCCACCAAACTGTGGAAAGCCGTAATCGCAGCCACATACACCTTAAGTGTAGCGGGTGGAGGAACTCCGGTACTGAAGCCATCGGGCAGTGAACTGGGTCAAGATGGCGCTCCAGGCACCATTTAGTGAAAACTTTCCACTTTCCCGCATACAGTTTCCTCGTGGAGGGGGCTCTAGAGTGTAGAATGGTCTCAACTATCTCGGTAGAGAGACCGGCAGCTCGGAGGTGGTCCCCCTCAGGGGCCAAACCCAAAGCTTCAATTTCCCCGGGTGGGGATGGAAGATTTCGCCTCGGCCCTGCGACAGCAGGTCCCTCCTGACGGGAATCTCCCATGGGGGGCCGTCCAGGAGGGCTACCAGGCAGGCCCGAGAACCAGATTCTGGCGGGCCAGAACGGGACCACGAGCAACAGCTGGGCCCCTGTTCGGCAAACTTTCTCTAGAACCCCCGGGAGCAGAGCAATCGGGGGAAAAGCGTACAGCCGCAGCCTCGGCCACGGCTGTGCCATGGCGTCCAGCCCCAGGGGCGCTGGATACACAAGGGAGAACCAGAAGGGGCAGTGAGCTTTGTCCGGGGACGCGAATAGGTCCACTTGTGCTCTGCCGAATCGCCTCCATATCATCTGCACCGTCTCGGGATGCAGTCTCCATTCCCCGGGCCTCGGCCCCTGCCTCGACAGGATGTCTGCTCCCACATTGAGGTACCCAGGTATGAAGAGTGCTCTGAGAGAGAGCAACTTCCCCTGGGACCACAAGAGGATCTGGTGCGCCAGTCTGCACAGAGGGCGCGACCTCAGACCGCCTTGACGATTTATGTAGGAAACCACTGCCATGTTGTCAGAACGGACAAGCACGTGGTGGTTCCTGAGGTCTGGGAGAAAGTGCTGTAAGGCCAACAAGACCGCCCCCATCTCTAGGCAATTATTGTGCCCTAGATGCGGGGTTAACCACAGACCTCGGGCTGTGCGGCCTTCCAGAACCGCGCCCCATCCGGTGCTGGAGGCGTCCGTCGAGAGTGTGCGACGGTGGTACACCATGCCCAGCACTGGGCCCTGGGTCAGGAACGCCCGTTGTCTCCACCTGTCTAAGGCACGCATGCATCTGTGCGTAACCTTGATCAGGCGAAAAGGATTGCCCCTCGGGGAAAATCCGGCGTCCCTGAGCCACCACTGCAGTCGCCTCATGTGCAGCAATCCAAGCGGAATTACGGTGGATGCTGCGGCCATGAGGCCCAACAGTCTCTGAAACTGACTTGCAGTGAGGTGTCGGCCTAGCTGCACCCTGAGTACCATAGTCAGGATTGACTCGATGCGTGCGGGAGACAGTTGTGCCCGCAACGTAACTGAGTCCCACACTACTCCTAGGAACGTAATCCTTTGTGTCGGAGTGAGCGTGCTCTTGCTCACGTTGAGCCTCAACCCCAAGCACCTCAAGTGCGCAAGTACAACATCTTGATGCTGTACTGCGAGGAGACGAGACTGGGCAAGAATCAACCAGTCGTCCAAATAATTGAGGATGCGGATCCCCTGGAGTCTGAGAGGAGCCAGGGCGGAATCCATGCATTTCGTAAAGGTGCGGGGGGAGAGTGCTAGGCCGAAAGGAAGCACCCGATACTGGTAAGCTTTGCCCCCGAAAGCGAACCGCAGGGACTTCCGGTGTCCCGGAATGACAGAGACATGGAAGTACGCATCCTTTAGATCGATCGTGACAAACCAGTCCTCGGACTGAATTTTACTCACAATCATAGGGATCGTTAACATCCGGAACCGAAGCCTCCTCAGAGGCCGGTTCAGGCGACGAAGATCCAAAATGGGGCGCAGACCACCGTCTCTCTTCGGAACTATAAAGTACCAGCTGTAGAACCTGGTAAACATCTCGCTGTCGGGGATCTGTTCTATGGCCCCTTTGTACAGGAGGGAGTGAATTTCTTGCTCCATCACTTGTGCTTGTACTTGGTTGACCCTTGTTTCCAGGATTCCTCGGAATCCCGGGGGTCGAGACTGAAGCGTGTAGCCTTGTCGGACGGTGCCCAAAACCCAGTGCGACACGCCGGGCAACGCTTCCCAAGCGGGCAGAAAATTCCTCAGGGGGACCAACCGCTCGAGGCTGGTGCCTGGGAGACCCGGAGTGGCGGCCTCGGTTACCCGAAGCGCTGTAGCGGCGGGAAATCCCCAAGGATAGGCATGCACATGCCTGACCGCCCCTCCCATCTGCGATGGGAGAGCTACGGTATCCCGAAGCGACAAAGTGGCAGGAGTTAACCGGAAATGAACGTCTACAGGCCTCTGTAGAGGACGCATCTCTGGCCTGACTGCTGCACAGCCGTGCAGGTCTAAAGGCAGTGGTTGCATGGAACTCGCCACGCCCCGAAGCGTCGCCGACGGCGGGGTGAAGCGGCTGAGTTCCCGAGGGCCCGATGGGGAGACATCTATGTGCTCGACCCAGGTGGGGGGCGCCCTCAGAGGCCCGACGCTCAAGTCAGGGCCTCTTTTTGGAAGCCTGTCGGGCGAGAAGCACGGCCCTCAGGTCCGCCTTCTCCCGTTCAGGCCCCTTTCGAGCAGGCGGGAGCGAGCCCCTCGACCGCTGGGGAGGGGCACGCTGAGCCACGCTCGCTTTTTGGGCCAGCATGTACGAGCTGCGAGACGTCGAAGGCTGAGGTGGTCCACCCTCAGCTCCGGCCCGCGACCTCTTTCGACGAGGGATAAATCGCTGGAAGGCCGCAGCCTGTTGGCGCGCTTCCCTGAAGCGCTCGACAACTGAGCCGACCGCTTCCCCGAAGAGACCACCGGGTGAAAGCGAGGCATCTAAAAGGAAGGTTTTGTCCCTCTCCTTAATACCCGACAGAGTTAGCCACAAGTGGCGCTCTGTCGCCACGAGCAGGGCCATGGACCGCCCGATAGCTCGGGCCATATCCTTCGTGGCCCTGAGCAATAAATCTGTCGCACGGCGAAGCTCCTTCACATCCTCGGATGCGAGGGGCCCCCCGTCGTCGAGGTCGTCAAGCAGATCGGCCTGGTACGCCTGCAAGACTGCCATGGTGTGAAGGCACGCACCGGCCTGATCTGCCGCCATGTAAGCCTTGCCGACTAAGGCAGAGGTAGTACGGGAGGGCTTAGTAGGCAACGTCGGGGTTTTCAGGGAGGACGCGGCCTCCGGCGATAAATACGCCGCCAGCGTCTCCTCAATACCTGGCATTCTGCCATAACCGTTCTCTTTACGCCCGGTGATCGACGCATACTGGCGACCAGTCGGGCTAGAAAGCCGTGTAGAATACGGCCGGGACCAGGTCCGGAAAGAACGGTAAATCCCGACGTGGGCGAGGAGGTGGGGCTACAACAAAATGCTCGTCGAGCTTACTCCGGCGACGAGCGTCCTGCTCTTCCGCAGGCCAAGCAATATTAAGCCTAGCCACCGCACGGGAAACCACCTCCAGCAGCTCGTCATACTGCGGAGACTGGGCTGACGAGCCACCCATGTCACCGCCTTCCGCTCCAAGTACATCCAGTTCCTCAGAACCGGAGTCTCGGCGAGCGGGCTCCCGCTCCGGGACGGAAGAAGCCGCAGACTCGGTGCGGGCTTCTGGATCCCGAAAGCGGGAGAAAGAACCCGCGGATGAAGGGAAAGAAAGAGCCGAAGCTGTCTCACCTTCGTCGCCAAGGTCCATCTGCGATCCCCAGGAGAGTAGTCGCCGGGATGCCTCAGCAACCGCCGGTCCCTTACCGCGTGGGGAGCAGAGCTGGCCGCCTTCCTCGAAAAGTGCCAGCCGAGAGCGGAGCTTCCTAACCGGGAAACGCTCACAATGCACACAGCCAGCCCCCTCGAGGGCTGCTAGTGCATGCTCTCTTCCCAAACAGGCCGCACACATATCGTGGGTGTCGCCGTCAGGGATATAGGGATACACGCACTGCCGAAACCGCTTTACACTCGCCATTTTCAGAGACCCAGAGCGCTTACTGAAGATCAGAAGGCTGACGACAACAGTGAAGCCGGCTCCCTTTATACCTCCGGTTCCGCCGGCGTGCGTCACGTGTTGACGCCGAACCCAATCAAGATTGGTCTAAGTTGTTACAGAGATTCAGAGGCTGTCACGCTGGAGGCGTACCCCATAGCGTCAGCTGACGCAGCGTTGAAGTTCCCTTGAAAGGGAACTACATCTACGATTCACTTAAAGGTCCACAAAGCTTTTCATCAGATTCCTTACTGTTTGCAATTATGAGATACTTATTTTTGCTGGCTTGTTTTTGAACAAAGTTAATGAATTTGAATTATCCCCAAAATTGGCTTCTAGAAAATGTGTTTATCTGCAACTAATTTGTTTTACCATATACATTTTGTGAAAAGCATAATTGTGGCATGGATAATGTTCCCTAATTATCTGACTTTTCTTTCTCAACCCATTTTTGTTGTTGCAAATTAGTCATGTATAAACATAATTTCTGCTTCCACAACTTGAGGTGGAATAGTCTGGGGCTCAAATACAAACAATTTCACGTGTGTGTATATACATATGTAATTGATATCACGGGTATGATGGAAAGCAGGCAATGGGGAAAGGGACACAAATGCAGATAGAGGTGGTAGGATGTTGATTTGTGGTTTTAATGTCCAAATCAAAGATACTATGCAAAACAGGATACGAACAGGCAAAACTCCAAAAACTGACAGCCAGGTGACGAACAGGTTACAGACAGGCAAAACTCCAATATGACAGATAGAACCAACATAGAAACATATTAGTGAAGTGTACAAACTGACACAGAGACAGGGAAACACACAGACTAAATACACTCAAGGAAGGGGAGCCAACGAGACGCAGGTGAACTAAATGACACAGGTGATAACACTCAAACAATCAAGGAAATCACAGTCTAGGGCTGGTCCGAATACCATTTTTTGAGCTTCAGTAGCAATCAAGATCGAATATTCGAAGCTTTGGAGGGAGGGGACTGAACATATTTCTCTCATAAAGGCAGGAATCTCTGTGTGTCTGTTTGTTTGCTGTTTAATTATGTCGAGAACCGTTCATCCAGTCGACTTCAAACGTGGATGGGGAGTGCAATGTTGTATTTAGTGCAATATTTGACACGTAACATGTTCAGAATTACTAAACTTAATAAACTACAGAACAGCGTGAGCCTGAAGCAGCGTGATTCACACTGGCAGGGCTTGTGTACATCGAGAACGAATTGCATTAGTGATACAAAAACATCACACAGGTCAAGCATTTTCCAAGCAAATTTCACGTATTTTTTTCACGTTTAAAATGACTGATTAACATGGCGGATGTATATGCCAACAATATGCAAGGCTATATAACGTTTAGGCGTATTACTTACGCAGGTGATTTTTCAAACATGTTGTGCTGTTGTGGTAGGCCAGTTTCATCACATATTTTGCACACTGCCTTTGTCTTGTCCTCCCTCAATTTAAATTGCTCTCACACAGCTGAGGTCTTCGGCATCTAAAGCGGAACGAGATGCTGCATGAAGTATGCATATGGGAACGTCTTTACATGAACCAGCTGTGAAAAGTGTGTTTAAACACGTCAATGAAATTGACTCAGCGAAACTATGGCCTCGGCGGGTGACGTCACCGGCGCACCTGTTGCCCGAGGCTTAAGCCCTTAAGCCTATAGGCGAAGCTTGACCGCGCGCCTCATAAGCAAGGGCAATAGCATCCCTGACCCAATGTGACATGGTCTGTTTGGAGGCAGTAGACCTTCGGTTACGGCCCCCATGACAAACAATCGCTCAAACTTACGCCACTGGCGCGGTGGACGTAAGCCCGGAGAGCACTGGACACAGTCCATGAAATCTCTCCTGCTCCGAAACAGAAGGTTTCAAGAGTGACAGAATGTGCGGTCGAGAAACGGACCTTGGGTAGGTATTTAGGATGCAAACTCACTTTCACCATACCAGGGGCAAAGTCTAAGCAGGATGGTGAAACCGACAGAGCCTGCATATCCCCAAATCTCTTTAAAGACGTTATTGCCATAAGAAAGACCATCTTTAGAGTCAGAAGTTTGTCAGATGCTGACTCCAGCGGTTCAAAGAGGGTCTCAGCCAGACCCTCGAGAACAATAGCTAGGTCCCACGAAGGAATCTTGGTTCTTACGGGAGGCCTCAACTGCCGAATGAACTCGTGCAAAATTCGAAATCACGGAAGTGGAAACTACGCCATTGAAACACGGAGGACAATGAATACACTGGACCAGCAGAAATGTCCACGCTGCCAGGTTCTCTGATAGTGGCAATAAATTTAACACTTCCTGTTGAGGGGATGTCAAATATCCCACGTCCTGGGAGATAGCAGGATTATACACGGGACGTACAACATGTCGCTGGAGACCGCTGACACTACAGCCCCCCCAAAACACCCGAGGTGGCGGAGGTGGTAAGGTTGCGTGCGGGGAGGAGGGCAGAACAAGCAGATGTGTGATGCACCCCGTCGGATTTATTATCAGAAGTCCGCAGACCAAGAGATCATAATCCACACATCCACCGCGCGAACCAAAGAGGCAACGGTGCATCGGGATCATGCGGGGAAGCAATGTGGGCACTCACCAAATGCAGCGATCGCATGCTCTTTCCCAAACACACAATTCAGTAAACGTGCGTATGTCCGTATGCCTTCGGGTGCGGAGAAACATACAACATCTGGACTGCTGGCCCATTTTCAACTGCTAGATTTTCTCTTACCTGCTGCCAGTTGAAAAACTAAGCCACCTTACTTGATTTCCAGCTCCCATTCACACACCACACAGAATCGGTGTGAAATCAAAAAGACCGGCTGGCAGCTGGAGCTCATCTACTTATAGCCTCGAGCAACAGATGCGCCGGTGACGTCACCCGCCGAGGCTATAGTTTCGCTGAGTCAATTTCATTGACGTGTTTAAACACACTTTTCATAGCCGGTTCACATAAAGATGTTCCCATATGCATACTTCATGCAGCATCGAGTGAAACTTTTGAAAGGGAACTTGTAAATCAGTTGATGGCTAACGCTAATGTTACAGTTAGCTTTAATGCCAACATGTTTTCCAGTTTTTCCAGTGTAACACTAATGACCGAACTCACAGTAATGTTGTTTGGCCCCTCATGTTTGGTTATTGTCCCTGAGGGGCGTCGCACCCGTGGGGGATGTGGGTGTACCTTTCCTGGTGAGAGGGTTCAACACCCACACTTTTTCTGCAGTTTTTCCACGGCTTTGCAAAAACACCTGACAGCAGTTGCTCCTCCGTTTCTCCAGCCGCTCTGTGTGTGCCGCCGCGCTGCAGCTGCCTCCTCGCCCCTCCCTCTCAAACACGATACCTTCAAGTGTGACAAGCTGGTGATTGGCTATTCTGCCTTAAGTCCCGCCTCTCTTGGTGTGTTAGATTTATCGGTCAGCTCGTGTTGATAACTTATGCTTATTTAAATTTCCATTTGGAGGTTTTTAAATAAGCTTGATACCACCAGAGAAAAAGCTTTGTGTGGGTGTTTCTTTAGTTTTTTTTATATCTCCCCTTTTCAAGGCGCAAGTAAGCAAAATTAAGCAGTCTCTCACATCCGTCCCCCGCACTTTTGAAAAGCTTGCTACGCCCCTGGCCCCGTAATTATTAATCACTATTAATAATTTTGATAGTTGTATTAATATTCATAAATATCATTGAGATTTTGCTAATAACCAAACCTGCGCTACCTGAATTCCAACAAAACCATCAACCATAAGGCCTTTAGTTGCACAATAACGGGTTTATTTTAGTTTCTTTCTTTGTTTGTGTACAGCACAAACACAGACATGCACTAGCCACAGCTCTTGTATATGATAAATATATTGTATAAGTGAAGTGTCTGAGTGAGAAGCGTTTAGGGTCCATGTACGCTCAGGCAGGGACGGATTGACAATCTGTGCGTTCTGGAAAAGTCCAGAACGGCCGTCCACCGAGGGCCGTCACCCAGCCATTGCAAAAAAATAAATAAACTGAGGAAGAAGAGTCGGCCTACTAGCCAGTTTGTGATTGGTCCCCGGATTTCCAGAATCAAATCGCCGGCAGAATGGCTAGCAGAAAACGTAAGGAGAAAGGTGGATGGGAAAAAGTTAAAGAGGGCCAAGTCTCTCGAGCAGAGACTGATGCAGCAAAGTGTAAAATGCTCACAGAGCTTTTTGGTTGCAGTGCAACTGCCAGCAGCACTACAACACTCACTGTGGAAACTGAGCCTGAGCTTTCACAGCCTGGTCATGATGAGGAGGGACAGACAGAGGTCCTGGTAAGAGCCAGTAGTAGCAGGACACATTATAATAGGCTGCCTTCATCCCTATCTTAGCGAGTTGTCAGCTAGCTATCAACATGGGTGTGCTGTTCATGGGGTGAAACGGTACATGTGTGTTGGGTTTAACAGAATCGGTACGGGCGTCACGGCTCAGTGCATGAATTTACACGGAGAATACACGATATAAAAATAAATAAAACATCACGCGAAAATGAATGGAATGCGGAACTACTGTTAGAGAGAGACGTGATGTGTGTGTGTGTGTGAGAGAGAGAGAGAGGCGCGGGGCGCGATCAAACAGTGGAAACATAAAAACAATACATACTCCGTCATTTTGTTCATACAGGACATCATTCAAACTGCAAAGTATTTGCTTATATTTGTGTACACTCGCAATTAAACAAAACATCATGCTTTTGTCAAACTGTAAACTCTTGTCAAACTGTAACCTACAACTGTCATCTAACCAAAATCTCTCACACACACAGTTTAAAAGCCAAAAATATGTATCCAACCCCATTTAAAAACAGTCTGTGTCATCTTTTGGACATTCGTCATCGTATTGCATTGGTTTTCATTTCTTTCATTCACTTTGTTGTAAATGAGAGGTTGTAGTGAGCTCACATTTTCTACCACTCTAAACGTGCTCACATACAAGGAAGGGGGCTAAATAATTGACTACATTTTTGTTCAACCAAAAAATCCTAGCTTGCATTTTCTGTCTGTCTTCCATCAGAGTGCAGTTTTTCCTTGTCTTTCATATTTGTGTTTATTATTGTGGAATTGGCAAAGACCCGGTGGTTGTTTGTGAAAGCTTCACAGACAAAATTAATAGGGCCTAGCCATTTTCATCATTTCACAGCCTTAATATAAATCAAAGTGTAATATGACATTGACAGCATATTAAATAGGTTATTCAATGCTAATTATTTAACACAAAGCAACACATAGCATAAAAAACTTTTTAAAATCATTTTTAAATGGCCAGATGATGGACCCATTTCGGAAAAAGTCCAGGGCTGTTTTTTAGCCCCAGTCCGTCCCTGCTTTAGACAGAGTCTAAAGTCTAAAGATCTCAAGTCCTGTCCCATATCAGAATGTGAGGCAGGACTTGACAGTGGTTTTTTAATGATACAACCAACTTCCCTGTCATGACCCAAAATGTATTCAGACATTTATTTATTTATTTATACTTCTATTGATTTATTTATGCTTTTATTTATTGATATATACTTGCATTTATCCATGGCCTAACTTGCTGCAGTGAAATAAATAAATCTGTCAACTTCATCCGAAACCTTGGTAATGGCTTACCTAAATGGAATGCAGTCATCATTTATGTTATTGGTTCCACCTGTGCATGTAAATAAATGTGGCATTATGAAATAAAAGTCCATTGAAATAAAAAGCTATTTATTTATTTATTTATTCAACCATATTGACTCGTTTATTAATTTCATAGGCATGTTTATGTATTTATTTAATATTGAATGAAATGGCATTCCATAATGTGGGTGGTGGTAGATGTGAAAGGGGGGCGAAATGTGGGTTTCTTTGTTTGTAATCTGTGAACTTTTCCGTGACAATGTAATATTCTTAACAGTGCTATAAAATAAATATTGATTGACGTTGTATTCTTTATTATACTCTGACGTAAATTAAAGCATTTTACAACTTCGATAAAAATTAGATTCAATAGAAAACAAAACATTCGAATGTCATGAGAGCTAAGACCTCAAAAGTGACCGGCGCCCACTTTTTTAACGGCTCTTGCTCTGTGATAAACGTGACATAAGCGAACTTAGAGTAAGTGGCAGCAGTAACTCACTCACCAACTAAACCTGTTGTAAATTGTAAGTGTGTAAATAAAAAAGAACACTCACTAGCTGTGCAGACCTTTACCAGATAAAGCAAGAATATCAACGTAATCTTATAAACACTGCAACTGAACTCCCAGCAAGCAGCGTGATGGTGTCGCCTGTCTACTGTTATATTCCCAAGCAAATTGCATGGGACTATAACAAGAGCGATGTTCCATTTCTCAAGAGAGTTTTGGAGCATGGCGTCTTTTTTGTAGTCTTTCAAAAAGCTAAAACACAAGTGCAAACGTCTGAGGAATTGATTCAACATTGTCTTTATGTGCTGTAACGTAGCTGCAAACGTTAGCATGTCCGGCTAACTAGCTTACTACCAAAAAGCATACTGTTTGAAAATACGAACAATAAAGCATAGCCGCTGTATTGCTCTTCATAGTACATTATTCTGTAGTAATGTTAGCCCAAGCATCCAAACTATTAAAGGGTTATATTAAAATGAATAACATTTTACATACATTTTATTATTTTTACATTTTATTTGTAATACTATGCTATGGGGCTAAGACCACTGCTGTTTTGTCTTGGCTGTGATTACTTTTTTTGTTTTTTTTGTTTTTTTGGCCTCCCCACATTGCTTTACTTTTACTTTAACTTGCGTCTCTGCGTCATTTGCGACGAACCTGAGTGCCTCCCCTTGTCTTATCTTTGTTGGGTTGAGAATATTTAAGCTATTCCCCTGGGTGAAATTCCCGGGGTGGTGTTGTTTGGCAACATAAGAATATTTAACTGCCCCCACTTGTACATCACACCCTCGTGTCGCTACATATATAAAGTAAATAGAAGTGGTCCAAGCACAGAACCTTGCGGAACTCCGTGACTAACTTTGCTGTGCTCGGATGATTCATCATTAACATACACAAACTGAGATCGGTCTGATAGATATGATTTAAACCAGCTTAACGTGGTTGCTCTACTGTGAGATGTGAATGATTTGCAATGACTGTAATGCTAAACATGAATCTGTACAAAGTATAAGATTTACGATTCTAGTGTCTTCTATCCACTGTAGTGCTGTTGCTATTACCATCATTTCTACAGTATATACTGATAAGTGATCGGATGTTCTTCTATTAATAAAGACATTTAAGGATGGCATACTAAAAGAAAAACCTGTTCTCCCTGTATTAGGATCTTTAGATCCATCAGTATATACTGGAGTAAATGCTTGATATACAGTTTGTAGTCTATCTTCAACAATAGCTGCAATGTCTCCAGATTCTTTAAATACCTTCATGAATTGTAACATGTAAATAGCCAAGAACACTGCAGGAAACATCCAAGGTGGAGTTATTGATAACGGTACTGTAGGAATGTATCTTTTCTGACTTAAGACCATTTCTCTTGCTTCTTTGCCACTATTCCATGCAAACCCCTTCTGCTTAGAGTTGTCCTTTTCCCAGCAAGGAAGAAGTACCTTTACTGTTGGTTGATGGTCTTCTGAATGACCTTGAAGATTTACCCAGTAGTTCATTAACTGCTTTCGTCTGATTTGTAACGGCATTTCACCAACCTCAACCTGGAGAGCTGATACAATATATAACTTTCTACTACTTCAATTGCCTCTTGTATTTTTTCCTGTAATATGATTTATATTCTTTCCCAGTTTCCACAATGCCCCATCATCAGCAAACAATGATCGCCCAATGTCTCCTTGTACTTGAGAAAATACATCATTTATCATGATTGAAAAGAGTACTGGACTAATGATGCTGCCCTGGGGGGTACCGTTTTCCACCATATTTCGTCCAGATAAAGCTTTCCCTATTCTGACTTGAATAAATCCTCTCTCTCTTTCTCTCTCTCTGGTTTTTATGGCAGGTCCAACCAACTTGTTCAGGTGCACGTCGCCTTCTACTGTACCGGGGTGTGCAACTATTATTTTAACCTTCATTGTTGTTTGGATTTTTGCCTCGCTTCTAATCACGTCACTACCCGAGCAAGCTCCTGATTGGTTAACGCAGCGCGAACATCCGCCAAAGTTCAGATTTTTCAACTTGCGCAATTTGCGCGTCAAACGCTCAATTTGCGTCATTCGCACCTCAAAATGTCAATTCGCATCTTTGCATTGACTTAAGGTGTGTTCACAAAGCACGCGAATGACGTGAATAAATCGCGCTTTTCGCGTTAAGTTGGACACTTGAACATTTTGAGTTTCCGCTCCACATTTCTACACACCAGACGTGAATTCGCGTCATGGGAGGGGCTTAGCGGTGAGCCGGTCCCATTGAGTAAATAAGGTTTTTTTCAAATTACCAGATTGTCCGACCTCCTCACTCATTTTTGTCCAAAGGTTTCCTGTTTCTATAATGATAAGAGGACGTATCGTACAGCTCCGAGTATCCACATACAGACACAATTTTTTATCCTCGCTCTCTTTCTCTCTCTCTGGTTTTTATTAGGGGTCCAACCAACTTGTTCAGGTGCACGCCGCCACCTACTGTACCGGGGTGTGCAACTATTATTTTAGCCTCCATTGTTGTTTGAATTTCTGCCTCGCTCCTAATCACGTCACTACTCGAGCAAGCTCCTGATTGGTTAACGTGGCGCGAATATCCGCCAAAGTTCAGATTTTTCAACTCACGCGAATCGCTCAACTCGCGCGATTCGTGCGTCAAACGCTCAATTTGCGTCATTCGCGCCGCGCCAATGCGCCATTCGCACCGCAAAATGTCAATTCGCGTTTTTGCATTGACTTAACATGTAAATCACTCGCGCGAATGAAGCGATTCGATTGAGTTTACTCGCTTCATTCGCGCGTGAAATTCGCTCCATTCGCGTGTGACATTTCTACACACCAGACGCGAATTCGCGTCATAGGAGGGGCTTCTGCCAGGCGGCTCGTCTCATTGCGAAATGGAAATGGCAGACATGGATTTTGTTGAGAGGGTAGCTGCGCTTTATTTGCTATGGAAGGCTGAAAAACGGCGTAGACTCGTTCGGCGCCGTGTCTGGGTCCATCAGATCCTTCAGAGGCGCACCCACCTTGGTGAGTTTCACCAACTCCTCCAGGTGATGCGCCTGGATGACGGCCGCTTTCAGCGGTACTTCAGACTGAGCCGGTCCCAGTTAGATGACCTGTTGTCCTGTGTCGGTGGGAGGATTTCCCTCCAGGACACCAACTACAGGCGCTGTATTCCACCTGCAGAGCGCCTGTCCATCTGTCTCCGGTCAGTAAAATATTTAACATTCTGTGTGATTACAATTAATTAATGACTGATGAGAACACATAGTTATATAACATATAAAACAGACATATATACTTCTCACTCTTCTGAACACACAGTTATCAATACAGCACTTTAATGAAATGGGTGTTTAATGGTTATTGTAATGATTATTATTATGATTATTAATTCATCTGTTTAATGAAATGGGAAATTTAATGAATTTCGTTGCTGCTTTCTCATTACACTATACCACAAAACTGTTCCAATCACAAAAACCTATTTTTTTTACTATACTATAAGTGTATTTGCAATAGGATAAAATTAGAATGAATGCACAAATGTTTGCCATAAGTATTCTAATCTTAACATAGAAATATTTATGTAACAAATATAAATGGTAACATTTTACAATAAGGGTTCATTAGTTAACATTAATGTATTAACTAACATGAGCAGTACATTTGTTACTGTATTTGTTACTATTTGTTAATGCTAGTTAATAAAAATCCAGCTGTTCATGGTTTGTTCACAGTGCACAGTGTATTAGTTCATGTTAACTAATGAACCTTATTGTAAAGTGTCAACATATAAATTATGATTTACTATGTTGTGCACAAAGTAATACACAGAAACCTTTGGTCATAGTATAGAACATTTATTTATTTATACAAAATAAAATCATTACAATAATTAAACAATGATCAAACAGATCAAATAAAAACATACTATATACAAAGAACTTTTACAACTATTTACATGCAGGAATAAACAGGATCTTGCTTGGAAGAGTGAGGGACAAAGTGAAGGAGAGGAGAATGGAGAGAAAGTCTGGTTCATTCCCTGCAGAGATTGCTGCCTCTTTTTAAAACTGTGGAGTATGTTCCAAATGTTCCAAATTAAGCAGAACTGTGCTGTTTTCATAAATTAATTTGTGTATTTGAAATTTGACGAATTATTTTGTCTGAGGCGGTAACCTCTGCAGGGAAGGGACAAGACTCAAGAGGAAGAGCTCATCCTCTGAGCGTGGAGGCGGCGCTGGAGCCACGGGACAGGTCCTCACGGCTTCCAGGAGCTGCCTCTCCACCTCTGATTGCTGCTTCGTGCACCTTCTCTGGGCTCTTCCTCTTGATGGCACTGTATAAAATAACATATTTTGTACAATGAGAAGGCAGAAAAGGATTAAACTATGAGTGCTTACTGTAGATATAATGTGCATGTAAACATGTCATTATTGCCTGTACTCACCTGTGGGTACAGCAGCAGCTGTTGAAGGGCCGGCAGGGGAAGAAGCAGCAGCAGGTTCTGACAGAGGGGACCCAGGCTCACTGCCATCAAAACAACCAGTCGGCTCTGTCATGACAATATTAAATATTAATACAACATTACACATTGCACATTACACCAGTCAGAGAGAAATTCATTTAGACTTTACATCATAAAAAAAAACAACATATATGCCCTGCTCTGTTTCTTCATTTGTCAACACACTTGTCTCTGCTGCTGCTGTCTCGCCCTGGTTCTTGGGGTGGTCGTACCCTGAGGCCTGATTCTCCTCATCCCCAAGCTCCATATTCCCACTTGTCTCCCGTGGGGAGACGAAGGGGTCGAGGAAAGACAGGACCGCAGAGTACTTACACTTTCTCCCTGACCCTGCAGCTGACCCACTCCTCTTCTCTGTATCCTTTCTCCTCTCCTTCAAATATTTGTCCCACAGACTTTTTTTCTGCACACTTCCACTGGATAAAGCACATCAAGTTAGTGGGAAAGTAGTTGTAAAATACGGCGAATAAGCTCAATTCACCGGCTTTAGCTAGCTTGTAGTCTTGATGTATATCTCTCTTAAATTGAGTAAAGAACGTTTTTTAAAACTTACCAGATTGTCCGACCTCCTCTCTCACTTTTGTCCAAGCAAGATCCTTTTTATTCCTGTTTCTATAATGATAGGAGGACGTATCATAAAGCTCCGGGTATCCGCACACAGCCACAATTACTTTGTCCTCCATTGTTGTTTGGATTTCTGCCTCGCTCCGAATCGCGTCACTATTCGAGCAAGCTCCTGATTGGTTAATGCGGCGCGAATATCCGCCAAAGTTCAGATTTTTCAACTCACGCGAGTGATTTACATGTGAAGTCAATGCAAAGACACGAATTGACAATCCCGAATTATGCGAGTTGAAAAATCTGAACTTTGGCGGATATTCGCGCCGCGTTAACCAATCAGGAGCTTGCTCAAGTACTGACTTCAAACACGACGGCCCAAACAAAATAAGCGCTTAATGCAAAATATGCAGTCTCAAGATAAAAGATTCTGGCTCAACCACATCTAATTTTATCAGGCATCTGAAAACGCACCCTGACAGGTCGGTGAACATGTTTAGCGCATTGACCATCTAATGTTACCGTTAGCTTGCTTCTTGCTTTAGCTACTACCTAACATTACGGGAGGTTAACTCTGACTGTTTTCTTTATAAAATATAAATGAGCGTTTGTTTAATGTTAACCCTTGTTGTCTAGACCCATCTTTAAAAAGTGGGGAAAAAACGTTTTTAAAAGTGTGTGTGTAATACACAGTGTGTGTGTGTGTGTTCTTGTATATGGTTTATGAGGACACAAATGTGTATAATGACATGGGTATTAAAATAAAATGTAATCATGGTTCATAATCCAAACTGCATAAAAAATATACTAAATGGTGTGAGCCAACACAATAGGAGCCTTTCATTATAATTCAGCGACAGACAAGGGAGTCCTTTTCTTCAGAACCTAAATTTTTGGTCTGTACTGTACTGTGCGTTCATGCTACAAGGCAAAATACAGATATTATCTTAAAAGTAATGCATTCTTGGTGTTTTTGTCATGTTGCAATAGACTGTTTACAGTTATATAACAAAATCAAAGCTCATACGTTATGTTAATAGAGAATGGTATCAAAATAACATATTACATGCTTTGATTTCCTTTGCAGTGTTCTACACAGCCTGCCTGGATGGGTCGCCATACATGATGCAACACTTATTATAACCAGAGACTTATTATAATAAAGAGACTTGAGACTTGACTTGGACTCGAGCACAGAGACTCGAGCCCAGAGAACTGGTTGAATGTACACCAAAGCTTGGGTTGTAATCCAATAAATAATCAATGTACAACTTTGAAAGTATGTTTATTTTGTAACAGGAACAGGAAATGCATGTATTGAATTCCAGAACTGATGATATAGTTGCTATTGCTTCGTTGCAACTTATGTACAAAACATACTTGCAGAAAGTAATTCTACAATACTGTTACTGCTGTAGAGGTAGGTTTGTTTATAATTTAGGGTGCAGTTTCTCTCATATCCACCTAATGAGGTTCACCTGGTAAGTAAAGTATAAATAAAAATAGCCTCCCTATTATATTTCTTTAAAAAATGCTCAGCATGCACATACTGTACTAACAGTCAACGTATAAAAGGCAACTTCCTAAAATGATATTGAGCATCCCAAATACAGCATCCTCATGCTTGAAAATGACTCCCCCTCATTGGCCACAGTGTGGTATTAGTTGGTTCATAATATTTCCGTCACTACTGTCAATGACTGCAATTAAGGAAAGCTTGGTGATCTGACAGGATGATATTTTACTTTTTATTTTTAAATATCTCAGGCCTATAGGCATGAGCTTTGTTCTAAAACATAAGATGCCAATATAATTAAAAACAATTAGGTAGAATGGTATTAATTTAACCAACTGCACATTTTTGTGACTGAATGTATTACAATAATTCAATTCAATTCAATTTTATTTATATAGCCCAGTATCACAAATCACATTTGCCTCAAAGGGCTTCACAATCTGTAACATACGATACCCTCTGTCCTTAGACCCTCGATGCAATTAAGAAAAAACTACCCAAAAAAAAAACCTTTTAACAGGGGAAAAAAAACGATAGAAACCTCAGGAAGAGCAACAGAGGAGGGATCCCTCTCCCAGGACGGACAGACATGCAATAGATGTCGTAAGTACAGAATAGATTTATAGCATCAAAACTATAACATATATAGCCATGATGGCAAAATTGTTGTGTATATATATATATATATATTATTATGTTAGAAATGTTTAGGTGGTAAAACATAAGGGAAGATGATGGGTCCAGACGGACAGCCGAGCAGCTCCAGGTGGAGCCCAACGAGCAGGACCCTAGCCACTCGTCCCCTGCACCATAGACACAGCAGCACTGCCCCAGCAGGTCGCCGTAGTCACCGATCCAGATACATCTCCGGACACTGAAATACCTGCTGAAAGTGACACTAAGAAAGAATAGACGGACGACAAAGCACAAAACTCCGGGAGAGGGAAGAAGTCAAGTTAGTGACATGCATTTATGGGATGCGAATGCATAAGGATGGAGAGGAGGACAGAGGTGAAGAGAGAGAGGTGCATCATGGGAAGTCCCCCGACAGTCTAGGCCTATAGCAGCATAACTAAGGGATGGTTCAGGACTCTCCTGAGCCAGCCCTAACTATAAGCTTTATCAAAGAGAAAAGTCTTTAGCCTATTCTTAAATGAGGAGATGGTGTCTGCCTCCCGAACTGGGATCTGATTCCACAGGAGAGGAGCTTGATAGCTAAAGGCTCTGGCTCCCATTCTACTTTTGGAGACTCTAGGAACCACAAGAAACCCCGCATTCTGAGAGCGCAGTGTTCTAGTGGGGTGATAAGGTACTATGAGCTCTGTAAGATACGACGGTGCCTGACCATTAAGAGCTTTATAGGTGAGGAGAAGGATTTTACATTCTATTCTGGATTTCACAGGGAGCCAGTGCAGAGAAGATAATATTGGAGAAATATGATCTCTTTTCCTAGTTCCTGTCAGTACACGTGCTGCAGCGTTCTGAATCAACTGGAGAATTTTAAGTGACTTTTTCGGGCTGCCTGATAATATGGAATTGCAGTAATCCAGCCTTGAAGCATGGATTAATTTTTCTGCATCATTTCGAGACAGGAAGTGCCTGATTTTGGCAATGTTACGTAGGTGAAAAAAGGCTGTCCGTGAGGTTTGCTTCATGTGGGAGTTGAAGGATAGATCCTGATCAAAGATAACTCCGAGGTTCCTCACAGAGGTGCTGGAGGCCAGGGCAATGCCCTCTAGAGCAATTAGGTCTGCCGACAGCGAGTCTCGGAGGCGTTCGGGGCCAAGTACAATAACTTCAGTTTTGTCCGAGTTTAACATCAGAAAATTTCTGGTCATCCAGGTTTTTATGTCCTTAAGGCATGATTGAAGGTTAACTAACTGATCAGTTTCATCCGGCTTAATCGATAAATATAACTGGGTATCATCTGCGTAACAATGAAACTTTATGGAGTGCTTTCTAATAATATTGCCCAAAGGAAGCATATATAAAGTAAATAGAAGTGGTCCAAGCACAGAACCTTGCGGAACTCCGTGACTAACTTTGGTGTGCTTCGATGATTCATTGTTAACATAAACAAACTGAGATCGGTCTGATAGATAGGATTTAAACCAGCTTAACGCGGTTGCTTTAATTCCAATTAAATGTTCCAGTCTCTGTAATAGAATTTGATGGTCAATGGTATCGAATGCAGCACTAAGATCTAGCAAGACAAGTACAGAGACAAGTCCATTGTCTGATGCAATTAAGAGGTCATTTGTAATTTTCACCAGTGCTGTTTCTGTGCTATGATGCACTCTGAAACCTGACTGGAAATCCTCAAATATACTATTGTTATTTAGAAAGTCACATAACTGATTAGCAACAGTTTTTTCAAGGATCTTAGAGATAAAGGGAAGGTTAGATATAGGTCTATAGTTGGCTAAAACCCCTGGATCCAGCGTGGGCTTTTTAAGGTGAGGTTTAATAACAGCTACTTTAAAAGACTGTGGTACATAACCTGTCAGTAAAGACAAATTGATCATATCTACAAAAGATGAACTAACTAATGGTAGAACATCTTTAAGCAGCCTAGTTGGAATTGGGTCTAAGAGACAGGTCGATGGCTTAGATGAAGAAATTGTCGACGTTAGTTGAATAAAGTCGACAGGAGAGAAGCAGTCCAAGTATACATCAGGTTTCACAGCTCCCTCCAACGCCTCTATGCTTGCAGATCGGTTGGCACCAGCTGAGGGCAGGACGCAATTAATTTTTTCTCTAATAGTCAAAATTTTATCATTAAAGAAGCTCATGAAGTCGTTACTGCTGAGGGCTACAGGAATACATGGCTCAATGGAGCTGTGGCTCTCTGTCAGCCTGGCTACAGTGCTGAAAAGAAACCTGGGATTGTTCTTATTTTCCTCTATTAGTGATGAGTAGTACGCTGCTCTGGCATTACGGAGGGCCTTCTTATATATTTTAAGACTATCTTGCCAGGCTAAACAAGATTCTCCTAGATAGTTGGAACGCCATTTTCTTTCAAGTTTTCGTGATGTTTGCTTTAATTTGCGGGTTTCAGTGTTATACCATGGACCTAGCCTTTTTTGTTTTATTATCTTCTTTTTAAGAGGAGCAACAGAATCAAGTGTCGTTCGCAGTGAACCTGCAGCACTATCAACAAGATGATCAATTTGGGACGGACTGAAATTTGCACAAGAGTCCTCTGTTATGTTAAGACATAGCATTGAGTGAAATTCAGATTTAATTTCTTCCTTAAATTTAGCTACAGCACTATCAGATAGACATCTACTGTAGTAGTATTTGACTGCTGGTGTGTACTCCAGTAATAGGAGTTCAAAAGTTATTAAATAATGGTCTGATAGTGAAGGATTCTGTGGAAAGACTGTTAGATGTTCAATTTCAATGCCGTATACCAGAACAAGGTCGAGGGTGTGGCCAAAATAGTGAGTGGGTTTATGTACACACTGACAGAAGCCAATCGAGTCTAATAATGAGATAAACGCAGTACTAAGGCTATCATTTTCAACGCCCACATGAATATTAAAATCACCTACAATAATTGCTTTATCTGTTTTAAGGACTAAACCTGATAGAAATTCTGAGAATTCAGATAAAAACTCTGAATAGGGACCAGGAGCGCGGTACACTATAACAAATAGGATTGGCTGTCGTGTTTTCCAGGTTGGATGTGAAAGACTTAGAACAAGGCTTTCAAATGAGTTATAATTTAGTTTAGGTTTAGGGTTGATTAATAGGCTTGAGTCGAAGATGGCTGCAACTCCACCTCCTCGGCCGGTGCCTCGAGGAATGTGAGTATTAATATGACTGGGCGGAGTGGATTCATTTAGGCTAACATATTCTTCATGACCCAGCCAGGTTTCAGTGAGACAAAATAAATCCATGTGATAATCTGATATCAGATCATTTACTAGTACAGCTTTAGATGACAGAGACCTGATGTTTAGGAGTCCACATTTAATTCTCTTATTTTGAGGTGCTATTTCTGTTGTGATAATTTTTTTTAAATTATTATGTATAACTCCTCTTCTGTTAGCTTTTGATTTTATAAATTTCAGTGGCCGGGGGGCAGACACCGTCATTATGGGATTACGGGTGGGTAACTGCTCTGGAAGCGCAGAGAAGCGTGTAGGACTGCAACTCTGCCTCTTGGTCTCAACTCTGCGTTGTCATGGTTTAGGTCCACTAATAAACTCGGCCAGATTTCTAGATATGAGAGCTGCACCATCCAAAGTTGGATGAATGCCGTCTCTCCTAATCAGACCAGGTCTTCCCCAGAAAGCCTGCCAATTATCTACGAAGCCCACATCGTTTGCTGGACACCACCTCGACAGCCAGCGACGGAATGAAGACATGCGGCTAAACATGTCATCACTGGTCAGATTTGGCAGGGGCCCAGAGAAAACTACGGAGTCCGACATCGTCTTTGCATATGTACACACCGACTCAACATTAATTTTAGTTACCTCCGATTGGCGTAATCGGGTGTCATTACCGCCGACGTGAATAACAATCTTACTGTATTTACGTTTATCTTTAGCCAGCAGTTTCAAATATGATTCAATGTCGCCCGCTCTGGCCCCAGGAACACATTTAACTATGGTCGCTGGTGTCGCTAACTTCACGTTTCTCAAAATGGAGCTGCCAATAATCAGAGTTGGTTTCTCAGCGGGTGCGTCGCTGAGTGGGGAGAACCTGTTGGAAACGGGAACGGGTTGGTGGTGAACCGTGGGCCTCGGCCTAGGGCTATGCTTCCTTCGGACGGTCACCCAGCCGCCCTGGATTCCCGGCTGCTCGGGAGGTGCCGGGGAACGGCTAACAGTAGCTAGCTCTAGTCGGTCCGCACCGGCTACTGGGGCTTGGCTAGCAACTGCCGACTGAGCTCCCATGGTGCGGAACCGCGTTTCCAAATCACTAAGCCTCGCCTCCAACGCTACAAATAAACAACATTTATTACATGTACCATTATCAGTAAAGGAGGCAGAGGAATAGCTAAACATTTGACACACCGAGCAAGAGAGAGCGGGAGAGGAAGAGGGAGAGAGAGGGAGAGAAGCCATTGCTAGCTGCTAAGGTAGAGACTGGTAGCTAGCAACACTGAAGCGCCGTAAGTGCTTAGGCAAAACTAATAAACGTTCAAATGTAACGTTATAGCAGATAGTTAGTCAATGTAATGAAGAGTCGCACAAATTAGCTGTGTTGAGCTAGAGCAGCAAACTACACGCTACAGGTAACAAACAAACACCTGTAACCGGAAAGGGGACAAAACGCTTACGTCAGCACGTCGTCACGGGGTGAAGATAATGCAGAATACAAATAAATAGCTGCTACAGATTGCACTCCAGTGTCACTTTCAAGGTTGGACTTTACGAAGTTATTCCTCTAATTTTTCCTCCTAGTGTCTGCGAAGAAAATGGTTCCTGGCCTGAAGTCCTTGGTTCATAACTTTGAGGGTCCAAACAGTTTCAAGATAAACTGCAATTGCTTGACTGAAAGGAACGTAGGGGTTCCCAGTCCACACCATAATCCCCACCAACCTGAAATCCAGAAGGAATACAGGTGTTCATAAGGTGTAGGCCATTTCACTGTTAGTGAATCATTTTGCATGTCTTTTTGTTTTATAATTGAGCCAGGTGATATTGGTATACATTACATCATCTAAAAAAATGATTTTACTTGTGAGAAATTTTGTCACTCTTTGTGGTTTTGTAAACACAACTGCAAAGGTGAACGGTGTCTTGGAGTCCTCAGTCTACGATGATTCCATGCCTCCTTGATACACTGAAGATTATGCTAAATATGTGGCATGAAGCACCTGTGTAGTGCATACAGGTCAATCTCTTGGTCAGGATTGAGTAATCCTTCGGCCTTCAACTGGATGAATATTGTGTAGATCGAGAACATGTGCATGTATTCTTGGGCTCCTCCCATCTTACCTCTGCACATATGTAAAAAAGAGCAACATTATGCTCTGCGTTCGCAGAAGACCATTCTAATGGCGGTGCCTATAGTAAGAACGGAGCTGGGTAGGGAAGCATTTCAGTACGCTGCCCCCTATACATGGAATGTCCTGCAAAATGACTTGAAACTATCTGATTTCGTTACTTTGGGATAATTCAGGTCCATGCTGAAGAGGTGTGAAATAAATGAGATTTGGCAGATGTAACTGCGTTTAAAACTTGCACAAATCGATTTTTTTGTGACTGCTGATTGTGGTTATGCTTTGTGTTTTATGGTGTCTTTTTTGTTTTTTTAATTATTTTGTGGGAAACTTCATGTGAAACTTTGTGTTCCCTTTCAAGGGAACTTCAACGCTGCATCAGCTGACGCTATGGGGAACGACTTCAGCGTGACTGCCTCTGAATCTCTGTATCAACTTAGACCAATCTTGATTGGGTTTAATGTCAATACGTGACACACGCCGGCAGAACCGGAAGTATAAAGGGAGCCGGCTTCACTGTTGTCGTCAGTCTTCTGATCTTCAGCAAGCGCGCTGGGCCTCTGTGGAAATGACGAGTGTGATGCGGTTTTGGCAGTGCTTTCCTCCCTGCCTGCGGATTATCCCTACCGGCAACTCATGTGTTTTGGTTGGCTGTTTTGGGTTGAGAGCTCGCTCTGTCAGCCCTCGAGGTTGACCGTGAGCAGCGTGAGCGTCTTCTCGGGAGCTTGCTCCGCTTGGTGCGGGTCCTGCGGCTGCTGCGGCAGCCCGGCAACGAGAAAAGGAACGGGAGGACATGGCTCATCTGCAAATTCCCACCTGTTTTCGGGACCGGAAGCCCGCATCGCGGCTTCTTCCGACTGGAACGGGGGACAAGTTCAGAGGCCACACACTTTGTGTCTGCTGTCTGCACGGAGAGCAGGCTCTGTCAGCCCTAAGGGGTGACAGTGAGCAAGGTAAGTTCCCTCTCTGAGGAGAGATAAGACGCTCTGCTCTCGACTGACTGTTTGTTGTTTGTTGAAACAGTCTACCCACATTCGGGATCCAGAAGCCGCACTGAACCTCCCGGGTGGACCACCTCAGCCTTCGAAATCTCGCAACTCTTACATGCTGGCTCAGAAAGCGAGTGTGGTCCAGCGTGCCCCTCCCTAGCGGCCAAGGGGCTCGCTCAAGCCTGAGAGGGAGAAGACGCACCTGAGGGCCATGCTTCTTGCCTGGCAGGCCTCACAGAAGAGGTCCTGACTTGAGCGTCGGGCCTTGGAGGGCGCCCCCCCCCAATGGGGTCGAGCACATTGCTCCTCCCCCATTGTGCCCTCGGGAGCTCAGTCTCTTAACCCTGCCGCGGGTGGCACTTCGGGGCATGGCGAGTTCCGTGCAACTGCTGCCTTTAGACCTGCATGGCTGTGTAGCAGTCAGGCCAGAGTTGCATCCTCTACTGAGGCCTGTAGACGTACCTTTCTGGTTAAATCCTGCCGTTCCAGCGCTTCGGGGTGCCGCAGCTCTCACATTGCAGGTTCGGGGGGTGGTCAAGCTCGAGAAGCTTGACCCGGCGTGTCGCACTGAGTTTGTGCACTGTCCGACAAGGTTACAAGCTTCGGTTCCGGTCCACACCCCCATGATTCTGAGGAATCTTGGAAATAGGGGTCGACCGAGTACAAGCATAGGTGAAGGAGCGAGAAATACATTCTCTCTTGTACAACGGGGCCTTAAAACAAATCCCCACCTGAGGGATGCATACCAGGTTCTATAGCCGGTACTTCATAGTCCCGAGAGAGACGGTGGTTTGCGTCCCGTTTTAGATCTTCGTCACCTGAAACCGTTCTCTGAGGAGACTTTGGTTCCGGATGCTGACGATACCTATGATTATGAGTCTGATTCACGACTGGTTCGTCACAATCGATCTAAAGGACGCGTACTTCCACATCTCTATCATTCTGGGACACAGGAACTTCCTGCGGTTCGCTTTTGGGGGCAAAGCTTACCAATATTGGGTGCTTCCCTTCGGCCTAGCACTCTCCCCTTGCACCTTCACGGAGTGTATGGACTCTGCCCTGGCTCTTCTCAGACTCCAGGGGATCTGCATCCTCAATTTTTTGGACGATTGGTTGATTTTATCCCACTCTCGTCTCACGCGGTACGGCATCGAGATGTCATACTTGCGCACTTGAGGTGCTTGAGGTTGAGGCTCAACATGAGCAAAAGCACGCTCACTCCAACACTAAGGATTAACGTTCCTAGGAGTAGTGTGGGACTCAGTCATGTTGCGGGCACAACTGTCTCCCGCATGCGTCGAGTCAATCCTGACTATGGTACTCAGGGTGCAGCTAGGCCGACATCTCACTGCACTTCAGTTTCAGAGACTGTTAGGCCTCATGGCTACAGCATCCACCGTGATTCCGCTTGGATTGCTGCACATGAGGCACCTGCAGTGGTGGCTCAGGGACGCCGGATTTTCCCCGAGGGGCAATCTGTTTTGCCTGGTCAGGGTTACATGCAGGTGCATGCGTGCCTTAGACAGGTGGAGACAACGGGTGTTCCTGACCCAGGGCCCAGTGCTGGGAATGGTGTATCACCATCGCACACTCTCGACGGACCCCTCCAGCACAGGATGGGGTCTGTGGTTGACCCCGCATCTATGGCACATAAATTGCCTGCAGATGCGAGCTTGGGCCTTTTTCGTACCTGGGTACCTCAATGTGGGAGTGGACATCCTGTCGAGGCAGGGGCAGAGGCCAGGGGAATGGAGACTGCACCCCAAGACGGTGCAGACGATATGGAAGAGATTCGGCAGAGTAGAAGTGGACCTGTTCGTGTCCCCAGAAAACGCTTACTGCCCCCTCTGATTCTCCCTTTGTGTATCCAGCACCCCTGGGGCTGGATGCCATGGCTGTATGCATTTCCCCGATTGCTCTGCTCCCGGGGGTTCTAGAGAAGATTCGCCGAACAGGGCCCTAGCTGTTGCTCGTGGCCCCGTTCTGGCCCACCAGAATCTGGTTCTCGGGCCTGGTAGCCCTCCTTGACGGCCCCCCGTGGGAGATTCCCGTCAGGAGGGACCTGCTGTCGCAGGGCCAAGGCGAAATATTCCATCCCCAGTCGGGGAAATTAAAGCTGTGGGTCTGGCCCCTGAGGGGGACCACCTCCGAGCTGCCGTTCTCTCCACTGAGGTAGTTGAGACCTTCTTACACTCTAGAGCCCCCTCCACGAGGAAACTGTATGCGGGTAAGTGGGAAATTTTCACTATATGGTGCCAGGAGCGCCATCTTGACCCAGTTCACTGCCCGATGGCTTCAGTGCTGGAGTTCCTAAAGGCTGGTTTTCGGCTGGACTCTCCCCCGCTACATTTAAGGTATATGTGGCTGCGATCGCAGCATTCCACATTTGGTGGATGGTTGCTTGCTTGGGAAGCACCGCTTTGTTACCAAAGTTTCCTTTGTGGCACCTTAAGGATGAGGCCTCAGGTTCGAGTCAGAGGTGGTGGCTCCTGCTAACCTGGAGATCGTTCCAGGCGCAGTTAGAGCCATCCTGCATCCCAGGCCGGGTTATGTACCCACTGAGGTTGCCCGGCCAGTAGTCCTGCAGGCATTCCATCCTCCTTCAGAATCGGCGGAACATGAAGGTAGGCTGCAACTGCTTTGTCCAGTCAGAGCCCTGGAGATATATGTCCGGAGGTCATCCCAGTGGCGCAATTCGGGACAATTGCTGGTATGCTTCGGGTCCCCTCGTAAGGGCTGCCCGGCTACCAAACACACTATTAGCGGGTGGATAGTTGAAGCTATTGTTTCGGCATACGAGGTGCACGGTTTGCCTTCACCTCTGTCGATAAGAGCTCACTCCACACAGAGTATGGCATCCTCCAGAGCTTGGTGGTCGGGAACCCCCCTCTCCGATATATGCGATGCTTGCGGGATGGTCCTCGCCTCACACCTTTGTGAGATTTTACAGCCTAGACCACTTAAATAATCAGGGATCTGTGGCTCTCTTGTCCTGAAGTGTGCCCTGCTGGCTTCACACTTGTGACAGGTATCCCTTCAGCATGGCGGAGTTGGTACTGCGTTCCCCATAGCGTCAGCTCACGCAGCTTTCAAGTTCCCTTGAAAGAGAACATACCAGGTTATGTATGTAACCATGGTTCCCTGATAGGGAACGAGACGCTGCGTCTCGCTGCCATACTTACGGCATGCCTGTGAGTGGCTTGCTTCAGTCGATCAGAAGGCTGACGACAACAGTGAAGCCGGCTCCCCTTATACCTCCGGTTCCGCCGGCGTGCGTCTCGTGTTGACGTTAAACCCAATCAAGATTGGTCTAAGTTGTTACAGAGATTCAGAGGCCGTCACGCTGAAGGCATTCCCCATAGCGTCAGCTGACGGAGCATCTCGTTCCCTATCAGGGAACCATGGTTACCTACGTAACCTGGTACGTTATCTACATTCACACATTCAATGGATAGATTTCATGTTCAAACACATACGTAACCCGGTACGTTATGCTGCTATCTTGGCCAGGTCACTATCGAAAAAGAGATTTTTTTTCTCAATGAGGTTCACCTGGTTAAATAAAGGAATAATAAAAATAATAAATGTGATGTAGATCAGGTCATGTAGGTCAGGCAAACTACTTCCAGTGCTGTTTCGGGTGTTTGCTTTTGTCTGAGAAAACCACGCCCCCTTCATTTGCATATGAGCAATGAAATGTGTCATTATGAAATAGTGCCATGAAATAAATAAATGTGGCATTATGAAATAGTAACATGAAATAAATAAATGTTGCATTATGAAATAGTGCCATGAAATATATAAATGTGGCATTATGAAATAAAAGTCCAATGAAATGAAATCTAATTTATTTAATTACTGACTCATTTATTCATTTTATAGGCATATTTATGTATGTATTTATTTATTTAATATTGAATAAAATGGCATTCCATGGTTGTCATCTATAATCGTAAACTGTCTGCTAAAGTTAGTTTAGTTTTCTAATTGAAAAGGAATGATAGGGCCGTAACCTAGCAACAGCACCAAAAACAGCCTGGTCTCTACGTACAAACAGTTTTTTACTTAATCGATATTTCACTAAAGGGTGAGCTTTAACGTCATTATTGGCATGTCAATGATGCAGTCAGGACCGAGGAGCTTCACTGAAGCATCACTGAAGTGCCAATAATGACCTTAAAGCTCACCCTGGAGTGTAATATTGGGATTATGCAACAGTTACCAACACACCAAAAGATATAATAAAAATGTCCTCACATGGTGAGGCAATTCACTCTCAATATTTTTTGTTGCTACTTTTATTTCTGTTTCCCTGGAAACACATGGGGTCTGATTAATATCTGGAGAAAAAAAATCAGTAACGTAGACTAACTATGTTCCGTACAATTTTCGCTATTCACCACACGCCAACGACCACTCCTCCGTTATTGAGAGTCAGACAAGCTTGTTTCTGTGATCATACCCATGGTGAATACCCATTGGACAGTCCACACTTTGATTGATGTCTTTTGGACCAATAGATTTTGAGAAAAGTGGGGAAAAGTACCTCCTCCGCACGTGTACGGAAGATGATGAGCGTTAACGGTGTTTGGTACAGGCTTACAATGGTGTTCCTTACAGAGCGCATAAATTATTTCAGTGTCGAAAATGGACATTCATCGAATCAATTTTGAGCTTTTTATTTGAAGGAAACATCATTTTAAAGAATAATAGTTAACTAATAATAATAAAGGTACGTTCCTTTTAATTTGGTTAAAATGTAAGTTAATTGCTGATTTAAAAGCTAGAGGGTTTAAGTTGAGCATGATTGTGTCGTGATATTAATTATGAATAACTTTACCATACCATCTTTTATAAAGACAAAGAAGAATGGCAAACAATTTGCATTGATTTAAAAGATTTAATGATTAACATTAAGAACTTTAACACTAAACTGATTAAAAATTAACCTCAACTAGAAATTACTCTAAATTATTTACATTGTGTGTGTGTGTGTGTGTGTGTGTGTGTGTGTAACTGTTTTTATGTGGACAGACAACATTTATGGCAATGCCAGTCAGTGTCTGGCACATCCTCCACCCCTGCACACCGCACGGGGAACCATAAATGGCACAGGTCAAATTGGACCCACTCATAAATGGCCTCATCTCCAGAGCCAGGTGGTACCACTCTACAGCAGAGAGCGCAGTGTTCTCCACCATCATCAACTGGAGGAGGTGGTTGTTTATTTTGCCTTTTGGCCTCCTGGGCTTGTCTTTTCTTTTCCTTCTTCTTTGCCATCTCTTCTTTACGCTTTCTTTTATTTTGTTCCTTCTTTTTCTCCTCAGCTTCTTTTTCTACCAGCAGGTTGTAATATTAGTTGCTGGTGATGACACAGGCTGGCAATGGAATGCGACGCCTCACCTTCTCCTTCCTCTCCAGGGCTGGACTTATGAGGACATTAGCCAGACTCTCTGGGATTATACCTGCTGCCATCAGGTAATTTTTGGGAGCGAGTCTGTTACAGGTGGGGTAAGTTGATTGAGTGGTGGAGTGAGTGGCTGAAGGAGTGACGGGAACACTGGATGGTGTGGTGTGAGTAATGGATGGTGTGGCTGAAGGAGTGACAGGAACGCTGGATGGTGTGGCGTGAGTAACGGATGGTGTGGCTGAAGGAGTGATGGGAACGCTGGATGGTGTGGCAGAAGGAGTGACGGATGTAGTGGCATCAGTTCCATCTGCAGATGGGAGCACTCTCACCACCTAAGAAAGTAAAACATGTAAAACTTATTAGCATACTTGAAAAGAAATACAAGCAGCTTAAAGGATGAATTATCATTGTATTAATGGTGTAAAATTACCTGGGCTGTGTCCACGGCACCCCTGGACAGAGGAAAGATGCCAGCCTTGCGAAACCCAGCCTTGATGTTTTGGGCTGTGACTGCAGTGGGGTAAACATTTTTGAAGAGCGGTGAAAATTGCTTCTTCCCCACGACAAGATCACTTCGCACTAGACCCATCCTGGACGCCATGGTGGAGAAAGGGATTGAAGACCGCAATGTCCAGGGGCTGAAGGATGTGTGTGGTGTGAGTAGGTAGGCAGAGAATTTCAATTTGGTTTTCTCTGCAGAACATGATTACAGATTTAGAGACATGGGTCTCGTGTTGGTCCATGATTAAAATAAGTGGTCTC
Organism: Coreoperca whiteheadi; assembly: GCA_011952105.1. Lineage (NCBI taxonomy): Eukaryota > Metazoa > Chordata > Actinopteri > Centrarchiformes > Sinipercidae > Coreoperca > Coreoperca whiteheadi. Next base: position 2,781,584 of record CM022476.1, on the reverse strand, counting down.
TCCACAGGAGAATATTTAATAAAATGCTGGAGCCACTTCAGGAAGAGCTCCGAGTCCATGTAGCCCTTCTCCTGGATGCCATAGAGGGCGTTGGGGGACCCATCCAGCTTATACGCCCCACTTGGAAGGCAGCCGGGGTAAATTACGAAAGGTGGAATGCTGTCCCTGGCAGCGTCTGGTACAGGACCTTTTCTCTGGACCGAGGCTTGTCCCCAAAGCCAGTCTCATCGCAATTGCAAATGAGGTGAGGTTTGTCCTCCAAACCATACTTAACATACAGGGCCTCATACAACTGGAAGAAGCCTTCAATGGCCTCTGGTGTACAACCATGAATTCTGGCTCAGTCCAGGGAATCTGCCGTCCGTGATGTCAGTTCAGGATGAAGGGCCTTGAACCGGGACCACCAAACATCACTTGGCCCCTTCTCCATATTTACAGTTGTGGTCTGGGATCTGCCACTCTCTGTAATGATCCCAATAGCAAGGATTTTCACCAGGGAGCTGGGGTGATGGGGAAACCAAGGGCAGCCATCCAGAAGGTGTCAGGGCCGAATTAGGATGAGGGTTGTGGGAATATTTTTTTTTTATAGTCCTGCAGAGTGGTGTGGGGAATGCCGAATTTCTTTGCCGTTGCCCTCAAGCTCTCTCCTGCCTTCACCTCATCAACTGCCTTTTCCAACATCTCCTTTGCATACTGCCTTTTCTTTCCTGATATCTTTCTAACTTTCCTTTGAAATAAAATATTATCATTAAAATTAACAGTTATATTTTAATCATGCATCATTCACTTCAAATGATTTTGTAATTAAATGTTTAATTTTATATAATTTATATAATCATTTAATAAAGACTGTAATACTGTGAGAAGCATAGTTTAAATCGAAATGTACGTTTTCGCTGCACTAGTCGTCTCCCCACCCGAGCGGCAATATGACGTTTAGCTTGCCCACCATGCATTTTCGACGGCAAACTTACTGAAATTTCACTGTAACAAATGGCGGGGGTCTCTCAGTCGTGATTGAGGGTGAAAGAGGGATAAATGATAATGACACAGATATATATTTTATGTATGACCCGGATCTATTTATTCAGCGATTGGCAGTAAAAGGTCAACTGTACGGAACATCGTTGTGTACGGAACATGGGTAGTCTACGTTAATGTCAGTAGAATCTGCTGAAAATTGTTTTTTTCACAACAGATTCAGCCGCTACGTCCACACACCTGTATTAAGGTGAAGGTGTGGCAGCAATCCAGCAGCACCATACATTATATTAATTAAAGCAAGTTAGCGGAAATGGCGGAGTCATATTTTCAGTGATGAGCCCAGTGTGTGGTCATGCTGATTTGACCACGTTATAAATGTCTAGTTGACCATTTAAATTGCTCGGTCGGAAATACTGGCAATCGTTTTAACGGCTCGGTAACTTTAGGAGGAAAAGCTTCTGTCAGTGAGATTAGTAACATGTCCAACTACAAATGCTGAGAGCTTTGGTGAAGCAGCGACTAGACACGGCCGCTGAAGACATATTTGGGCTGTTGGAAAGAACAATAGCAGATTACGAGGAGGAACTATGTTGTTTAAAAGAAAATGAGCGACAGCACAATCCGCTGGATGCGGTTTTCAACCCGAAAGTTCAGTTACACAGATCAGGTTTGTGCTTCCGATGTTATTCTGTCAGGTAGCAAATATTTAAATTCTAGTGAAAATCCTTTGGTGAATTGTGTCACTTATGCTAGCATCTGATTTACTGACTTCTAGCTTGGCTGTGGTTTTTAATGGGTTTCAGCCAGCAGAAGTTAAACTGAACTTTCAGTGGTTTAAAAGGCAGCTCTGCGCTCAGTTCACTACTTCCATAACAACGTCCACATTCTTCTAATTACAGCTCAGTCATTTCTGGTTTAGCAATGGCTACGTTCCTCAGTCGCTGTTTCCAGGATCCCCGAAGATCAAGGTTAATGATGTGCGTCGTATTTGCAGGAAATCATCTACAGCCTCATCAAGTAAGCTGGAGAAGGGTTTTAAATTGTATGCAGCCTCATATATACACAGCTACGAAGGTAAGAATATATCTAATACCATACAACTTGCAATGCTATTACTGTTAGCTAACTGTTAACAAACAGAAATATGTACATTTTTCAACTAACCTTACGTGTTTTTGTTATTGTTATCCAGTATCCAATAAAGACAGGCTGTCAGGCGAAGTCAGCGTCAGAGCCTTGTGTTACAGGTCAGTGAAGAAGAACGAGGCCCCACACAGTTTAATAGTATGCTAAAAACTTATTGTTAACCAAGTTCAGGTGTTGAGATCTGTTCATAATGTGTTCATATGCGTTCAAATGTGTTCAAACGTGTTTCCTCTTGTTAAACTATTAAATATAACAAGGAGGTTTTGCAGAGGCGTCTGAATGTTGTCAATCTGAATCTGTAAGTCTTAAGATTATCCATATAATTTGAGTTTAAACTTTATTACATAAACCCAAATGTTACAGTGTGATCTGCACCTGTAAAGCCATCTTGTTTATTACTAAGATTAACATGGTACTTACTTTGACTCTATTGTCAGGAAGTATAATTTGTGTTGGTAAATGATTGTATTTGTATTTTTTAGGTTGGATTTAGGGATGCTTCACCTGTGGTGCTAACACAAAGCAAGTGTTCATGTGTGCCAGGCACTGCTTTGTGCAACCATACTGTTGGCTTGCTTTATCAGACAGCTCATTATTCCCAACTCAGTATACCTGTTGTACCCCCTGTGCTTAGCTGCACTGAAACTGAGCAGTCCTGGCATAAACCACGAACAATGGTAAGTAAACATCAGATTTATACCACGGTATAGTGGTGTACTTGCAAGATACACCAACACAACACAAATGCCGCTCTGAAATGACCATTTTCACTATAGGAATATGACCCAATTAGTTCTGGACTACATGCAAACAGTTTGCCATGGTGTCACGAGGAAGCTGCTCAATTTCTGGGTCAAATGGGACCTGAAATACAGAGTTGGGTGTCAAACTCATCTCAGAATAACCGATACGAATGTCAAGGAACATACCATGTGAGTTAGCACAAAAGCCAAGAGCTCTCTCTGAGTTGTACCGATGGAAAGCAACTGAATTCCGTCAGTTTCTTTTGTATTCTGCTCCTGTAGGGATATATCTGATGCTGTGTCCAACCTTATGTGCCCACTACTGCGACTATGCAGACTCTCCAATGAAATCCTTTTGTGCAGCTATTCAGATCTTCTCATGGGAGTGGAGAGGTTGTGTACAATGTCCCCTTTCTGTGCCATCTAACAGAGGATGTTAGACTGGTTTGGTCCTTTAGACGAGTGTCTGCCTTAAAAATTTCATGTCCTCTCAACATTTTCTCCCAATAAATTTCAAATGCAAGACAAAGGCAACACAAATTCAAAGTATCTGAGCCTAAATACAACAGGCACAAAGCTAAACTTGGTGGACTGCACTGTAATGGAGCAACAATTCCTGCCATGGATTCATGCATCCAGTACAAGAGGGCTACATTTTCCACAGGGAGATCAAACCCAAATGCACGACTCTGAGAGAGGGATGCGGCAGAAAGCAAGTTTTTCGTTCACAGTGGCGGTCAGTAGGGGAGGTCTGAGGAGTTGGGGGAAGAGGTATCCGGTCAGGTGGCGATGGAGGCGGCAGCTGTGGGGAAGAAGCCTGGACAACATCGGTGTAGTCTGGAGGAGTTGACTTGAGCAGGTGGGAATGCAGAGCCAGTGGCAGAGAGGCAGCTCTGTACACAAGGAATCACAAAGTTACTAAATCAGTTTACACAATTAAACAACTGGGGCCAAGCCCAGGGCTTGTTTCTGGTCCACAACAGGATGCCACAACAGATGAACAAGTGAGCTTGCTGACTGTCAGTTGTATTTGATCCATAATTAAGTTACGCCTGCTCGGAAAATTATCCCATTTTTCTTTATCCTCTAAGCCTTTCAAATTAAAACAATTTCCTGTGAGGTTAGCTGCCAGAGGGACACTGCTATTGACTGTGAATGTAGTTACTATTGTGATTGACTGTCTGCACTTTCAAGGGATGAACTGTGCTGCAGCAAGCTATACAGACAACACTCAGAGGGATTTTCTTGGAGTAATTATTTTTTCATACTTAAAGTCATGAACTGTGTTTTGTCACCGTACATTTTACGGTAGGTAAAATACCTCTCCAGCATTAACTGTTAGTTCCTCACACATTTGCATAAATGACTAACCTAGACAAAGAGAGCCTCAGTATTACTGCAACAATTGGGAACACATCATCCCCCTGTGTACACAGAGCCCAGTTGGCAAGAGGAGCAAGAAAGCCAATAGCAAGACCTTGTCTCCAATGCCCAGTCAGATGGCTGCACCAGCTGAAGCAGACCAGGCAGGAGACCAGGTGTCTCCACAGGTCATCATCCCTCACATTGTTCTGAATGTACCAGGGAAAGACTATTGGAGTGCAACAGAGCTGCTCAAAGCCAGCACCCTGCCTCCACTGGCCGAGGTATGGCTTGCTTGATCTTTCTGTATAATTAACTGTATGTGTCTTCCCTCTTCTCACCTTTCATCAGTTAATCATCACTCCCTAATCTGTCTCCTTCTCTTCTTTGGTCTAGTTAGGTGTTGGATGATTTGGGGTTGGGATCCAGCGGCCCACCCATCCCACTGCCCACCACCTTCTCCTTGGTTCCTTTCCACAAAAACAATCTACCAGTCAACTGTTTCACCTTGTTGGTTCCCTCAGGGCTGGGCAAACAGGGTGAGGAGGAGAAAGATTCAGAGGATGATGTGCAAGCATCAGTTGTAAAGGTAATGGTCATTTCACAGCACATGAATATAGGCTTAAACACACACATATACAAGTGCAAAATGAACAATGTGAAAGTGCTGCTCTTGTGCAAAGAAGCCACATTCTTGATGGCAAAAAGCAGTAGCATTTACAGGAAATTTTGTCCTTGGTGCGAAGAATTTAACTGCCATGAAATACAAGCTACCACTCATCTGTATCATGGTCACACAGGTTTATGATACCAAATCAGTTATAACAATCAATCAATCAGAAGTAAAAATGGATGTTGACTACCGACTCCGGTGATTCTGTCATTTTACTCATGCTCGATTTGTCCTCAGCCTTTGATACTGTCGACCATGAGATTCTTATTCTTCGTTGCAGAGAATTGTGATATCAATTCTAAGCTAAAAAAATCATGATTCATATTTTTCCCAGAATCGTGCAGGCCTATTTGGAATCCAGCTTAGCTTTGGGGGAGGGGGCGGTTTTAAGTTGGTTCAAATCTTTTTTAACAAATCGAAGTTTTTCTGTAAAAGTAGGAACCTTTACTTCCAAAATGTTTAACAAAATGCTCTGTTCCTGAACTCACATAAAACGGAAATCATAGTTTTTAACCCCTCTGATTCCAGGACACAAATTGGTTTGGATCTTGAGCACTTAAATCCTTTTTTATCTTCTCAAGTGAGAAATCTGGAGGGTTAATTGACAACCACCTGAAATTCGACAAACAAATTAGCTCTGTTGCAGGCTCAAGTTTTTTCTACATTTGTTGGCTTTCCAAAATGAAATCCTTTCTCTCTGAAGACTCGCTAAAGGTTGCCGTCCATGCCCTCATTACATCTCGGCTGGACAATTGCAATTCACCCTATCACGGCATTTCTAAGACCCAAATCTCTCGGCTACAGCTGGTTCAAAATGCTCCAGCTAGGTTCCTGAAGGGACGTAAAAATGTGATCACGTCACACCATTTCTGAGATCTGTACATTGGTTGCCTATCCAGTTCAGAATTGAGTTTAAAATATTACTATTAGTATACAAATTATTAAACAACCTGGCACCTCTCCATCTGACTAACCTCATACAGCTCTATACTCCTGCGAGAGGACTTAGGTCAGACGGAAAATTCCTCCTTAAGATCCCCAGAGCTCGCTTAAAGACAAGGGGAAATAGGGCTTTCGAAGTGATTGGACCCAACATTATGGGACAATCTTCCGCACTCTATCAGAACCGTATCCACCTTAACTGAGTTGAAATCTTGTCTAAAAACTAATTTCTTCTCCTTGGCTTTCAACTTATAATTTTGTCTTAATTGTTATTTCTAGTATCACTAGTATTATTAATATTGTTTCCTTCTTCTCTGTTTTTTTCTTGTATTGCATTCGTACTTGTACTGTTGTACAGCACTTTGGTCGGCCTGTGGTCGTTTTTAAACGTGCTTTATAAATAAACTTGAACTTGATGTTAAACATTTAAAAATGAACGATTTTAAAATCAGAATGGTATTTGTGCATACTAAAAGAAGAGGCAGCAGCAACACCTTCCAAAAGTCACGGCAAGGGCAGCAATAAGGAGAGTGCAGTAACAAAGGACAAGGATAAAAAGGGTAAAGAGAGTCAGAAGAGCACGAAACAAACTTCGGCCAAGACAAAATCAAAGGGTTCAGACCGGTCTCGCTCACTTCTGTTACACTTCTCCACGTTTGACTGCACCAAACAAGACCAGCACCAAGCAAGTTTAGAGCTGAAACGCAACCGGAGGCAAGTGAAAACACACACAGACACACCCTACAAGGACACATTGTGGGGTTTCTTGCTTTGATTTGGTTTGTTTTACTGTGTGTTGTGTGTTTGTGCATGTATTTGTGTGCAGCCTGACAAGATTTCGCTGGTTTGTACCAGCCGACGGTGAGGTGGTTCTGAAGATGTGGTTCTACTCAGACTCCCTGGGGCAGTATGAGCAGACCTTTGAGCTACTGGGGACCCAGAGACGCTACCAGCTCCTCTGCAGAGGACTGTGCACCTATCCCTCCATCTGCAAAGACCACATGTCAGTCAGCACTGTTTAATAACGGAATGCAGTAACATCAATGGGGGGAAGAAAGGGGGAAGGGAGGGAAAAGGAGGGCTTATTACAGATAAACATACATACTACACAATAATTCCACGTTGGTCTTGATATTTCACCCAATATTTGTGCACAGTATGACTTTAATGAAGCCACTTATTTTGGGATTAATTAGACAGAATACCGTTAGTTGACCAAACGTGATTTCAGTTACCGTATGTGGTTTCCCCAGGACTCAGTAAGAAGGTGCCACAAATGGCAGAAGGGATCCAGAAGACTTACATAATCAAACCTGGATACTGTGAGTTTGGACCGTTACTCTGTGGCGAGACCAGAGACAGGTGAGAGGCAGAGTGATGGCAGTGAATGGCTTAGTGTGTTGGTTTCAGCCTTTGCCTTTTTTGTATTTAAAGATTCCCATGTGTCTGAGTAGATACAAGGAAAATAGGTACCCAGAGAACACGGAGAGACTGGCGATCCATAACAATTCAAGTTTGGAGGCCGAGGTCCAGTTCTGTTTTCAGCATGATACCAGGCCCACTACATGTCTGCTGGACCCCCCAAACATGACTCTGAAACCTGACCAGAAACAGGTGCTACAGCACTAGTCAGTTAACACTGGTCTCACTTCTCATTCAGATCACTGATAATGTGGGACCAAAAAAGCACAGGGAAATACGAGGCTGAGGATATTTTGGTGTCCACTGAAGTAGCACAGATGAAAGTAATGGCAGGAAAATATTGTTCTGTCATGCTAGGAGTTGACAGTGTGGGCCTACCCAACCAAACTGGGACAAATGAAGTGTCATTTGCTATATCAAGGACAATCCAGAGCTTGTCATCATCAGCCTCTCCTGCTGTGGTGTTTGGCCGGAGCTGGAAAGCAAACATTTGCACTTTGACAGGATTTTGCTGCACAGGTACCAAAATACCGAATACTTTTCCACAGTAGCTTGACAAAGCACAGTCAACCCCCTCCAGAGAAAGAAACCACATGATGAAGTCAAAATACTATACATCGATTACAGCAATAACAGCGATTATTTTCAAATTCTTGTATAAACTAAACTGTCCTCTTCTCCGCTCAGCCTGCATTCTTCCATCCTTCTCTCTAGGCGGAACAGCCGCAGTGTGACGCTGCGCAATAAGACAGCTCTGCCGGTATCCTGGAGACTGCAGGGAGTGGAGGAGCTGGGCGATGGGCTCAGTGTGCCACAGGATCAGGGCATCATCTCACCCAGCTCCTCTTTCCCCCTGAGCTTGCACTTCAGGGCCAGGAGGCCATTCCACATTAAGGAGATGTTACGTCTGGAGGTCGAGGAAAAGAAAAGATAGAATAGACATGCTGAAATGAAGAATAATACATATGAAATACAGTATGATCTAGTACGACCAGTCAGAAGCACCTTCAAATGTCAAGGATGATTCAAAATTGTGGAAAAGTCCGATTGAACTGGACAGGGCCCATCCAGAACGATTTGTAAGGTGATATGCGTCAAACTGGGTATTTCACACATCTGTTTGTATGTATGTACAGTATGTGCTGTGTGTTTTGTTTCAGGTATCCGATGTGGAGAAGATTCTAGGCATTGTACACAGCGAAAACATACGAGTCACTGGTGAAGCCTACGATACAGCTCTGGACATCTCCCCAGGTAGAAGTAGATGGAGCTTACAAACATCCCATGCAAAGCTCACAGACCCGTGAGCTTTGCATGGGATCACAGACCCTGCCCCGCCAGGGAGGCCAGGGTAGGGGAACCGAACACGCAAACAGGCGTATGCACAGAGACACGAGGGCTAACGCTTGTGAAAAGACGTTGGAATGGAACAGTACATTTCTCAAAATGTGCTTCGAAAGTGACCAATCAAATTTCAAAGCAAAAGAAGAGTAGCAGCACAGCGCAGGTGTTTTTGGTTTCTTGATGAGATACTGTACATGCTGAGCCATGTCTGTGCCGTATGGGACAAATCCCATGTTAAAATGTAACACACCTTACAAATGAAGTTTCATTGAAGTGTCGCTGTGTTACCAATTCCTGCAAATTATTATTGCCTTGACTGGAGGGAACCTGCTGCTTTTACGATAAAGTCTTGTGATGTGAAAGTGAAACAAATTTATAACAACAACAATATCGTTAATGTTGTAAGGTCCACCTGTGCTTCTCCTGATATGACAAGTCAAAATGGCTGCCTATGAAAAGGTCCATGAATCTGATTAAATAAAAAGAGAGTGCTCTAATGCTAGCAAGGCTGCCAAGGTTCATATTCCTTCAGAAGGTGTTTAAAGTATATGACAGACACACTTTAAAGAAAGGGGGGGGGGGAAACTGGTGATGCTCATCAAGAAGACAAGTCATTCAAATTTAACATGTAAAGAAGCCTATCTTGCTCTCACGTTACACGTCAACATAGCAGGAGGACTTTGTGTGTAATAACTCATGTAATAACTTATCTTCATCAACCTTTGACTAATACTGTATCTGACTCTCTCTGTTTTTCCCTTTGTGTCCCAGCCATAGCGTTAGACATGCCCTCCATCTTTAAGGAACACCATCTGTGCCTGCCACAACAGCAGTCAGCTCTCCTCCGAGCAGTTTTGCAATGCTGAAAGCATTTATGTCCGGGATGAGAGCAAGTTTATTTTCAACAAAGTCCTGGTTGGTCGAACCGCTCGCTTCAAACTCACCAACAACAGCGAGGTGCCCTACGCACTCAGCTTGGCCATCAAATATGTTGGCGCTAGGGCAAGGCATTTAAAGCTATGTGGGTAGATGCATGGATAAATACTTACAGGAATATCACTGACTGAGGTAGATGGTAGTTAGCAGGTCAAAAATATCCTGTATTTCCTTCCAGACGTCCCGTAGCATGGAGGTTTTTGATTTGCCTGCTACAACACTGAGCATTCCCAGCCAGCCACACTTGCTCGCTGCGGTCACCTTCACACCCCAGACAAAGCAGCTCTACAGGGCTGTGTTTGAGGCCACAATGGAGGGAACCAGCAGGTATATGAGTGCATGACTGTGTATGCTACTTTAGTGTTCTCTTTTCTGACAGGTTCTCCATGTATTTCTGCTACTACTCTGAGTGTAGTAAGAGAATAGTATCACCTCTTGCTTTGCTGACCACTGGCCACCTGCTCTTCTCTCTGCCGGATCCAGAATGACACCCACATTCAAGACCAAGGGAGAGGGCAATCTGCCCACTGTGTGTGTGGTGCGTCCAGCTCTGAGGAACAGCAGAGGAAGCCCAGTGCTGCAGTTCAGACGGATACTGGCAGGGCGAAGACATACCCTGCCCCTGGTGCTGCTAAATGATGGAAGTGTTCCAGCTCAGGTGAGAGGAGTCTTTTTTGTTTTATTACTGGTCTGAGCCACACCCAAACCATTATTTAAATCAATTTCTTTACGCTACATTACATATTTATGTAGTTCATTTACAAGAGAACCAAAATCACCTGTATGTACAAAGCTCACATGAACACATTACAGTAGATATGGTACGCTTAGATAAGGGCTCAATAAAGGTGCACATCCCCTTTTTCCACCGAGGCAGAGCTGGTGCTAGTTCGGAGCCAGAGCCAAGTTTCAAATCGGTTCTTTGTGTTTCCACAGCCAAAGCACCAGCTCGGAGCCAGGAAAAGTGGTTCTTAAGTAGCACCAAATCGTGACCGACAAGACGAACAGTTTTCACTTGTGCGTCTTACATCAACGCTTAATACATTTTTATTTAACTGCAATGTTATCGAGTTCATGCTAGGAGGCTAGCAACATGCCAAGGCTCAAGTTGACACGTTATTGTTAAAAATAAATGTTCTGTACGTACCGTTACTCTCGCTCGTAATCTCCGTCTGTACAAACTACGGCAAATATAAATAGCAACGCAACGTTCGCGATTGTTGACGGTGTTTGTGTTTGGCGCTGCTGCACTAGCGTTACTGGGAAAGATGTGACGTATACAGTCATGTGAGACCTGGCTCTGTGCTGGCTCCATAGCCAGTGGAAATACAAATGGGTTCTTAGAAGGCTTGTCATTTGAACCAACTCCGAGCTGGCTCTAGCACTGGCTCTGAAGCAGCACCTGGTTCATTTTGGTGGAAAAGGGGTAACAGTGGCGCTCTGTGTTGTGTTGGTCCAGATTGACATGCTGGATAAACATGGCTGCTCGTGGCAACACTTGCAGCTCCATCCACTCCACACAGCTTGAGGGTACCACTGACTCAGGTACAACCCTGACCTGTAAAACTCTGTCTGCACTAGAATGCACCTCCTCTTCACCTAACCAATTAGTATTTAGCGATTTGCACAATGGAGTTTATGCTAGACACACAAATCCAAAGGTGCTTTTGCAGGTAAGGTGTCAATTTACTGTTCCCTTTGATGTGTGTGTGTTTCTTCTTACTGCTCAGTTCCCCTACTATTACTGCTGCTGCTCAGTGTTACAGAATTTCATCAGTCCATATTCTACCCCACCATCCACTTGGAGACTCTGGCCCAGTCCCGTTGTCCTCACTAATTCTGGGCCACTGAACCTGGCCAACCTTAACAGATTGGCGTCAACTGCGATTGCAACCCATATTAAACTTTCATCTTTCACTAGTAGTAGTGCAATTGCAAGAATATACTTGGACTGTTGAGAGGTTTGGGCTTGTTATGCTAGTAGCGGCTAATGTAGCCTCGGTGTGCTAGTCTCCAGCGGAGATGAGGAGCAGGCTACAGAGGTCTGGTAAGCTCACTCCACTCCTCTAGATCTGTTTTCATTTTCAAGCTTGTAGCCTTCATCCCAAACTCACCCTGAATTAAGTATCATCATTTGAGGCAATGAATCAGATTTCAGCAAAAGGCTTTATACTACTTTGTTCACATATGCAGTAGCAGCTACTCCCTAAGACCTGTAAACAGACTCTGATGTGTAAAATTGTTGGAGCTGCCCTTTAACAACAATGGCATCTCCGGGAGAGGCTGCGGTAAGGATTGCATTGACAAATTACGTGCAACTGCTGACAATGTCAGCCGACCTGAAGCCACAAAGTTTTGTGCAACTTATGTCATTTGTCACATTTTGATAGTAATTTATCAACAACTGGTTGCAAACTCCAATGAAGAATGGAGAATGCAACCAGCACTGCAGCAGACAGAAATAAAACATAGACTTTTGCAAATATTTGGAGAATAAAAATGCTTTGCTTTTGACCCAAAAGATTTGTATAAAAATCACATTTATAAATTACTTCAGAAATGGGTTTCTGTTTTCACTGAAAAACAGTGAGTGTGATACTGTTGTTTTGCTCTAAAAGTCAATCATTTTATGAGCTCAACACTGGCTTCTCTCCTTTGCTAGAGACAGTCATCCCCATATTTGTCGTTGCTGACACTATTACCAGGAAATCCTCTCTCTGGACAACATCAGCGGCTCATCGCAGGAAATGGATCAGGAAGATGATGAGGGAGGCAAGAGATGAACTCAGGGCAGGAAATGGGACAATCATGCATTAGTAATGGAGAGGAAGTGGTGTAAAGTAGGCATATTAAGTAGCAGTCACTCCCTGGTTGTGCACAGAGAGAGGCTGTCGTGATTTATTTACATGGACGCTTGTTTCTTATTCTGGATTTTTTACTACAAGGCCTATTTGTTTCTCACAGGTAATTCTGAGGGGCTGAATTTTGGTTGTCCCTACCCCATTTCTTCTCTTCACCACAGGTAAAGCACTGGAAGGAATGCAGGTGTGGCTGCAGGGGCAGTTTTAGAAAGACAAAATGTGTTAAGACTCAATTTTAAAGCCCTGGCTCTGCCCCAGCTGTAGAACTGAAATAAATGAAACCAAACGTACAACGTAATATCTGTTATAATAAACGTCTCAAACTCTGCTCTCTCTTTTACTCGTTGCTTGGGATAACACTTGGCTGTATTTGAGCAAAAAGATTCTGCTTTTTCCTACAGGTGGGACACCTTCATGCTGGTTGTTCTAAGGAAGGGACCGTCAGCTTAATATGAGATGCAAGGTTTGTCAGGTGGAGTTCCAGCAGCCACTACAGCCGGTGGTTGACTGGGACGACCGACAGGACGGTGCAGTGGCGGAGTTCTTCCAAGCAGGCTTCAGGGGCACCATAGCAGCCTGTGAAGAATAAGGCAAACATGATGGCTGTGATGTGAATGGGATGATGAAGAGAGAGTTACCAGTTCCCAATTACAGTGTTCACAAACATGTTTGCATGCAGGTGATAAAGACAGATCCCGAGCCCTGCTGCTCTGTGGTTGAGGGTTTCCAGTGGGAGTTGGAATTGCGTATCAGTGCAGTTTGTGACTGTGTGAAGTTCAGCTGCAACACTGACACCATCCACTTCAAAGACACAATGCTTTACCAAAGCAGGTTTCACCAGTATGTCAGGCTCTGGGTATATGCTGTTTCATTAAACCAAAATTAACTAAACAGCCAGCCAGTGATTAAAAAAAGATTTTACAAATATATTGTTTGAGTGTCCTGAGGGGTCAGATACTTAAGATGATAAAAATACTGATCATCAAAATGAAGCTATGGTCTCAAACTGGAGCTCCTGTTGCATGCCGTCCCATTACACATCTTTCTGACACTCTTTTCACAGCGGTCACAATAGTGTTCAGTAAAGCGCTGATAACATTAAAATCATGCTTATTGTGTGTTTGTGTGTGTGTGTGTGTGTGTGTGACTGCAGATAGTGAATCATGGCGCTGTTAAACTGGAATTCTCCTTGCAAGTCCTCATGGAGCCAAGCAACAGCACTGTCAGCCATGACCAAGGAGGTACATATATGATGATAAACTGATATTACTGTAATATTATTGTATATCATGAGGCCAACTTGTCAGAATTAGATTTGCCTTTGAATATTAGCATTAACTGTTCTTGCTGTACTATTATGTTCCAGAATGAATTTGATAAACCTATTTACATTTGAATGCTTTTTGGAACTGTGTGTAAATGTGAACATGTGTATAACATACGGGACCCTTACCTCTCGACCAGGCAGCGGGTCAGCAGGACTGTTAACTGGAGCCCGTCTGATGGGGAATCCTGAGCTTCCGCCCATCAGCGTTGAGCCCAGCATAGGAGCCATAGAGCCTGGTGCGATGCAGAATTTCAACATTCGCTTTTCAACCCTGGAGGTGGCCCAGTTACAGGGCAGGCTGTTAAGCAGCTACAGTAAACTGGTCTCTAAGATTGACATTTTAAAGAATTCAAATATAGCCAAGTTGTCTAACAGTTACCACAGTTAAAAGTCTGGTTTCTTTTTCCAAGATTGGAGCCCAGTCTTACTGCTTTCCCAAACTCTACCATGCTGCACCAGACATGTAGTGAAAAGAATAAGCTGGACACACCCTGAGGCCTGAGGCTGCGCTGGCTGGTGCTTGCACCCAGAGTCATAGTGAATGACATCTGCTTGTAGATTTCTTTACCTCTTTGATACACCCCCTGGCAGTCTTCTGAAGGACAGGATGAGTGTAAGGAAGAATGTCTTCACAGAAATAATATAACAGACATTGTTACTTCTGTTGGTATGTATATACTTTTTTTTTCAGTATTCCCAACTTGCAGGACGGGGATCAGGCTGCCTGTATCTCGGTGTGTGGCCGCAGCCTGTTGCCCCACTGCCACTGTGACCTGGAGGACTCGGACTCTATCAGTGGGATATGTAGCAACCCTAAATTCATCGAGTTCAACGCTGTCGGCTTCTCTGCTCCATCCAGAAGGTAACGGAGAGCAAGAGAGAGCGAGAGAGAGATGAGAGCTTTTTTTCTCCATCAGTGTAAGCCCTAACACTTTGAATATGCATGTGTTCTCGGTTTACTCCACAGATGTTTCAGTGTGGTGAACCCAACCAGCAGAGCCCCTACTCATTCAAGTGCAGGTGTGAAGATGTTGTGATCCTGCTGTTGTGCCAGCCCTTGTGTGTCTTGTGTCTTTGCCCGCCCTGTGTGTGCGTGTCTGTCCCCGGTCTGTTGCCTCAGTCTGTATGTATGTGTCTCCTCCCTTCCTGAGAGTGAGGCAGGCTCTGCACACCTGAGGCTCATTGGCCAGCTCCTGCTGGCAGAGTTTCCACACACCTGTCTCCACTCCAATCAAGCTCCTGCAGTATTTAAGCTCGGCTCAGCGCTCCACTCATAGCTAGATTGTACAACAGCCAGCAAACTGTGAGGTTGCTGCTCCAGTCTTCTGACCGCCCTGTTAACCTCTCGTCTCTCTGTCCACAGACCCGGACGACACAACTCTCCTCGCTCTCCCGA
Source organism: Coreoperca whiteheadi (assembly GCA_011952105.1). Classification (NCBI taxonomy): domain Eukaryota; kingdom Metazoa; phylum Chordata; class Actinopteri; order Centrarchiformes; family Sinipercidae; genus Coreoperca; species Coreoperca whiteheadi. Next base: position 2,766,448 of record CM022476.1, on the reverse strand, counting down.
CCTTCTCTACTTCCGACCTGGCAACTGCCTCCTTCATCCTCTTCCCGTCTCGCCTGGTTCTCGCTTGCCCGCCTCGTCCTCAGTCATCCTGTCTGCCAGCTGGCCCGGCACTGGCCGCTACCTCGGGCTGGAGTGCGGGGATCCCCACCGAGCTCCCTCCCAGTTCCTGTGACTCTACTCCTTGCTCCCTGTCTGTAAATAAACATTCTTTTGCCACCCTGATCCTGTCTCCCGTTCTGCATTTGTGTCCAGGCTAAGTAAAACGCAACAAGACAAAGGTGGCAGCCCATTCTGTTGCCTCACACCATGTGGTACCATCCCGCCTGGGAAGAAAGTGGTCACTCATACTGTCAAACTGGCAATGCCAAGACATAATGGGGGAGCAAATCTTTAAGAAAAGAAAGCTTAGGTAAATTTCAAATTCAATGCAAGTTGTATTCCACTTTAGTCCATTCACAATTGATGAGTCAAGGCTCTGTTGCCCCTCGTGACAATGGTTAATGAGCTGTGGAGTCACCACAGTGGTCCTTCTAAACACAGGAGGAAACCAAATGGTGCACTGAGTCAGAGCCCATTTAGCCCTTTAACATTCCAGTCAATTTTGCCTAAAACGCTTGGAAAAAAAAGGCATAGCCGAAATAAATTGCATACTGTTCTTGAACCATGTGCATGGTTTTGGTCTCTTTTGAAAGGTGACACTCTGAGGTTTGTTCCTATACAGTCAGAATCACTAAGTATTACTGGTATTGAGTAATATAATTTTGAACACACTGAACACTTTTTTTTTTGTAAAAAGATCCCTGCAGATTACTATATTTGGCAGCTTTTAGCTGGAAAACACAATGGGATCACGGTCTGAAGCCTTACAAAGCCCAATTTCAAATTTGATAACAATACCTTAGAAAATGAGTGTTTTACACGTTTATCTAAGTTTATGTTTAGGCGCTCTCCAAAAAAAGGCCACATTACTCCACTACTTCATCAAGTGAAAAGTGTTTCTTCATCATTCTCTTCGCCATTGTTGAACCCTAAAACTTTCTCCTAGTTCCAACTCGCTCTAAACTTTGCACATGGCCTGATGAGTCACTGTGTTGCAAGGGCGCATGAGGTGATGAAACGTTTTGCGCACGTGTCTATTGGTTGCCAGGTTGAATTACTGCCAATCAAAGTGAGGGTGGTACCTTCCTACGCCTGGGGCGCTCCTTGGCTATTGAAGCCTGTTGACACCTCTCAGATACTCCGATTGGCTCATAGGAGGTGTCAATCTCAAGGGCAAAGGTCAGCGACCATTTTGAAATCAAACAAACACGAATGTTTACATGTTTCCATAGGACTATGGACAGAATAATTCTATGTTTTGTTAGCTCCATCGGCTAATCGAAATGATTTTACTAAATCCCATGGATGTTTATCGACATATACATGTGTTATGGACTACATTTTTCACTGAATTGGATTGACTCGACCTTTTACAGTGTAACCAGACCATTTTTGGTCAGACCCCCCCCCAACGTACCACTGGGGGGACATAGGACTGTTAACAGCTCTGCAGCCTCTCCAGTTCGCCGTTGAGTTGTGTGCACATTGTCCATGTAAACTAGAAGAACTGCTAACACGTTTGTGCATTATACATGACATTGCCGTTATAACGTGTTTCCATACAGTTTGTATAGTGTGTTTTCACGACGCGTCATCAGCCCGGAAGTCGGGCATATTGGCGATACTGAACGGAAACAATGCCACTGAACCGAACGGTACTCGCAAACTTTTCTGCTGAAAATGGTCAATTATTGTCATGTTTTAGGCTGTACTAATCGTTCACACCTGGAAAAACATTTGAAATTTGATATACTGCTAAAAGTAGTAACAAATCAAGGAGAAGAGTGCAAAAAACTGTCTGAGGAAAGAAGGCGTCTGTTTTTGGCCAAACTGAACCAGGATTTCAAGGGCAAGAATCTTGACAACATTCGCGTTTCTCCTTCTTATTTCTTGTCAGCTAGTTCAAATATTAGACTACTATCTTAACAAATTTTGTAATGAAATAGTATACTCTCATATTGATATTACACTGCTGTTTGTTATTTCTTGGCTAAAAATCAGATTCTAATCTCATTTCTTAACCTTCTCCAGTAGTATAATACTTGCATATTTTCTGTAAAATGTTACTGAAATTTTGTTAATGGTGCTATATTTATTATTACTGTATTCTAGGTAAAAGATCTGACCTGTATACAGACTGGGTGCCGTGCGTTAATATGAACGGAAAACAAGCGCCACGATCACCTGAGGACTCACTAACATCACGTTACAAACGTCGTGTGAATTGAACCCAGCAGAAACACAAGGATGCTGCTGCCCATTCTTTGCTTTTTTCATGGTTTAGACTTAATACATTAGTAGAAATTAGTCTTCAGTGGTGTATTAACCGTGCAATCCATGCTGTTGTTTACATCTGATTATTTCCAATATGGCCGCGCATCCGGGTAACTGACCAAACCGTGACGTAGGTGCAAACCCTCTATAGTTACAGCATAACAACACACGTCCAGTGCTATCTCATTAGCGACCTCAGACTATAGCCCTAAGGCGTACAGCTAGGAAATAATTGCACAGTTCAGCACTGCCCACAGACTCAGCCACCAGTTTGTCTTCTGAATAAATATCCTGCTGTAGAATTCAGTCATCCTGCGTTTTCTGTTTCTGTGGACATGGAAGACAGTTCCCCCTTCAGATGTCTACCGTGCTCTTTCCCCTTCTCTCATCTCTGCATCTGTCTGCCCCCTCTTCCTTTCCGTCTCCAACTGCTTTGCTGCACAACGCAACACAAGCGATGATGAGGCAGGACTGCACCCTTGCTTGTGACAGAGCTCTCCAATAGCAGAGACAGAGAGAGAGAGAGAGAGGAGGGGCTGTGCTAGTGGATATCAGCAGTGACATCAAGCATAGGGGAGAGGGGAACGGGTTGGATGGAATTACACAGGGCTGCTGCCATCTACTGTAAAAGGAAAAACAAACATCCTTAAAGCTGTTGGCTGTGGATTAGGGACAGGGAAGAGAGACTAAAGGTTCCTGAACAAGTGAATGGATCGTTGTCAAGGAACTCTAATATGACAGCCGGTTTTAAACACACCCAGCCAACTTTAAAAACCAGTATTTAAAACCTGATCAGTACAAAGCCCATTTTTCTCTCTTTTCCCGAAATTACATGCCCAAATAAATTGAGTATATCTTAACAACCACAAAGCCTATATGCATAATCTTAGTCTCAAAAGAAAGCTAAGACATGTGAAATTACAATAGAAGTGTAGGGATTCAGGTATCTATACTGTGTCAGATAATATGCATCTGGAAAGCAGTAGAACATTTAAATTCTACCTCCGCCTAAAAAAAACACCTCATTTATAGTGAAAACACATTTGAATCATAAAGGAATAAGCCTAAACTTTGTAGGAATTATTAAAATAATATCTGATAAGTAACTGTGCAAAAGTAGATGCTAAAAAAGTGAACCTAAGAATTTTAACACACATTTTATCAGAAATCCAGGCGGAACCAGCAAATGTGGCATTTGGATCCAGATTTGCCATTGACCTGTATTAGGTACCAGGCAGGAAAACTAATTATATTTCACTAATATATCATTATAGTAACTCATTCCATCAAATTTTGAGTCATTTTGAGCGGATAATCTGTCTCAGATTCACCTAGGCACTCTCACTGTACATACTGTATGCTTCTGCAGCTGCCTGTGTGGCCTGACAAAAAGAGCCATAGCTCAGCAGCCCATTGGCCGATCTGCATAAATGACACCTCTTTGTGACCGTTAGAGCCAATAGAATTGATTGAAACCGCCCACGGTTGGCTTAGCAACACCAATCACCATCCAGAAGGCAGTAAGGCCAGAGCCAGTGTATTCTGTTTGTGAGGTCCCTCCCCCCTCTGAGCCGACTGTTTGGGCTTATGGAAAAACACTGGGATCCGCCATTGATTTCAAAGGGACTGCAATACATGAGAGAACACGCTAGAACCGTCTTTTTTCAATCGGAATATAACTTTTGACCAGAAAACAGCAAAGGTAAGACATGCTTTATGATATGGTTATGATTTTTTGTTAGTTTTGACTGTAGATCGCTGATATTTCATCGCACGGAAACAGGGTCGCCATCTTTGTTTTCTGCAGCGTCTGCCCTTTCAGAGGGTGTAAAGTAAATGGACTGTACTTGTATAGCGCCTTTCTAGTCGTCCGACTACTCAAGGCGCTTTCACACTACACATCACATTTACCCATACACACACACATTCATACACTGATGGCAGGACCTAACTGCCCATCAGTACAAATTAAACTAATCATTCACACACTCACACACCGAAGGCACAGCTTCAGGAGCAATTTTGGGGTTCGGTATCTTGCTCAAGGATACTGACACATGGATGGGGGAGACCTGGATCAAACCGCCGACCTTCCGATTGGTAGACGACCCGCTCTGCCACCAAGCCACAGCCTCCCCCAAAGCTTGTGTGGATTGATTGGTGAAAGTAACAAAATCATGGAATTGTGATTTAAATATTTGTGTGTTTTTGGTCATTATGAGTATAATTGCCTAGGTTGTAATTGTGTTTTGTTCCGGCTGTGGATGCTTGGTACTGGCTTTTAGAGGAGTCTCCCTTTGTGTTGGTATGTAGGATGTTAGGCATAATAATTGATGCTTCCTAGCTTGTGTACTGTTCATTTGGACTGTCCAGGGCTGGACAGGACTGTGTACAGCCCCCTTTGAAGGGGGCTTTCGTAAGTGAGGCGCTAATTAGTTCTTCACAGAGTATCTGGGGCAAAAGGTGCTGGGGGCTTGTTTGAGGATGTATACTAGTCTACTACATGCTTTCACACAAACATGCTTTGTTCCAGTGAAAAATAAAACATCAAAGTGTCTTCAGCTGGACAATTTTTCTAAAGAATTAGTTGAGAACAGAATAATGTAGGCTGAAACTTTATTGATCCCCTTAAAGGAGTTCTGTTTTCGCTTCCTTCCCTGCAATAGAGAAGTCAAAGGTCAGGGACTTGGGGTGGGCTTAATCCGGAGTTTCGAGTGAAAGGATCCACGTGAAGAGGCGCTCTCAGTTTTGGGAGAGGAGCAGAAGTCGATGGTTGAAGTAGAGGATGTAGAGGAATAAGGTGAAGGAGAAGCAGATGAGGATTCACCTCTGCTCTTCAAGGAGAAGACACTGGAAATGGTCACATCCACAATGCCTTTCCTGGAGGAGGAGGAAGGGATAACATAAGCATTAATTTGCCCCCAAAATAGGCTTGACGCGCCATGCAGAGATTGGACTTCGCCATGATTGGCACCTGACCCAGAAACTGTTTGATGATGCCTTTAAGGAACACCATTGACATACCAGCTGATGTTTGCCTGAGATGATACAAAAGGTAACCAATTGAAGGACTGAAGATGTGTTATCATGTCTCTCACATTAAGTTTAGATCCTTCAATAGCCACTGTTTTAGCTTAGCACTTCCATTTTTGCACTTTATTGATAGGTCTTGGTTGCAGTTTACATGAGCAACATTAAAAGTCAGTAACTTCAAAAGTACTAGTTACTAGTTATTGAATATTGCAACCATGTAACCCTTGATACATACTGATGAAGTTGGGGATGCAGCTTGTGTGAATTTGGGTACCGAAGACTGTAGGTGGGAGTTGGAGCTGCATCTGGTTGTCATCTGTTTGACGTTTTCAGGAAGAGGCACCTGGTGGCTACCAAAGGTTGTAGGAGAAGGAAGGCGCTGCATTTGAGTGTCAGAGACAGATGGAGGGTGAAGCTGCAAGTCGGTGTTAGAATCTGCATGTGGAGTGTGGGGCTGGAACTGGCAGACAGAGGCCAAAGGCGGTGGCTGGGGATGCAGCTTACTACAAGGAACAGCCGGTGAAGGCTGAGACCACAGCTGACGGGTGGGTGCTGTAGGTGGATTTGGAGGCTATGGCTGCACATATCTGGAGCTACAGACAGAGGCTGATGCTGCAGCTTACTGCTGGTAGTTGAAGGAGGGTTAAAGAACTGCTGTATGCCAGAAACTGCAGGTTGAGGCAAGGGGTTGTGGGTTATTGGTGGAGGCTGCAAGCAGGGGCTGGAGGAGCAGATGGAGGGGATTCATTAGACAGAGGAACAAGTTAGATCTCTGGAAAAAGCTAGTGGCAGAGGTTTCAGCTGGAGTGAGGACCTTCAAGTGGCTACCAGATGATGTAGGTGGAGGCAGCAGTACAGGTTTCTGGAAGGGGTTGTACACAGGTGATGGAAGCCCCTGTAGATGGAAGAATCAGTTGCAGCTCTATGCAAGAACGTGGAGGCAGTTGCTGCAGGTTGCTGGAATGGACTTAAGGTAGTGGTTGAGGCCTCAGCTGTCTGCAAAAATCTGTAGGTGGAGGAAGCTGCAATTTGCTGGTAGTGGCTTTAAATGTAAATGGACTGTACTTGTATAGCGCCTTTCTAGTCGTCCGACTACTCAAAGCGCTTTCACACTACAGATCACATTTACCCAGACACACACATTCATACGCTGATGGCAGGAGCTAACTGCCCATCAGTACAAATTAAATTAACCATTCAAACACACTCACACACTGAAGGCACAGCTTCGGGAGCAATTTGGGGTTCAGTATCTTGCTCAAGGATACTTCGACACATGGCTGGGGGAAGCCGGGATCAAACCTCCGACCTTCCGATTGGTAGACGACCTGCTCTGCCACCAAGCCACAGCCGCCCTTTAGATGGAGGTTGAGGCCCATGTAGATAGAGGAATCGATTGCAGCTATCTGCAAGAATGTGCAGGTGGAGGTGATTGCTGCAGGTTGCTGGCAGAGGCTTGAGGTGGAGGTTGAAGCTGGAGCTTTCTGCTAGAACCTGCAGGTGGAGGAAGCTGCAGGTTGCTGGAGGAAGCTTTAGGTGGAGGTTGAAGGTGCAGCTCTCTGCTAAAATCTCCACTTGGAAGTAGCTGCAGATCGCTGGCATAGGCTGAAGGTGGAGATGAGGCAGCACCTGTTCAGCCAGACTCTGCAGGTGGAGGAAGCTGCAGGTTGCTGGCAGACGCTGTAGGTGGAAGTTCAGGCCTCAGCTGTTGGCCAGACTCTGCCGGTGGAGGAAGCTGCAGGTTGCTGGCAGAGGCTTGAGGTGGAGCTTTCTGCTAGAACCTGCAGGTGGAGGAAGCTGCAGGTTGCTAGCAGAGGCTTGAGGTGGAGGTTGAAGCTGGAGCTTTCTGCTAGAACCTGCAGGTGGAGGAAGCTGCAGGTTGCTGGAGGAAGCTTTAGGTGGAGGTTGAAGGTGCAGCTCTCTGCTAAAATCTCCACTTGGAAGTAGCTTCAGATCGCTGACAGAGGCTTTAGGTGGAGGTTGAGGCCTCAGTTGTCGGCCAGACTCTGCAGGTGGAGGAAGCTGCAGGTTGCTGGCAGAATCTGTGGGTGGAGGACGCTGCAGGTTGCTTGCAGAATCTGCAGGTGGAGGATTCTGCAGGTTGCTGGCAGAGGCTGTAGGTGGAGGTTTGAGTTGCAGCCTTCTGCTAGAATCAGTAGGTTGCTGGCAGAAGCTTTAGGTGGTGGTTGAGGCTGCAGCTGTCTGCCAGAATCTGCAGGTGGAGGAAGCTGCAGGTTGCTGGCATAGGCTGATGGTGGAGGTTGAAGCTGCAGCTTTCTGCTAGAATCTCCAGGTGGAGGAAGCTGCAGGTTGCTGGAAGAGGCTTTAGCTGGAGGTTGAAGCTACAGCTTTCTGCTAGAATCTGCACTTGGAGGAAGCTGCAGGTCACTGGCATAGGCTGTAGTTGGAGCTTGAGGCATCAGCTGTTGGCAAGACTCTGCAGGTGGAGGAAGCTGCAGGTTGCTGGCAGAGGATTTAGGTGCAGGTTGCTGGAAGAGGCTTTAGGTGGAGGTGGAGGTTGAGGCCTCAGCTGTCGGCCAGAATCTGCAGGTGGTGGAAGCTGAAGTGTGCTGGAAGAGGCTATAGCTGGAGCTTGAGGCTTCAGCTCTCTGCCAGAACCTGTGGGTGGAGGAAGCTGCAGGTTGCTGGCAGAGGCTTTAGGTGGAGGTTGAAGGTGCAGCTCTCTGCTAAAATCTCCACTTGGAAGTAGCTGCAGGTCACTGGCATAGGCTGAAGGTGGAGATGAGGCAGCACCTGTTCAGCCAGACTCTGCAGGTGGAGGAAGCTGCAGGTTGCTGACAGAGGCTTTAGGTGGAGGTTGAAGCCGGAGCTTTCTGCTGGAATCTAAAGGTGGAGGACCCTGCAAGTTGCCGGAAGGGGTTTTAGGCAGAAGATGGAAGCACATGTAGATGGAGGAATTAATTGCAGCTCTCTGCAAGAATGTGCAGGTAGAGGCGGTTGCTGCAGGTTGCTGGAAGGGACTGAAGGTGGAGGTTGAGGCCTCCGCTGTCTACAAGAATCTGCAGGTGGAGGCGGTGGCTGAAAGTGGAGCACATGTTTGCAGCTGTCTGCTGTCTGCAGGTGGAGGCTAGAACAGCAGATGGCTGATGTAGTTAGAAGTCAGAGGATTGAGGTGGAGGTGGATGGAGGAGACTGCAGGTGCAGGCAGCTGGCAGATGATTCCGGTGACTGGATTAAAGACTTTTCTGACAGAGGCTGGATTCACTGATGTGGAAAAAGCCCAGTTCCGTTTTACCGTGAGATGCTTTTAGTTGAGTGAAGTGTGATGATGACTTCAGACTTCTATAATATTTACAGCTGTGTTTGATCTTATTTAACTATCATCATGTCTTTATTTTTTTGCAGTGCAGCTGTTACTTTCATGTCAGTTTGAGTTCTTAGCTCTGTTGTTTGGTGGATGTGTGGGACTTGGTTCTCCCGAAATATCAACATCAATAAGTGGAGGATTGACTCCAGCCCCGTAGGACATGTCCATGTGCACAAGTCCGTCTTCATTGGCTGATGTGGTAATCATGGGACGGGGCAGTCTCTCCCACAGCTTCTGCTTGATGCGTCGTCCCAGCTCTAAAGTGTACGGACGAAGTTGGCCATTCTTGTATCTACGAGGAGTGGAAGGAGCAGAAATGAAATGCATTAAAAAGCTTCGATATTGAAGTGCTGAGTGATAGATTTTGAAGTGATTCGACAAATGTGGTAATGATCTGACTGAGTCATGATTGTTGACACCGACGTACCTGAGCATGTCATCTACCACTTCATGGTAGATTTTCTGGTACTCTTCCACTGAGTGGTTGTGTATTCTCCGAGGGCTGTCATGGTTTACATCAGTGGAGCTTTGCTGGTTAGGAGCCCTGGAGGGCTTGAGGCTGGGGGGCTCATATGAGGCAGGTCAGCAGGTGGGACGGCGGACAGAGGCCTCTGGACCAAATTTGTCTTCCCTGGAGCTCCTCTTCCTCTTCTGGGAAAGGGTGGCAGCAGTAGCAGAGTGCTGGGGCCCCAGGGTTAAATTCAGCACCTGGGAAGGTCAGCAGCACATGAGAGGACGTCAGGCTCTGGCTGACTTCTTGCTTATTAACAGCACACTTTTGACAATTTGACAGGAGAAAAATCTGTACAAGATTAACTATAGAGGACTACTTTGTCAAAGACTCTTCTCATGTTCTGTCCATTTAAGTTTACCCCTAGCTGCAAGAAGAATTTCAGAATTTTTCTACACAGAATTGTTGAGCAGTGAATGAGTGAACCATTTGGCCAGTTCTTTAACGTTTTAATTCTGACATTTAACCTGGTCTGTCCTGCAGCAAGTGTCCATGCTGCAGGCTCAAAGGCTTCCCTGCACCGGCTGTCTGACATGCAGAGGTTCTCCTCGTTCTCCAGTAGCTATGGTCTCTCAGGTGGGCACATCACACTGCAACAACGCGCACATGTTGGAATGAGGCTCTGTACATGTATGCCAAAAGTAACAGGTGGCCTTTTATAGAGTGGATTTCATTTCACCATTCTTCTGCGACAATAAACAACAAAACAACGCTGCAAACCTTCCCCTAAAAAATGAGGGGAATTATGTTTTTCACAAGCATAGAGGTCTTTAAACTTTTCGGCCTGTGGAGCGCCGTCACTCCCTGATGTTTTTCCCCAAAACAAGGTAGAATTATTCAGCGAGGGGCCCAGGGCAAACGTGAGCTGCTGGGCCCCGATTAACTCCTGTTCCTCCCACTCGTTTTCCATAATAGAGGCTTGTTGTGTAACTTTTGTCAGTCTCAGTGAGTCTTGAGTTCTCGTCAGGGTGGAAAAAGTCCTCAGTAGAAGCGATAACTTTAAGGAAATCGTCCAGTGAATCTTGTGGAAAACTTTTCTTGACCGCTAGAGGTTCTGCTTGTTTATAAGTGATGCTCACATATAAATGATGCACCTGGAGACAAAACATAGCAACCACGGAATCCTCGGGGTCCATTGTGTACACATCTGTTTTTTTAAAGTCACATCTCACCTCTGTGATTTCAACTTTCATCCAATCAGACTGCAAAAGACCAAGTCCATATCTGACTATGAAGACATGTTCAGCTCTGACTGCGGCCTCTGTCTCATTGTCTGCTAGAAGTTTGGTTTCAGTCTTTATATGAGCAGCTTCTTAGCCATGCAGTCTTCTGCAAAGTTTTCACTTTTGGTGCTTGAATTCAAAGTCTCAAAATATTTGCAGTGGTGACATTATTGTGGCACGGAGTACACCTTTCAGACCCATGAAAGTATTTCTTCTGGTTTTACTAACAGAATATTTTCACTAGAAAAACTCATTAGATCGCCTACTTTTAATAATAAAAAAAAAAAGACAAACATTATTTCCGTGAACTATATGACATAATATTTGGAAAAACTATTTTAAAAATAAAACCAAATGAATATCTATTTTGGCTATTTTGGGTGGCTTGTCCCCTTCAGGTTGGTGGAGAGCTCCTGGCTCAAGTGGAGGAGTTTAAGTATCTTGGGGTCTTGTTCACGAGTGAGGGAAGGACGGAGCGGGAGATTGACAGGCAGATCGGTGCATCCTCTGCAGTGATGCGGTCGATGTACCGGTCTGTCGTGGTGAAGAAGGAGCTGAGCTGCAAGGCAAAGCTCTCTATTTACCAGTCGATCTACGTTCCTACTCTCACCTATGGTCATGAGCTTTGGGTCATGACCGAAAGGACAAGATCCCGGATAAAGGCGGCCGAAATGAGTTTCCTCTGCAGGGTGGCTGGGTGCTCCCTTAGAGATAGGGTGAGGAGCTCGGTCACTCAGGAGGCGCTCAGAGTAATGCCGCTGCTCCTCCACATCGAGAGGAGTCAGCTGAGGTGGCTCGGGCATCTGTCCCGGATGCCTCCTGGACGCCTCCCTGGGGAGGTGTTCCGGGCATGTCCAACCGGGAGGAGGTCCCGGGGAAGACCTAGGACACGCTGAAGGGACTATGTCTCTCGGCTGGCCTGGGAACGCCTCGGTATTCCCCCGGAAGAGCTCGAGGAAGTGTCTGGGGAGAGGGAAGTCTGGGCGTCTCTGCTTAGACTGCTGCCCCCGGATAAGCGGTAGAAAATGGATGGATGGATGGATGGAATATCTATTTTCCACTGAACTAAATGTCAGACTTCTATAACATCAGGCGGACGTGTATGAAATTCGGTTTTGACAATAAAAGCAAATTTGATAGTTTTGTTTGACAAAAATAAAAAGAATCTTTACCCAAATAAAACACAAAAGTCAACAATTTATTCTTTTTAATTAGGTAATTCATTGGCAGTGATGATAATAAAACATTATTAGGTTGGGGGGGTCCTGGGGTTCTGTGGCGTAGTGGAGCTGGTGTTGAGTGGGGCGAGGCAGTGGATGGATGGCCGGCGCGATGTTCTTCTGGTGGAGAGGTGGACAGGAGAACAAAGTGTTCAGTCTTCGTTTTAAATACGTGAAGCAAGTAAGTTGAACCAGTTTTGGCCTGCCGACGATCTGACGGAGACTGAAAGGAGAACCGGGGTCTAAATGCTGCAGCGTCTGATTGTGGAGAGGAGTCAGGTGTGTAACTGGTGAAGCAGGGGAAGCATGTGAATCTGAGGCACACACACACCCTCACACACACACACACACACACATAGAACAGAGGCAAGATCGTGACAGTGTAAGAAATAGTTTTGGTCTTCATCATTTTATCATTATATAACCAAACATGTTGCTTACATAGTGTCAAGTCATTTTCATGTCACCAGGCCTTTAAATGCTTATAATAATAATAATATAATAGTAATAAAAACACACGTTATACAGTCTGCTCCACTTTTATGTCAACAGTTCACAAATACAATGCACACACTTTGTTTACAGCACTTTACAATTACAATCTTGCTTTTCATCAAAGAAGTTCTGTTTTTCATTTCCTCAGTGCCATCGGGAGGTCAAACGTCAGGGACTTGTTGGGGTGGGCTTAAACCAGAGGGTTTTTTTTTCATCTTTGAAGCAAGTCATACTTTACTTTTACACTTTTAACCAAAACACTTTTCTGTTTTGTATGGTTGTTTGGACTGTAAAGTTAACACTTCAAGCTATGACTACCTTTCTTAAAGTCTGAGAGAGCGCCTTCAAGTTCCCTTACAGTATTTCTTCGTGGGAGCCTAGTTATAGCCTAGTTCCATTTTCTGTAAACTTTATTTAGATTTCGAGGAATGGGTGCAAAGTTACAGCTGACATCTCCTATTTTATCCCCATCCCTTCCAAGGTCAATACACAGCACATACATACATATATACGTATATACACATACATATAAATGTAGCAACCAATACACAAAGACGATGATAATATCTAAAGGGGGGAAACAGATACCTGTGCATGATAAGTATTCATATAGACTGAGTCAGACTACGAAAGTTTGCCATTTTGTTGTCTTGGCGCTATGGTTTTAGTAGAAAAAAAAGGAAACAGGGCACAGGGTTACTCTGCTATTGCAAGGGGAGGCTTAATTGAAGCAAAAGACAGAGTTTTTACGTCCCTTATAATTCCCCATGCACTGCTAACTGACACTGTGCAGGTGTCCCTTGATTGATCATTTGCGCCTGAATTAGAATATAAAAGGCGAGCAAGGAAAAGTGAGGAGACTGCATGCTGTCGGTCTCTTCACACCTCACACCCGCCTCTTCAAGAGACCCTTGGACAGTGGAGCAGATGTCTTGCTGTGGCTTGACCTCCACTCTCGCTGTCGCCGATCTCTGGCCGACTGCATTCTCCCTGGCCTCCTCTCTGTGATGGGGGCCTCTCTGTCCCTGCGCCGTCACACACTCGTCAGTTTGATTAAACGTGACCTTTCTTTTCAGCCCCTTTTATGGAGAAACGCTCCAGTTCTCAGCCTGGCTGAGGGTTTGCCACGTCCAAATCACTTGGAAATTTACAACTATATGATGAAATGTACATCAACCAAAAGATCAAACATTAGCTAGTTAACAATGGAACGAATGATTCCGCCATCCAGGGTAATAACCAGTTCAAAAGACAGGCCACAAACGAGTCATTAGACTATCGGGCAATACATGTCGTACGGACGTTGTTGACCAGCCCAGTCTCACGGCATTTCGTGACATAGTGACGGAATGTAATCTATTGATTCGTGTTCATGGACACGAATTTCCCTTTTTTTTCGTGTCACTCAGCACGACTTTCAATCTAATGTATTTCAATAGGAAGTGTCTTTTGTGCCTGCACCACGTTTTTCTTTCTGCTGCTCGGGAGAACACATGCTATATTGTTTATTTCTCATTTGTTGTTAATTTGTTTTTAACTTTAAGCGCTACATTACTCAACATTTAATCAGGCGATTTTAAACCTTGTTTTATTGCTTTATTTTCTGTAGGCTATTCCATTGTAAACCACTGTCAGTGGTTCCTTCCAGTGAAAATATAGTAAATATATTGTCCAGGTAAATTAACGAGACTGCCGAGTTGAGCTACGGCCATCACTTCTGGCATGTTGCTGTTTCTTTTCTGAGAAATACCGTTTTTCCATCGGTTTGGTGTGGCAAGTCTGACAGTAAATACTACAGTACCCATGAGCCTTATCGGTCCGTTACTA
>CM022476.1:2704513-2724396 GCA_011952105.1 Coreoperca whiteheadi | reverse complement strand
GCAGAGCGCAGGGACCTGGCAGGAACACAGGTCTGTGTTAGTGAAGATATGATGGGGCAGAACCAGTGGGGGTCTTGTAGGCCAGGAGCATCGCTTTGAACCTGATGTGGGCGCCAACAGGGAGCCAGTGTGACCTTATGAAGAGAGGGGTTACGGGCGCTCTCTGCGGTTCATTGAAGACCACTCTTGCCGCCGCGTTCTGGATCATCTGCAGAGGTTTGGTTGTGCGAGCAGGGAGTCCAGCCAGCAGCGCGTTGCAATAGTCCAGTTTGGACAAGACCAGAGCCTGGACTAGGACTTGTGTGGACGGCTCAGATAGGAAAGGTCTGATCTTCCTGATGTTGTAGAGGATGGATCTGCAGGACCGGGTTGTGCTGGCGACATGAGTTGTGAAGTTTAACATTTATTTTAGCTCATCTGTGAGTCTCATTTGTGTGTGTTTGTCTCAGGGCAGCAGTACAGCGAGGAGTTTGGAAAAGTCAGCATCTTGAAGAAGGTTCCTGTCATGAAGGACGGAAGTTTCATTCTGACAGAAAGGTACAACGATGGTTTGGGTTCGGGGCTGACGTCCTTACATCTACAAATAATGACAGCAAGTGTCTGGGGAATCTGATCAGTCCTTCTGTTCATATTTTAGACTTCACCAAGTAAGTTATGATGGAAACCTGCGAGGACGAGTTTGTTGAGCTCTGTCAAAGGCTGCTGTCATCATTTTAAGGGTCGCTTCACCCAAATTACCAAAACGTAATCTTCCACTTCCACCCTGGGTGGAGCTAGCCACGCAGATAGTCCTGGTTTTACCTGCCGAGATATTTAAATCTCCTAACAAGCCAAGTGGGTTCATAAGGCTGTGCAGCCTGTACATCGCCCCCAAAACAAGTAAATTACAAATGTGCTACTCTCTAAACTGTCTCTTTAAGGACTCTTTAAAGTAGTTAAACAGTTTCTGTGAAAAAATAAGTTAAAAAAATTGACTAGCTTTTGAAGAGGCTATTATTCAGTTGTTTGTTGATTCCTTTTGTTGCCATTTAATGTCTTTATTAGGTAGCAATAGTGGAGAGAAGACAGGAAGTGAGGGAGAGACAGTTAGTCCCCAGCGGTATTCAGACTGCGACGTTGTAGTTTGTGATCTGCATCTTCACCTCTAAGCCACAGTTCATCAGCTCATATGCAGTAAAGCAGTTCGCCTGGCAGCACCTGTCTCACCTCATCCGTAAATATGTATTTGTGTTTCATGTTTTCTGCGGTCAGAACATTCGCTTGTCCCTCTGCGTTTCATCACGCTGTCCGTCTGTGTTGCAGCAATGCGATCCTGAAGTACCTGGTGCAGAAATATCCGTCGTCAGTGGCAGATCACTGGTATCCAGCTGACCTGCAGCAGCGAGCTCGTGTTAATGAGTACCTGTCCTGGCAGCACATGAACCTCAGAGCTCACGGCTCAAAGGTCTTCCTGCTCAGGGTACGAGTCCCAGATCAACCCGGCGTACCCTCACCTGACCTTCTTCAGTACACACGTTTCAACAGTTCAAACAGACGTTCATTTGTTTGTTTAGTTCCTTTTTGGAGCAATGGAATTTTTAGTTGTATAATAATTGATTGCGTCCTCTTACAATTATTGTTACATTAATGTGTACTTTATGTACTAAATCGATACTTAAAGGTGGGGGGTGTAATTCTGCAAGTAATGTGACTAATGTTAGCTACTGTGGGTTGAGGGTAGTTGCTGCTGTGAAGCTATAACAGCCAAAAAGGGCGAGACGTTTTCCCAGAGCAGCACAGTGGCTCCAGACAGCGACACTCACAGCGCTCCTGCAGCTACAGCTGACATCACAACAACGGCAGATTTTGGCAAACTAGAAAGGAAGCCGAACGCCCGCGGGCGAGTCATTTAACGTCACCTGTCACACAGATCATGGCTGGAATAGTGTTGTGAGGCTTGGTCCGAGCCACTTTGTTTGTTTCCCATTTACGGAGCCAGGCATAATTTGCAGCAGTCACATGGGAAAGAGATGCTGCTGCTGCTGCTGGTGGTGCTACCGAAGTCTGTCTCTCTGGACAGGTCATGTTTCCTGTCATCATGGGCTCTGAGGTCCCGAAGGAGAAGATGGACAATGCTCTCGAGGATCTGAATCAGTCGCTCGACCTGCTGGAGGAGAAGTTCCTGCAGAACAAACCGTTCATCATCGGCAACAAAATCTCTCTGGCTGATGTGGTGGCCGTAGTTGATATCATGCAGGTAATAATACGACTATTTCTACTACGACTACTGGTAACTAAATGTAAGTAAGTGTACGTTATTATTTAATAAGCACATGCAACCTGCGTTACCTGGAACTACAACTACTGCGACTACTGCAGGATTTTGACTGCTTTCTAAGACTAACTACACCGAACGCCACCAGCCCTGTAAAACTTCCTAATGTAACTACTGTAATGTAAAGCGGTGTGATTTAGGCTAACCTTAAAAGGCAACAGTTTTTTCCAAAGATTGAGTTGCGCCATGTGAAACGTAGGTTCCAGCATATGTGGAGTTTGACCCACACAAGAGAATAAGTGGTAAGAGATCTTGATCAGAGGTGTAGACGGTGCAACTGTCTGATTCTCGGATTCTCGAGGTACACCGCCGCGTTGTGTAACCCCACACTGTGCCAGACTCGCAGCCTCCGCTCGTATAAACTCAAACCTAACCCTAACCCTAACTCCTGACCCATCGAGTCTACAGTTCAGTCCTGTTTTCTGCATCTTAAGAAACGCTTGTCTCCACCAAAACCATGGAAACTGTTATTCAGGCTGTCATCACCTGTCGACTACACTATTGGAAC
The DNA here is from genome assembly GCA_011952105.1 of Coreoperca whiteheadi. NCBI lineage: Eukaryota > Metazoa > Chordata > Actinopteri > Centrarchiformes > Sinipercidae > Coreoperca > Coreoperca whiteheadi. The sequence goes on along the minus strand of CM022476.1, from coordinate 2,721,574 downwards.
TCTCTGGTATCTGCAAAAAAAAAATCTCTATCCCGTTAACAGGTGATTCAAAACTCAGCTTCCAGGGTTTTAACTGGAACTACAAGAAACAAGACCACAGTTCACATCCTGGCATTTACCGCTAACTGATGACAGCATGTTCCCGGTTAGCTTTAAGACCCTGAGTGGCGTCACCCCAAGTTATATGTCTAACCTTTTTAGTGCCTTTTGTTCCCCTGAGAGCCTCAGATGTCTCTCTGCTCGTCGTTCCAAGACCTAGACTTTGACACAAAGGACATCGGGCCTTTGCTGTCAGAGCTCAAGGCTTTTCATTGATTTATGGATTTTTTAATTTTTTATTGTTCTAACAAAGTTTTATCTGTTCTGTTTTGTGAGTTGTTTTGAGTTGTCAAATTGTAAAGCACTTTGCATCTGTGTTTCTGAATTGGGCTACATAAATAAAACGTATTATTATTATTGCTCTGATTTATAAATCAGGGCCTCTGACGCTCTTTAACTCGTCCATTCTCGTTTAATCGGCCTCTTGTGGGTCTCCCAACGTCGTGGAAGTGCAGCATAATATATTAATTTTTATAATACGTATATTGCTGTAACCTGAACGTTAAGTCATTAAGTCTATTGTAGTTTTTTAGCCACTAGGCCACCAGACACTCTCAGTTTTGTTATTTTAGAAACCTCAAAGTATTGTTGTGAAAAATAGGGCCGTTATTACGGGATATGTACAACCCAGAATTAGGTTCAGGGAGCTCAGAATGGATCATGATGATATATCTAAGACCTATGTCATTTGCATTTATATGAAAAATATATCTGACGAACATCAGTTCATTAGTCTAAATTCTGACGCCCCTGTCTGCACGTTCAGTGACTCCACGAGGGATCCCGGGCTTTTAGACTTCTCACGTACGTGTGATTGTACTTTAATTTCCATGTAACCGCAGTATTGTCTTTTGTGTGTTCGGTGTGTGTGCTTGGCAGCCCGTTGGATCCAGCCTGGATGTGTTCGAAGGCCGGACGAAGCTGATCGCCTGGAGAGAGCGAGTGAAGAAGGAGCTCGGCGAAAAGCTGTTCGACGAGTGCCACGAGCTGATCATGAAGGCGGGCAGCCTGTCGCAGAAGATGCAGAACAGCAAAGATCTGGAGCTGCTCAAACCAAAGTTTCAGAAGATTTTCATCTGAAGAAGGTTCCGTGCTCAGACTCGACTGTCATGTGATCTCAAGAATGATCTTCATTTTTCACGTCATGGTCGTACGGTGATTTACTTTTGTAATGAAGTACTGAGAAAGCGTTTAACCAGCTTCCAGTTATAAAAATGTTTGGAAAACTGTGCAGCTGTGTGTAAAATCCTTTACTGTGTTTATTTGATTTAGGTAAAGACTGCTGTCGAGTCTCTGCCTGCAGACATGAAAAGTAATTTGATTTGCCAACAAAATAATCTTAATTTTTAATAAAATGCAGTAAAATGTGACACAAATATCTCTAAATTCACAAAAGAAAAACTGCGAAGCTCAGCTGGAAATACTCAGTGAGTAAAAGAGTTCTTAATAAACGACAACTCATTGTGTATTTCTGTGCTGCTGAGCTGTTTTGAAAGAATGCACATTTATGATCCCATTACCACAAATATTAATGATCAAAATGACATATAAAAACTGACCGTGTCCGCTGTTTGATATATTTCGTCAACCTATAAAACTGCTTTCTGAAATGCAGTTTGTAGATAAACAGAAGGTTATCTGACTTTCAAATGGATGCAAAAAAAAAATCATGCTGGAGTGAAGGTGAGAATACAAACGGACATTTTAAAGGTCATTATCACGCTCCTCGTGACGATGTGTGCACTCAAAGTTACAGCCAACGCATTTATTAGTCAAGTAACTATTGTGCAAAAATAGCCCCTTTCAGAGTATTTTCCTTTGCCGATACATAAGTGGCATAAAAGGGGAAATACTCAGGGAAAGTACAAGTTCACCAAAGTTGCACTGAAGTAAAGCACTTGAGCAGATGTCCTCAGACACGTCCCAGCTCTGCGCACATGACCGCTGCAGAGACGGGGTCATTGTCTTCTCACTGGACAGATTGTCCGAGCTGGTCAGTGTTCCTCACAGCGGTCCGCTTTGTCCTGCCGGGACACAAGAGGCTCTTTATCTGCCAGCAGAGTCAGAAGAAGAAGAAGAAGAAGAAAAAAAAGAAGGCCATAGTGGAATGCCAGAATTTTTGGTTTAGTTTCCAAACAGGACGTGCTCTCAACTGTTTGTGCACGTGGACAGATTTCTCAGTCATGTTCTCACCTGCGCGCACGGCGAGCAAATCCTTCCAGGATGAGTCTGAACCGGTTTGAAGTGACTGATTGTGACTGTAGTTCAGACAATGCTGACATCTAGTGAATGTTTTAAGCAGTAATATACTGTGTTTGGTGTCCTCACTTGCTACAAAAACTCTGTGTTAATCCCCTTTTCGGGCTGCAACTAATGACTCTAACCATAGTTTTGTTGTGATCAATCAGTCAATCTGTACAATGTCAAGAAAAAAAAGGTGAAAACTGCCCATCACAGTTACCCAGAGCCTGAGGTGACGTCTTTGTTTTTAATATATTCTGCTTACTTTAATAGAAAAGAGAGAAAAGCAGAAAATCCTCACAGTGGAGAAGCTGGAACCAGAGACTGTCTGGCTTTTTTCTTTCCTAAATAACGTAAAACAATCAATCGATTACCAAAACCGCACTAACTCCTAACATTTCACAACTAGCATTTTACCAACAACTTGTTTTGTTTTGTTTTTTGAAAGAGCATAACTTCTTCTCATTCGATTTGTCCTGTTCTGGCGGCAGCGGCAGTCTACTTGCCTTTGACTTAGACCTGGATCAGTGACAATCCTGGGACCGCCACAGACGTTACATACAGGGCTGGGCTACCAACCGGGCAAGCGGGCAACTGACCCAGGTTCAGCGCATGTCACTAAGTTGCACCCTAATTATTGCACCATGTATTTTGTACAGACTGTAAAGCCCTTTGAGGCAAATTTTATAAATAAAATGGACCTGAACATTAAGCTACAGTGGGTGCGTTTACATGCGCACTAGAATCCTGATTTTGATCCGGTTTTTGGGGTCTCCCTGTCATCTGCTGAGCATGTAAACATCGTATCCTGGTTTCAGAAACTTGGGGAAAACCGTATACCGTGTTTTTTGAGAAACCTGGATATGCTGCCTGGCGTAGGAACCAGGATGCGGTGGCATGTAAACACCTGGTCCAGGTTTCTGAGCAGGCTTTGTTGGTGCAGATCATAGTGGCTGAGGCGGGGAGAGACGCACGAGCAGAGGCCTGGATACTGTTCGTGTACGCAACGGTATCAAGGTTTATCCAGAATATGATCAAAAGCAGGATTTAGGACTCAGAACCAGGACGATCGTGCGCATGTAAACACGGTCAGTATGAACTGAGGTGGGTCCATTATCCCCTCATCTCGTGGCCCTGCCTTAAAATCTAGCTTGAAGAGCTTTATTTAGTTTGTGTTGTGCTCTCATGGTGCATATTATCTAAAAAAAAAAAGCAAATAGAGTCTTAATTAAACCAGACTTGAGTCCCAACATCAGATTTTCTTTCAAAACGTCACGGAAACAAAGACGTATTAATGTGCTCGCACGGAATGTCACTCTGAACTCATTGCTGTTTGGGAACCTTTATGGTTTTATTTGATCTTTTCTTCTTGTTGCTGTGTATTTGTGACACTTTTCGTTTTTGTCCTCATTGTACAGGCTGCTGTCAGCTGCTCTTTCACACCTACAGTCGTTTCACTTCATTTCCGCATTTGGCTTATTTTTCTTGTTTTAGTGATGAAATTGATGTGTGTGTGTGTGTGTGTGTGTGTGTGTGTGTGTTGCAGCTGCAGTGATGATGATGATGATGATGATGATGATGATGATGGAAGTGGGAGCAGCCGCAGGAGTCTGGACATGTGACCCTCCACACAGGAAGAAGAGTCAAGAAATGAGTCAGAGATTCTTCCACAGAGACAATCGGACTGAAGAAAACCACCCCTGAAACCCGACCGGCGGCAGCATGCCGGGCTGCGGGGCTCTCGGTCTGTGTCAGTATGAAACCAACAAGCTGGTCCGGATCCAGAGCGTCCGGCTCGGCTCCCTGAAGTGGAGTCTGAACGGGTTCATCCTGCTGTTTATCTGGTGAGTGAACGCGTGAACACGTGTCGGCCCCCGCGTCCCTCCGCGCGCTCGGGGAGCGGCTGCTTCCTGATGACTCGGGTCCGCGAGTCCCGCGAAGTCCCGTTTGACCACCGGCTGCCATGTTGCATGTCCCCCCCCCCCCCGGCCCCCCGAGGACCGAGTAGCCGTGGACACGCTGAGTGGTCACTTACACGGCTGTTGATTCTGTTCAAATGAGGATATGTAACGCAAACAAGTCTTTCAAATGCATTTTAAGAAATTAGTCCCCCCCCCACTATGAGATGGATTCATTCATAGTGTGTGTGTGTGTGTGTGTGGGGGGGGGGGGGGTTGTTTTGTTTTTTTCTATTTAGTTTAAGTACTTTTAAAATGTTACTCCAGTGATTCAGATCAGCTGCCCAGAGCCGCAACGGGTTAGCGTCGACTAGTCGATCCACAGACAGTTAATCGGCAACTATTTTGAGAATCAATTAATCATTTAAGAATTTAAAGTTTATTTAATTTAAAGAGTTTAAACTCTTTCGAGAAAAAAAAAAAAAAAAGCTCAAAAATGACCCGTTTGCCGCTATTTAAATGTGAGGATTTGCTGTTTTTATATCATCGTTAAATAAATATCTTTGGGTTTTGGACTAAATAAGACTTTTAAAGATGTGTCGGGCTTTTTCCACTTTTTATTTTTCTAACATTTTACAGACCAAATGACTAATTGAGACAATGGGCTACAGACTAATTGACAGTTGCAGCCCTGAACCTGAATTTCTGTGCCTAATATTGGTCAACCTACCGTGAAAGAACAGCAACGGCTTTATCGCGTCGTTCCTCCGACCCTCCCTGCCTGCGGAAATGCCCACGTCTGTCAAACGTCACACTTTCAGTCAGTAACTCGGGCGAGTTGTTAAACGGGCCGGGATGACGTCAGGAGGGTCGTTTTCTCAGACTCCACAGCGGACGCGACACAACCCCGGTCACAGGTCGACTCGTACTCCCAGACCGACCTTCATGTGTAAAATCTGGGGTTTCACTTTGCAGCGTCGTGATGCTGTGGAACAGGAAGTACCAGGAGTTCGACCTGGTGGTGAGTTCTGTCACCGCCAAGGTGAAGGGCGTGGCTCAGACCCGCCTGCCCGGGGACGTGGTCTGGGATGTGGTGGACTACAGCGGGCCCTCGCAGGTAGGAGCTCGGTCCCCGGTGGGTCCTCGGTCCTCGGGGGTCTTCGGCAAAGAGGAGAGCTCTAAAGATGTGTTTTTGTTTTTTGTTTTTCTTGTTTCTTTTTAGGACAAAAACTCTTTCTTTGTGGTGACCAACGTCATTGTGACAGCGAATCAGAAGCAGGGAAAATGCCCAGAGGTGCTCTTTCATCATCGTCGTCATCATTATTATTAATAACATTATTGTTTTATCAGTGGAAGTAGTGTGACGTTAACGGAGATCCGCCAGGTCTGCGACAGCTGTGGTAATGGTACGACGAGTTGGGGGAACGGTTAGCAAAACGTTCTTATTTTGCAGCAGTGTTTATATTCCAGGTTCCCCTCAAAGGCAGATTGTGTCGGACCGACAAGGACTGTGAGAAAGGAGACTGGGATCACAAGAGTCATGGTACAGTATCCGCTCCTTCAGTACACTAACATGCACGCAGGAAACCAGGTTGTACTGTTAGGGCTGCACAGTTCTTCGACACACTGCCCAAACTGCAGAAGCTGCCGTTGTGTGACGAAGGGAAAGTTTGACAAAACAGCAGCGTGTCACTGCGAAATGTATTTATTAAGCGCCTTTAAAACAACCACTGTTGACCACAATGCTGAACGGGATAAAATACCCAATAATCAAACTTAAAAGTTAATAACGTGCATAAAAGAAAACCACAAACCTAACGAAAGAAGCGCAGCACAATCTTCTATTGCTTCTTTTTAAACCTTTTTAAAAACGAGCAGCAAAATCTTAAAATCAATCCCGACGCGGACAATAACGTGCTGCAGCGCTGCCCCGGCCTGCAGATCTTGTTCTCCGGATGTAAGGGAAAACCTGTTTGTTCGGCACAGACCCCAACAAATGTCACATCGTCAGGATTTTAATTTAATAAAAACATTTTTTCTCCAGTGAAAATTAAGCTTGTGACGGAAAATTGATCATTCCCACTAATCGTAGTATCTGTCAAAATAATCGCAATATGATCCTGGGCCCTGCTCTTTCAGCTGTGACCAGCATGCTGTTATCAGGCTGAAATAATCCCGTTTCCGCTCGTCCAGCTAATTTGGCTCTTTTTGAAAGCAGTTTCGAGGACTGATTTGTTTAAACCTGGGCGACATTATCGTGATCAACAGCGTGCTCTTATTTTGAAATGCAGGCACAGTGAGAGAGCTGAAACCATGATCAGCGTTCATATTATTGGCTGAGTGCCGATCATGTGATCGCAGGCGCGTGAGGTAGGTTGTGTCGGGAACCCTCCCCAGCATGCACTGGGGCGTGAGTCTCGTTTTCCCGCGCGGTTTCAGATGTCACTTTGTTCCACAGTGGGCTGCAAGTGACGTTGGTGCGTGATTGGTCGGGTTTTCTGTGGCGGACGTGACTTTTAAGTGATGATCTTGAACCTGCTTTGAAAATGAAACCGTCCTAAAATCTCTCTTTTTTTTTTTTCTTTTAAAAAGCAGCTTTAAATGCACGAACAATTAGAGTGATGCAACGGAGTCTTTTGAGTTGAGTTCACCGGGAAACGTCTCTGTCGTGATCCAGCTAACGTTAACTGCCCGTGCGCGGCGATTTTTGGCAGGTTTGAGCTTAACGACAACAGTTCCAGATCAGTTTTAAAGAAGCAAAACAATCCAAGACTCACGTTGAAGCATCAATATTCTAATCTGGGTAACTTTGGTTGTCCACGTACGAGGAACGGGGCCCATTGCTGACTTATTTCAACTGTATTGGTGATGCAAGTCAAATATTTAGCCGTGCAAACCACCTCATTTAGACTTGTAGGTGCTACTTTGTTAGTTTTTAGTTTTGAATGGAGTTTAAATGGAGTGATTTTTGAATGGGAGACTCCGCTCACTACTCTGCTGTCACTAGGTGGGTTGGTACCAGTTGACACCGGTTTCCACAAGAAGCAGAGGAATTTATCGGTCAGCTGTTACAGTTGCAGCTTCAGCCCCCGTAGTACTGAAGTTTGGGTGACGGTCGAGCTGCCGCCACTGTTCGCAACTCATCAGCCGCCTGCCGAACACAAACCTGCAGCTTTTCAAACCGAATCATCGCACTGTTTTTTTTTTTGTTTGTTTTTTCCTTCTTCAAAGGGATTCAGACGGGATCGTGTGTGAGGTTTGATGTGTTGAAGAAAACCTGCGAGGTGTCCGCGTGGTGTCCGATCGAAACCAAGACGAGCCCCCCGAGGTAAACCCTACCGCTTCGTTCGTATGAGTTTAGTTTTATTTTTTTTGAGGGGGTTTTGGCCACTTGGGGGCAGCGGAAACAAGTTGGGGACACGACCCATGTCCTCACCTCTTAAGCTGACATGTTGAACCTGTTAGCAAACCGTCGCTTATTCCCACGTCCAGCAGTCCCAGAGCAGCACGATGAATCACGTGGCGTCGCGTTTGTGTCGCCTGGGGAACGTCCAGTCCCGTCTCCTCTCTCTGGTCGCTCTGCGTCCGGTCCCCACCGACTCCCGGGGGGCATATCGGGCCCTCTGGCGGCTGAGCGCCCCGCTGCGTTCGCCAGCTGCCCGCTAACCGTGTCTGCCTGCTGTTCGCGGCTGGGCGGCTCGCGTGTGCGCTGGCTTTTTAGAGCTTTTCCACTGAGGACAGCCGCCCGCTGCAGCTGAGAGCCGTGAGAGTGAAGCAGATCGGGACAGCTGCGCGCCGCTGTTGTTCATGTCTTAAAAACGCGCGCGCATTCCTTTCCTCATGAAACATTTGCAACGCTTATTTAAAAAAAGAAAGTATTTTTAATCCAGCATTGTTTACATCCGTCCTCACTAACCCTGAGGGTCTAAGGACGGGGGGTGGCGTCTGCTGCACGGATTGTAAAGCCCCTTGAGGCGGATTTGTGATATTGCGCTATAAAAATACAATTGACTTGGCTTTACTAAGCTTTCTGTCCTCCTCCTTACCTTGTGCTGGCGCTTGGCAGCATATCCGTTGATCAGTGGGACACCATTGGTAGGAGACTGTGTTTGATAAACAGAACGGGGAAGCAGCTTCAGTTTCATACCAAGACGTTTACATGTTTTACTTGTTCTATACCAAGAGGAAATAAAGCGTCGCACGTCGATCAGACCGCGACTTTAGCGCGTCGCTCTCGGTTAAGGTGCTCCTGCAGATGAGTCCCTGCCGCCCTCGATTCATTTCGGACATACTCGAGTTGTTGCGAGCGGCTCCTCCTTTTTTCTCTCGCGCGTTGTATTGTGGGACAGTACACGGTTGTTGTTTTTTTTTTTTTTTTAAGCATCTCGTCCACTGTGAACACTGCTGTGTTTGTTCAGCCATTGATTGGAACTAGTATTCGGTGTTGTCTGTTTCTGTTTATTAAAATGCACTGTGTTGACAGTTCTACATTCCCCCACGATGCAGGCCTGCTCTGCTGGCAGCAGCTGAGAACTTCACAGTCCTCATCAAAAACAACATCAGGTTCCCTGCGTTCAACTTCATCCGGTGAGAGACGGCTTTATGACTGAGGCCACAAACCTCTGATGGTGTTTTGAAACTGTTTCCTAACCTTGTGCGCGGCGGCTGTGTGTGTGTGTGTGTGTGTGTGTGTGTGTGTGTGTGTGGCAACAGCTTTCACATCAGTGGTGGCGGAGCGAACATCAAATCCTTTCGCCCCGTTAACTTCTGGTTTATCTGCTGTTTTGCAAGCAACAGTTATATAGAACAGAAGGGGCGGTGTCTTTTTCGGGATTCGCCACGTTTTATCGTATCACATTTGCACCTTATCATGGCGCAAATGAGCCAAGTATTCCTTGACTTTCTGCGAGCATTTGGTCATTTATTTATTTTTATTTCTCTTGTTCTACAGAAGGAACATCCTCCCACAGATGAACGACGCCTACCTGCGGAGCTGTCAGAGAGGAAACGACTCGCTGTGTCCCATCTTCAGGCTGGGAGACATCGTTCGAGAGGCCGGAGAACGGTTCTCTGAAATGGCAGTAGAGGTGGAGTGACGTGTTCGAATGTTTCTCACAACCCGGGTCGCGTTTTTGTCCCTCTGGCCACCACTCTGTTTTAATAACGTTTGTCAGACTAACTTCACTGCTGAAATCTCAGGGTGCAGCATCGTTGCGAGACCAGAGCGGTTTCTGTTTTGTTTTTTGTTTTTTTTTGGGGGGGGGGGGTTTCCTTCGGTGAGCCAAGTAAAGTTGAAGTGAAACAAAACAAGGAAGTGTTTCCACAGCAAACTTTCTTCAGCATAACGGAAGGTACTAAAAATAAGTCTTTTTCCCAAGAAGAAAGCCTCATTTTTGCTACGACAGTTAAGTAGCTGATGTTTCTTCACTGTAAAAGTCTTTATGGAATCGTTTTATGGTCCTTTTTTTAAGTATTATTTTCTTTAAAACTAAGTGGAAAAAACAATAATATTTCTTCCTCCTGCCAGTGAAAATCAACTGGTTTCATTTTTCTTGGCATTTTTTTATTGCAGCCATCTACCTACACGTTGAAATACTCGTGTTGTGCTGCGTCGGCAGAGTTTTCTTACTTGTTGTAAGAAAATAAGGCTTCAAGGACTGTTCTAGACCGACGGGACTGGAAAAGATGCAGATCTTATATTTCCATTGAGTCATCTAGCAGACGCTTTTGTCCAAAGCGACTTACATATGAGGAAGACAGTGGAAGCAATTATAACAACACAAGGTAACAAAAAGCATCAGTGCATCAGAAACTAGTCCGTTAAATCCCATCACAGGATACAAAGCTGAGGATAGGAAGTTTTATTTAATTATTTTTTTTATGAAAAGAGGTAGAAGTAGAAGTCAGTGATGGTCAGTCAGGTGTTGGTGGAAGAGATGCGTCTTCAGGAGCTTTTTAAGGGCGGCTACAGAACCTGCTGATCTTGTAGCAGCAGGCAGATCATTCCACCAATGAGGAACGGATCCAGAGAAGCTGCTCCAGAGGGATCCTGTTCCTCGTTGCCATGGTACCACCAGACGCTGTTGGTCTGCAGAGCGCAGGGACCTGGCAGGACCACAGGTCTGTGTTAGTGAAGATATGATGGAGCAGAACCAGTGGGGGTCTCGTAGGCCAGGAGCATCGCTTTGAACCTGATGACAGCAGGGAGCCAGTGGGACCTGATGAAGAGAGGGGTTACGGCGCTCTCTGCGGTTCATTGAAGACCACTCTTGCCGCCACGTTCTGGATCATCTGCAGAGGTTTGGTTGTGCAAGCAGGGAGTCCAGCCAGCAGCACGTTACAATAGTCCAGTTTGGGCAAGACAAGAGCCTGGACTAGGACTTGTGTGGACGGCTCAGATAGGAAAGGTCTGATCTTCCTGATGTTGAAGGGGATGAATCTAACTTCCCAGCGTTCATCTACCTTTTTGTAAATGAAAAGAAGAAAAGCCAGAGCCTCTCAAACTTTAGCTTCACAATTTTTAAATGTCTTCTTACAACTATAGGTAGAATTCCTATAGGATGGGAGGAAATTATTCCATGGCTTCATATAAACTGAAACTCCAGTTTTACTTGGCAGCCGTCCACCCTCAGTTTGAGCAAAGACCCACAGTGGAGGAAGTATTCAGATCCTTCGCTTACATAAAGGGAACTATAGGCTACAACACTGTAGAGATACTCCATTACTCCGAGTCCTGCATTGAAAATGTTAAAGTATTATCAGCAAAATGTACTTCAAGTATTGACAGTAAAAGCATTAAATGCAGCAAGTAATCCCCTGAGTGTTGCAGAATTAAATATCACATTAATGGCTTATTATTATTACAAGTAATATTTTACTGTTGTAGTCGATGTGGATATAGTTAATGATTTTATAGGTTTTTAAGTTGTTTAATCTGTCAAATACATGTAGTGGAATTAAAAAGTACAATATTTCCATCTGAATTTAGTGGAGTAGAAGTACATTAACGAACACATGAATCCATCAGTCCTTATAATCCAGTCATATGATATACATATGATTCTGAAATGGGCCCTTCTGCATCACGAGGAGTTTTACTTTTGGTACTTTAAGTATATTTTAAATGCTGAACTTTGACTTGGAACGGAGTATTTCCACACTGTTGTATTGCCACTTTGACTTAAGGAGAAGATCTGAGTGCTTCTTCCGCCCCTGGAGTCGTGTTTCCCGGCTCACCGGCTCCTTCGCCGTCCGCGAGGTTTTGTGGTTAACAATCGGCCCCCCTCTCTGTCGCCCACAGGGGGGCGTCATCGGCATCCTGATCAAATGGGACTGCAACCTGGACCGGCTCATGCAGCGCTGCCTGCCCACCTACTCCTTCAGACGGCTGGACGAGAAGGAGAGCAACAAGACGCTCTACCCGGGCCTCAACTTCCGGTGAGCGAGGGTCAAAGGTCAGGTACAGGTGTACAGGTGTTGCGGTCCGGCGTGCACGTTCCTGATCCCCGGACAGTCGGGGCCATTATGGGAGCTTTGGTTTTATTCAGACGGCGGTTTGTGCTGCGAGCGTGATGGTCCGTAACGCTTTGAATTCACATGAAAACGATTAAGGGCGTCAGCCTTTCCCCAGTTGTATTTCTGTTGGCATGGAAACCACATTTAGACCGTCAAGAGAGGAAGGGGAAATCTGGCTCCTGAAGATTAAGTAATAAACCACGGCAGGTTTTTAGGTCCGTTCTGTAGCTGTGGTTGAGGGGGACAATGACTGGCCGATTATGGGATGTGTAATAACAGGTGAGCATATCCGTCGGATGTTTCTTTCCTAACCAGTGAAAACGCTGTGTGACCGGACTATTTATACAGTTTACGCTTAATGACGGAGGCCGGATAAGTGATCTGAGTGAAGAAACTGTGCACATGTTGGTTTTTAACTTCAGATCACCCGGCTTCACGTCAAGCTGCAGTGTTTTTATTCATCGTCTCTGCTGTCCTCTGATCAGGTACGCAAAGTACAACACAGTGAACGGCGTGGAGGAGCGAACGCTGTACAAAGCCTTCGGGATCAGGTTTGAGGTCATGGTGTTCGGACAGGTGGGACTGACCCCCTTTCTTCTTTACTTTCTCTGTGTTTCCAGCACAGTGTTGGTTCATTTAGTTTTGTTATTCTGTTAGCATTTTTTCCTCCCGCTACATCGCGGCTGCGTGCGGTCACAAGTGCAACCAGCTAGATTTTGGAAGGAGGAGAAACATAACGGCACTGACCTCCTGTGGGTCGCCCAGCATGTGGCGTGGCGTGGCGTGGCGTGTTGTACTTGTGACCAAACCGAAGGCAAAAGTCAGACAGAAAAATCCGTCCTGATAATCCGCCCCCAGCGAACACCAATATACCATATACTGTGGTGGTATATTTGATAGGTTCTTGTATATTCCTAATGTCTTTTTTTTCTATTTTTGCCCTTTTTAATAGAGGCATGCTTTGTCCCCCATATGGGCGTGTCAGACTGTCGTTCAGCTCTGCTCTGATTGGTCCAGCCAGAGAGTAGATTGACTCTCAGCCGCCTGAGTGATGACTGCGTTTGGTGCCCGGTTACAGTTAAACTAGCTGGGAGCTGATTATCAGCACCGTGTGCAGATCTTTTGTCTGTCTTTTGCCTTCAGATTGTTTTTTTGATCCAGCACCTGTAGAAGTTTTTGTTTTTTTGGATGTGCTACACTCTTTGTCCTTGTGAAAAGCATGTTGTCACCACTAGGGGGCAGTGCAAGGCCGGAGCATTAGACCGGGTGCAGTAAGTCTTTTAAATGTGCAATTTGTTAGACTTAATATCTTTACACTTCAAATTGTTGGGCTTTGTGAAATTCCATAATGTATATTTCCTAGATTAGGCATCTGTTTGTTGTTGTGGTTGAGGGGAGATTGTCCAAGATGCCATATCTGATCAAATAAAATATAATTACTGATCGCCAAATATCTTTGTCCATGCCCTCTTTGCACGCAGGAAACCATCGCCTCAGTATTCCTATGTTTTTGTCTAGAACTCTGAAGGACAATGTGGGGAAATTAAAACCAAACGAGTGACCGTTTGATCTGTTTTCCAGGCGGGAAGGTTCAGCTTCATCCAGCTCATCATCTACATCGGGTCGACGCTGTCGTACTACGCTCTGGTGAGAGGCCACACAGTGGAAACGACGATTTCTAAAAACTCCGGCCAAAGTGGAGACGTCTGAAAACGCCGGTTATGTGTTGCCGTGTCAACTGGGAGAAACGGGGTTTTAGGTTCTCAAACGTCACATCATGCGCCAGAAAATGCTTACGTCATGCGAGCGCCCTGTGGTTGGCGTTTGTTTGCTCATGGATGCTGTTGAGGTGGTGCTCATTCTTACTTCTGTGCAAACGCTTTTGGCCTGTTTGCATTTGCTTTACTTGCCTCGTAGTCTAACGCGACATTAAGGAGTACCTCCACTTCGCTGTCCGTCCACACAAACGAACCTCTGTTGTTGCGAAAGGAGCAGGAAGTCGCTCGTGCTATTCGTTGTTGTCGATTTTGAGGATTCTGATTGGCTCGCATGGCTTTATCCTTCTCCCTACGCTGAACGATGGCGCTCGACGGCGTGTTTATGTAAACGACAACTTTTTTTTGAAAACGATGTTGTTTTTGAAAACGGAGGGGGGGGTATTCATTTCTCTAAATACCCGGCTGTGTGTAAATGTGGCCTTCCAGTGTCTGACGCAGGGTCAGGCAGGGATGGCGGGGGATTCAATGGGCGGCTCCCGGGTGGAGCTTAGGTTGGCTGAGCAGGTAGCGGCGACGTGTCGGTCAAGACGAACGCACCACACACAAAAAAAAAGACCCATGAAAAACAAATAGCTGTTTTGGAGCCTTCATATCTTTTTACCGAAACAATTACTTAGACTTGCTGTGGGGAGGGAACACTGGGGGTCTTCTTGGCAGCTGTTAACAAGAGGAACAGCAGCGTTAAACCCTTCAGGCCGGCTTCAGTCAGCTGTGGTTGGTGCTGCTTGAGCAAAATACAACTAACTGGCTTTCCCCAGCATGCTGCTCCGGAGACAGACTCCCCAAAGTTGCATCTAGTCATTTGGCAGACTGTTGGGTATCACCGATTGCTGATGCCGGCGACGTGGAGCGCGGTGAGTGCGTTGCGGTCGAGGCGCCTGACCGACGCGTGTCTCTCTCCTCCAGACGACCCTGTTGATCGACTGGCTGATCGGAACCAGCTGCTACTCTGCCGAGGTCGGACAGAACTACTACCAGAGGAAAGTGGAGTCGGTCCGAGACCAACAGAAGGTGATGTGACGTTCTGTAGCCTTAAAACAAGCCATTTATTCCAATCTCTCATGATGTCGCCTGTGTTGCAGTGCGTCCTCTGCGTGTCCTACGTGGATGAGAGCGACATCCGACTGGTGAAGAGATCCCAGAAGAGAAGTCTACAGGACAGCAAACCGACGTCTGTTCAGCCACGCACGGTAAACCCCGCCGGAGAAGTGGCGTGTAGAAATGCTGACGCATCAGCAGCATTACCGAGATTTGACTGAAACCCGGGTGTGACGCATCATTGCCGTTTTGCAGATTCAGCATTGAGCTTTTCTTCTACTTTTTCACTTTAAAATGAATTGCGCCGCGGTTTCTTCTGTCTGAATGCAAAGCAAAAAGTGGACTTTCTGTATGACAACACATTAAAACACCAAACCTACTTTATTAAACTAGTGTTGATGGCCAAAGAGCAGTTTGAGTGTCTTAAATTTAGGTTATTGTTGTATTACTTTGGCCAACTAAATTTTTGAAATGCAGGTTTTATTGAACTTGATTCACCTCCATTGTATTGTGGTGGAGACTGTATCTCTAAACCTGGACAAAAACAGCTGCTGGCACAGGTAGACACCACTAGAGGTAAGTGAGTGAACATGTTTTGTAATTTAGGGGAGTCGACTCTCTTAAAATTTGCTTAAAAGGGTAAACTAGAGCCTCCATCTTGCCGTTGATTCCAGTCATTATGTTCTTGTCCTGGCAGGAGGACGCAGGACATCTGAGGGCCGCTCTCGCTCTGCTGCAGCCGGGTGCCGGCGTGGATGGTGCCGCTCGGCCTCCCCTCGACCATAAACCCGAGCCGAATCCCAAACCCCGACGTCCGGCCTGGTGTCAGTGCGACCGCTGCGCCCCCTCCTCGCTCCCTCAGGAGGAGCTGTGCTGCCGGCGGAGCGGCGGCGCCTGCATCACCTCGTCTCCTCTGTTCGAGCAGCTCGTGCTGCGTCGCCCCCTGCTGGAGGCCGTCCTTCTGTACCAGGACCCACTGTCTCCGCCCGCCGATCGGGCCCAGGCCGCCGCCCTGCGTCACTGCGCCTACAGGCAGTACATCAGCTGGAGGTTTGGGGTCCCACCTAACGACGCCCACCCTGCCATCCCCAGCTGCTGCGTGTGGAGGGTCAGGGAGGAGTACCCGAGCCCGGACGGACGGTACGGCGGCTTCAGACCTGCCAGGATGGCGTCCGCGACGGCGGCCCGCGCTAACGGGACGCTGTGAGAGAGGAGTGTTTTCCACGTTACGGAGCAGGGACTCCCCCCGCTGACTCACCTACTAACAGTGTTTTCATGTTTAAATCTGCCTCACAAAACCAAAGTACATGCAATAACTTCACTCAGCTGTGCTGCAAATTTAAAGCAACTCAGTTCTTGTCCGCTTGCGTTCGGTCAGAACTGGAAACGCCTCACTGAGTCAGTAATTCACTGCATTTTCTAAGTTCATCTGTCAAGTCGTTTGGCTGCTCAGTAAAAATATCAATGAAGCAATTCTTCTCAGTTTCACTCCCTTTTTTTAAGCAGCTTTTTTCCTCTTTAATATAGAGCAGAAATATCATTTGTAACATCCCTAACACGCTCAGACAGAGGACTTCCCCTGCCAGGAATGTGTTCGCAGCCCTCACATCATATGGAAAGATTAAGAGTTTTGTTCCGCCAGGGGATAGAGAGGGAACATTTAAAGAACAAAAACAACTCTACCTCAAACTGGTCACGACAAAAGCTGTGAGTTCACCACGATGACGACCTGAGTGTGAGGAGCTAACGATGGCC
Organism: Coreoperca whiteheadi; assembly: GCA_011952105.1. Classification (NCBI taxonomy): domain Eukaryota; kingdom Metazoa; phylum Chordata; class Actinopteri; order Centrarchiformes; family Sinipercidae; genus Coreoperca; species Coreoperca whiteheadi. The sequence goes on along the minus strand of CM022476.1, from coordinate 2,705,250 downwards.
CCCGGCGACGTGAGGCTCGCTGACCGCAGCGACCCGCTCTGTCTGAGCTCCTGTGCTGGAACTACTTCTCGTTGCCTAAAAGTCGGGTGCGAGGGTCACAGTCGCCACGGTGACGTTGCCGGGTCTGGTGCCATCGTACCTGTACGGACACCAACACCTGTTCCCACAGACGTTCTGGGCAGACGGATAAACCGTTTGTCCAGGGATGGTCCCAGCACGCCGCTTCCCCTAAAACAAACAAACAAGGTGTCCATCAGGGAGCTTTAGAGGTGTTGGCTGGTTCTGTCCAAAGCTCGTAAACAACCCCCCGCCGTCTAACCCCCTTTGGTTCCGGTCTTTATGCTAAGCTAGGCTAATTACATCTCTACTTTAGGGCCATACTTGGAAATAGTTAACCAGTTATTTGCTTTTTTTTTGGGGGGGGGGTGTATTTTTGCCTTTATTCGATAGTGACAGCTGAAGCGAGGGAGGGGGGACGACATGCAGCGAAGGGCCACGGGTCGGACTCGAACCCGGGTGGGGACTCACACGTATGAGCTGTCCGGCGCCCTGTCCACGAGGGATCTGGATGCAGACAAGGCCCTCCGCAAGAGGCCCCTCCGTCCTCCAGCTGAGGTCGGTCGTCTCCCTGTGGTTCCTGCTACAACATCTGCATTGTGCGCGCGCAGTCTACCTGTGGCAGAAAATGGGGGGGGGGGGGGGGGGCAAAACGGCTTTATCCCCCTTTTTTGGGTAAA
>CM022476.1:2689425-2704488 GCA_011952105.1 Coreoperca whiteheadi | reverse complement strand
TGGTGTTTTTTTTTTTCTTTTTGTTTTTTTTTTTTTTCTTTTTTTGTGGTGGGGTGTTTTTTTTTGTGGGGGTGTGGGGGGGGGGGGGGGGGGGGAGACGAAACGACTTTATTCACCTTTTTTGGTGAAATTTGTTCTCTGTGATTCCCGGAGTTTCCTGCTGGACAGATACCACCATGCGTCACCATAGTTTATTTTGCCGTCCTATTAGCGGACACTGTCCGGGGAGCGGCGTCGGAACAGGGGCACCAGAACCGGAGCCGGGCGATTTCTCCCCCGTGGCAAGGGAAGAGGACGAACGCGTTGAACTTTAAACTCCATTTTTAAAAACCTCCTCCCCGTCGTGCCGTGGGTTTGGAGCTGGTGTCGGCGCTCTAGTTTCGGGGATTGTGAGGCAGGATTCAAAGCCGTCTTCAGAGGGATCAAGCGGCTGCCCGAGGCGAGAGAAGCCAAGATAAGAAGCCGCGTTTGTCACCATAATCCCTGCTGTGTACGAAACACCCCACCTTTGTGTTACAGTCCCGCACGAAGCGGCCTGAACGTGCCGAAAAGCGGGACAAACACTCTGTGGCCCAAATGAGGAATGTATGCATTTATTTTCTCATAAAATAACGTCAATAAGGACAAAAGTGGCCCAATCTTCTCCTTACCTTTCCGCCTCTTCTGCAAACCGCAGCGCTGATTATTTCATTACTCCTGCTACCGATTGTCCCGAACACGAGACAAGTATGTCAGCAACCTTTGGGTGGATGGCCATGAAGGTTTGGTTCAGACGTTCATGTTGCCCTCTGGATGGATTGTGGTAACTTTTTCCGTTTCAATTCAGTCCAGTTTTATTCATACAGCCCAGTGTCACAAATCACATTTGCCTCAAAGGGCTTCACAATCTGTACAACACCCGACACCCTCTGTCCTTAGACCCTCGATTCGAACAAGGAAAAACTACCCCAAAAAAACCCTTTTAACAAGGAATAAAATGATAGAAACCTCAGGAAGAGCAACAGAGGAGGGATCCCTCTCCCAGGACGGACAGACAGGAAATAGATGTAAGTACAGAATAGATTCATAGCTTCAGAATCATAACATATACAATTATGATGGCAATGGCAAAATTGTTGTATATGTGTGTGTGTGTGTATATATACATATATAATTATGATGAAGAGTGTGGGATATTAAACATGAGGGAAGTTGACGAGTCCAGACGGACAACCGAGCAGCTCCAGGTGGAGCCCAACGAGCAGGACCCGAGCCACTCGTCCCCTGCACCATAGACACAGCAGCACTGCCCCAGCAGGTCGCCATAGTAACAGATCCAGATACATCTCCGGACGCTGAAATACATTCAGGTCCAGTGGTGGAAGGTAACTAAGTACATTTTTGAGGTACCTTTCTCCTACTAGGGACATGTTGTACTTTTTCACTCCACTACATTTATTTGACGGCTATCGTCACAAATCAAAAATATGAAATCCCTCTTTTAAAAAAAAAAACAGCACACCACTGGAGATGGAACCAGTGGTTCCCGACCTTTTTAACTTGTGACCCCTTACATAAAGGCCGTGCGTAGTTGCGGCTCCCCGTCATGTTTCAGATGTCTCATGAGTTGTGAGCAGTTCCGCCCGAGAGACATTTACCCTCTGAGCCTCTCACATGGTTTCATTAGAAAACAGTTTGAGGCCTAAAGTGGTCAAATGATCCAAAAACAAAGCAAAGAGTTTTTTTAAAAGTCCCAAAATATAAACGCAGATTGGTGTATCAGAACTTTGTGTTTTCTCCTCCCGTTAATCATCAGGCGTCGACCCCTCCGATTGATCTGTACTAATAATTCTGTTTCCAAAATCGACAAACTATACCTTGGACCCCCTTCGTGACCTTTAATGTTTCCCGGGTCAACCTGCGACAAATACGTGTAGAGCTTAACGCCAGCAGAACAAACTGCCGTGGGTTCAAGCGAGTCACTCCGGTTATTTGTTTGTCTCCCTCCTGTCCCCGTTTGACAGTGTCCTCACAATCCCCGCGTCTTCATAACTGATGAAATGTGACGTTACTGATAAAATGAATGGCAACATACCGGCAATTAGGGGGGTGGCGGGGGGGGGATTAGTCAACACACTGGAGACGGACCCACATCGCCCCCATTAACACAAACAACATTATATAGGCGTCAGTGGGTCAGTGAAAATGTTCGGAGAGGCGATTTCTTTAAATGGAAATAATGTACAGCGGGGAAAATAAGTATCTGACACATCAGCATTGTTATCAGTAAGGGGGTTTCTAAGTGGGCTACTGACACAAGCTTTCCACCAGATTTAGCCATCAAGCCAAACATTGAATTCATACAAAGAAATCAGAAAACATTGAAGTATACAAGTTGAGTCATAATAAATAAGTATTGAACACATGAAGATAACAAGGTGCAAAATGGCATAGACAGCCAGGAGATTACCTGAAATCTGTCAGAGAAGAGAGAGAGAAACCCTGCCCCCCATCAGTCCTAATCGATATTAGGACCGAATCTGTTCAAATTCAAAACTGGATCATGAAACACGATGAAGACTGTGGGTCAGTGTGCAGCGTGCTCACGCTGGAAAGGCCGTATACTGAAAGCAGGCCCAGCACTAAATGCTGCAAACCGTGCGAGCAGAAGACTATTGGAAATAAAAGATTTTTAATCATAGGAAAGACATGTAGCCGTCTCTCTGTGAAGTTAAAGTTGGGCAGTGACGTTTCATAGTTTGACTGATGCCCGATGTGGCGGCTGCTGACGTATAGTTCAATAAATTGTCCAGCAGGTCGTATTTTTGTGTATGCGGAGCGCTAAAAGACGACGGTCAGCATGGGCTACTGTATATCATTAGCATGTAGTATGGATGCGGGGCATGTTCACCGCCTGAGTTTTATTTTAAAGGATAAACACACACACACACACACGCACACGAGAATAACACCACCACCAGCTGAAAAATAAATAAATAAATGATTTAAAAAAGAAAAAAGAAAAAAAGAGCTTCCCATTGTGTTACATTAGAGAGTGCAATGTAGGACAAAAGGTAAGTTAACATACACACAAACACAACCATACGTTCATATACATGTACATACATACAGATAGAGCTACACGTAAACATGTACACACTGTATACACACGTACATGTACACACTGTATACACCGACTCTCAGACGGAACTATTATTCACATCCCTTTGATAAACCTTTATCACCCCCCCCACACACACACACACACACATTCACAAATTAAATGATGTTCTTTATTCTTATTAATATCCGTTTTCAAGGAGGCGGATGGGAAACGCCATTATACATATACATAGTTCAGAAAGTACTTAGTTGTAATGAATGAATACAACTTACAACTTACAGTATATACAATATATATACAATATATGAAAACATTAATAAAATACCCTGACTGGTGACTCTTGGCTGTTTCAATTTAGCCAGCTAGCTAAAAGGTCAAAGGTCACGGGGGGGGGGGGGTGCACAGGTGCGTCTTCTCTGACGTAGTTATCATGGCGGTTCGCCGACAGAGTGTTTTACTCGAAGACGACGTGCCTCTGTAAGACTTGAAGTGGCCACCGGCGAAAGGAAACAACAAAGCCGAGGGCGCGGAACAGCCACCACCGGCGCGTGACTGCTCAAGGACGCCTCGGTCACGTCACCTGCGGCCCGCACCTGCCTCGACCCGGCGGACCGAGCCCGCTGCAGAGCTCCCGCCGCCGCCGCTACAGGTAAGCGTGAGTCCGCGTCGTGGAGCCGGTGGGGGGCCGTGGCCAGGGCCCGCTCCTGCCCGTGGACGCCGCCGGTTCGGCCGCTTGTTGCAGAGACGGACCGTGTGTCGCTGCACCTGTCGCGGGGGGGCCAGGTGACCTGCGGGCCTACTTCTTGTCGCGCTGCCGGTTCTCCCACCGGTTAAAATCAAACCGTGGCTTTGTTTCTCCCCATTTCTTCCTTAACTTCTCTCTTTCTTGTTCCCCTCGTTCTTGACTCCTCTTGCTCAGAGGCGCCAACGAAGCGCCCTAATGCGACCCGTTTGTTCCGCACTCTCTTTGTTAACTCCTGATGTGGCCAGGCGCACCAGGATGCTCACCAAACACCAACTTACACCTTTCTATGTTCATGCCAAGTGGTGGGGAAAAAACAACAACAAGCTTGAAAAGGCCTTATTACTTAAATAATATAAGGCCTTTATCACATGTAACATAACAGACGTAAAGAATAATAAGTAATACTAGTAAGAATTCTAAAACAGAAAAACTTAAGAGTATTTCTTAAATCTATTCTCGGACTTTGAAGATGTAATTGTGACAAATTCTTTTTCTTTTTTTAAATCATGTTTTCAGCACAAACCGCGTAGGTGAGGGAGGCAAAATGTCTTTTTGTGTTTGGTGCAGTCGTCCAAGAACTCCTGTTCTCACGGGATTGTTTTTAAGTGACACAGCTGGTGGAAAAGTGTGTGTGTGTGTGTGTGTTTTCTTTTGTTCAGAGCCCATTTGAACAACCATCTCATGAGGTATTTTCACCTTTTTATTTTATTTTTGCAAGAGGGTTCATTTGATGAGCCTCGTGGAAGTAACTTTTGTACTATATTTTTGTAATAGCCTTTGCATGTTCCTACCGTGACGGTTAAAATGCAGAAAATACAAAAGTCATCAACACTTCCACGTTCATTTGACCACGTTTGAGGGCATCAAAATATACTTTAATAACTTTATTAATGTGAAGACAAAAAAAAATTAATCCGTTTGTCGGTTAAAAAAGGTCATTATGTGAAAGGAGTCTGGTCTGTAGGTCTTTTTTTAAAATTTTTATTATTTTTTATTCATGCGGGTGTAGCAGCTTCCACCCAGGTTTTCATTCAACACTTTGATGTTAGCTGTTAATTGTACGCTTCCTTTCAGGATCTCGCAGCAGTGATGACGATGATGATTAGGTGCTAGTTGCTCATTAACACCACTTAAAGGGGGCTGCGTCCTTCTTTCCGTCATTACGATCCTTCTCTTCTCTGTTTGCTCGCTCCATCGTTCCCCGCCTGCAGTCACACGCCACCGACCGTGATCTCGTCTCAGTCTTTTCAGTCTTTCTGGCGTCAAGCGGAGCATATTTGTGAGGCCTGAGCCTCCGTGGATCGACTGCGGTCCATCGCCTGCAAACACCCCTTCTGCATGCATGCATGCATACTGTGTGGGGGGAGGGCACAAGAACACAGTCAATATGCACACTGGCCTGCCATCATTCACACACACACACACACCTCCCCTCGCTGCACACTTCAGCCGTGTTAATTGAGAAAATCAGTCATGTGTGGGGAAATGGCTGAGGTGTTTCTGATCTGCTATCTGTCAGCCATGAAGCATCTTTTACGTTTATCCCCCCCCCCCTTCCATTAGCAGCATTGTCCTTAATCACAACCCTGAGATGCATCCAGGAGGCGGCGAATTTAATTAGAAGCTAAAATAAGCGCTCGTCTGCTGGCTGTGTGTGTGTGTGTGGTGGGTTTTTCAGTGTGTGCTGTCAGTGGAGGCCCCTCGCTTCGAACGCTGGGGATCTTTTCCAGGGAGCCATTAGCCCTGAACGCCTGTTTGGGAAAGGTGTGTTTCAACCTACAAGGAGCCAGCTAACGTACGGCCCTCCGTTTTAAACAATGGGATGGAATTGTGATTAATAAGTTATTTATGTTGGTTGGGTGAGCAGCTCACAGCCACACTCACACACACACACACACACAAAAAGACTCGCAGGGAATCAAGAAAGTTCAAAAGGCGGTAAAAGATTAGCCTAAGAATGCTTAAATTATAATCAGTCGTCAAAGTTGTTTTCGGTTGATCAGCTAAATCAGGACTGTGATACAGGCCATAGCGACGATGTGAAAATGTTGAAACGCCGTGTAAATATCTAGTGCTTAAATCAGTTTTGGTGATGTAATATCAGTTTGGGTTTGGTCGAACGTCCTCCTCCACGTGAAATCCAACGCTCGGCTGCACTGGCGATATTAACCCCAGGATCGAAGTGGCTGCAGAGAAACACAAACGTAGTGTCGTCTTTTCTTTTTGGTGTAGTTTTTGTCCCCTGAAATGACAAGAAAGAAACAAAAAAAAGGTCAGCCATGTAGCCGACATGATACATTGGGTCTGTTTGTTGTGGGGGGGGGGGGGGGCAGAAGTGGGATGTTTCGACATGCTGGCTGTGATTGGCCGGTACGAGGCCGCACGTGTCTCGGTGGCGAGCTGGATCAGTTGGCGGCTCGTCGAAGGAAGCCGTCAAGCTGAGGAGGGCTGTGCTGGTTGTGGAGGCCGGCCTCTGGCGATTACGTTTTGGTTGCACCGGCAAAGCGTGCGCGCACAGTTGAATAATGTCGGGCTGTAAACGGGTTCGGGCTTTTGAAAAGCTGTCAGTCAAAACGGACTTGACGGGCTCGGGCCGAACTTTTAAGGCCCGATTACAGCTCTAGTCCAGCTGGCTAGAGTGTTAGCAGTTAGCTACAGTAGTTCATCTAGTCCTCGGAGTATCACTGCGTCGCCCAGTCCCTACAACCAGATGCACAGATTAATTTCCCTGCCGCTTTCTGGTGCGACCAGGCCTCAACTGAACGAGTCCAATAGGACCAAGCTACACGGCCAACCCCAGAACCCTGCGATCATCTGCCGCTGGTTTATTGGAGGTTCCCAGAAACAGCCAAAGGAACAGCCTCTTGTCGAGTACGCCCCATTCGGTTTCGGTTTCGGATTCGGCAGAATCTTAACCAGTGGATTCGGTATTCGGCCGAGCCCCCAATATCTGGATTCGGTGCATCCATAGTCTTAAATATATAAAACAGGTAACATAAAATAACTGTCCACCATTTACTTAAGCTTTAGAGTATTTATTAAGTTTGTTGGAACATAAATGTAAACTTAAATATACATTTAAATAAATAAATACAAATAAAAATCAATTAAATTGAAAAATATAAAATAAAATACATACAAAATAAATAATAGTGCTGCAAACACACTAGCACGTGCCTGACTTTAAAGCGGCGCTACCAAACAGGCCAGTGAAAATATATTAAAAAATGACAAATATCGGTCGCTGAATCTGTTTCCGTCGCTCTTTGTCGCATTTCCTTTTCGTCAATATAACCAGCAACATTATCAATAGGTTTTCATAGCGCCTTTTTATGGCTTCTGTTATGTCATTCAGTCGGCAGAATGTTTTAACGTATGGAGTCGCATCAGCTAGATTTTCCTTACGTTTAGTGTCGTAATGACTTCCTGTGTATCTGTTTTTCAGCTGCACGGATTGTGTAACACGTGCTGAACAAACTTCCGGCTTCATTAAGCGTCTGTTTCCCATTAAACCGCAGCCGGTCGACGGGCAGAGGGCAGCTCTGGCTCCTGGTCCACGTCACTCAGCAAGGCTTATTCCAGCACGGCTGACCTCTGACCTTTTGTAGGTGTTGATACGGAGAACGTAGACCGCAGCAGTTTGTAGGCGTGGTCTGCTTTTTGTTCCAGTGATAAGCCCCGTTCGGACGGTGGCTATTTATCCAAGGGAGAGGGGGGCGGATTTCAACCGTTAACATTAGTGATTGGTTCAGAGGACCGAAAGATACAGTAAGACAGTTGGAAAACAGATGACCGTGATGCAGTTGATTTTGTGTGTCGTCGCCCCCCCCCCCCCAGCAGTGTCATCCATCAGTGTGACGTGTTTCGACAATAATAGGCTGCATACTCCTGTAGTGGCGTGTTTGGCAGAGTCTGCGCGGCGAAAGCTAACGTGGAACCAGGCCAGACCTTCGCCTAATGAACCATGTGGCTGAGGTTAATTCAATTTGGAAATGAGCTCTTGCGGGTCACAGAGGGGAGGGGAGGGTGGAAAATGGGGCGAAGATACCGGAGAGTTGATTTATGAACACATGGATGAGTGCATGAATTATACATGAACCTGTCGCTGGGTCCTGACCGGTGTCGAATAGAATCGAACAATAGTCACTATGTTTTGCCTTTTCAGTGCTCTGAGTGTTCGCACGGCCGCCCCTCGTGATTTCAGACCGCACAACTGACATTTTCCTTTTTTAACAAAGGAACAATCTGTGACGTAAACAGAGGAGGTTCTCCAACTCTGTCAGGTCTCTTGTACAGAAACAAGAAATTATCAGAACTGTTATTAATGTTTTCTGATACTATTAATGTTGGGTTTTTTTTACACTGTAATCACCTCTGATTTGCTAATCATCTATGGAGATGCCTCAAACCTAATTGCAGTCAGTAGTTTAAAGAGTAACTAAGAGTATTTAGTAGTGTTGTTGATGGATTCAGGTCCAAATCTTGACATTTTAGTGCATAGTATTTAACTTCTGCGTATTGTGTTATAAATATGCACAGCGACCGCCCTCGGCTATTGCAGTTGAATTTTGCTTCTGGCTGATCCGGAGGCAGGTGACGTCTATGGAGGCGGCTTTCGTCGCCAACCAATTGGCCAGGCAAGAGTAAAAGGCACCTGACGGTTTGCCAAAAGGCACCTGAAGGACTCTCAGACCATAGGAAGCAAAATTCCCGGGTCTGATGAAACAAAGATTGAACTCTTTGGCCTGAATGGCAAGCGTCATGTCTGGAGGAAACCCGGCAGCGCTCATCCCCTGGCCAACAGCATCCCTTCAGTGAGTGGGGATGTCTTTCAGCGGCAGGAACTGGGGCACGAGTCAGGGTCGCGGGAAAGATGAATGCTGCAATGTGCCGAGACAAACTTGATGAAAACCTGCTCCAGAGCGCTCCGGGCCTCAGACTGGGGCGAAGGTTCATCTTCCAACAGGACGACGACCCTCAGCACGCGGCCAAGACAACAAAGGAGTGGCTACGGGACACCTCTGAGACTGGCCCAGCCAGAGCCCTGACTTGAACCCGATTGAACGTCTCTGGAGAGACCTGAACACGGCTGTGCACCGACGCTCCCCACCCAACCGGATTTCGATACCTGCAAAGAAGAGCGTTTGCATCGCACTCAGAAAGACTTGAGGCTGTAATTGTCGAAGCACCTTTGGCACCAAAGTATTGAGCAAAGGCTGTGAATACCTAAGGACACGTTGTCATTATGGGGTAGTGTTGGTAGAATCTTTGAGGAAAAGAAATATTGAATTTAATCAATTTTGGAACAAGGCTGTAACACAACAAAATGTGGAAGAAGTGAAGGGAATAGTCTCCGGATGCTCTTTACATTGCATCAGAACATGCGTCATTTTCACTAACATGAAGTCTCTCTGTATGGTTGAATATTTTTAGACACATTTATTAAAAATCCTTATTCTGTATCTGTTCTGTGCGCAGATTAGTCGAACCAGCGTGTACATGTACTTTGCCGCTCTGACACTGAATGTGAAACCATTTCAGTATTTAAATGTATGAATTAATGCTTTGCATCTGCATTTATTGATATTCTGTATGTGGATTCATTATTCAACAATCAACGATTTTAGGCTGCTTTATGATGTAGAAGTGATTTATCAGCCCAAGGGGAAAATTTTGCAAATAAATCTCACATCTAACTGTGTTTCTACCGGACTCACTGGGATCTTCAGCCTCACATGTGATGGAAAGACTCCTCCTCCCCTCCTATATATTATTACTATGATATTATTAAACACTTTTTAATGAATGTGGGATGTTGTTTATTTTTCTTTTTGTCAATCCGACCCACAGATCCTCTGTTTTTACCTACAAGGTGAATCTGAAAAGATCTAAAACTTGGGAGTAGTACTCCTTGGTTCTGCTATTTGTCCACTTTGGTATAAAACTGTTGCGACGAAGTATCCGATCAGCCGCAGCTTCCGATCACTGACCCGGAGAGATTTTCCCAGATTTCCTTTTTCAACGTGACACTGACCCGAAACCCTCTGCCAAGGCCACTGCTGCGCTGTTAAGGAAGGGGAAAGGTGCTGCAGTGGCCAAGTGTGTCACCCGAACGCAACCCTATTGTGCAACCGTGGGGAATTTTGAAGAGACGAGTAGAGCAGCACTCCCCATCAAGGCTCTCAAGGAGGTCGTCCTCCAGCAGTGGAACATGTCGCAAACCTGTACGCTCGATGCCAAGAAGGGTCAGTGCAGTCGTTAAAAATAAGGGAGGACGAGCTAAGTACGAGAATAGTACATACTTTGTTGAGTTGAATCGGTGGTGTTACCCAGCTTTGCAACGCTAGAGTTAAGCAAAGTTGCCTAATTTCTTTATTTTGCAGATATTGATGACACATCTTTCTGTGTTGTCAAGCATATGTTTAATACATTTCAGTATGTATTAAACATATGCTTTAATACATACGGACGAACGTAAATATGATCAAAGTGGCTCTGCTGTTTGTATAAGGAGTTCTGTACTGTTTCCCTCCGTAGTCTTTGGGTTATATAACAGTCACAGAGACTCCTGACCTCCCCAAGAAATATGTATCAAATTTCAGCCGTTGGTCAAAGAGCCTTGAAGGTCAAACTCTGGGTACAAATGACAGTGGGAACACTTAAAACAGCTGATTCTCAACCTATGAATCACTTTCAGCTGTGATTAGATTGTTGAATCCATTGATGTCTCTTAACTTTGTCATAAAGTCTAATCTGAACATCGCCATCCTTTCAACAGACGTCCATATGATTTAAGACATAATGTGAATTCCCACAACAGGAGCCCTTTTTGGTCCTTTTTGCTGCAGAAACTCTGACCCTCAGGTCTCCGACTGCCCTGTAACAGCCTTCGCTTCAGGGCTGCGGTGAAACCACGCGCTCTCCTTTCCGAGCAGTCGGTCACAAGGTGGCGTCCCCCAGCGGCCCGTCTGCTGCCTGCCTGCTGTGTTTACCCCAGAGCGGCGTGTCGGCCTGCCAACGTGGTGGAGGTGCTGATGGCTGCGTTTATGTTAACGTGTCTTACAAGATGTCAGGCGTTTGGCCTCATAACTCTGGCAGATGTGGCACCGCTGACCCTTGACCTGGAAAGTAAAAGCAAAAAGAGACGGAAACGTGGCGGCGAGCGGCCTTCCTACCCGCCTCACCATATGCTAACAAAAAAACAGAGCAAGCGTCTGAATGGCGCCTCTGTTCCCCACCGACAGCCGGCCTGGAAGGGGAAGCCGTTGTCGCAGTGCCCCCTCCGGCCCAAATATCACAGGAGATGCTTTGGTTTGATGTGGCAAATCAGCAGACAACGCAGCTGGCTGATGACGCATACGGTTGTGCAACCCGGTGCTTTATTTGTTGTTTGGGCATTTTAGCTTTATGATCTCATCTGAAACGCTAGGCCACGATTCAGTGTTTCCTGCGGGGATCCGAGAGTCCTACAGAAGCGACTGGTAAAACCGAATCAATAAAGTGTGAAAACGGTTTCATGTAAACACACGCAGCTGTACAGGTCCCTTCCAGATCATGCAAATGCGACTCTCAAATGCTGACGTTCATTAACAATGCACTCAGAGTTCATAGTGTCAGCACGGCGGACAACAAGGGACAGCAGGACACATGAATGTATGAAGAGCTTTTTACGCTAAATACATGTACCTGCATACTGTATATATGTCTGGGCCCGTTATGTAGTAGATAGGGTTGGCTTAAAGAGGCAGTTCACCTGAATGACAAACTTCTTCTCAATTGCCTCTAGTAGAGCTGTCACCCTTTCAAAAAAGACCAAATAGGAACTCATTTCTTTGAATTAATTCTAAAGCAGCCCGTGTAGCGGGCGAGCCCTCAGATTTGCGGTTATAGAGTTAAGGCCTTTGTCTTTGTCGGCATATTTGCCGTCTTAATACCGCCACACTCTGCTTCTCAGGTGCTTCGGTGTTTCGCGTTTACCCGATCGGCATCGGCTTTGCCTGCTAGTTTACCGATCGGACAACGGGGCGTGCAACAGGGCAAGCTGACTGTGAATTCGAACAGGTTCATTACAGTTCGAATATTTCATTTTCACGTTTGAGCGAAGATTCAAAGTTCGGATGAAAAGCGACAGCCTCTGGTGGTACCTAGTTTCAGTGTTCCAATGCAACGGAGGTGAATAGAATTTTGTCACTGGTTTTAAAAAAAATAAATAAATAAATGAATAAAAATACTGAAAAATTATTAATTATTACCGGCAACATCTCATTTTAGAGCACACGTACTCGCTACATCACCGAGCTTCCAGCACCACCTTTTTCCCAACCACGAGGACGTGTTGATGCGCTTTGTTTTCGGGCGTGCGTTCCTCGCCAGTCGAAAGTAGTCCCAGTGACATCCGCTCACAGCGAGGTCTGTGGTTCGTGCAGAGTAGGCCGCCGATTTTGGAAAGATGCTTTGCTTGTTCAACTTTCGTAACTTTCCTTCTTGTCCTTTCGGCTGCTCCCTTTCAGGGGTCGCCGCAGCGAATCGTGTGCCTCCTTCTAACCCTGTCCTCTGCATCCTCTTCACTCGCCCCTTCCTCCTCTCCTTCTTCGTCTTCGACCAACAGTAGTCCAATTTCCACCGGTACCCTGCAGGTCAACAGCACCGGAGGCGGTCGTTGTTAACCCGGGCCCCGACTGATCCGGTATGGAAGTCATTGTCGCGATTCGCATTTTTAGTTTGGCATGTGTTTTACGTCGGATGCCCTTCCTGACACAACCCTCTGCATTTATCCAGACTTGGGACTGGCACATGAAGACACTGGCTTGTGGCCCCCCCTGCGGTTGCATTAACTTTCGTAACTTTCCACTGAACCAAAATGGTCTGCGTGACGAGACACCACCAGGAACGAGGTAGAAAAATGTGTCTTTGTGTGTGCTGTCATAGTTTTATCTACCACGACAGCCCTGGCCTCGTCACTGCAGGTGGAGTCTGATCCTGCTGCATTTTAACAAGCGCTGCGTGTGCGCGCCCTTGTACAGCCATCTTTGTGAGGACCAGTTTTAGACCTTGGGAGTGGGGACATTTTGGCCGGTCCTCATTTTTCAAGACACCTTCAAAGGGCTGTTTGAGGGTTCAGACTTAGTTTCAGGGTTTGGGTTAGAATTAGGATTAGGTTAGGTTTAGGGTAAGGGGCTGTGGAATGCATTAGGTCAATGAAAGTATAGCTGTGTGTGTGGACTGCTGCGGATCAACAAAGAAAACACATCTGCATCTTTGTCCGGTCTCGTCCTTTCCATCTCTCCTTTCATTGGGTAAATGATTAGCCTCACTTTATTCTCCTCTGTGTGTGTGTGTGTGCACGTGGGTAAGCGTGAACAGTCTCCGTGGAGATAAGACACCGGGTTGCTGCTCATTGGCTAACAGATGTCGAGGGGGAGGGGCTTCCATTTTAACCGGAGCTGGACTGTAATGAATTATCAAAATATCCCTGTTTAAAATCCCCCAAATGGAAACAATTGCTTTCAATTAATCAGAATAGTCGGCAAAATCTCCAGAAACTCAAAAGGAAGCCGTTCAGTTGATTTAAGTTTGAAAAATTCCGTTTCTGGAAGTGGTTTTTCTAAAAAAAAATAAAATTTTTAATGGGGTACAAACCAGCTTTCAATAATGTTTACTGGTTTGAATGGTAACGTCACATTTAGTCACACTTTCTTTTCACCGTTTGTTCACCAACGACGCTGCGTAAAATTCTGACAAAGACTGTCTCCAGTTCAGTTTGCCAGAGTTTAGTAATCTGTCTCTACCGAATCACGAAAGGCAGTTTGAGTTGTTACTGTGAAATTAGAGACATGGCATAACGGACTATTGTAAATGTCTGTTGTCATGAAGCCCCTTGAGGGGATCCTGAGTACCTGTCATTTACAGGCTAAAGGTGTTCACTTGTCTAGGTTAAAACGTTGCTAAATGTGGTATAAAAATGTAATGGTTTTTTTTAGACTTAGATATAGAAGCAAACACCGGACTCGTGTATCATCAATGTATGTTGTTGGTAATTTTTTAATTTATTTTTTCACCTCCATAGAAGTTCTATGTTTATGTCTACCTATCTTTATACATCTTCGTTGTAACTTCAAACCAACTTCCTTGAGCGTGTGCACATACTGATTTATGTTGTTCCCACGCCATTTTAGTGATTTAAAAAAAAAAAAAAAAAAGTATATTTCATTGTGCAGTTAGGACCGGCTTCGCACTGAAATATGTCACTGAAATTCAGCAAATCAAACAAATCCAGCCTTACTGGGATAAGAAGGAAAGTGCAAGAGAAGGAGTCAGAAAAGTGTGTGTGTGTGTGTGTTTTAAAGAAAAAAGGGAGAGGGAAAGGCAGGATGAGGGCGAGCGAGGAGAAAGGGAAGGGAGGGAACACCAGTGTGTGTGTGAGAGAGAGAGAGAGAGAGAGAGAGCGAGCAGTGGTAGCGCTGCATCATCACTACTGCCACTACAGCAGAGAGGAGAGGCAGTTTGCTGCCTCCCGGATCGCCCTCTCTTTCTCACACACACACACACACACGCACGCACGCCTCACTAGAAGCTTCACAGAGAAGAGATCCTGGTGACATTATCCATCACCTCTGCCTGCCTGCGCTCGCCTGTCGTTCCAGAGCCGACGCGGTTCTGTTGTTCTGGACTTCGCCTGCTGGGACGGCCGTCGCTGTCAGCGTGGAGGAGCGTCAACGTCGGGGCTGCCGGGAATTTCGGCTTTGTTTTGTTTGTTTTTTTTTTCCCTCCCTTGTCCTCCGCTGGCACTCAAAGAGCCGAAGTGGATGCCTGGATTTGTCGCTGGCGGCGTGCTGGAGCAGAGTGCTTACCTCAGGATTGGTAGTCGTGGGGGGGGGGGGTATGATAAACGGCTGCAAGGGGAGGGCGGTTTGCACTGCAGCATCAGACTGGCATCTCTTGTTCTACTTTGGGGATTTTTTTGTTTTTTTTCTTGGTTGCACACATGCACGTTTTCCGCCGCAGCAGCAGCGGAGCCGGGCTGTGTTCTGCTTGCACAGATGGATCGCTGCTACTTTAAGGATGAGCTCCCCGCCCGCTGAGGGACAAGAGATGCGGGTTTAAGAAGAACAGGAGGCACGCTTTGTTTTTGGAGCAGCGACTTCAGGATTTAAAACATAGACTTGGGTGACGGGATGACCGCTGCGTTGAGCTGAAACCGCCCCCTCCCTCCCTC
>CM022476.1:2672933-2689400 GCA_011952105.1 Coreoperca whiteheadi | reverse complement strand
TGTGTGTGAGAGAGAGAGAGAGAGAGAGAGAGCGCGCGCAGGGGGCGCTCTATAACCTCTCCACTGACAACAGAGCAGAGAGGAGAGAGAGTGCGCTCCCTCCCCCCTCCAGTCCAAACATGAACTCTTCCTCTGATGCGAACCAAAGCAGCTCTCCCCCGTTCTGCCTGCTGGGCGCCGTGGGTTACTCCCACAGCCTGGATACCTGCGTGCTGGAGGTGGTCGTCATCGTCTTCCTCACCATGCTCATCATCGCCGGCAACCTGGTGGTGATCTTCGTCTTCCACTGCGCCCCACTGCTGCACCACCACACCACCAGCCACTTCATCCAGACCATGGCCTACGCCGACCTGCTGGTGGGCGTCAGCTGCCTGGTGCCCTCGCTGTCCCTCCTCCACTACCTCCGAGGCCTCAATGAGGAGCTCACCTGTATGGTGTTTGGCTATATGGTCTCCGTGCTGAAGAGCGTCTCCATGGCCTCGCTGGCGTGCATCAGCGTGGACCGCTACATCGCCATCACCCGCCCGCTGTCGTACGGCACGCTGGTGACGCCATGCCGCCTGAGGGTGTGCATCGTCCTAATCTGGGTCTACTCTGCTGTGATCTTCTTGCCCTCCTTCTTCGGCTGGGGGAAGCCCGGTTACCACGGGGACATATTTCAGTGGTGCGCGGTCTCCTGGAAGACCAACCCGAGGTTCAGCACCTTCATTGTGGGGCTGCTCTATGCACCAGCAGCTCTCACCGTCTGCTTCACCTACGGGAGTATATTCAGGATCTGCCGGCAGCACACGAAGGAGATCACCCAGCGCCACGCCCGCTTCAGCTCGCAGACCGAGGGCGATAAAGGCGAGCGGGGGGAGCGGTGCGACGGCTGCCCGGACAAACGCTACGCCATGGTGCTGTTCCGCATCACCAGCGTCTTCTATGTGCTGTGGATGCCGTACATCCTCTACTTCCTCCTGGAGAGCGCTGGGCTGTATCAGCACAAGGTGGCGTCCTTCCTCACAACGTGGTTGGCGATTAGCAACAGCTTCTGTAACTGCCTCATCTACAGCCTCTCCAACAGTGTCTTCCGGAAAGGTCTCGGCCGCCTCTTCAGCCCGCTGTTTCCTTCCTGCCTCAGCTGCGCGGATGCCAAAAAGGCTCCAGCCAGCCCGCGACCGGACCCTTGATGCCAAGTATGAGCCCTGACGACGATGGACTCGGTTCGGTCACTTTGGAGGCATCGGCCCTCTGTCTGTGTGTGTGTCTGTCTGTTTGGTTTGCTGTCCGCTGCGTAGCCTGACACAGGTCTTTTTGGTCCTGCAGTGAAGTGTGTTGAGGACCCCCTGCACGGAGAGGTGCCTACCGGTCGTGTCAGAGGCTGATTTAGCGCAAAAGGGAGTCTGTGAAATTCCCTCTGGGTTCGTTGCTCAAAAGCTCTTCAGTGTGACGCTGCTCTTTTCACGGCCGCAAGGATCACAGGCTGGTGACGCGGGGTGAAGTTTCACATGGATGAAGAAAGTGGACTGTGGGAATAGAATTCATGTGTGTCAGTTCAGAGGATTTAATAAACACTGACTTAAGAACTCCCAGATGCAAAAAAAAAAAAGTAAGGCACAACATGACTTGTGTTGCGCAATCCACTGAAATGCAAACGATATTTTAAGTCTTTTCAAGCCTGACCGAAAAAAAATCTGCATATTTTCTTTCAGGGTAGAAGTAGGTGATGCAAAAAAAAAAAACCCACTTGAAACGGACTACTTCCCTTAGGGAACTCCAGATGCTAATGAGTGTATGAAAAATAATTTACCAAGAAGCCATCTGATAATCAGCCTGTGTGTGTGTGTGAGTGTAAAAATGTGTAACGGATGGACCTTAAGCTCATTTCCCAGAGAGAAGATTGAGGTTTATTTAGGAGCTCATGTGTGTTTTTATCAAAAGGTTTTCTCTCGATTGAAGCTGGGTGTTAGCGGGAAGCTCCAAGTATGTTTACACAGTCTTGGGTTTCACGTGCAAATGTTGATCTTCAAGAATTAGCTTTAGCTTCTAAGATGGCCGCCGACCCGGGAAGCTTTCCTGCCAGCAGACACGAGCGCGTCCTCGCCAATGAATAAATTGTATCTATTTGGAGAGTTTTATTCTCTGTTTGCGCTTCCTCCTCAGGTTCGTTAGCATATCTTTTTTTTTTTTAAAGCCTCTGGGCTGTGGCTCTCAGCACGACTTGGGAATCACAAGGCATGTTAGCGCCGTGAGACCTCGCAGTCGGTTTCAGTGTTGATAATGAAGCTACGGAGAACAAGGACGAGTACGAAGTGTGTCGTCTGCGATAAAGCGTGAAGCGCTGTGAGACACAGGTTTTAACAGCTGACTTGTTGATGGGGCAGCATGACGACAGAATACCTCCATAGTCAAGGGCGGACGTGAAGGTTGACTGCACAGTAGTTTAAGGTTTTGGAAGAAGACCGACATCCTGTAATTCTCTACAATTTCCGAATCAAATTTTGACCCTTGAGTGACCGTCGGCTGTCAAGCCAAAGTCCAACGTGTTTTGTAGGACTCGGCAGTTTGAATCAAGGTCAATGTAAAGTGGAAGAGAAGCGTTATCGCTGAGTTTAAGAGGGTCAGAGGACTTCTCTGAGAGCCGGGGGCAGCTTGTGGCCTTTTTTGGCTTCATGTAAAGACACTTCAGAGTTAAACAATTTCAACAGTGGATTTTGGGCGGCCCCTGATGTAAAGAAGACCTCCACGATTGCAAATGACTTTGTGGATAAAATGTTATGTTTTAGAAGATAACTTATTTGTCACAGCCAAGTGGTCTGAGACGCTGCACTCGAGACTGAACCTTGTACAGTGTTGAGAAGAAGGAAAACTGTTTCTCCATGTGCTGCAGCAAGACTTTTAAGCTGTAGAGTTTGGTTTTAAGGTCACAATGAAATGGCCTTTCTGAGAGCGTCTTGCTCCTGCATTCGACATATTTGTGGTTGAAAAGGAGGATGAAACAAACGGGAAAGAAGCTGTGTGGCAGCGCTACGTGGCCAAAGGTAGGCACACATAGGTATGTGTACTTGTGTGGCTGTTTTCATGGTTTGGGCTCCTCAGATCCAGTGAGGGGACATTTTAATGCGACTGCATACGATGGCAATTTCAAAGGCAAAGGACAGAGGCAGCATTGAGTCAAAATCAGAACTGATATCTGTTTTATCTAAAAAAAAAAAAAAAAAAACTAAAAAAAACACAAGAAACCCACATTATGCTATAGAAATGTCTATTATCTGCAACAGCATGCAAAGTTTGCAGTAAACTACAAAACTGAACCACAGTTGCTGCGCTCTGGTGTCGTAATTTGTGGTGTATTTTATTGATTTATTGGTTTGGTTAGCAGGCTTACACATAGCTGTAAACAAGCCAGAATTAGCCAAAAGGCTGAAGAACCTGCTGTCCCATTTCCTGTGCTCTTTGTCACAGAGTAAACCGCAAGAAGCCACGCAAGAGCGCTATATCAAGCTCAACGAAGCCAGCCACAGCTAGCCTGATGTGTGTAAATGACATCTTGATGATTTTACTCTGTTAGCCTGTGTGACTAGGGCAGCAGCTACATTCGGCCGTGATGGAGAATAAGAAAGTTGTCTTTGACTTGTAGATGTTCAAATTAACGTCTACAGGTGAATTTCAAAAGAGCCACGTTTTCAATTTCATTGTGACTTTAAAAGCAGCTATTGCTGTAAGGTGGTGGGGAATGGTTTGTTTTGATTTTTTTTTTTTACATTTCCCCTCCTGAGAAACCACATTTCTCCTCCGGGGTTCAGGGGTCAGAGGTCAGAACAAAGTCGGAGTTCACAGTTTAACTGTAGGAGATTTCTACAACATGTTTCTATGTAACGGTATGCGTTATGTATGTGTACAGTATCTGCTATGAAAATGTAACTTCCTGCAAAGTGCTGACGTGTTTGATTCCTGCTCGATTCGTTGTGAAAGATACTCGCCGACACACTTCAACTGCATGATTCTGGAAGCTACTGAGAGCAATTTACGGACTGTGCTCCTCGTCTCAGTATCCTGACTACTGTTGTGTAACACAGGTGGCTGATCGCCAGAGTTCCTATTTGCTGTGGTTCACGTCAGAAGCCGAGATGCCTGGGATCCTCTCCTGTCGCTGCTGTCGGGGGCAAAAACTGACGCAAATCTGCAGAAAGTGGACGTTGTTTGTAAGGCGCACAAAACAACAGAAACGTGTTTGTTTGCAGGTCAGGCCATCAGAGTTGGACCGGTTTTCAAGGGGGAGAGCATCGACGGTCTCAGTTAACGTACGAACGACTGTTTTGGGTTGTTTTCTCTCGACAGCAGGCGCGGTGCTGCTCAACAGCGGGAGTCAGTGCAACACAGCGTGCGGGTTTCCCCTCAGACCACAACAAATCAATAACCGCAGAAGACAAATCTGAATGAAAGGGCTTTCATTGTCTTAACTCTGGTTGAGCCGTTTGCTACTCAGCATGTGATCTGAACAATTTACCTTTGAAAATCTGCAGCAGATTATTGCAATTATGTGATTAAAATGAGATATTCTGACTGCTGTGTTTTGGATTGATTTGGTACCCTTAAAAGGCACCTTCAAACTATTTATTACAGTAATATAATCAAGAATAACTATGACTTGCTTGATCCCTTAACAACCCAGAATACAGGATGGGAGGGGGATTGCAGCTGTTTAAATCCTAACCCCCCCGTGTGCACTGGATTTGTCTGCGTTGCGTTCTGGTTTCACCACGTCTCCGTCGCCACTTTTTAAAGCTGTTTTTCGTTAACTCTTGTGTTTGTATTTTACAGCATAGTGAAAACACGTTAACCGCTCATTCTTGGTCACTGCGATAACGGATACTTCGTGGCCGTACGTGACTGGTTTGAATCGCCGGATGCATCTTATGTTTTTGGTGTCTGTATTTCCGTAACAGCGTATATTAGCATAAAAGAAAACCATAGCCTGCAGAGAAGGGACAAAAACGAACAAGGAAAACTAGTTTTCAATAACAAATGAAGTGCACAGGGCCTGAAATTAACTTTTGTGGCCGACCTTTTACCAGCCAGCCAGTTTTGTTTTTTTTTTTTGTTTTTTTTTGCCTCATAAAGGTGAAAAACAGCACAAACATTGTTCTTTAACTTATAAGAATACACATTTAAGGGCTGTCATGTTATTAACTAAATCAATATAAGTAATGTAATATACATTTTTTAAAAATCTTTTTATTCATTGGTTTCATACACTGCCTGCTGCTAATCTGAGCCCACAAAAAAATATTTCTTCCCACCACCATGTTTAAAGTTTATGGCACGCCCATCTCGGGAATCTGGGTATCAAAATTATTTCCGAACTTCCCAGTGGTAAACACGACATCAGAGGGCTCGTATTTCCGATAATTCTGATAGCACGTGGAGGCAGCATTAGTCACGTAGACGGGTCCTGGCGGCTGTTAGTTCTCGCCGGTTCCTAACTCCCAATGCGCACGCACACACACCTGTACACGCACGCACACCTGTACACGCTGAAAGCCAACGAAATAGCGGACCTCGTTGAAATTTTTGTTGGGGGGGAAAAAAACCCAAAACGTACTCAATTCTCACCGGCTACGCGCCAATGTGGCAGGTAGATTGACAGTGTTACCCGCCAATTGCGAAATTCACCCGCATTCGGCGCGTGGTCGGGTGTTGATTTCAGGCCCTGGAAGTGCATCATAAAATATTAATTTCATGTCAATTAGCAGCAAATGTAGGTGTTTACATGTATCTCAGGCTTCAGAATTCAAGCAGCTCCGGTCTCATAAAAAACATCCCTCTATTGTGGTAGTTTGCTCTTTGGTAGAAGAGAATAATATAGAAATATGGATTTATGGTGCAACACAGCAAATAATCTGTCATAAAGTTCTTTATTTAGGATTCTGTTTCCTCCAAAGGATAGGTTTGCTATCGGTCAACGCTTGAGTTGATTTACTTGCGAGCGGATCCTGTTGAACTGATGATTTTGCGGCAAACGCTTGTTGTTGATCAAAGCTGGCCTCACCGTGCCTTGATTCTGGATTTTGAAACCTGTTCAGAAGAGAACAGAGGGCTGACTGTTTGTGCACAAGTCAGTGTACAAAAACTGTGTACGGATGCTGCTTGTTACGGGCTTAAATCCGTTTGATTGAATTAATTTTTCTGGATTTCAGACAATATTCATTCTTAACACAGCAATTCTTACTAAGTAATACGACAGTACATCATTCCATTCTGATACCTTTGGTTTGTTTTTGGATAGTTTTGATACGTCTGTAAAATCAGACGTATGAAACTAAAAAAGGTTCTATTCCGGCAGGTAATTTGTAGTGTGATGACTATGTGACTGTTTTGTCCAACCGTAGCCGATGACCGAACCGGTCCAGGTGTGTCTTTGTGACGGCGGTAATCCCGCCACATGTGATGCATTCCTCCGTCCCTCAGCAGAGCGTCCGGCTCTGTTTGGCCGTTCAGGTTCCTGCCGCGCTCACATGATGTGACCATTTGCGTTTGATGCGGTTGATTAGGCTCACATGAAAGTTATTGATTGGGAGGGAGTACATTAAACAATGAGGAATTGTCCCCGTGAGATCCGAACTGTGCGCTCCAGGGCGTCTGCAACACCAGCTTAGACATAACTTAGAGACGCAATGGATGAAAGGTCCAACACAAACTGGGTTTTGATCATTAAGGGTTTCTAAAATCCATTACTATTATATATTTGAGCTGAAGTGGATTGCAATTTGTTTTCGCTGTGGACTGATAATTTGACAATTTTCATGCCTAAAAAAAATAATAAAAGTCCCAGAAACAGCGTTTAGACCATCACTGAACACTAAAACTCCCCAACAAATCCAGACCAACAAAAGCTGCTTTTTATAAAACCCAGAACCATTTTTATGGCTGGAATAATCAGGCTGTATTGTGAAATGGCACATGATCGATCACATTAAAGCAAAAATGTTAATAAAAATGCAGTATTGCCATGAGGCAGTTCTAGTCACGGTCTTTGTGAGGGAATAGCTACCACAAACAGGACGACGGTAGACGAGTACATCGTCCCGTCGTCCCACCGAAGTTGGGAATCTCTCAGTTATTTTGTCTTATCAACAGACTTTTTTAGAAAAAGCATAACTGAATACATGAACAACAAATTTTGCTACATGATTTTCTGTTCTTCAGCCGTTTCCAGCTTTCAAACTTTTGAAAAACTCCAAGATAAAATCATTTAAAACAGGAAAAATACCCAAATCCTTGGAGAAACGTGACACCAGAGAAGTTTTCTCATGTTTGCTTAAAAAAATGATTGAAACGTTCAATTGATTATCAAATTAGCCGCCAATTCATCGAGGACTGGATGCATAAACTAATGGTTGCAGCTTTATGAAGACCAACATCAGCCCAATATCTACCCATCCACGTGTGTAACAATGTAGGAGTCCACTGCAAACGGGTAAACCTGTGCATTTCAGCACCTATCAGTTTTTATTCAACCGAGCAACCGTGGCTCTTGCAGGACATCCGTTACGGTTGCCGAGTTCTCAGTTTGTCAGTTCTTCTGTTACTGAAGAACACAACTAGTGACAACAACTGTTGACACTCGTAAATGCAAACTAAACATTGCACTGTCTCAGATTTTTCTGACTCTACTTTTTGAAAAACCTAGTGGAAGCTGCTTCCTGCTTTACGCTGCGCGGCGCGGCGCACACGGATCCCACGAAGCCGCTCCTCTCGCAGCTTTGATCCCCTGATTCAAAAACATGTTATGTCAAAGTTTATGTTTTTATTTTCCTGTGGGAAAATCGTGATGTTGTCGGACTCGGATTGCAGTCAAGAGTTACACAGAGTCTTGAGCCCCCCCCCCCCGGGGGAAATGCCTTTTCGCAGAGGCCAACAGTGCCAAATTTGGATCACGGCTGAGAGCAGAAACGGGAGGGGGGGGGTTTAAGGTTTAGAAGTGGGTGAGTTTTTATGTATTTAGCTTGGAACGGTCCGGCTCGGCTCTCCTCCACCCACACACTATCATTTCCAACGTGAGATCTGACAAATGTGACGTCTGCTGGCACGAAAGCAAAACTCACTGCCGAATCTTCTTGTATTCATCGAATGGTCTGTGTTTTGGGAGTATTGGGCAACGAACATGAGGTAGTAGTGCTGAAAACCCACTTGTCTGTAAAGTAACAACCTTTCTAACAAGCGATCTGTCGCCAAGTTCTTATTATTCACGTCTTCAAATGTTGTGACCTCTAATTTCAATCCGTGTGTTTCGTCTCACGGGAAATGGGGACGCATAAGTCAGTGCTACGAAGACCTTCCCGTAGTCGGGCAGGTTTATACCTCGTGTTGGTGATGGTACTGTAACCTCGTGGGTAGTGCTGCAACGACGCGTCGACGCCATCAATCACGTCGTGCGTGAAATGCGTCGATGAAATGGCGTTACCACGGCAGCACAACTGCGACGCGCGAGCACCTCGGAGGAGAACATCCTGGCGCTCTCCGACCTCAGGATTTATTATTTCAGTTAGTTTTGGGAGTAATTGTCGCGTTCTTACCTGCGGTGTTTCAGTCAAGAATTAATTCATATATGCTAGGTAGTAATGGTTATGCTAATTGCTAACGGTATGAACTGTAAACATAATTATATAAGAAGTTGTACTATTAGCTAATCAAAAAAAGAACACTAGATTAATAAAAAAAAAATTTTTATAAAAATAATCGTTAGATTAGTCGACAGAAAAAATAATCGTTAGTTGCAGCTCTACTTGTGGGGGGAGCTTTTAAGTAGCTGCCCTCTTTTTTTTGACCATTGTAGGTTTTGCATTTTTCCTCCTGTAGCAGTTCGAACTGGCGCCATAACGGAGGTGTAATTGTCGGAGTGTTTTTTATTGGCCAGAATTTTGACAAACCAAGCCAAGAAAGCCTTCCCCGTTCTTACATGGCTGCAGGCTGCTAGAAGGTTTCCGCTCCCTGTCCTGGCAAACGTCAGCTCAGTTAACCTGGAAAACTTATCAGAAGGCTAATTTAGCCAACGTTGCTGTTAAAGAAAAGTTAGTCGATCGCCAGGAAGTCAATCGTCAGTCAATTCTGACGATCGACTTTGGTCGTTTTAATAAAACATGCCAAATACTCAGTGGCCCAGGCTTCTCAAATGTGAGGATTTTCTGCTTTTCTGTTTTGTATGATTTGTAAATCTTTTGGACTGTTGGTCGGGCGAAACATGAAGGAAGTCACATCCAGGCGTTTTTCACTGATTTCTCAATGTTAGTGAGTCTGGGCTGTGGCTAATACTCGGAATAATCTTCTTTTCATCAACCCCAACACGCAGTGAAATAAATATCTATTGCAGTAGCAGTGATAAAACACACTGCGTCAGCGGTCCAAAATAGTAGTGTGGGATTATTCCAACTAAAAATATATGTACCGCAGAGTATTCTACAGTTTAATTACACAACTAGCCTACCTGGTTCAGGTCCGGTCCTCTGGCTTCGGGTCAGCCCAGAGACCTTCACAGTAGATGACGCGCTAATGTTCGCTGGCACCCGATATGTTTGCAAGAATGCTGATCACAAAATTCTCATGGAAAAGTGGTGAAATGATCGGCTCCTTGTCAACATGTGAGATCATTTAATTGTGAAAGTCCTTGATCGATTCCAGCTGATGTTCTTGTACGGATATACAGACCCTCGGCATTATAAAATATACAGCGTCGAACGCCAGGCATTGATTCTGTTGGACACAAACGTTTGAGCGAAACTCTTCATTTCCCAACAGTGTCTCGTTGTAATTACCCACTTCTGCCTATGGGCCTGCCAAATTATATATTTATTGGTTTAATCCAAACGCTCATCGCCCCCCCCCCGCCGGTAATGACGCTAATGTGAATGCCGCTCCGCTGGCACAGGAAGAAACACCCTGAAGATGTGGCTCAGTACAGTCCATCAATTAACCAATCAGTCATAGTGGAGTTAATTAAGCAATGTTATGAGGCACAAGGAAGCCAATTACTCCTCCTGTTGGTGACTTGATTGTTTGGATGGTGAGAGAAAAGAAAAGGAATACGAGAAAACATTTTTACATACGATCATCTTCACAGTAGTCCCCTGTCGTTTAATTAAACGTGGTTATTTTGTCTCCTCTCATAATGAAATGACGTTATCGCTGCCTTATTCTTTAATCTGGTCAGTGTTAATTTGTATTTTATTATTTTCTGAAATTGTGTTTTATTTTTAAAAATGCAACGTTATTTCACACAAATCTTAAAAGAAACGTTTTAAAATAGAATCCCGTATCCAGCGTAAGCATGGAAACACGACTACAACGACTGACTGGCGACATTTTTTTTGCAGCGCGGCTCCTGTGGAGTGAGTGTGTTAGTGTGTGTGTGTGTGTGTGTGTGTGTGTGTGTTGTAACACGGCGTGTTTGGGAACTCGAGCGATAAGAAGGTGGAGGTCCTATCTGCAGTCAGAGAGAAAACAGCCTGTTCATGCTGCCGGTTATTCTTAGAGCCGAGGAAATGAGCCCGGAGCCACGACGACTCACCTGACTGCAGTCACACACACACACACTCACACACACACACACACACACACACACACACAGGCATAAAGTCTGCAGTTGTATACTGTAAGCAGTTCTGAGAAGAACAAACAGCAGGACTTGACTTTAAGTTCAGTGAAACGCGGAATGAAGCGGCACATCCCCATAATAAATGTGTCTTTTGACAAACATTTCGTTAATGTTCAAGTGCTCTGTAGTGGCCTTAGATTGGCCTCATAATTACGACTGTTTGTTGTGTAGCACGACTTGGTCCCCACAAAGGCAGAAGGACACGAGTGCTCACACACTTCTTTTCTGCACCTTTTGCCGTTTTTTTGTGTGGCCGACTTACAGCTGTCAAAAATAGAAATCATTAATAGCAGCATGATGTAATCTGGGTCCTCGTGTGTGTGTGTGTGTGTGTGTGTGTGTGTGAGACCCCGATAACCAGAAATAGAGACAACATAAACACTGATGATTATCAGGGCTAAAGAACACTGTGCTGTAAAACAAACATCTGCCACTAATCTCAGTGCAGCTCCTTAACCTCCATAAATCACTGCCGCTTAGATATCTGTACTAAAGGGACTGAGCAGAGTAAAAGCACTCTTGGTACTTTTTTTTGTGTGCACATTTGTGTGTGTGTGTGTGTGTGTGTGTGTGTGTGTGTGTGTAGTAGCAGCAGTAGGTAGGTCCCTTTATCTGAGATCATCCCATTGCGTTCAACGTGAATTTGACAAGTTGGTTTCCACTACGTAGCTGAATTCTAATGTGTGCTGGCCGGTCTAAATAACTTTTGGCATTCTTTAGCAGCGTAAGGTCTGGAGCTCAGCAGGTCTGCGGTGGGAACCTCTGACACGGAGCGCTGACATTCCTCGGCTGAAACGATCCTTTACTTCCTGCCATTCTTCTCCAGCTCGCTCACTTACTCGACTCTGAGTGGTCAAGCACCGTTTTTTGGTTTTTTTTTCTATAACCTAAGGTTGATCATTTCCTCATTGCAGTAAGTTGGCAACATACTTATTTTATTTATTAATTTAAAGTGCACAGAGCAGTAACTACTGGAGCAGTCGAGGTGAGAAAAGAGCGTTTAAAGTTTTCAGCCTGGACGACAAACTGTAAAACAGATAGAAAGGCTGTAAAGTTTTCTTTTTATGTCTTTTAAAGGTGATTATTTTAGCCACAAAAAAAATCATTGGCTGCCACCAACATGTGCTCTCTCAGCTTTCTGATCCATTTGAAGAGTTTTCTGAAGGAAAAGAGCTTATAGGAATGAAGTTTCTCTCGTTCCGAGTGATATTAATCTGCTAAACTAGCTGCCGTCAGCAGGAGTTTACTTGTTCTCCTTATTCAATGACTGAAAAATGTAAATCAACTCATCAAAATAGATATTTTTTATTTACCGATAACAAGTAGGGGCACGTCAATAACTAACTACAGCTAGCTGAGGCGTCTTTAGCTGCGGCTAGCTGCAGCGGCCTCACAAGCTGGCTTTCACAACACACATTGGTCCTCACTGCATTGGGTGAGGGTTCATTAATGGCCAGCAGACAACCAAGCCAAGAAAGCCTTCCCCGTTCTTACATGGCTGCAGGCTGCTAGAAGGTTTCCGCTCCCTGTCCTGGCAAACGTCAGCTCAGTTAACCTGGAAAACTTATCAGAAGGCTAATTTAGCCAACGTTGCTGTTAAAGAAAAGTTAGTCGATCGCCAGGAAGTCAATCGTCAGTCAATTCTGACGATCGACTTTGGTCGTTTTAATAAAAAATGCCAAATACTCAGTGGCCCAGGCTTCTCAAATGTGAGGATTTTCTGCTTTTCTGTTTTGTATGATTTGTAAATCTTTTGGACTGTTGGTCGGGCGAAACATGAAGGAAGTCACATCCAGGCGTTTTTCACTGATTTCTCAATGTTAGTGAGTCTGGGCTGTGGCTAATACTCGGAATAATCTTCTTTTCATCAACCCCAACACGCAGTGAAATAAATATCTATTGCAGTAGCAGTGATAAAACACAAAATAGTAGTGTGGGATTATTCCAACTAAAAATATATGTACCGCAGAGTATTCTACAGTTTAATTACACAACTCAAACGAGATGTAATGGGTACAATAACTGAGGTTGCAGTCAGGTCTGGTTCAGGTCCGGTCCTCTGGCAGATGGAACTACACAGTTATACACAAACTCATATTATTGCTAAACTCATGCATTTCATTCCTGCAGAGCGGCATCTGGCCCAGGAACAAGCGTCACGCTGGATTTTGATTTTGAAACCCCGGGTTGCTGTCGTCTCGTTTTATTTCTTAAAGCGGCCTCAGGATGTGCTGGATGCAGTGAGTCCCGTCCTGAGCGAGTTACCGAACGGGAGAAAGCTGGAAGCACAGGCGAGGTTTGAATCGGAACAATAAAGCAAAGTGTGGCATTCTTAACATTCAGACTTCCCACTGTAGCAGCGGCCGGTTTCTGGCTCTCAGTTTAGGTGAGGCGTGTTAACAACGCTAACACGCCATTTTAGGACATTTTAAAGGATGAGCGTAGAAACTTTAACATTAATGTGTCATGAAAATATTCCAAACAGCTGGGGTGTTCTTTGAGTTGCAGTTTGTATAGAGTCTGTTAATCACGTCAGAGTGTCTCTGCTTGAGTGCACGTGAAGGCAGCATGAAAGAGTGAAAGGGTTTCTCCTTTTTTTTTTCTCTCTCCCTGTCAGCTTTCCAGTCACACGGCTGCTTATTATCAAACTCATATCTCCAGCGTTTCGGCTTCCCGGGAACAAACAACTCTTGGTTATAGCTTGATGGCAAAGCATTTGTCATCTTCTCTGCGTTGTTATGAAAGCTCAAGGGTTCGTAGACTTTTATCAGCTCACGGGTGCGTGAGTGATTGAAACGAAAACATGAAAATAACCAAAGTACAGCTGAGTTTTGTTTTTTTAGCTCTAGAGTGTAATATTTAATCCCAGTAATTTTAACCGTGCTCGTTCGATGTAGAGACGTCGGGGATGCAATGTGAGGCTGCGTTTGACCCGACAGACGCGCTTCCACAGGTTGAACAAGCTGTTCACGGTGTTAATTAAATAACAGCGTTTTGTGGCAGGAGATAATGTTGCTAGTCATGTGTTCAAACCGCCGGGAGGAGATGTAGTAAACAAGATTCAGTTGAAAATCGGTGTTACAAAACCAAAAGAATGGGAAAAGTGCCAGTAGTGTAAGAAGTACTGAGATCCTTTTTACGTGAGTACAAGCAGAAACAGCACAGTTTAGAAATACTCAGTTACAAGTGAAAGTCCTACATTCAGAATTGTACTTGAATACTTTTACTTAAGTATTATAAAGTACTCACTATGCGGGCAAAATGGGGCTCTGTTATTGTTATTTATAATGTTGGATTACTGTACCATTAACATAGCAGCATTTTAATGATGTATTAGAGCTAATTCTACCCATATACTATTGGGAAATTTTATTTACTTCATGACAATGCATTATATTTAGGGTATCGGTACTCGATACCTTTTCAAGGTATCGCACGAAATAACCCAGTACCAAGTAGTATCGAAATTTCTCCAGTGAAACGATACCTGCATTCGATCCTTTTTTGTACCAAGAGCTAGAAAAAAAATTACTATACGGTTTTGCTCGCAGCCAGTCACCGCAAGCGCGCCTCGATTTAATGCGACGTGCGATTGGCCCATTATCGCAGCTACATGCAGCAGGCTGGCGCCGGGCTGCCCCTTCATGCACTCGGAGGACGTCTTCGCCTCGTCGGGCGCGCTGGACCCGGACCCGAGTGTGGAGCGTGGCAGCCCCCCCCTGCTGACATCGGGCCCCGGGGGAGGTGGGAGCGGCAGGCCGGGCAGGAGCGACCGCGACACCCGGAGAGATCGGTGTGTGAACTGCAGCTCACAATCCGCTGGATCAGCAGCACCGCTGGCTTTGTTTGTTTTGCGGTCGGTTTGTAAAACCGACACAACCAGAGCCTAATACGATCTCTACGCCTGACTCTAACTGTTAACTCACAGTCCTTCAGAATTAACGTTTCCCATTACTCAACACTCTGGTGAACAAGGCTGGTCTGTTGTGCCGGCTCTCTGCAAATAGGCTACACTTATCTCGTGATTTAAAATCGAATTAAAGAACACTTTCAAAATGTATTTTGTGTAAATAAATAATTTGGATGGGGAGCAGTGGTGGCATTTTACGCAACCGAACTCTTCCAATTAAATGATGGCTGCCGAATGGAGTACTCCATTGGTATCGCCATCGGCCTCGGCTGTAGTTTGAGTTTAGTGTTAATCACCAAATGCATGGTAGCACGCTAAACTGAGCTGGTGGAACACGGCAAAATGCCTGCTGAACATCAACATGTTTGGTCACATCGCAAATGCTTAGAGTATAAGACTGCACTGTATGCAGGCCGCCCCACTGAGGTCAGAGCGCAAAGTTGGTCACTTCTTGCCTTAGTATGAGGCTGTATTGAATTTAAATTCCAACCTAAATGGGCATGACTTTTACTGGTCACGCTATTTGGGGAGAAGCAAAGAAGGCATGAATAGACACAGCATTAAAGTAAATTGCAAAACCCTGTCACAAACTCCTGGTATGTAATTATCCCATTAATGGAAGTTACTAACCCAACATCTTCTCTGTGCCCTGAGGTAACTTTCATGATTTGGCGCTAGATAAATAAGTGGAATTGAAATGAATGAAAAGGATGGGTTTGGGTTTGTAACTATACTCGCATAACGGCATATGCACGTTGAAACAGTCATTGGTCGCTGTAATCCAATAAACCTTTCACATGTGCGGTCGTTTCGGTACGAAATTCTCTCTTTGTGTTCCCACAGACAATGTTTTCCTTGCTGAGGCTTGGTTCGAGGGATACACACTGATAGATGCAACTGGAGATCAACAACTAAATAAACTTAGACGCGACCGTAAGGACGAAGACGCCCGTTTTGATTTCTCGCTCGAGACCGATGAGGCCTCGCATGCGTTCCAGCTGAACTTCAGAATGCATCTTTGCACCGAATGAGGACTGTGGGTTTTGTCTCCTATGTTTGTCCCTTGGAGTCATATTAGGAAGGGATCCCGTCATTGCCAGCAGTGGTGGAAGAAGTATTCAGATAAGTGACTTGCGTAAAAAAATACCTTATTACAAGTCCTGCATTCAAAACCCTACCAAAGTAAAAGGACAGCAAAGTATTATCAGCAAAATGTGCGTAAAGTATGAAAAGTAAACGTAGTCGGTTATATAGAAAACTGTCCCTTGTAACTGATACGAGATTCTTTATGACATTATTTATTTATTAGTGACGCATCAATGTTAGAGCAGCGTTTTACTGTTACAGCTGCTCGAGGTGGAGCAAGTTTAAACTACTTTTTATAGAGAGTAAGTAGTTCAGTCCAGTGGTTCCCAACCAAGGGGTCGGGCCCCTTCAAAGGGTCACAAGATAAATCTGTGGGGAGCAAAGTTCTGACACACAAATGTTTTTGTTTTTTTTGTAAGATACTGAATAATTTGACCTATTTGCTCCTCAAGCAGTTAAGTGAAACCATGTGAGAAGTTTAGAGGTGGAACTGCTAACAACTCATAGATGTGTGATAAATGGGACGACTGTTTGACTCACAAGCCAAAAGGTTGGAAACCACAGTGTATCCCGTTTTTGTTTTTTTTTAAGCTTACCATTCTTCAGTAAAACCTTAAAGAGTAACCTCACAACGCAGGAAAGTCTTGTTTTTGCTGACCTGTGGTGGTTTACCTTTTGACCTTGGTGCTGTGACACACAGGTGTACTCGAGGACCTGGTGACATCACGGCTGGGTGTGGGTACAGGTGCAACAGGGCGCGCCTCCGACCACAGCCTACAGGGACTTTCAGACTTTAAACTGAAAACTAACCCTTATCTATTGCCGCCACATAAAT
>CM022476.1:2657602-2667717 GCA_011952105.1 Coreoperca whiteheadi | reverse complement strand
CAGCAGGGAGCCAGTGGGACCTGATGAAGAGAGGGGCTACGGCGCTCTCTGCGGCTCATTGAAGACCACTCCTGCCGCCGCGTTCTGGATCATCTGCAGAGGTTTGGTTGTGCGAGCAGGGAATCCAGCCAGCAGCGCGTTACAATAGTCCAGTTTGGACAAGACCAGAGCCTGGACTAGGACTTGTGTGGACGGCTCAGATAGGAAAGTGATGTGACAATGCAGCAAATGGCTTTTTTATTTTTGGCAACACAGCCTTTTTATTATTCAGGTGTGCTGTTTTGTAATTTAACATCTCATGAAAAGAAACTGACACGAATCAACGGGTTTTTTATTTTCCTCCGTCCACCACTTATCTCCAACGGTCGTGAAGGCTACATCATGGGTTAATACCACAGACCGTGTATAAAGATGGACGAACGCGTCTGCGCTTCCTCCCGCTGTACAAAAATGAAGCCAAAATATCCCGGATACGGGAGCTGCCGGCCAACTCATTCGGGAGCCGAGCTCAGCAGTCAATCATCACTTGAAACCCCCTTTTTTATAGCGTCAAATAACTAATTAAAGCCAAACCTAGCAAAAAAAATGAGCACCTGAACATACATCAGCGTGATAAGAACGACCTAAACTGACAGAAACCATCTTGGCCTCTTTGAGCGACTGGTGGCTGTCGTCCCAGGTGGCTGGCTTCAGCTACCAGGCTTCATTCGGCCCACCTCGGCTCCACCCACGCTCCGTATTTGGATTAGCCGGGAGCCGGCGGAGTCGGGCAAAGTTAAAACTAGACTGCTTTTCTAAAAATAGTATATTATTTATGAAGACATGATGGGCTGAAAATCCCACTCGCCGAATTGAACATAAATAAACATGCATGAAATAAACCATCAGTGGGTAGAACTACATTGTTTTTATGGTAGCACTGTAGGCCAACAAGCAAAACTGGTAGAAAGAAATGAGCTTGCCCTTCATGATATTTAACAAGTGATTTTGAGGAAACTGTTACTAGAAATCACAATTTTCTGACTTTATGCTGACCAATCAATTTGCCATAGATAATCAGCTGATGGGTGAAAATAATCGTTGGTCGCACGCATAAACTGTTGAAGCCGGCTTCTACTTATCTCTGTCTAATCGAAGTCTAGAATCTCTCTTGTACATTACTGGCAGTCAGCTGCTGTGTTATTTCACCACGCAGTTATTCACACAAACAATCCCAAACAAGAGGTCAGTACCGCCTGCTGTCTGTTATCGGCTGTATGATGTTGAGTGGAAGAAGTGGAGAAGATTGGATTGGATTAGCCAAAAAAAACACACTCACATAATTTCTGCTTTTGGGAAATCTCTACATGAGTAATATGTTGCCTTCGAATGGAAGTTCATAGGTCATCAAGTGGAGTACACAGTAGCTGTGTGGGCCCTCCAACAGATGAAGCCCACACAGATGGGTTGAGATGGCCTTCAGGCTCCGCTGAACCGGCTGCTCCTCCCTAAATGAGCCTGTCCAGCTTCACCAAGTGAGAAATTAATAAGTGAATCAGCAGGAAGTTGCCGTGAATCCGTCACGTTAACGCTAACTAACAGGAGCAACTCCGTGACAAGTCATGGATGAGATGACGTCGCCAACTCGTTGCTTTTCATGCGCCTGTTCACGCTGTAGAAATGAACCAAATCCACACTCAACTGTAAATGAGTGAAGAGGAACAGGCCTTGTGGCTCTTAAATATTTAGTATGTCTGAAATACAGATGACACATTTTATTTAAAACCGTTGCCTCTTTATCTACCAGGGGCGTCTTTTTTGTCGTTTTTGCGATTAATGCGTGAGTATCGGAGGGAGTGGGGCAGAAGTCTGTAGAGCAGAGTTACGCAGAGGTTGCATTAATATTTCAGACTGCAGCCAGCGGCTGAAGCCTTCCTGCTGCCGCAGAGGAAACGGAGGCTTCAGTTCTGGGTCGAATCGTGTGACATGTATTTTTAATGTGGTTAATTTTGTCTCTCCACTCGCACGGGCTTTACCGTAGCTGTGGGGCTCTTCATTGACTGCGTTTATTCCCCAGTGATGATCTAACCCGACCTATACCCTCAGCATATAACCAGCAGTTCATATCAAAGTATGGATTCAACGGGTCTTCCTCCCCCCCGCCCCCTGCCCCCGCCCCTCCGTTCTGCTTGCATTTCTCCTCCTGCAAACATGAGCTTCTGTTAAACCAGTCTCTACGTTTGAATGCATCTGCTACCAACGTTTGTGCGATACGCATCGCAGAGACGCAGTGACGACGACGTCTTTTAGGAGCTGAATTTCTGGCTTGGATGGTGGCTGGAAGCTGCGAAAGCACCCAGAGGAAGATCGGATGCTTTTAGCGAGGCGTCGTTTTTGGTTTTGGTTTTTTTTTATGGCGACAAAACCACAGATCATGATCTCTTCCTAATCTTAAGAGGTTTTTGTAACTTTTTTTTTCATGAATTAAGGCTTTTGAACACAAATCTTATGGAGAGTCTATAAGATGTGATGTTTTGCTGTAAATTAAACTGCTAGGACTGTTGGGTGGACCAATCAAAGCACTGTGGAAGGCGTCTCTTTGGGCTCTGGGTCATCGTGACAAGCAGTTCTCACTATTTTCAGATTTTTTACAAACCAAACGATCAATCGATTACTGGAGAAAATAAGATGAATAAGATGAATCGATCCCTCCTCTCTTTGCTGTGGATTTTTAAGAATTCCTTTTTTGCATCAACCCAAACAATATAAATGACGATGTTTGTTCTCTCTCCGCCCATGACTGTCCTGTTTCCACTCCCCTGGGGATTCTCGGGGGGGGGGCGGGGCTGGATCGATTAGCCTGCGGCGGCTTGAACAATACGGCCCAGTGTTGACGGGAGAGACGGCAGCTCTGTGATCAGTCTCATGATCTGCAGGTTCGGCAGCAAAACACCAGCCAGACCCACACTGAGGCTGCCGCTCTCATGCTGATCCTCGCCCTCACATGTGACTTAGATTTCATCTTTTATGTCTCGAGTTACGGCTGCAACGCTTCATGTTTTATTAAGCTGCCAAACACTTTGTTCATTCGTCGTTTAATTGGTCTATTAGAATATCAGAAAATTGTGGGTGGGGGGGGGAAAGGGCCCATCGCAGGTTCCCAGGGGTCCAATGGCTTGTTTGGTCAAAAAACAGAATTGGTGACCCGGTTACTCGAGATAATCCTCAGACCTTGTTGTGAGCCGTTTCGTGTGGGAACTATCGACAGAAAGAAAATAGTTCCCTCGTGAAACGGCTCACAGCAAATCTGTGGATTATCTCGAGTAACCGGGTCGGGATCTCTGGAAAGAGGCGTTGCCGTTGAGTTTTTCAAATGTATTTCTTTGGCGCTTTGAGCAGCAAAAATGAATAAATGCAGATATCCGATATCTCCAAAACTCAGCAAAACTTGAATTTTATATTTTGAGGTGGACTGTCCCTTTTTTTTAAATCCAAAGAGATAAAATTTACTATCACAATAAACAAAATAAAGCAGGAAATCCTTCTGGGAAACTAATTTTAGGCATTTTTACTTGAAAAACAGCTTTAAAAAAGTGTGTTTTTATTATAATTTTTTAAACGTCGCTCGATCATTATTCAACTAAAGCGACAGATCATCAGATCAGCGGCTCTGATCCGAGTTTAAATACCAAAGCGTAGCATCGAGTCACCTTTCCTGTCGCTCTCAGGTAAACAACTGTTGCATGTTGGGATTTACGTGTAGAACCTTTTTGCTGGCGTTGCCTGGACAGAGAGTCAGTCAGTCTGACGGTTTTTCTTCCCAGAAGGCTTCCAAGTGAGAATGCAGCCGCGTGCGTTTCTCAAAATCGGGCCGCCAAAGCAGCGTTTCGACTGTCCTCTCTGCAGTGATGTCACGCTGCACGGCCACACCCTGGAGTACGCTTGCACACGGTAGGCGATCTGCAGGGGGATGGCATCCCCCTTTTCATTGGCAAAATGACCAGAATCCGTCCATTCTGGATGAAAAGCTCTGTTTCCTTCTTACAGCGCCATCTTATGGTGATCTTATGTCTCCGGCTCTCTCGTCCGTCCCTGTCGGTGTGAAACCTCCCTCACCGACTCGCCTCACGGGCCGCTAAACCGCCCTTCTCTACAGCGGACGGGGGGGACGAGAGAGAGTGCGGCGTGACAGAGGCCGGGTCAGGAATGAGCAGAGCGTGGCGCAAAAGCGCCCTTGAATGCTCCCAAACGTTTGCCTTTTTTTTATTGCTGTTCTCACTTATTTTTTCGATCAAACCAAAACTTTGTGCCGCAGCTAGTTTATTTCATGCTATAACTTTATATTTCTACATTATTTTTAGTAAATGCCCCCACTATAAGGCTACTGCTTATACGTCAGCATGGTGAGAAGTGCAACCGCTGGAGGTCGGACATATTTTCAGCTGCTGCTACGAAGAGAAGATACAGATACGGTTATGCGGCCTAACCTCTCATCCCAGAGGAAGATTCACTCCCTTTTTGGTTTTTAATCCAAACATTTATGGATATTCTCTAACTTCAGAAGTGAAACGTCTGCGGTAAAATAGTAAATATAATTAGACGCAGTCCACGTCGGCAGCGTTTTGTAGCGTCTGTCACTCGTCGCTCTAACAAGATTCAGGCTTCAGTTTTATCAAATCTCCGGCGACCGGTCCGGACCCCTGTACTCTATTAGAACATTTTTATTTTGTTTAATCTGGCACCTCACTAACGTCGACAGCAGCCGTGCCAATCACAAACCTCTCCGATATCTCGGCTCCTCAGAAAATAGTTTGTACTGTGCAGTGAATGTTTGTCTTTGCC
Organism: Coreoperca whiteheadi; assembly: GCA_011952105.1. Classification (NCBI taxonomy): domain Eukaryota; kingdom Metazoa; phylum Chordata; class Actinopteri; order Centrarchiformes; family Sinipercidae; genus Coreoperca; species Coreoperca whiteheadi. Next base: position 2,662,896 of record CM022476.1, on the reverse strand, counting down.
ATGACGGATGTTTTTAACAAGTGAAATCTGGGATTTTGCACGACGGGGGGAATTAAAGTTTTTTTTTTTTTTTTTTTAAATTTAGGACTGAACCGCAGAGCTTCCTTGTGATGATGAACACGCAGAGCGGTTTGCTGCTGGCGGTGAAAACACTCGGGCAGCGTTTTTCGGAGGGGTGTGTGTGTGCGCGTGCGCGCTCTTGTTTTACTGTATTTCGTGGGGTCCAAAAACCAGGCGCACACTGCGCTTGTGGGGCCCGACCTCCTTTGTGGGACCCCACAAGTTTAAAGGGCTTTTTGAGGGTTAAGACTTGGTTTTAGGGTAAATGTTAGAATTAGGTCAGGGTTAGGCATTTAGTTGTGATGGTTAGGTTAGGGTTAGGGGCTAGGGAATGCATCCTGTCAATGTCCCTACGAAGATAGTGCTGCAAACCTGTGTGCGTGTTTGTGCAGAGCAGCCTGCGGAGGCTCACTGATTCACCGAGGCTGCGATCATAGAGACAGCGTGTGATCGCGGCCCGCATGCATGAAGACAGACAGTGAAGTGTTCTGTTCATGTCAGAAGAGACAAAGCGGCCAGTGTTTCTGCCGCTGCAGCTGATCTCAGATCAGACAAGCCTGCCGGAGGTTTGCCGCCATCTGGTGGTTAAACTGAACGAGGCTGCTCTCAGTTATGTTTCTGTCCTCGTGGCGTTCGTTCCTTTTTTACTCCTTTTCTTTCGTTTTACTTGTTTTTTTCTTCCCCTCCTTTCCCTGTTTTCCTTCCTTCTTCTTTCTTCCTCCTCTTTTCCCTTTGTTTTCTTCTTTACTTTTTTCCTTCGTTACTGCCTCAAACACCCCCTTTTTTTCTTTCTTGTCGTTTCTTCATTTCCCCGGTGCCATCCTGCCTTTTCCCTCACTCCTCCGCCCACTCCTCCTTTCATCGTCTCTTCCCTCAGTCTGCCTTCCTACCATGTTTTTCTTTCATCATTCCTCCTTTGCTTCCCTCCTTTCCTTTTTTCTTCCCTTCTTTTTTTTTTTTTTTGTGTTTCACCTAAATCCTCTCGTTCTCGTCTTCCTTCCCCACACCTGCATTGTCCGTCGTCTGCCTTATTTATTCTCGTCCTTCCTCTGAAACGTTTGCTCTGACTACACCTACACGCACGCAATGACGCTGGCGTGCCAGGGTAAGAGAAGGAATGGGAGGAGAGGAGGAGGAAAGATGTAGATTTTGACGCAAAGGAGACGAAATGGGAAAGGAAATGAGCAGGTAGAGCTGGGAGGAGCGTTGAAATGTAATGTCGTAACTCTGTCGTACTGGAGTTTCCCAGTTTAGCACTTTTCCAGCTTTTAAGGGGAACTGAGATAATAAACTAGTTGCGTTTTCGCCTCCTGTAAAGGTTGGACTGTCTTTTCCCCCGAGGCCTCCAACACTGGTGCTGTGACACGATACCGTCACGGTGACCTGGACATCAGCAGCTTTAGTCCAAAAGGACAAAACCAAAACCCCCGTCACTGCTGAGGTGAGCTTTCAAGAAAACCCCCGAGCCTGTCCGACCGGAGCTGAGCGAGCGTCCTCGGCGCAGGGGAAACGCCGTCCAGCAGAGGGCGCTGTGGTCCCACGTCAAAACTCCCCCTCTGCTCTCTCAGCGCACATCGGCCTGCTTTTTCTGACTTTGTGTTGGTGGATTTGTTGAAGCTCGGATGGGAAGGAGGGACAGTATATTCTACCGAATACGTTCTCAGCACGACCAACCTGTTACCGTGCAGCCTCAGTTAGGGTTGTAGTCTCCACCTCTTAACACGTCGTATCGTCAGCATATTTTTCCCCTGAGTCTGCAGAGCACTTTAACGTCCACTATAATATAAAGGTGACACTTGATTAGTTCCTTTGTAACGACTCAGTATTTAGTTTATTGTAAAGTTTCACCAATACAACACTTCAAGTCACAAACATAAAACGTTCTCCAGTTGTTATTGTCAAACATATACATTAGGAAAGTCAATAAAATAAAAGTCTTTTTACAAGCCATATTTTAAAATCTGAACCTATGTTTTAAATAATTTAACATCCACATTTTAGATTGGAGGTGAGGAAAACAGAACGAGTTGTTTCCCAGAACTCCAAAATGAATATTTGTGAGAGAAACTTTGGGAAAATAGGCGAAATAAAGTGTATTATGCAGCCAATAATGTATTTTTGACCATTTTTCTGAAATATCACAAAGTTTAGATGAGAGAAAACGACAAATCGGTAAATAAATGAAAATAAAACCTTTCGGGCAGCGATGTAGGGAAAAAAAGAGGACACGGTTTTGATCATCTTAACGACCAAAACAGATACAGGACTTTTATAAAGTGGCAAATAAAACTATATATATTAAAAAGAAAACGGCAACATTAAGGTCACCGAGCAAAATTGAACAAAGGTGTATTCATTACAAATGTAGTTTAAAGAAGTCACATATAAACGTATAAATGCATGTTTACATGTTTTATCGAATCTTAACTTTAAGAAGAGGATAGTGATATGCTGCCGGGATGCACGCACCCTGCTTTGTGATAACACCGTGTAAAAGCAGCTCTGTGACTGCTGCTAATAATGACACCGCTGAAGAGAAACCATGATCCCAAATGTCATCGTCATAAATACAGACGCGGAATGTAAACGTCATTAGTCTCCATCATCGCAGCGCCGATTGTCCCCCGTCCTCTGAGTCGACGCCCGCGGCGTTTGTGTCGGCCCGAGAAGGGGAATAAGCTGCAGCTGAAGTGCGTCCACGGTCCCGAGTGCTGATGCGAGATGACAAACGGCCATCAGCGCAGGCGCATGTGCCCACGCCGCGCAATCCAACACCTTCTGGCTTCTCCCTCGCCGCTAAAAATACCAGCAGGATCTGGGGCCTCCATCTGATACCGCGCTCGCGGCCGGGGCGCCTCGCACAAAGCACCCGCACCGCTGAGTTCATCGAGCCCAGAGGCGTCGTGCTGTCGCAGTTCGCCCCGAAGCACGAGAGATCGCCCGCGAAAGAACAAAGGATCATCTCTCTGCTTTCGGAGTGGCGGAGGATCTTGTCGGTTCACGTCTGCTCTCAGCTGCAGGACACTTTTGGTGGATGGGGGGGGTGAGGCGGGTTTAAAGACTGCTGACTGCAGACACTGCATCTAAACAGCAGTATGTTACACTCACGGCTGATTTTGTGCCCGTCTGCCTTTCAACACCATATAGATTTGATTTGATTTCTTTAGGCTTCGCAGCTTGAATGAACAAGCCCATTTCCCTCAGATCCCGGATACATTTCTGAGATTTAGTTTCGCTTTAAGGACAAAGTGGTAACGGCAAAGCCTGTCGGGTCGGCGTGGACTGTTGTGAACCACTGACGGGGACTAAAAAGTGACAAAAAAAACATAAAAAGTGGCTCAGTTTGGAGAAAGTAAACTCCCTGTGCGTAGCGCTTTTCGCAGACATAAGTCACTAAGTGCTTTACAAAAACGTTCAGGACGACCACCCGAACCACGGGTAGAAACCAAAACACACCGTACACAATAAATACACAGTACGTAGTACAAATACACAATAAATACATAAGCTGCAGGCCTGGTGCATACAGGTTACCTGTCTGAAAAGGGACGTCTTCAGCTGCCGTCTGTAAAGGACTCCACAGAGTCAGCAGACGGTGCGGCCGGAGCTTTCCATAAAGGGCGTCCTCTGTGTCTACGTTTGTTCCCTTCAGGTTCAGGTCCAACGCCAGGAGGCCGAGCCGCTCGACCACAGATGTGGCGGTTCGATCCCCTCCTCCTCCTCCTCCTCCTCCTCCTCCTGTCCACATGTCGAAGAAGTGCCCTTGGGCGAGACGCCGGACCCCCGGTGGTTAGGTTTGGCCAGCACCTCGTGTGGTAGCCCGCTGCCAACGGCGTGAAAGAGCTGCGAAAACCTCATAGAGAGCTCTGGATAGAAGCGCTGTCTGATTTTAGCCTTTTGTTTCCACGCAGTTGGTTGGATGGGCTCACAGAGAACCGGAGACAGAGGGCGGCGCATACAGTAACCGCCCTGCGACATAAAACAAGTGATCGAAAATGAAAGCAAACGTTCCCACGAGGACGCCGGCTGACGGGACAGTGACAGCGGTCATCTGGTTATGTTCGTTTTACAAGTACTGCAATTTAGGGTTAGGGTTATAATAAAAGCTGTTATTGCCACAGCGATGAGACGATCAATACCACTCTCGTCTGTACACTTAATGTGACGCTACCACCAGCAGCTGGTCAAGCTTAGCTTAGCACAAAGACAAGGCTCTGTCCAAAGGTAACAACGTCCAGAAGGAAAAGGAAATCGCACGGTGCCACTGTGAAACAGTGAAATGTCGCTGCTAAACAAATGAAATAGAAAGTGTTGATTAGTCAGCTCTAGAGGTGCCGGTTGCTCACCGCCTTTTGTTACCGTTAAACAAAGCTAGCATTCCCGGTCTCGATGCTAGACTTAGCCCGCTGCCGGCTCCAAGATACCTAACGCAACGTTACACATGTGAATGGCGTCCGTATACGGACTTGAGTAAACAGTAAGAGTTTATAGATGGAATTTACCAATGAAAATATTAATACACAGGACACTTGTTCAATGCCAACCAAGCTAACCGCCCTGCTGTCCCTGCGCTGGAAACTACCGGACTAATTTAGACTAATTTAAAAATGTTGTTGTGAATTGTTTTTATTCTCAGTACAGATTCAACAAAAAAGATATGAGTTATTTAGTTAGAGCTTTAGAGGTGCCGGTAAGCACATTTTGTTATCTTTGTGCTGAGCCGGGCTAGCTGTTTTCCTTTGTTTCCAGTGTTTTTGCTAAGCTAAGCTAATCTAAAGCTAAGATAAGCTAATCGGCTTTAGGTCGGGGCAGGATTATTTTCTCCCTCTCCTTGTTCCTTTTCTTCGACAGTGGACTTATTTTGTCAAACGACTGTTATAATGAACTTTCATGCGCCGGGTTCTGATTTTGACGGGCTTGCGTTGAAGCTCGCTGTGTTTCAAAGCAAGAAATGAGTTTTTGCTAGCACATGTTTGACCTTTCGCTGTAGCTGGACCCGTTTTTCAATCCTGCTCGATCTTAGTTATAGTCACTCTGACCTCTGTGGTAGAGAGAGAAACTGTAGACAACGACGTCCTTATGTTACCGTTGAGGGGTCAAAACCTTGTGTCGCCGCATGTCAGCTGTTGAGCGTTTAAACCGTGAATAGAAACTTCCAAACTGACCGCATTCAGATGTTTTTAATTAAATGTTGTTTGTTTTTTTGGAAAATCAAGGTTCGTACAATCTCCCCC
>CM022476.1:2616819-2648479 GCA_011952105.1 Coreoperca whiteheadi | reverse complement strand
AAGGATACTTCGACGCACGGCTGGGGGATCGAACCTCTGACCGTTCTGCCACCAAGCCACGGCCGCCCGTAGTTACTGAAACACCGGCCTGCCGGCAAACGCCGACGTGTATCGTGTCGTCTAAATGCAGTCAGTGTAGTGTTGTCCGGCAGCGGGTGTGGATTAGTTCAACGTCAAGCTGATAGAAACATTACGGACGTTGCAGTGGGAGTTTCCAGCACGTTGTGTGATGCTCGCTCCTGAGTTCGAGCCCACGCTGGGGAAGGTAGTGGTTGCAATCTGAGAGCTCACGGCTAGAGGCCAAATAATCCGGCTCATGCCATGTCAAGTTGTTGTTTTGCAAACGATCTAACGTGTTAATTAGTGACACGGCTGGCCGTTTCCCTACTGTTCCCAGTCTTTGTGCTAAGCTAACAGGCTGCTGGCAGCATCCTATTTACTGTACAAGCGTGAAAGCGGTGTCGATCGTCTCAGCGAATTAGTGTATTTCCCAAAATAAAAAACTTTCATTTCTTTAAACACTTAATTATTCAACGTCCCCGTTAAACTGTAACTCAACCAATAAACCTACATTTCCGCTTTCTAAAGTACAACCTTGAACAGCGGACTTTTTACCAGCCTATCAACACGTTTTACCAAAGTAAAATTACAGTATTAAACATTTAAAAGGCAAAAAGCACAGGCGTCCAGGTTCAAACTTTTCAGGAATGAGCTACAATGTTTTTATTCTGAAATAAAAACTGGTTCTCTGCCCTCGAGTTTGTTGCTTATAAATCATGTAACGAAAAAAGAAAGTTGTACTTTTCTGCTGTGTCAGGTAGTTTGGGACTCACCCGGGGGGATGTATCCATGTGTGGGTGGGGTGCTGATGTATGGAGCTCTGGGGATGACGGGAACTCGTGGAGGTCTGGCAGCGAGGGCCGGGAGGGTCAGCACCGAGGCTACGGGCCGCTTCGGCTACACACACACACACACACACACACACACACACACACACACACACATCAGCACGTGATGCAGCATCACATCGGGCTGACTGTAGCAGCACTCGATTTACTCACAGGAGGGTTGTTGGGCCGTTTCTTCTTGTTGCTCGTAGGTTTGGAGCCAGAGAAGAGGCTGTTCAGGGCGGCGAGCGCTGCGCTGGCTTTGGCTACTTTCTTATTGGGACCCGTCCCCCGAAAAACCTGCTTGTCGACCTCCACCTGTCGCGCATTAGACATCACACAAACTGCATCAGAAGACATCCTCCTCTCTCTGCTGTGTTTCTTAGTAAGGCTGAAACGATTAGTCGATTAATAGAATTAGAGCTAAACCTAATAACCAATTAGTTGATTGACAAACGTTTCAAAAACATTAAGGGAACTGTTTTGTTGGTTTACTGTAAGTCCTTTTTCAAGCTAAACATTCTGTGGTATCAGCTTCTAAATGGTGAGCCTCTGCTGCTTTTCTTTATCTTGGGCTTTAGGAAAATATGATGGACATTTTTCACTATAATCTGACGTTTTATAGACCAAATGTATCAAGAAAATAATCGTTAGTTGCGGCCCCAGATGGAGAACCGTAGCAGTTGCTGGTGAGCTTCATCTCACTGTATTTTGATGAGCTTTGAGGTTTTCGTAGCACTCACTGTTGTGTTTCTGCACTGTCAGGTCTTTTCACAGGCCCCTTTAGGCTCACGCACTGGAAATAGTTTTGCAATTCTCTGTTTATTGTATCTGTCCGTATGAAATAAACAGAAAAACATAAAAAGGGTTAACCTTTGCGATTAATTTGAAATGTTTAGTGCTGTGGCACGCTCAGTTCAGAAGCTAGGGGGAAGATGCTGGTGCCCTGCGAAACGAGACGACCTTTTATCGGTACCACATCATGCTATCTTGTCGAGAAGGGCGCTCCTGAACGCTCCAAAGCCAGGCGACATTTTGGCGAGAGAAAAGGGATCCTTTTGAACTCTCTCTCTCTCTCTGTGTGAGCCTCTTCATGCGTCAGTCAGTCTTTCCTTGTTCTTTTTTCATATTTCATGGAATATTGTGGACCCTGTTGAATTTCAACGTATAAGATCGTCGTATAAGAAATGATTGCCGTCTAAGCTGATATCTAATTTCAATGGCCTTGATGATTTTGGCACTTGAACACAGTGGCCTGGTTTTAGTTATTACATATTATTAATGCAGATAAGAAATCTGCCTTTCAAGCTGACAGTCAGTGGCCTTGATGGTTTTATTGAAAATGTGGTCAAAGTTAAAAAGATGCTATTAAACAATATTTCAATTTAAATATACTTCCGCGCTGTTGATTCTGCATTAATTCCGTGATTTTACATTTTAATATCTCTTATTACAAGCATCAATATTAAATGGTTAATTAGTTAAAATGTTTTAAATGGACTGACAGTCCCAAAAAACACAAAGATAAAAGAGAACTTTAGCTCCATGATGCCACCTGTCAAACCGAGTGGGAGGGACTGTGACATGAACACATTGGTTCTTCAGTGGCTCGTGTGAATGACTGAGTAACGTTTGAGGCGTTTTGTTCTTCGTGTGGTCCCGACCTGTCGAGTGAGTCACTACAGATCTACAGTCAATTGACCAGGAATCAACATGATACCGAAATTAAGCCAAATTCCCTCGGGTCCTCTAACAGTGCGGAGCTGTCACAGCTACATCTGGTTGCTGATTTCTGACAGCAGGACTCGAGGCACAGCGCTGACATTTTTGTGGATGAAACTGGCCCACAAACGGAGCAGCACAGTGCTAATAATGAAATGTCCCAAACACACACCTCCTTATGAACAGGTGATATATTTACTCGGACGAGTAGACCTCCAGTAAGAGGGGGTTAGGATGAGAACATGAACATGTTCTTGCATGAGGCTCAGTTTCGTCATTTGATTCTATGTTGATAAAGTTTTGCTTTCTGTAGATGACACGCTGCTCATGCTAACTACACAGTTTTTTCGTTTATTGTAGACGAACTGGAAACTTATTACTTATGTTTGCCAAAGTGTGTTCACATGAATCCTCATGACGGCAACAGAGAAACGAGATCCTGGTGCCTAGACTGGAAACCGAAGCCATCGGATTTGTACAAAACTACATGTAAAAAAATTAAACTCCTTCAGTGTGATTCAGAGTGGTTTCGTGTCTTTGTGGCATTTCGAGATGTGTGACGATGTTTGGATATGCAGGAAGCACCGAGGTGCCAAACATCAAACACGCTCCCTTCATCAATTCCTAATAAGACCCCTTGAAAGGAAGACAGGAAATCTATGAAATGGAGCCGTGTGTGTGTGTGTTTTCGTACCTCTATGATGAAGCGTTTGTCGTAGCTGCTGCCGCTCTCTGATATCAGCTCGTACTTGAGGCCCCGGCGTTTCTCGTTCAGCTCCATCACCGGGTTTTTCCCTCCCGCCGTCAGGATCGGACCTGGAGCCCTGGACTACCGACAGAGAGGGAGGAGAGGGTCAGCGACACGTTCGTTTTATATTCCAAAATAGATTAAAGTGCTCATGTCTTCCCCGAATGGAAGACAAGATTTCCTGTAAGTCCTGTCACATCGTGCATCTACATGTTGTAGACGGCCTGTATTCATAATTATTCTCTGCAGCCGTCTGACACAATGTGATTAACTGACAATACAGCCGAACATCGATACCACAGCCTTTTTACCTCGATAACAAATGTATGAAAAAGGCCCAAATATATTATTATTATTAACGACCATCGGGGCTCCCTGCCAAGTTACAGTAAAGCCCAACTGATGCTGATAACTGGTAAAACATCCGATTAACTTCTAATCAGCCAATATTTGTTTGTGTGTGTGTGTGTGTGTATATATGTTATTGAAGAACTGTGACTGACATTTTCCAGTGTAAAAATAAACTGTAATTAGAGACACTGTTACTAAATGATTACGGGCCGACGTGTTGAACAACGCCAACACACACGTGGTACCTAACCTGGCGAGTCACGTTAATGCAAATCTTTATTGCACGCATTCTTTAGATTGTGAACATCTGCACAGCCCACCCTCTGGGTTTTAAACACTACATGTGTTGTGACCGTTTTGCACCAAAACGCCAAGCAAGTTCCCCGTATGTTGAAAACCCGCTTGGCAATGAATCAGATTCTGATACGCCGATAATATCGGCCGTGCAGACGACTCAGCCGGACTCTGATTTATGTTCCTATGATGTTGTAAACAACAATTCAAGTTTTACTATTAGTGTTCTTCATTTCAGAAGCTCCTTTGCTTTTTTTATGTTGTAACGTTTTGTAATAGTTGTTTTTCTACCTGAATATTTTCATCTTGTTTTTTTCTTTTTTTAAGGGCTATATAAATAAAGTTTATTATTATTCTTTGTTTTCTAGAAGGACGCGACCGGATGGCGACGGGGTCTGTAAAATGGCTCACTAACATCACTGCAGCTTTAGCTTCATCGCACTGGATCCCAGATTGTTGTAGAACTGATCTTAAAAGAAAATCTTTGAATGAACGTCTCACTTGCGCACAGTTCACAGAAATGCAACCTGTTGGGAGGAGTCCCAGCTAGACTTCGTACATGCGAGTTTTGCGTTACACCGCTGAACTGCTGACCCGAACACGATCCCTCACAATGCCTGCGGTCATCAGAACAGTAACTTCGAGTTAGCAATCAAACTAAACTCGTATCTGAAGGAAACAGCTGACCATGTTACAAAGGCTGATTCTGGTTTAAAATGACTTTTATTTGTGCAGTCATAGTTGGCCTTTTTTGACGTAATTTGTGTTCATATCCTATTACTCCTGTATTAAATTATTTACTGTATGATGACAGTTTTTTATCTTTACTGTGTCCACATCAGTATTCTCTTTACTCTGTTTAACACTTTGCTATATAAAATACAGATTATTATTACTATTTTGTCTAAAACCAAACACACCAACATGAGAGGGATTAGCGTCGGAGGCTTGCAGCTTATGAAATATCTTTAGAAAGGAGACCATTTTACTCCCAAAGGCTCAGAATATTCAGTAAAGCTTCAGAAAGAGGCTAATATTACAGTTTACATTACCCCTGTAGATGTCATCAAAATACTTCAGGGGAACCCCTCAAAACAAACAAAGCTCGACTGGAACAGAGGCAGAAGACTTCAGTTGAAGGTTTCGCAGCTTGTTTTTGTTTTTTGGCCGAACGACACGTCACCTAAAGAATTGTGAATTATTTACAGTTTTAAATGAACCCCACTGATGTGTTCACTGGAGTGTTGTTGGGATAAGTGAGGAATCTCCATCACGTCACAGGCACACACTGATATTTCAAGAAAGGCCACTGTCTGTGCAGCAGTCTAATCCTCGTGTGTGCGAGTTAATAATCCCACGGCTTCCCTCCGTGTGTGTTTGCTCCCCACCTCTTGTGTGTCTGTGGAGGAGGTGATGGAGGTGGAGCTGGAGCTGGTGGACATCCTGTCGTTCTTGCCTTCGCCATCGGACTTCTCGTCGGCGCTCAGCGAGTCCACGTCTGCGTCGCTGCCGAGCACGAAGCCCAGAGCCTGCAGCGCCTGGGGGGGGGGGGGGGGGCAGACAACCCGACAAAACACAGCGTCCACTATGTTTCATTAACGGTCCGGTCTCTGCTGCATTCAGGCGGACAATCATCCAATTAGAAAAGTAACTGGTAAACTTTCTCTAACGCCCTGACAGTCCCTGAACTCACCACAGAAGGGAAACGAATCACACTTCCGTCATCTATGCACTCAAGCACGGGACAGCTGCTGCAGGGAGGCTGCAAAGTGACCATCAACAACAACAACACCACCACCACCAAGACTGGCTGTACCGGGCAGCTCTGAAGTGCGAACGTGTAACTGAGTGAATAAATGTGTGTGAAGAACACAAAGGATGAGCCGTCAAAGTTAACGAGTTCAATAAAAGCGTCGTCACTGTGAGAACGTCCTCTGTTCTCATCGATTTGAAAGAGTTCCACTGTTCCTGTGTCGGAGTTAATGCTGAGGCTTTTAAACGTCAGAGTGAGAGACCTGACAGTGAAAGGCACAGAGGTGAATGGCCGCTCAAGTGCTGCTTGTAAACCCTTCCCAGCCGTTGCTACACATCTCGTCATATATTTCCAAGGTAGTTCAGGCTTCTCAGACATACCATCAAGCTCCAACAGAGTTCAGTATTTTAGCCTGTAAAGGACTTTAAAACACAGACGGTAGCAGTGTAGGCGCGTGTGTCAGCCTTCGTACTACTGTTGTCTTTCTTATTTCCACTTGTTATGAAGATGTTCCGCGTTGTGCCACTACACTTCCCATCATGCTTTGGGCGTTGCGATTGTGACATTTCAAACGTTTTTCTACTGTCAACACTCAAAAAGAATGTTTTTGACAATATGAGCTCTTAATTTGTAAGTGGTCTTGATTCAGCAAACTGAATCAGTCCTCGCGCTCCTGGAAACTCCGTGTGAGCCCACTGGAGGGCCAGTCTTTAAATCTTTTGTCGCGCTTACTCCGTGTAGTAAATCCTGGCTCATGTGCAAACCATTTTTATATTTCAGCTCCTCAAATTGAACTGTTTAAGTGTTTCATGCCACACGTGCAGAGAAGTGATAACCCATGGCTTCGCGTTGTGTAGGAGCTGGTTGGATAGTGAGGGGTCGCGGACGTTTATCGCCAGAGCGACAGGGAGTTGCACTGACTGGGATGTCAATGCGTCTTGGAGTTTACAAATATCGACATTGTTCTTTAGGATATTTGGCTTTTGCTCCCGTCCAGCGGTCGTTAAACTACAACTCCCAGATTGCTTTCATGTAACAGTTCGAACTACCTTGAGGGCTACTTGGAGCTTGGCGGTTCTCTTCGAGTTCCCGGTGGCCTGGTAGGTGGTCCCCTGGACGTCCACAGACATGGTGAAGACGGGCGCGTGCACCGGGCCGGACTGGGACAGCAGGCGGTACTGAAGGCCCGGGTGGATCTGATTCAGACGCATCAGCGCGTTCATGGGGTGGTTTGGATCCGTCATCCTCCAGTCCAGGACTAAAGGAGGAGGAGACATGCACGTGTCAGCTGGGTGGTTTTAAACATGTCGGTTTATCAGACACCGAAACCTTTATCATCTTCTGTTTGTCATATATCACATCAGGTCAACGGTCACAGAGCCAGTGAGCAAGGCAGCGACATGAAGTCTGTGCAGCAGCAGCAGATCTGTACGTGAGAGAGTCGACACAGATCGGATGTTAAGATTAAACCCCCAAAGGACTGTGTGGCGGGACATTTCTCTTCATTGGTTCATAATACATAACGCCATAATACAGGCACAATCTGTAAATGCAGTTGGATTCACGTGAGGAAAGCTTGTGCCAGTTCATCTCGTCTCAAGGTGATTTTAAACTGTCCAGATAACAGAAATGTATCAAAATAAGCTTTCATAAGCTCCACATCCAAGCAAAAGTAACTTTTACAGATCACGTAGCCTTCTATTAAATCAAAGCCAACAACTGCAGGCGAGAATATGAAGGAGAGCGACACCCAAGAGCTCATGTCGAAAAAAGTTGAACTGCTGTTAGAACAGTGTTTAGGGTTTAAAGCCCGAACGCAGGCCGCAGCTTTCTCTGAGCCTGTATGTGTTTTCAAGCTTTAGCTGCTTAACTACAAATCGTGTGTACTTCATATTTTCACTGACCATTTTTCAAACGCACGAGTTTTTGAATTTTTGGATGCATTAGTCTACGGCTCCGGGCCGCCGCCCGCTTCCATTCATTGCCGCACAGTATGAAAGCCAGCTGACAAACCCTTGAAATGTTCTCGTGTTGTGTGGTTACAGGAGGGAAAATATAGCCTGTGAAGGTGACTACATCTGATTAATGAGCGATAAACAGCAGGGCTTTCACACTAACAAAGACATCAAGATTCAGGTTACTAAAATGCTTTTAGTATAAGATGGACTGATTTCTTGACGTGTGATCTTCGAGATCAACCGTACTGCATGTAAATGTGAAAGGAACCATGCCGTTCATGTTCTTGATAATGTTATTTCAATAAAATGATGTTCAACTTGACTTTTTGTTTTGTTACTTCTTCTTCTTTTCCTTTCGGCTGTTCCCTTTCAGGGGTCGCCACAGCGAATAATTACCTCAATAAAAAAGAAAGGGGTTCATGCAGGTGTGGGGGCACTGGCGTATTGTCAGGTTTTGACGGAGGCCTCAAAGGAAACGCTGTTCTAGTTTGAGCGGTTCAATCCTCAACAGCCACATCCGTCTGCATTCATTTGTGTCACTTTTACTTTATTATTATTATTATTATTACTACAGTCTATTAGTCTTCACTGTGTCCTAATACTGATAAAGTAACCGGAATAATGACGCAAATGAATGCTGACTTCATGTTCACTGTGATTGATTTCACAACTCGAGCAAGTTTCAAGAGTCTGCTAATAGATTTTAATAATAAATGCTGCCTGGAACAGTTTAAAAAAATACATGCCGGTTTTTCTAAAAACAGTTTATGTCACAGCTTAAATTGGCTAAAACATGCTAAACCTCTGCTATGTTCATTTAAACTGTATTATGATGCAAAAGCACAGCATTTAACGTTACACATTTTTATCTACATGTAAAATAATGTGCTGACAAAAAATATTTTCCACCTAAAACCCAAAAAACACACGCTGAACCCTCGTGCACGGACTGCGTCAACCTCCATCAATAAAACAAGGGAACGAGACAAGTGAAGTGCTGGCTTCACTCGTCTACACGGAAGCAGGGAGTCTCAGGGGCCGTTCCATTCGCTGAGCTCCCCCGCTGCTAATCAGCAGCTGATGAGACGGTGTTACACTGACGACACACTCCGACTCAGAGCCACTTCACACCTCCACGCCGACGAGAGCTGAGGAGGGCTCTCTGCCTCCCAAGCAGCAAATATCTCGCACATGAATCGGACGTGAAACCGTGACACCTGGAAACATCTATTATAAACAGGAGCGTCTCCACAATAAACGCTTTTGAGTCCGACTTCATCACCTGTGCTTTCAAGATACAAAGGATTGGCTTTGCTTTGTTCAGTCTGTGAACACTCTGGAATGAAGACCAGACGACCCGGATTAAAATGAGAGCTGACAGTTGCCAACAGTCCTAACCTTGAGTGTATAGAAGCAGCACTTACATGCTGCACTTGACAGACTTGATTTTCTCTTTCAAGTCAGATGTTCCATAAGGCTTCTGCTGTTGTGAGCTCAGCAGTTAATGGGGCACCAGACTTCACTGCCGATCTTTCTGAATCTTTTAAGAAACCTTTATTTTTAGGTGCATCTCCCCAAAGGCCCGATTGTTGAAGAGGAACTCGACGCTTCGGCAAGGAACAAGAGGTCGCAGTAAAAACGCTACTGTTGCAAAACCCCGTGATAATGTCAGCAAACGGCACAAAGGTTCATGTTTTGTTTGTGGTCAGCTCCATAAAGAAGAGCTCGTCCCATCAGGTTTCTTTGGAAGGGATGCGTTTCTGCTATTGAAAGCTCTTTTCATAAAATACTTTTTTACATCTTCAAAACAGAGCAGCTCCGGAAATTGTGAACACAACTGGGAAAGCTTCAATAGTTTGGGCTAATTACAACATGATTTTTCAGCAGGTCTGTACATGTGGACGTCTCGTTGTCTGGGAATTAAAAAAAAATGATATTTCTGGGTGTTTGATCTTTGATACTATGAGGTAACTAATGGAGACAGAGACTTTTAACAGCTTTCTTCTTGTGAGATAGCTCAAAGCTGGACTTCAGTTACTGCTTCTAATCAGTGATGGACTTAACATTTATCGTCACTCCATATCACAATATTCTATGAAAAAAATCTGAGATTGAGATATCCCAGCACAGGGTTTTTGATTTGTTTTTAGCAGCTTTACAAAAGTCTGCCACAGTGTGCGAGAACATGAACTACCAAGTCTTTCTCTAGAAAATTTCGTGTACGGAGAGACGAGTTAACAGCGGGACTTTGAATACCTCAGTGAATATCTTTAACATTTAAGATGAATCCTTTCCACAGGTATCCCAGAGAAAACCTCTCCCCATACCTGTCGTCAGTCCTGCAGTCACTGTGTGTCATGACTGTGAGCTTCTGACAGGCACTTTACGCTGCAGCGTGGTTCAGTATGAATATGGATGAATGTGAAGGTGCTGATGGACAGGTGCTGGGAGGAACAGAGGGGGAGGTGTTAACGCACTCTGTGTGTGTGTGTGTGTGTGTGGGAGGCGTGAGATAATAGCGTGGCAGCAGCCCGAAGTTTAAATCCTCTCTATCTCTGCCTCCTGTTACCTCCTTTGAACTGGAAGCAGATGAGCGCCGCCGGGGACGATCATCCCAGTGAGGGCCGATTTAATTACTGTTACACCGACAGACAGCAGGGAGAGAGAGCGAGGGAGGGAGGAGGGTGGAGGATGGAGGCTGTAGCCGTCAGTGGAAGGACTGTTCGGGGCAATTTCAAATCTGCATCGTTTAGTTCGAGTTAAATCAGACTCTGGTTCGTGTTCTCGCCCGGTACGATTTGCTTGGGCAGATCTGAACACAGCAGTCGTACTCAGGTGTGGACCAAAACACACCACACTCAGACCCTTTAGAGGAAGTGGTCTCTGTCTGGTCACCTCTGAATTCTGGAGCGGTTTGTTTGCGGCGGGAACGTGATCTGACCTCGATCTGACCCAACCACACGGAGACAAAAGAGACATCTGTAAAACTGGTGGCAGGACGCCTCGAACGGCAAACAAGGTCAATTATGACTCTATTGGGAAAGTTTGGTCCATGGAGGTTTTATTTTTGTAAATCTTTCCTTGAGCTGAGAAAAGCGATTTCAAAATCCATGACGTCACCACAATGCTAAGTCTATGGGCCGAGCGAGGACTCGTGGGCGGGGCCAGAGGGAGAAACCTCGCTGTGCATATTCAGTGGGTCGCATACCCCGGAAGCTAGAAACGTCTTTGGCCTGGACTAGCGACAAAGTACGTTCCCCTCTTGAGATTTGGACAGACGGGACCTTCTTCCTGTGTTTACGTTCTCAAACGCACACACACACACACACAGGTCAACTGAGTTTACCAACTCATCCACTGACTCGGACCAGAGCAAACACACCTTTAGGAAAACAGACAAACGTGTTCTGATGGTTACTTTTAGTTATTCAGAAACGGAATAAGAATTAAGTTTTTAAGGTTTTGTTGCTTGTGCAAAAAAATACATGTGACTACAATACTGGACTAGCAAAATATATGAGCAGAAGAGCGCGGTCGGGGGTCCAGGCAACACTGTAAATCACATCTCGACAGCACCACATGACGTTATGTCAGTATGACATATGGGGATAGAAAAACAGCAGAGTTCAGAAATGTACTTTAGATATCAGGATGAACACAGAATCTTGCAACAATACAAACCCAGCCTACCTGAGCCCCCTGGAGGTGGGGGTGGAGCAGCCCTACTGTCTGCAGGGATCATTATCCTAACACAAAGATAGCGGTGATAGCTACGCCTCCTCCAGATTCTTACTCTCCCTTCGCTCTTGTTCGACTGCCGGTCGACCTGAAAGCTGCCAAGTTGTGGATAAAATGAAAATGTAATGCGAGGTTGGCCAATCAGGTCCGAACTACAGAGCTACAACTGGTGAGTGACACTTTGGTGTCTCTACAGAGCAGAAACTTCCAGGGTTTTGTTGCGAGTCAGCTGACGGCTGAACTTTAAGGGCACTCAGCGAGGCAGTTTTGCTGATTTGTAAAGAAAAAGATGCTCCGTGTGTCCTGGATAGAAGTGAAGGTTTTCTAGACATCGAACTGACTTACCATCAATATTTCAACATCAATAACTGAACTTCAGCGCGTAGCTGGACCTGCCAGACAAAACATAGAGACGCTGCTGTAGTCTACGTGTCCAAAATAACTTTGCTTTTGCAACAGTGGCGCTCGTTTACTCGTCTTCATTTCTGCAAATCCCCAAAGCAACCTCACGGAGCAAAAAACGTCCCCAGTGTTTAACTTCTTCAATTGGTTTTATTAATAATATATATAATCACTGAACCTTTCTTGTCCCAGTGCTACAATTATTATTATTGTTATTACTATGGGAGTAGTAGTATAAGAAATAGAAACATATCTAACATCATTTCATTTTAACCTGCATTACATTACTCATATAATAATATTGTATTACTGCTATATTGTTTTAATTGTGTTTTTATAATATTTGCAATATCATGCTCTTCTTTTCCATTTCTATTATTTAGACTTCATAGCATTGTAAAGTATTATTACTGTATAGTGTGTGTATTAAATATACTCCACATATATTTTATATAGCAGTATATACTTCAATATGTTATTATGTACATTTTACTTATTATTCATACCTATACCTACATACCTATACTGTTTATAGCTCACCGGGCCATGTAGACAAACATCGACATCTCTTTTGTAAATATTGTATATAGCTTTTTTTGTCGCCCCTCTAATTATTTATTTTTATTCCAAATAGTTCTTTGTCGGTTTTGACCTGTCGCTGTGCCTCTGTTTTCTTGCCACGCGGGGATCAATGAAGTCTTATCTTAACTATTTAAACTGAAAGCATTTGGAAATGTTTGATATGTTTCGAGTCGCTTTTATTTGATCTTATTTATTTTATCGTCTTCATTTCCTTTTTGCTCGTGTTCTTTCACAATATTCTCATTTTATCCACCTCGTGTGGTTTTTATTCCTTTCTTTCGTGAAAGCACTTTGTAACATTAAGAAAAGTGCTACATAAATAAAGTTTATTATTATTATTTCACTACTGTTTCTCCTCCAATATATATCTTATATTACTGACAACAATCAGAATCTCACTGAACAATATCCTAACTTGAATAAACCTCTCTGTATTGTCACTGACATGCAGACCTTTTCTAACCTGAACACAGGAGCAGATTCGTTCCTGATGATGACGAACCCCCCCCCCACCCCCACATGTCTCTTTCAGCTCCATCAGCACCCCCCCACACACACACACTCGCAGCTATTTGGAAATCTGATAACTTCACACATTTCACTTAAAAGTCACTGCTGCAGCGGCTCTTTGAAGAATCTTCGCTTCTTTCTGAGCCGGTTTCACGCAGCTGGGTGATGCGGTGGTAAGTGATCGGCAGAGCTGGTGACAAATCAATGCACTAAACTGGATTGCTATTATGATCTTGTGAAGATATCAGGCATGACTGCTGAGTTTCAAACCCTGGCCTACAATGGACCACATTTAGTCGGGGTCAGTGGGCTTTCTCTGCTTTGATACAGAGACTGAAGTGAATTCCGTCTGACAGGCCTTTTTGATCCCCGTCAGCCAGAGCGCCCCGGTTTCTGAAAAGCGCCGCCTCACTGCTTTCTGCTCCGCTGGCTCACTTTTCCGCCTCGTACACAAAGTCTGTCAGAAAGCACCTTGTTTACAGTCAGCTGCAGTTCACAGCTGTCCAGCACACACACACACACAGCGAAAGAGGCTTTTGTCTTTGTCTTCAGCTACAACTGAGCGACAAAGTCCTCAATCAATATCCACTTATCTGCAGTTAAGAGACGGTTTCCTCCTGTGAGGTCAGCCTCCACATGATGGGACCAATACAGGTTTCTAATATCAGCCTGACACCCAATGCTTTGTGCTTACATGTAATATTTTGCCGTTTATAGAAAATTCAGTTTGTTGAAAAGGCATCTAACTGTCCCTTTCTCGTGAACATATGTCATGTTGAAGCATTTAGCATCACTTTCCTGCAGAGCTTTTTGTCCTTTTAGTGCGATTCCTCTCTCCTCCACACTGCTCGGCCACGTGCACGCCACGCGCTGACTGTAACTGTTGTTTTCCCTTTGATTTACACATCTCATTTAGCATTTTTACCACCGGCCTGACACTCGAGGCCAATCAGCTGGCCAGGCCATCGACCGTTCTCCCAGCGGACAGCCCGGGGCTGCAGACCAGCATTAGCAGTGTCCAAAAACCCATTTATTTCACTGTGTCACACGCTGGCAGTAAAATGAAAGATTGTTGGGGGGGAAAAAGAGCAGAACATTTTGTCGCAACACAACATCATCCAACAATACACTGCATTCACTAATCAAATATGTGTGCGTTTCCTGGAAGATGACCGAAGTCATTCTGCTGTTCTTCACACTCATCTGGAGGAGGATAAAATAACTGGTGGTGAATTGATGTATTTAACAGCTAGAGCCACCGTCATGCCTGTAACGGCTGATTCTGCACTTCAGTATTTAGCTGCTTTTCCCACCAAAAGTACCGGGACATTTTAACCAGAGGAACAACTTCTATGGAACCAAAAAGGTCCTGCAGCCCATTGTTGTGTGCGTTTCCACCGCAGTCTAAACACCCAGGAAGATTAGCAAATTACACCCTTTAGGTTAAACCCATCCCACAGCTGCATGACTCGACTGTTTAACTTGTGAAAATCACCTCCTGCAGGTCAGCGTAAGGACCTTTGCCTATATATTTTAACCTCTGCACTCTCACCTGTTTTGGTAACTGAGCTTACCGGTGTATAATGGTGCAATAGAGCCACTTCCTCAGAGCACTACGGGTCTTTCTACACATGTATATATTAGTACATTTCAGATACAAGAACAGCCACTATACACACCGTTTGTTCCACAACTATTTATTTATCTGCTGAAATATAAACGCTTCCGCAGGAGGGCTGCTGTTGGAGCAGACACACTCGTCTCTGCCGTTCGGTGAACCCGTCCGTCTCATCTGAAAAACACAAGTGGAAAAAAATAAACGTTGTGTCTCACTGCGACGACATTAACACGATGTCACTTTGTACGATCGATTTAGCCAGCCCTCGTCTTGAAGAACACCAAGATTCTACATTATTATTAGCTGTTGGCGTTAGCATGTAGCTAACATTAGCTTTTGGCTAGGGTAGCAGTAGCATGACAACAGTTAGATGTTATAGCATTTAACAAGCAGCATGTATGTGATTTACCTTCAACCGACTGGTCCACCACGGCCTCCAGGCCGGCCTGTGACACAGCAACGCAACGATCCAGACGGTCAAACCACGGCTGCTCCGCCGGCCGGAGCTCGACCATCAGAAATGTTCAGCACGCACAAAATCCCGATACTTCTGAAAAGCACTACCCCCAGAGCGGGGACCCTTTGGGGGTAAAAAATGTCCCCGGTACTTTATTTAGACCCTGGTCCCTGCGGTGGAAACGCACTGAGTTCCTCCAAAGGTTCCTCGTACCTGGGGAAACGCTCTGCTGTGGAAACGCAGCTTTTAATGTTATAATACGTAGAAAAGGGCTACTATCGGCAACATACATCAGTCTGAGTTTAGGTCTTTGCATTCCAACACCGTCACCAGTCGATTGTAGTGTTTCAGAGGTGACAGGAAGAGGATTTGGATCATCTGAGTAAACGGTGATTCTTTGAAACAAGCAAGTCGGTGGTGAAAGTCACCTTTCATCCTTTTGATGAAGTCTCTGTCATCCGAGCCGACGTCCTCCCGAAGCCTCTTCTGACAGCCGCCTGCAGAGCGGAAACAAACAGACTGATCACCCGAAACATCCCACACAGCCTGAGAGACGAGACACACACGGGTCATCTAAACATATTATTATCGTCACTATCTTTATTCAGAACGCATCTAAACAGAAGAGTATTTAAGCTGCTTCATGCGGCGGCAAAGAAGGAAGAAAAGTAGCTTATAGGGGGGGGAGATAAAAATAGGAAACCAAATACAGACACACGTGGATGCACGCAGATGAAAACATAAATGATGCGCGCACACACAGCATGCGGACAAACACACACTGACAGATTCACTTGAAAACACACACAAGTGAACACACCTTCTAACAGCCTTGGTGAGAGCTTGCTGGCGGGGAGAGGATCCATATTCAAGACCTTGTAAAGCTGTCCAAAGGCTAGGAGGCGTAACGCATACTGAAAAACATACACACACACACAACCGACAGAATAAGGGCACATCGCTGTGTTGGTAAAGCAACAGGACTCTGCAGTCAGAGGAGAACACGCAGCAACGACACCATTTATTCTACAATCAATACGCTTTAATTATCGGGGAAACTTGTGCGAGCGGCCCGACGTTTGTGTAAACCAGCTAATTCTGTTGGGAGAAACTTCATGCATTATAGAGGGGAGGGATAAACACTCAGTGGGCAAGAACAAAGGAGGAAAAGAAATATATTCCCAGACTGGCAGAAACAGAGAGCGAGAGAGGGAGGAAAAGATGAATACGAGGATGTCTTCATATTTCGCAGCGCTGAGCCCACATTTTCTGCCGGGGGGCGGACTTTGTTGTGCCATGTGCTGTGCAGCAGCAGCGGTGGTAGTAGCAGTGTTGCTGTGGGTGTAAATGGGGAAGAGTGTTCCCACACTCATTAGGTGGCTAATTAGGCTGCCAGTTCGTCAAGCCTCCGCAGCGCCGAGGGGCAGCTTATCTGAGGTCAGAGTCCGGGCTTCTGCGGCCGCTCGGCTATTTATAGTGCTGACGTGAGCTCGGGGCTTCACCGGGGTGGCCGAGGACTCGCTTTAAATAACCCTCCTTCAGTCTGAGTGACTATGGGGGAGCGTAACTCGTCTGATTTCCTGGAAGAAACGCTGACTTTGGTGCAGTGGGCGGCGTGGAAGTACACCCCGGTGGGGTGTTCCAGGGTCTCACGAGTCGCATGGCTGAGGCTGTTACTTTCTCGGCCCAGCTAATGATTACGCTCCGTTCAGCGAGCGTCTGCGGCTGGTTTTACAGCAGTAAAACGGGGAGGGAAATTTTATAATGCTCTGAGGGGGACATGTCAAGACAACATCCATAAAGCAGCAGTTCAAATGAAACACTTTCTATCATGTAAGTTACGTAAGAAGTCTCAAAGGTTTTACAGCATCAATTCACCTCCAGGGAGAGACTTTGCTCCTCAGCTACAGTTCAGAGTTTGGACTGTAACGATCCCTGAAAATACTTTAAAATCCCCAACTTGGCTTTAAATGTCAAACCACGCAAGAACTTTCTAAATGATTTTCCACCCAGAGTGAATTTGTGTTTTCACAAATCTCTCTGTTGTTCAAAAAGTTATGTCTAATTAAGGTCTTTTTCGTCCCAGACTACATGAAATTTAAGGAGACTTTTCAAGAGTGTGTGACTGACTTCTTCACCTTTGGGACGAGTTAAACCCTGGGCAGCTGTGGCCCAGAGGTGAGAGACATGAAATGCTCCCATCTTCCTTAACAGCTACTGTCGAAGTGCCCTTGGGCAAGGCATTAAACCTTTGACTGCTCCAGTGGGAGACAACTAAATGAAAAACTAAAGTATCTTGTCAAACTAGCAGAACCTACTATCTCCCTGAAACAGATAATTAATAAACAATTAACAACAGGAATATCATGCGTTGCATTTGGCCTTCGACTAATCGTTAGCAGCAGGCTTTACCTCAAACCTCTGAGCCGTTCTTGTTAAATCCAGCCAGTGGTTCTCTTTGTTGTGGAACATATATTTAAGGCTTTGGAACCCAACCATCTATCAAGAACTATTTTGATAATTGATTAATTTATTTTTCAAACATTTGATGATTCCAGCTTCTCAAATTTGAGGAAATGTTCATGTCTTACATTATAGTAAATTCAATCGTTTTGGGTTTTAAGACAAACAAAACGAGACATTTGAAGACGTCTCAGTGGGATCTAGGAAATCGTGTTTTCAAGGCCAAACGATTGATCGATTAATTGAAAAAATAATAGTCAGATTGGGTGAAAATGAACCTGATCATTAGAAACTGAACAATGTCAGAAACACAAATGATGTAAATGCTTATCGAAGAAATGCTGACTTTACTTTTTCCGGTATAACATTTTACTTTGTTCACTGCAGAAGAAGAAGACACTGGCGGCGGCAGTGACGGGTAAAGCGGACCGACCTGTGCGCTGTCTGTGATGGCGTCGGCCTGCTGGGCGCTGAGGTCACACAGGACGTCTGTGGGTTCCCTCTCACAGGGGTCGTGAACTCCTGGACCACCTGCAAAGAGAAACCACGTCAGCGTTTCCACACCGGGTTCTGACTCAGACAGGAGACGCCTCCAAAACAGCAACACACCAGCTTAATTTCACCAGACAGGAAACTTATTTACTGGCTCCCGCTGTGTACACCGCGAATGTAGCAGTAAGTCATCAATGATTCAGGGGCTCCAGGGAACAACCTGCCATTTCAGTGCTGAGGAAAACCCTGAACCACGTTTTTAAAAATCCAATCACATGATCACAAACTCACTCGCTGCTGTGCACTGATCAAACGCGGGAGCCGAAGGTTTCTCACATAAACGATTAGAAAAAGAGAGAGCGAGAGGGAAGGGTGGTGGAAAAAACAAATCTGAGAGCATCTTTCTATTTATTAGAGCTGGATAGGAAGCATTTGTCATGTGGACTCCTCTAGGATAAAAACTAAATCTCAGAGGAAAACTGTTTACAAGATTTAGAAAACAAACACCTGTGAAAGTGGTGCGAATACGCCATCACCAACCCTTACTGAATGAAATACAAGTCAAAGTTCAGTTAAACCATCATGCATGGTGAGGGAATCTGCACCCCAATTTGGAAATCATTAATGCACTGTATGCACTATAAGACGAAGTGTAGGTGACACTACACTGCATCATTGTTGACGCTCCACAGTCTGCTGTCCGGGCCATGACTCGTTCGGACGCCCTGCGTGCAAAGAGGTTGCAGCCAAACACTGAGGTTCTGCTACAACACATGCATTGAGGATTTTTCTACATGTTTCTCCTGATAATAAAAAGCTGTTTCCGTGTGCGCTGGCTTGCTGCTTACTTTTAAGCCTCGTTTTCCAATCCCTGGGCCGATTCCTTTTGAATTACATACGGGCTTTTTACTTGTTACCGGGGAGTGTAAGCAGTGCAGTGAGAAAGCGGAACAGGGAGCAGAGTCGCCTGACGTCGCCCTCGAGTGAGAGAGCGCTTTTTTAAAAAGCTGGGGCTTCTGTATTGTTTCACCAAAAGATCGCTGTGATTTAGCTCCATTTCACAAGTTAACAGCCCATAATGCAACTGGATGTCAGGCAGCATTTACTGCGTTTTAACTCCGTGGAGCTTTCCAACTATTACCTGAAAAAACAATGGAAACATCCAGTAACAAGACCACAGCCCTTTGGCTCTGATTCACTGTACTGGATTTGAGCTAAATGCTAACATCAGCATGCTCGCAATGACAACCATCTTCGTTTACCGTGTTAGCATGCTAATTAGCATTAGCAAGTACAGCTGAGGCTGATGGGAATGTTATTAGTTTTGCAGGCACTTGGTCATAAACCAAAGTATTAGGCAGTTTTGACCAGATGATGGCGCTGGATGCAAAGTCAGACGATCAGCGAAGTTATTAAAGTTCGTCCTGAGGGGAGCACGACTGTCTGAACCACAGTTCATGGCACTCAAAAACATTAATGTCAACCTCATGGTGGCGCTAGAGGAAAGGTCAGGGGATCACTAAAGTCATCAGGAATCATCCTCTGGGAAGCATGAATGCCTGGACTGGATTTTATGGAAATCCATCTGACAGCCGCTGCCACTTCAGGCAGGTCACTCATGACGGACGCATGTTGAATATTAGGATTATTAGAATATTAGGAGTGAACGTGGGTTTTACAATAGATGCACTGATCAGTGTTTTTAAACACTTGGTCAAATCAAAAGCCTACATTCCCGCTTGTTCAAATCCAACAGCACGTTCTTTGCATTTCTTTTTAAACAGAAGGGGCCAAATAGTTCTTCAAGTGTCCTTCCTGAATTTAATTTCACAGTCAAACTTTGTAATTTCATTTCGCTGCTCTCTGAGGGTCTGATTACTGGATTCATTCACTGAGGTCAACTCTTAACCACATATATTAATTTCTCGCTGAAAGAATTTAATCCTTTTCAAGATTAAAACTGTTGAATGCATCAAACAGAGGGCATACCTACCACATGCTGCCTTCATGAGAACCCTGTTGGTGGGCCACAGCAACATACAAAAACTATGTTGTGATTAAACACTACCAATGATTCAAAGTCCTGCCACCATAAAAACTATTTATTTTTTTTAATTTACTTTGAGTCCTAATTGCGCCTTTTTTACCTCATGAGCTCTTGTTAGTAGAGAATATTGTAAAATACATCATTTCCCCTGCCAATTAGAGCCACCATATCCAAATTTATGATTCAAACTAAACCTGAACTCGGCCGTGCATTCAGAGTCTATCCATGAAAATCTCAAAAAGAACCAATCTGGTTACAAAAGGTCTGGACGGCTTGTGGCAGCAGCCCTGGTGCCCTGTATTCCCACAGTGCTCCAAACAAGACCCCCTGAGGGTAACTGGATAGAGGCCTTCCACAGGAGTTAATGTCTGGTCCACTGTTCACAACCGGGACAGAGTCCACAATGCTTCTGATTCAGCCAGACGCTCCTTTCCAGAACCTTAAAATTAGGTTTCATATGGAGTCTCAGCGCTATGACACCCTGATAACCGGAACACACCCTCACTTTTTTTAAAGATGGGAACCAAAACCCATGTCTGCCAGTCCATAGCCACAGCCCCCGACCTGCTAACGTAAAGCTTTTTGATGATCTCAGTGACGTCCAACAGAGCTGCCCTCCACCGAGTCCTCCAGCTCTGCTTCCTCGGGAGTTCCTCCACTCCTCAAAGTGCCCAGCATTATTTCCAGTCAAGGTCAGAAGTTCGGCCCCCTCCCGCCTCGTGTTGAGAACAGCCTGGACGAAGACCTGCCTCGCCTTCCTGACTCATCTGACAATGTGTCAATACTTCTTCGAGGTCAACTGCGCAAATTTGACTGCTGGATAGTTTTTCCAGTCTCAGTAGAGCTGTTTAAAATCCCTTTGTTGCAGCACTCTGTCAATGACTGTTCGGACAGACACTTACCAGGAACCACTCTGGATCATTACTGAAGAAGATCCAAACGACTTGGGCAATAACAGGAAACATTTTCCACTTTGGAAATGTCCAAATTGAACCTGTCTGCTCATTTTCCCCTCTGTTTATATCTTTCTACAAATTCTGTATGTGCTGCCTCCAACTCGCACTTGGCAATTCATCACTTTTTATTTTTTTTATGGGGGTTCATAAACAACGTTAAACTAGCCCTGGATGATCTGTAGCCTGGAGTTTAGAGGAGAGAAATCAAGTGCAAATGCAAACAACAAGAAGAGCTCGGAGGTCGCTGTGAAGGACTGATCACTGACCTGGCAGGAGAATCCCTGAGGCGACGCACTCCACGACGCGACGCAGGGCCTCACCTGGACCCAGCGGCCGGTTACAGGTGGCTATGGCCTTTTCACATATCAGCTCCAGGGGCTGCAGAGGGCGGACACAGAGAGGACACTCGACACGGCATAAACTACATCAGTTACGGTCAAGATTCTGGTCCTGGGACACAGAGTCTACTTCAAATCCTGCACACAGGCAAGCTGTTTTAAAGCCTGGGACATAAACTATATAAAATGAGTGAACACTGAGTGAACAGTGCAGCGTTTGTATAGTTTACGCTTAGCTTAACTCCATCTGCTACTGAACGTGAGATCTTGATGTCCCCGTGCAACGAGCCATTCTGATTCTGCGGCCGTCACCTACCCATCCTTTGAGAGGCTGCCACCCAGGCAGTCTGTTGCACATGTCTCTGAAAATCCTCAAGACGACGACGCAGGACTTGAGATCCGTGACTCTTGCCTGAGGGGACAGACAGACAGACCGACAGACAAACCTTAGTGACAGCATGAGGAGCATTTCAACAAGACAGCAGTCTGGCTGAGCAGCACGACCTCCAAGAATACGTGCCCATGGCACTTCCCGGGCTCTGAGATAGGGGATCCTGAAGAGGCGTTTTCATGACCCCTGAAATGTCAATATGCCGCTGATACCATTGTGAGAGAGTGAATTAGATATTTCACTTGTCAATGTTCAATTCTTTGAGAACATTTTATCTGCTGGCAGAAATTCTATTAAGTTGAGCCTCTGAGGGGTATAAACATGCAGTCTGGAACAGCTAAAGTGATCCTCGATCCCAAATCTTATTTTTGAGAATAAAATACTGGTAGCAAGACCAGAATATGGAATATTTTACAAAGACAATGAAAGGCAAACACTCTTCAGAATCAGAATCAGGTTTATTGGCCAGGTATGTGTACACATAGAAGGAATTTGACTCCGGTTTTACGTTGCTCCCTGTGTACAGACACAGAAGAAGACTTAAGCTCAACAAGGTAGAAAAACATTAAGCTGCTTTGTGCCCATTTAGGTACTATGTGCAATATAGGGTTTTTTTGTACAAAGTACCAATACAAAACAAAACAGTAACATCTGTGAACAGTAGGACGATTAGTAAAATGGTGAATGTAAAAGGCTGCTTTACATGCATGAAGTAGGTGGATATGGCAGTATATACAGTGTGTAAGTGTTCATGTTTCCTGGCCGTTTCCTGACTCTGGACGTGTACAAGTCCTGAATGGAGGGCAGGTGTTCTGCGGTCCTGACTGGCCGCTGTAGTCTGTTCCTGTCCTGTTTGGTGGCCGATCCAAACCAGACAGTGATGGAAGTGCAGAGAACAGAGTGGATTGTTGCAGAGTAGAACTGGATCAGCGGCTCCTGCGGCAGGTCGAACTTCCTGAGCTGGAACAGGAAGTTCATCCTCTGCTGGGCCTTTTTGATGACGGTGGTGATGTTGGATGCCCACTTTAGGTCCTGGGAGGACGTGGATCCCAGAAAGCTGAAGGCTTCCACAGCAGACACAGTATTGTTCAGTATGGTGATGGGGGGCATCTCCACAGTTGTGAGCGTGTTCAGCTCCAGGCTGTTCTGAGCGCACCAGAGGGCCAGCTGTTCGACCTGCCGTCTGTAAGCAGACTCGTCACCGTCCTGGGTGAGGCCGATTACCGTTGTGTCGTCGGCAAACTTCAGGAGTTTGACAGACGGGTCTCCTGAGGTGCAGTCGTTGGCGTAGAGGGAGAAGAGCAGTGGGGAGAGCACACACCCCTGGGGGGCGCCAGTGCTGAGTGTCCGGGTGCTGGATATGATGTTCCCCAGCCTCACCTGCTGCCTCCGGTCTGTCAGGAACTTTGTGATCCACTCACAGGTGGGGACAGAGAGCTGGGTGAGTTTGGTGTGAAGAATGTCCAGGGTGATGGTGTTGAAGGCTGAGCTGAAGTCCACAAACAGGGTCCCTGTGAACGTCCCTGCCCCTGGACTGTCAGGCTGTTGCAGGATGTAGTGCTGTCCCATGTTGACTGCATCATCCACTGATGGGGAAGTTAGTCTGTTACACTTAGCTAAATGTCGCCAACGTCAGTTATTTTTTTCAGGTTCTTGCTGTATGACCTTTGCATTGTTCTCACCGTAGAGTTAAATATGGGCGACTCTTGAGGGAACGCTACGACCTGCAAGGCAAAGGTCACACGGCTGAGCCAGCGCTGATCTGCTAGCACATTTACAGCCAGTTAACCGCTGCGTGCGACAAGCACACCGGTTTGACAACGCTGTTGTATGAATTTGTATTTAAAAATGCTACAAAAGGATCATTTTAGTAGGAATTGATAGTTGAAAATGATGTTTTGTCTTTTTATTGCAGCAGCATTGAGCTGTTTGCTCTTCATCATCTGATATTTCTCAAGAACAGAAGGCGCTTTCTGGGCCGCAGAAACAAACAAAAGAATGAGAGAAACCCTGTGATAATACAAGCGCGATAGAAATATGGTAATAAAAATCTGTTTAACTAGAATCCTTGCTTGAATATTCATTTAAGATATATTTTGGAGGGAGGCTGCTTGCTACGAGTCTTTATTTAATTCATTTCTCTCACAATCATCATTTTCATATTTGAACATTTTCTAAAGTCTCCAGTTAAATGTAATCATGCTCATAAGAGCTATCCTGCGTTTGATGTAACAAAGTGGTTATTCTAAGATGCTTTTCTTCATGTATGATGTTGTTTTGTACAATAATTCCATTTGTGATGTACAGTACAAAATGAAATGCACATATGAACGCCTCTGTTGCCCCGTTTGTTAAGTTCTCTGGCCCCGGCACTCTACTGTGAAAAGCTCTGAGTAGATTTCTGTGGCCAATTTCTCCAAGCATCCTGGGCGTTCATCGTAGGTACATTATTCCTCCATGTGTTGCCTCAAAATAGTGAAACAAGTCATTTCTAAAGCCATGACAGCGGTATAACATGGTTGACCTCATGTGACGCCTCTGCACTTCGCTCCTCTCAAGGTTCTACCAAAAACTAAAAGGAAGTGCGTAAAGAGTGTGAGGAGAATAGTAACTAGAGAAGATGAATATGACATCAGCATAAAAAAAAAAATGATGCTGGAGATTATTGACAGTTCAATTTGCACAGGATGACTATTCACAACAACAAAGTAGGTCATGTTATTCAGGTGTTTTCATTTACACTGACGTGGTGGATGAGACCAACGTCACTAATTGTTATCTGCAGTCATTACAGATCAGCGGAGGTCCACGGGTCGTGTCATCGCTGCGTGAATAAGAATCCTCCTTGAACTGCTCCTCCCTCAGTCCACAGTGCAACTCCTCACTCGGATACCGCTTGGCATTCAGCTCTCCTGCCCCGAGGGAAGCCGCTCGCTGCTTCACCCGACCTTGACTCTCGTCTCCCTCCTGCCTCCTCAGCAGTGGAAGAACTCCGCTCTGTCAGGACTGCAGTGTTGGAGCTCATCTGCAACCTGATTTGGTGAAGAATCTCTTCATGACCTTCAGACTTACATCCCACTCTGTCATGTTCTTCCTCTACTTGCACTGGAAAATAACATTTCTGCTGTTTCCGTGCTGTCTACTCGTTCCCTAATATTCATGATAGAAATAAATAGTTACACTCTTCCTAACCCGTTAACGTGTTAACAAATGATGTTACACCACTGTTGAACTCATGAGTCAAGTTTCCATCCAAATGATTCGGGATGCACCGATTGTGAAACTCTGGGCCGATACCGATGTTTAAAATATCATTTCGGCCGATAGTTGATCCCATAACCAATGTTTTTTTTGTTGCTGGTTATTTAGTTTTTGTTGTTATTTCTCCCCTGTTTCATACAAATTTATTAAACAACCAAGCCTTTTTAGCCCGCTATACAACAAATACAATAACCAACACCAAGTCGGTTGACGCGACACAACAGATAAACATCGGGGAAGGTCATCCTATTTGCTGACAGGTCGATAGCAGTTAACTAGGCGAATATCAGCTGATGTTTGGCTGAATTATTGCTGCAACCCTTGAATTAATGTGTTTTTACATCCAATACAGTTATGCGAACGTTAGGAGTTGAGCGCACTGACATAAAACAGTTGGTGCCATTAAACCGTTGCAGACAAGATTAAATAATCCCAGTCAGACCTCAAACGAACAAAAGCCACGTGGAAAACATGATGGAAATATACATTAAAAAATAAAAGATACATGTCCTGACTCCTGCTTCACAGTCACAGTTCACTTCACTGAACCACTGAAGACCACGACCTTCCCCTAACCTTAACCGTGTGCTCTGAGTGCCTGAACATACAGTAGCCATAAAAATGTCAATCAATCTGTCAGCTTCAGTTGCAGTAGTAGGCGAGAAAAAATGGAAAACGTTCTGCAGACCAATTAGGGATGAACATTTTGCTACTTTCAGATATGTTCATTTTAGTTCGAGATACTTGCATCAAGGAACTGACCATTTATGACCATGGATGGTTATACTGTTAGAGAGCTCCCTCAAAGACCAGAGCCTTTTCCGCCAAATCTACGAATCTAAGCAGCAGAAGGGATTCCCCCTCCCAAAATAAACAAACATGAACATTAAATCTTGGTTGAATCAACAGAGCCAAACACGTAGCACATTAGGAGGAGGCTGTGGTGGTGGAGGGCGCTGCACGCAGTGTTCGCATGAGGGCTCCAGCAGGGAAGTGACAAGTGTCAGGTTATAATGTACGAGTGGCACACCTGTACGAGTATGATACAGCTGCGAATGAGCCAATCCTTGTGAAGCGTGTATGAAACAGCTGCTGCCAATCAGCAGATACGGAAGCAGCTTCGGTGCTCTGCCCGCACTAAAACTACGCTTCATTAAAATCATGTCTTCATTATGTGATTACTGCATTTCCTGTTGCACATCAAAGTGTTCAGATATAATTTTCAGAGACGGGGCTGAATATCCAGGGTAAGACAGGCTGCCAGGATGTAAAGACACAGGGTGGTTGTGTCATCAGCCCAGCTGTGCTCACCTGGAACCATTTGGCGTGTCGGAGCGAAGCCAGCGCAGCCTGGCACTTCTGCCTGTCCAGGACATCTTGCTCCTCGTCCTTCTCCTCGGCCTCCTGCCTCTCCTTGTTGTCGTCCCGATCGCCCTCCTCTGGAGAGAGGGACAGGATGAGACAGGACACACTGAGTGCGATCACACCGACCTCCCACACTCACACACAGACACACGGGCAGCGGGGTTGGACGGCTAATTATTAGGCAAACCCACTGATCTGACCGAATGAGCTAGGAGAGGGGAGATTTGAGAGATTCCAGGATTTTCTGGGGGACTGGGGTTTCTCATGCACAAGGCAGGATCTTTCATAACATTGACAGGAGGAACCGGAGTGGACGTGAGCGCATGCGTCTTGCTGCCCCTCCGGAGTCTCACTCTAGATGCAGATCAGTGGCAGAAGGCAATGGAACACGCCAGATTAGTGTGTTATCAATTACGGCGCAGGACGAAAATGAGAGCATGGCAACGACTCAGGGCCAAAAACCAGATTAAAGATTAAAATAACACTATGGGACAAGGAGACGTTTGGTGGATTCAGAAATACTGGCTCAGGAAGGCCTGAGATTGGGGAAAGGCAGGGAACAGTGCAGACACATTAGCTATGAGCTTCTTCTTGAAGAAAGTCATCCTGCTTTAAAAAAGGCCGCTCGCTCTGCAGTTTTCTGGGGCGCCATGCTAGTATTTTCACTCTTGCGGGGTCGGTCAGATGTTTATGTTTGACTGAAACGGTCTCTCCACACCGGGGTTCCTGTGGGAGCACTCCTGCCATGACTGGAGGCCGAGCCATGGGAGAACGACAGCAGAAGAAGAGTGACAGCAGATGACAAGGACAACATAAACATCTGAGAGTGAGAACGCCACCCTGGAAAGAAAGTGAAGGCTGTTTGTTCTCGGGAGCAGCTAAGGGGTGCCCACTGTGGGACAGTCAAGCAGACGAACAAAAGGGGGAAACAGACTGCAGACCACACTGCAGAGCTCAGTCGTGAAGGCTCACAGGTTATCAATGAGCTCATCCAGGAAATCTAACAGTGACTTCTCTGCAACTTGGACCATTATCTTTATTCTTCAGCTCGCCAAGTAGCAAATACTACATGTTGAGAAATGTCTCATCGCATTGGAATCAATCCCATTACGGCTCAGAGATTGTTCCAGCGAGCGATAGCCAGCAGAGATTAAATCACAGCCATTTTCTACAAAGCTGACTAATGCTGGCACGGGGCATTAAAAAAAAAAAAGGAGCTCCCGCTCGTTGGGAGGAGGTTACAGGGTAGTCTCTGATTCCAAATACACGCAGTATTCCAATTTCAATTTTGTCCGGCCGCGTGTGATTCACCAGCTGTAATGTGAGCCGAGGAGCGGTGTGTGTGGTTCAGCAGTCTGCTGCTGTCGAGACCGTAGTGAGAGCTGAACAGGATGGAAGAGGTGGAGGACAAACGAAGGAGCTGATGAGAGACACAGGCTTTGTCCCCTGTCACTCGTCCTCTACGACCAAGGACTGAGGACCTTCATGTTCTGCCCCCGGGACTTCCTTGACAGGAAATCTGCAGCTAATGGCATGATTTGTCAAAGTGAACTGGAAGAGTCAGGGGTTGTTTTTTTTTTAACCCCAGCACTGTCAGGTGCACTCTCGCGGTTTTGCTTTGCTCGGAGCACCTGGAGACCTGAAAACAAATGAATTCGGGAACCGAAGTGAAACCTGACAAAAAGCCATTAAATTACCTTTTTCTCTTTAAAAACATACTTTGTGGCAAGAAACTAAAGTCACTAAATAGGACACAAATGGTTCCCCACTTACAATCAGGCTCTCCAGTGGCACTGGTGCCTCCAGGGTTAATGGTCTGATGCTACATAAGGACGCGCTCATGAAGATGTCAGATGAAGCATTTCTCTTGTGCTGTCGTACCGTAAACTCTGGGCTCAGTAAGATGAACATTAGAACTGTCGGGGATTACATAAAACCATTGTGTAACAGAAATCTATGGAGTCTAAAGTGTGCCACAGTGTTCAATTATATAACTTATTAAATAGATTCATTTGTTTCAAATTTTAAAGTAAAAACAGAGCATAAAAAATTGCCTTATAAAAACTGCATTAACTTATTTTGACTTTATATTTTAATAATTTGAATTCCAAATTGAATGCATTTACTTTATTTTAGGGACAATGCCGAGTACATTTATTGCACCACATGCAGCTAAAAGCTACGTTTCACCCGTGATCCCTTAGCGGTTTTTTCGATTACTGATAAATGACTGTCGACGATTAATGGGGTTTGCGATCGACTGATGAAATGATTAATTGCTTCAGCGGATACATAGGCACGGTTAAGCAGCTGAGTACCCGCTCTTTGCTTGGGTGAGAGTAGGATTTAAAGGCAGCTTGGGTCAGAACATCATTTATCATTAATATTGGACTTCCACAGGAGTGCTTCCCAAGCTTTTGGCACATTTCACAATAAGTAAATCAATGACATGGGATTGTACTCTTTCTACTATCAAATAAACTGATTAATTGTTTCCGCCTTAATTTGCTCACTTGCTTACATTTGCTGTCTGTTCTATCACAGCTCGCAATTAATTTGTCTCCTGCTTTGACATTTAGTTTCCATTTTCTGATTAGCTTTCATTTCGAGATGACTCTCTTTAATTTAAACACGTGTACGCAGAGTGCCACCTACAAATTAAATTAGATCCAAGTCACAGCAGCAACAGAACTCGCTCATTACACGCTGAATTATTCCAGTGGCATATTCAGGACTCCAGTGAAACAATAGTCTAAAACAGCGGGGCTTGAATACATGTACACGATTCATGTATTCAAGCCGCGCTGTTTATCTTCACTGTAACTGAAGAAAATCCACGAGATTTTTCCAGCTCTTCAGCAAAAGATCCAACATTTTGAAGTGTTTATGGATTTGTTTTAACTTTACAGACTTTTATCTTGGTATGATTGATTCCCATAATTCTTTCTTTCCCCTCGTATGCAGATGTTTGCCAGAGGCAGGCCATGAAGGAGCCATCACTCACAGGTCAAGACCACATTCAGATAAGGACAACCCCCCAAAAAAATTCTCCCTGACATCATCAGCTTAGGGGAATTTTGATTAGTGACGAGGACATCAGATTAATTAACACCCGTTTTAACAACATGAAATTATGGGATGTCATTCTGAGCCAATAAAGACTGATCAACAGAGAGGGGTCAGCCCCTGTAATTAAAGCAAAGAAGCACAGATCTGGACATGGGCTGCTGGTTAATGTAGTCATTTTGTGCTTTTAGTCTATGTGCTCGGTAGCAGACATGGACCAGAATTTCATGGTGACCCAGAGAGAAGTCCAGTCAACAGAGGAAGGGGTGGGGGTGGGGAGGGGAGGTAGAGGAGCATGTCTGAGGCAGAGAGTGAGTGGGTTGGTTTGGTTGTCGGGGAAGCCCCTTGTACCCGGGGTTTCCTGCTGCCGGGTAGGGGGGGCGCCTCATCAGCAGCGGGGCCGCGGAGAAGTGTCAATCCACACAGCGCGCTGACCTGCGGAGCTACGGCAACAAAACCAACAGTCAGTGAGCAGAGGCCAGCTACAGGAGGCACACTCTAAAAACCAGGGGCCATCTAAGAGCCAAAGGGAATCCGTTAGACTGTGAAGGGTTACTCACCAGAGAGAGTATTGCTGGACGGGTTCCTTTAAGAACCCTCATGTATGTTAAGTGAAGTAGCACAGATAGGGGTGGGTTTAGATATATACACACACACAAACACCTATACGACCTGCTGAGCAAATATCTTTACTAAAGTGAGAATTAAAGTGTGCAAGACTTTTCCCACACTCAGAGTTTTTGAACGTGAACTGCAGTAATTGTGATACAACGGGCGTGAAAATTTAACCGGGCGATTCCAAATCCTGACACTGACGTCACGGGATCAGCTGATCCGGTATCAAGAACAAGACTCACCGCTCTGTTGACGTTGCCGAACTACAAAAAAACCGTCTACTCACGATCACACACTGGTGTTAAAGAGTGGCCTTTCTTTCGATAAGAGCTTGCAGAGAGAAAATTAGCTGGACAGTGTATTCAGGTTACATTCTGGACTTTTCAGCCGGTTAAAGTAACATTCAGCCTGCGACCTGAATGTTTAATGCATTTCTCTTTGTTGTTAAAAAAAAAAAAAAAAAAAGAACGAGAAGGAATAAAAGATTCATTAGGAGATGTATTAGCCTCTGATCTCAGAGAACACAGATATTTTGCCAACCTGGAACTGGATCCAAAATGGAACCGGCTATCTGACCCACACCCTAAGCAGAGATTCATGAACCCTAAATAAGGGCTGCAATCTTACTAACCTATTTAAATTCTTCTGTTTGATCAAGAGTAGGGTAGGAAACCCTGTCAGGATAGGCAGTTCTGCTGTTTGTGTGTCTACAGGACAGGTAGCGGTCTCTGTTTATGGGATTTCACACTACAACAAACCCGGATGACAAAAAAAACAAAACAGCGTCCTTGTTTGTGCTGACAGGACTGTTGAACCTGAAGGAAAAATGGTTTTCTGCTTGTTGTGACTCTGCACTCAGCAGCTGTGCTTTGGAGCTGCTTCTCTCCTGTTTGGCAGAATCCATTTTTCCACCTTTTGTGACGGCTCGACTCAATCTTTCCCACTGGGAGCGGGACCACAATGGGGCTCGCTGTTCCATAATGGCAGCGCTTCACTTCTCACTCGCCTTTCATTCATTTTTAATTTCAATCCCATTTGCTGGAGAAAACAAACACAGCCGAAGCACCGATGCCAAACATCGGCTCTTGAAATACGGCACAGAGTGGAGAGTTACGTTTCGGTGACAGCATATGGCCGCAAGAGATGAATTGTCTCGTTTGTGTGAGAGATTACTCGCTTTGTGTGAGAGATTACTCCACTTGCTTTTCTTCAGGTGTTAATTCCTTCATGGTTTTGTGTGTTCAAAAGGAACAACTTTCCTAATCTGATCTTCGGATTGCGGAATCCTCTCTCGTCAGACGCAGGATGATACAGGAGCACTAGTGTACAAGGAGACGCCCCAACCCAACCCACCCCATCCCTGGTGAAATCATCCTTCACCGGCCATCTGCCATTTCCACCACACTTGACCCAGATCCATATCATCCCCGTTTTCCCCTGTTCACCTCGCAGCTTCCAGCCCTCTCAGTGTATCTGCCTTCCCCATTTGCCCCAGATTATCTCCCATATCAAGCTCAGGCGTCGTAGTACCTTTATACTTTTACATTCCAGAACGACCTTCCCCCTCTTCCTCTCTCTTGGCCCTCTGTTGTCGAACAAAGGTCAAATAAAAGCAGGGGCAGCATCCTCCCAAACAGGAGGCACGG
>CM022476.1:2568913-2616794 GCA_011952105.1 Coreoperca whiteheadi | reverse complement strand
TGTGGGGGCGGGGGTGGTGGGGGGGGTTGGGAGAAGACGAGTAAATACCTTCTGCTGTGGTGCTGTGCTCCTCCCTCATGGCTAAGGAGGAGAGGGTGATCTTCAGCGTGAGTTGGGGGTCTTTGGTGCTGCAGACCCGGATGGCGGCCTCAGGCACGCACGACTGCACCTCGTATTTGTCCTCCGTCATTGTCTGCAAGGCAGGGCTGCACGGTTAATTGAGAATCGAATATCACAGTCGCAACAATGACTCCTGCGGTTTGTAAAGAACAAGGCGCTGCTGTTCTACAGCGTTTAGAAATGTGTTTGGGACAAACTCTCTGAACAAGGTCGTGTAATGTGCAGTAGTCAATACTTCATTAACACTAAGCAAATCAGAAATGTGCTTAGGGTTAATAAATTCTCAAATATATTTAAATAAATGTACTTTATGTACCGTATCTTCAGAGACTTTATGGGAAACTTGCATTAAACCCCTTTCAGACATGCAATGCAGTGTTACATGTCTCATGTCTGAATAAGTCACAATGGCAATCTTACTAGGTTTATTAGTTTCAACCAGCGTGAACTGACTGCAGTCACAATAATGTGAAGGCTTACAGCTGCACACCGTAAAAAAACATGCAGAGAGAAATTAAATGCTAATGTTGTTCGCCTGCTTAAGATCACTGCCGAGTTTATGTTGTTTTCTTCTCAGGTCAGATCGATCTATGAAGATCATTTATGCCCTCGCAGTGTGGGGGCAGTAAAGAACCCTTAGACAACCACATGATTAATCAGCGGTCAACTGCTGAGCAAAAAGGAATCAACTTGTCATTGAAAGCACAAGTCCAAGTTTGGGAGGTTCACTGTGAGAAGCAGGGTGAGCGCCCCTCGCGCTCACTATGGTCAGGCATGACGGTTTCCATAAATGTCCTGACGCGTCTGAACGCAGCCGTTAGGAAAGTCACTGAATGACAAAAATCAATGTTACATTTCCCATGTCTGCGAAGAGAGTTAGAGGCAGGCCTTCATTCTTAATGTCCCTTGTTTTAGATTTCATCGTACTTTAGGGAGCAGTTGATGTTGTTGCTGTTAATGCAAACTCAACGCTTCCTTCACGTTCACTTGTTGTCTTGATAAACTCAGCAGAGTTTGCATTTCCACAGCACCAATTCCATCAGTATCCTTTCAGTCACTATTCTGCTGCTCTGCCTTTGTTCAGAATCGCTTCCACGTTGCCATTTTTTGGACCGTTGTTAAGATCCCGTCAATAAGACGAAACACTTCCTGTTTGGAAATAATTACTGAATGAAAACATTATTTCTGTTCCAAGGTGAAGAGAATGACGTGACTCACTTTAAGGCTACTGATGCAATTCCATTATTTGGATACTGACTCTTATTTGAGAATTGACAGTATTCATACAAAGTAATGATATTTGGGTGGTGAGAGAACTAAAGTAAAAAAAAACACCAAAAAAACAATTTGAAATAACATTACATTTTTGTACCAAACAGGCCTATCAAAACCGGAAAAGGCACAAACTGTTGTGTTTAGATGCCGCTTTCCTCCACATTTCACTCAGCGTTTCCACCCCTGTTGTTACTGCCGGCCAATTCCCAGCACGCCAAACTATCTTGTTTTTCCCTCAAGATGCGTGTAGCCTTCAGTGGCATGTTTTCAGCCACGTTCTCTCTCTCTCTCGTCTCTGTGAGAAATGACCCCATCCATCACCCCTCTTCCTGCCAATCTCTCCCAGTTTGGCCCAGGAGACGAGAGCCTCAAATGGCTTCCTCCATTAATGATGAAGCACGCGCGGCAGCTACGGCGGCTCTGCGGAAACCCATTTGAAGGGTAGAGATGTTTTGATTAAATTATTTGCACAACTCTGGGGGCTCAGAATTTGGGACGTTAAAAACACACAAAGCTCTCAGGGTTGCTGGGATGCATGGTATCCAATTGAAATAGCAAGTCAGTACTGTAAAGGAAGAGGGGGTCCCAGTAGGCAGAAGTTGATGACACTGCAGTCTGGGCTCTGGACATCTCACGGAGACAGAGAGGCAGAGATAGATCAAGTATAGTCTCAGTAGCACCGGCCGCTTCCTTTTCATATCCACTTCAAATCATCGCCTCTGTATCCCCTTCTCCTGCTGACCGAAAAGAATCCTTTCATCTGGTTGAAGAATAAAAAACATTTTCTCCCTGAGAAATTATTTATTTCGCCCCATGGCGCCTCTGGAATGCATCTTTATTCTGGGGACAGAAAAATGTTTTGCTCCATTCAAGCTTAAACTCTTCTCTGCTGATTTGCGCTCGAGTTAATGAATGATTTAACCTCGTTACAAGGGTTTTATTTTTATTGAAAGATTATGTTTTGGTTGGGTGGGCTGAAATATGAAAATAACGACATCTTTGCAATTGTTTTGTCGGATATACAAGAGCAGGCATCACTGGAGTCTTTGATTTTCGTTTAATTACTACGGCTACATTTGAATCTAATGCTGATCTGTCGGAAGAGCTGACTGCTTGGGATAATCGTGAGTGCCATGTGAAGAAGGGGGCACTCTTCGCTCTAAACCCGCCGGTGTTCACGAGTAATGGCAGCTGTTAATGAGAACAGGCTAACTACTGGGAAAGACAGACTCAGAGGGAGGCAGGTTCACACCCTAAAGAAATCCACACTTGGTGAAATGACTCCGTATTTACATTTCACTTGGTTGAGTGGTTCATTTTGTGACTCTAGTCCACGCCTTGTCATTGGTATTCAGTTAGTATGAGCCAGACCGACATCAGTTAAAGGTGTGTAACTCTGTGTTGCTGGATTTTTGCATTCCTAGAAAACTAAATACTCTACAAAATGTTTTTTGTCCTATTAAAAGCTTTGAATCTATTTTAACGTCAGGTTATTTATTTTTAAACTTTTTTGCCTAACCCTATATATGCAACACTTTTTAATTCTGGTTCAATTTGGCTGTGTACTGTCCTTTGTAGTCATCCAGTTTAAGAGCGACCTCGGAGGGAAAACAGGCCTGACTCGATTCTGATGTCTTTGTATTTTAAGTCATGTTTTAAGCACGAGTGTAAGCGGTACGGTATTCGTCCCGAACCCTTCGGTGTGCGACTTCCTCGGGTCGGTGCGCCCCGTGACCCAAACTGTTACTGTCAAAATAGTCTATTTATGTCGATTACTCGCACGTGCGGAACAGAAATTCTGGAGCGCGAGCATTACCCAGAACGCAGCACGCTAGTCAGCTTAGCCCGGTTAACCTGGTCAGTTAAGCTCACGTAGAGTGGCTGCCTCCCAGCGGGAAACACAAATGAGAGACCAGAGCGGGAGGATCCCCCCCGACCGTTCGATCCACTGTGTTGCATTACGTTAGCATTAGCATATGCTTCATCAATAAATCTACTGTGAATCCTGTACAATGTTCAGCTGAAGTCGGTTACGTCTGTGGAAACACTTCAGACGTGGCATCAGCCGAATGTGTTGACCAGCGGTCTTATTGACAATATGACAGTATTTGAGTGCAGAATCATTGAAGCAATGAGCCACTGGTGAACAACAGTTTTCAAAATCAAGTTTTTTGTTTTCCCTGCTGTATCGAGACCTGCTGAGTCTCCTCGACTCCCCCATAAATAAATGACATGGAGCTTTCTGTTATGCTGGTTTTGCACATTACCATACCATTACATTTTGCACTAAAATCATTTAAAACACTCGCATTACACTGATATTACACATATTGCGTAGTGTATGTACGTGACCGTATATCTTCCTTGTAAATATAATATAGTTTTCCTTTTAGTGATACTTTTATATAGTTTGTTCTATTTTATTGTTTGTATCCTATTCTAATTGAAATATTTCAATATATGTTTATATATTTTCTGTGTGTAGCAAGAAGGGGGGCTACAACTGCACTCCTATATTGTATTACGACAATAGAGATGAGCGTTAACCCTGAATAATCCAAAGCATGTTTTTTATTATGTCCTGTTGTCCTGTGCATATCTGATAACAAATATTCAATAGTCATTTTACAGAGAATGCAAAAACATAAGGACATGTTATATCCCTAAAATGTGTAAAAATCTAGTGTTTTTGTGTTGTTAAACAATGTAATCTAATCTCAGAGCTTTCAACGGCATCAGACAAGATCGTTCGTTTCCCGTATCACCCATCCCTGATGAAAATACAGCCATACATCACAGCTGACAGGGGGCGGTTATGTTTTAATTTGTTAAAACCTTCTGGTATTTCTAACTGTGTCAAAGTACACAGAAACAACACTGAACAATATGAGATAAGTTGTGTTTTGAACTCTTATGACCAGATTTTATGTCATAATGTATTTATAATGCTACACTGACTGTATGTGACATCTGTGTTCAGATTAAATAATATACATAATGTCTACCACACGTCTTTGCAAATCCCTGCACACTTGAATTATTATTATTAGTTTCCTCATGTCCTGCTGCACTTCAGGGTGTCAGCATGTCTCTTCTCCAATGTCAGCAGACAAACTCTCGCACTTTTATCACACATAAGGAACTTGTGGTTGTTCTCTGTGGACATGTGCTTCCGCTCAGATCACAAGCATGCTTTTTTTTCCCCTTTTTTTAAAAGCCTCCCTCCTCTCAAGGTTGTTTCCTCAGCTGTGCTTTCATGGCTCATTTTGGATGCACCGTGCTGAACACTGCAGTGCTGGAGGTGTGGCTGAATGTACCTGGATCTGCAGGGGGAGGTTGGCGCTGATGGTGTACAGCAGCAGTTTGGTGGGTTTCTCTCTGCACATCAGCACCAGTTCCAGGTCCATGTCCCCTTTGATCAGCAGGCCTTTGGCCACCAGGCCGACGCGTGTCACCCCGCACAGCACCGACGTACCGTCCGGCCTGAGGGCAGATGGATGACAGCCAGCGTCAGAGTCTCTCACAGCCATCCAGAGAGCTTACAACACACAAGTACAGCCTGAGAACGGGTCCTCAGCTCTCACTGCAGTGACCAGCTGATTGAATTTCAAAAACTATCCATCTGATTATTCCGGATGGCTACTGCAATAATGTCTTCTCTCCATACTGGCCATGAAGGGATTCCTTTCTAACACGTATACACTGTAAGAAATGAATGTAATTATATGCTTTAGGAGTGTGCGTTAGAAGAATCAACTGTCTATCTTCATCCTGGTTGTCAGGTGAAGGTTAAGCGCTCATGTTTTGTCCCAGCAAGAAACCTACAGGCGACTACCAGGAAGTATCCCTCTGCTGCCTCCTAGCAAGGAAACGCTGTCCGCAGAAACACTACTTGGAAATTTGGTACTAAAACGAGTAACTTTGGAAAGACATACCCACTAACTCAATCTGCTGAAGTATGGTATTAGCTTCAGCTGAACCTTAAAATGTATTTTTACACAGAAGGAAGATTGCAGATATTGTCCATTATTTCTTACACTGTAGAGGTCAATTCACAGCCAGTATTATCTGCACTTTGTTAGTGATCTAACAACGCAAAGGTTACCATCATATCCTTGCTGTGCATCCATCTGCTATTGTAGCAGCAGACAGTTGCACCTTAAAGAGTCAGTTCACCCAAATTACTAAGAAGATATTTTCTTGTTCACCTGTAGTAGTATCTAGCCATGCAGTTAGTTTTGGTTTCATTGGCCTGCGTTATCACGGAGTTTTCTGTCTCTTAATACATTGGAGGTGATGGAATTTCGCCTGTGGTGCTCCAACCATTACTGTCCGTGTTACAGTGGTGTAAAGTAATTAAGTACAATTATTCAAGTATTATACTTCAATAGAATTTTGAGGTACTTGTACTATGAATACAGTATGTACTCATATTTTAATGCTACTTAAACTTATACTCCACTACAGGAGTTAATATTATTCTTTTTACTGGACTAGTTTTGACAGCTACAGTGTCTCATTACTTTGCAGATTAGGATTTGACATGCCAAATATAATCTAAATCCTGAAGAGCTGTTATAGATTAACATAAACTAGATAAAATTAGCTCCCACTTGACCAGCTGCAACTGTAAAAATGTTGCCTACATGTAAATACATCAATAATAAGGATCCATAAATATATTTTACTGCACAATGAGTACTTTGACTTTAGAATATTTTATTGGTAACACTTCCGGAGTTTTGCTTGAGTCAAATTTTGAACGCAGCTTATAAAACTAATTTTGCATTTTGGTATTACAGTTTTTACTTGAAGCCTGCTGACAGTGTGTTCTGGGGATTATCCAGAGTAACGAGGAGACTGGTCCCGGAAAGCCAAGTCGCTGTTGAATTAAATGTCCGTGATGCGGTCCGTGCTTGGGGACATCTTTGTTGACCCTGAAGGACAAGGGGAGATGACTACATTTACATAACCTAGCCCCGTGTGGACCCTCACAGCTGCACCGATTGTGATAGTTTAGGAAAAATATATTTTTTGCTAATCTGGGTGTTTTCTTCAAGTTTTTTGAGCTGATCCCTAAGACATTCTGCGTATCTGTGTAATAACATTTCTGACTTGACCTACTTATTCTACTTATCAACAATACATCTTTCTTTTTCTGTCCTCAGTGCTTTATTTGTATTTTTAGAATTTATACTCCCGATGAAGATTTACAGCAGAAGAGAGTTTTATGAGGGAAATCTGGCACTGTGCTGAGGAAAAAGGCTGAAGGTACAAAAATAAACTGTACAGACATTTAAACAACCCTAAAATAACAGCACATTAAGCAGGACGTACTTCGTCTCAGCAGCGTCTTTCTCCACCATGTTGTCCCCAGCCTCGTCATTGGTGGAGGTCTTCCCTGAGGATTTGTTGAGGCCATCCATCCAATCGGAGACTTTCTTGAGGGCTCCCTCCACAGTGGACACCAGCGTCTGGACGGCCTCCAGCTCCTCCGGTGCCGGATAGATGCTGGCGTGCTTGGCCATGACGTGGCGGTCGTCGTTTGCAAATGATCGGAATGACCTCTGGGTTCAGGTGAGGGGAGACAGAGACATTACGGTTTTTATTTTAGGCACATTTTCCTTCCAGCTGATGCTCACATACGGTCTGAATCACACGGAGTGAGCAGGTGGAGGTTCAGAGTGAAGCTCAAGGACATTCAGAGAGAAAACATGTCCACTGATGGACCTAAATGGGCCTCTGCAGGAGTCAAACGTGTGGCCTTTACAACGTGTGACCTTTGAGATGCTCTATTTGCCTCATCATCATCATTAATCATCTGAAATGTCACCCAGAGGAATGTTGTGAGCACATACTGACTTACCAAGTGAAAAGAGTCTGATGTTGTCAGATATTAAAGCACCTGCAAGCCTAGTTTCAAATCTTACTAACTTATCTGCTCCACCGGGATCAGATTTGAAAACCCAACAACTGTCATCAGATTTCTTGGTTCTGGGGCCGTATTCATAAAACATCCTAAGGCTAAAAGTAGCACCTGACCAGCAGAGTTAGGAGAAACTCCTAAAAATAAGGGCTAAGATTTTGGACTAAGACTAAAAGCATTATTGCGCTGAAACTTGCATGTCTGTGAGAAGTTAAACGTAGACTCCTACGTCTCTAAGAACTGCTCCGTCAGTCAAGTGCTGCAGGGAATATGCCTTATCTCATTAGTGTTTGAAAGAAATTCTACAATAAGAAGCTTTTTAAAATGTATCGACTGAGCCTTGAGGGTTTATTGATGGCACTGGAGTTTGTAGAGATGCTCACCAACCATCACTGCAACAACAGTGGAAATCAAGGTACTACTTGAATGAAAAATGTAATTATGCAGCGCTGATGAACATACACCAGTCTGTCAGCAGAATTAGGCATCTCT
The DNA here is from genome assembly GCA_011952105.1 of Coreoperca whiteheadi. NCBI lineage: Eukaryota > Metazoa > Chordata > Actinopteri > Centrarchiformes > Sinipercidae > Coreoperca > Coreoperca whiteheadi. The sequence goes on along the minus strand of CM022476.1, from coordinate 2,608,981 downwards.
CTGAACCCATCCCCACGGTACATTACGTTTCCATAAGGCTATATAAATATATAAATAAAGCCGATTCCATGGCCATCACCAAACTTCCACATGCTTTAGAATACTTATCTGGCTGTTTTTGTGGTTCCAAACAACGGAAACCTTAATGCTACAGCATATAATATTTCATTACAATAGTGTTCTGCGGTATTAATTCCAGCTATTTAATGCCAAACTTTAAACTAACATCAACTCGGTGTAGACCGTACGGGGGTAAAACGTGTTAAACTGACATGATTATCAAACTAACTTCAGCCCACTGTTTAACTGTCACAGCTCACGTGATCTCATGGGGAAGCAGACCTGAACAAAAAAATGGAGACGGAGGTGGTCCACCCACTTGCTTTGGTAACGTTTCTGATTTGCAGTGAGAAGAAGAAAAAGAAACAAGGCAGGCACGAGTCTGGGCGAGGAAATGGTCGGGGAGCTGCGGTTGACACAGGTTGTCAAGTCTTCAGAGACAACTGGAGGTGAGATTTTAACTGTCAGTTTTAATATGTTAACAGTTGCTAGTACGCTAGCTATCATTAGCCTCAAGGGCTGGAATGTTTACTGTTGCTTGGCAACACCGTCAGCATCACCGTCTACAGCTCCTTGTAGACTTTTCTCTCTCATTGGCTATTGTGGTCCCGTTTGGAAAGTACTGACGTAATCAACATGTTTGATATTATCGGGGCGGCTTAAGATGGGATCTGTAAACCCATCACATTACCAGATCATCTGGGCCAACCAGTGGTCCCGACCACGCCCCCAGACCAGATTCCGCCTCCGATTGTCGGGAGTGGGGATTCGGGCTCAAATCGGCCCGAAATCCCTGTGGTGTGAGCCGGCTTTAGTTGAGAGCCTTCCCAGAGGAGTGGAAGCTGTTGAAGCAGCAGAATAAAGTCATTTTGGAAAGAGAGGTGTAATGTTCAGTCGTCCACATACTTTTGGCCACATAGAGTAAGTGCCAATTTTCTCCACATGCTTGAGATCCAATTTAGAAAAGACATTTCACACATTCATGCTGCTTTTTAAACTTTAGTCTGCCACAAACCAGCTCAGATGGGTGCTATGTTTTAAAGGTCATCAGCACTGAACAATCAGAAAACGTGTTTTATGTTTAAAAGAAGGATTATCATCCTCCTCATTCATCATCAAACACCATCATCAAAGCAGCGCTCGCTCTGGGCAATCTCAGACAAACTAATCTGTATTTGTTGACTGTGAACTCGCCGGAGGAGGCAGACGAAATCCTGAGCAAAAGAGATGCCTGGAACGTGAACGCGCCGTTTTTAATTCGGATCCTGGCGTAGTTTTGCTCGACGGCCTCCTCAGACATTCTGGTGCAAACGCAGGAGCTTGTTTTCGGTGTCAGGAACGCTCATCACGGTCTGCGCGATGACAGCAACACCTGAAGCGACTGGTGCTGCTGCCACTCTCAGCGTGGCCTAGATACAGCCGCCGTTACTTAACGTTAACATTTATGACATGTTCTTAGGGACAGAGCCCATTTCTCTGAGGGGAGAGGGGGAAAAAAAATGTGCAAAATTAGCTCGGTTCCTCGTTTTTACAAGCCTGAGTGCGTCCGTCCGCCGGCCGAGCATCACGCCGGGCTTTCAGTCCAAGGTCAAACTGCTATCTCTCTCAATCATCCCTCCCTCTTCAACGCTGATCCTCTCTTTTTCCCCCTTTTTCCTGTCCTCCCTCTCTCCCTGCCTGCAGCGCGTAAGCACACCCTCATTACGGTGAGTTATTTATGACGGGGCTTTAATAATTCATGGCCACGTGTCTCGGGGGCCTGTGCTGGAGTTGCGAGGGTCATTCATCACGACCTAGCTAATCTCTCGCTGAACCGCCGGGGGCATTCAAGGCTGTGTAGCGGCAAGTGTGGGCAGCGTCAACAACCATAAACACACAGGAGGTACACAAAAACATTAACGAGATCCAAATGAAAGATTAAGACTTCCACAGCCTCAACACTTGATTCTGGATCCCGGTCCGGCATCAGGCCCGTTCCTTTCATTCGTTAGCTACACGACAGCTGGGAGTTCAGGCCCACACCGCAATTAGAAGATAATGGCCCTCGCTGCTTTAATTAATTGCAGTGCAGGTTTGTTGCTGGATGCCATTTACTTAAATCCGACGCACACATCAGTAATGATTCCTCTAACGTTTTCTTTCCTCTGTGAAATCACTCCGGAGGATGACGCACACAGGTTCTTATGGCGTGAAACCAGCTCGGTTTACAGGATATGAAGAGTACTGAGCATCTGGGAAGGCAACCGATAACCAGCGCACACAGAGATTACACAAAGATGATTTGCTTCACATATATTTCTAAAGAAATATTGATTTCCATCTATGTGCTCTTGAATAACATCAACATACATAGAAAACGTGATCCCGTTTGATCAGATTCCCAAATCTTCACCTGTGAATACAATAAAAGGTAAAACATAAGCTACTTTTTCTATCAAAAACTAATTGCTCCAAATACAGTAAGGTACACACTGAGGTAAATAATCACTGGTGTTGTTACGACTCCTGTGTTTTGATGATACTCCATTAACAACCTCAGAAGATCATTCAAAAGCTCTTAACCTTTACTACATATTCAACGTTTTCTCCAAATGTGTTCCGAAAGCTTAAATTAAATGTTGGCAGCATGGGGTAGGTAAAAGGACAGAGCGGACGACATACATCTTTGTCTAAAGGTCAACTTCACTTGACGTGGATCCAAAATCAACATTTTATAAGCTTTACACCATTGGAGGAGGACTTTCCGATGGGTTTAGAACGACTTTTTTCACCTATTTAAATGTCAAACGCAAGGTTTGCAAGAATCTTACACGACAACATGCAACTAACCTGACTGATCTCGATCAAAACGTCAGCAACCATGGCAGCTCCGGCACGGTCAACAAGAAAAAAAAACCTTCATCTTTGTTTGTGTACCCACCTAAATGGATTTAGTTTGGGGTATACTGGCAGCTTAAGGGTTTGTTTGGACAAAGCAATTGATTGTGGGCAGATTGGAGCGTTTCAGGCAGCAGCATAACAAGCGGTGTGCTGAAACACTGTTGAAACATTTAATGTCGATTACTCCCCGTTGTCAGTTAGGGATGAATATTACGCCCCATTCACCAGCATTTGTGCCACACTACGACACAGACAATGCTTCAAGGGTGTGAGTGAGAAGTAAGTGCAACGTCTGAAAATATTCAAACCTAAATTGATTTTTTTTTTTAAACTGTTGAAGAGATGCCCACAACACCATGGCCAACGTCACTGAATCTTAAATGTCCTCTGTAGGATACTGCACTGTGGGATATCAGCATTGTGACTTTTATAAATGCTAAATTCAACCTGTGATTTTTCATCCAGGTACACGTGTAACACATTACCACTGCTAACGCGTTATGAATGTGTTGCATGACGACCTCGGTGAGGGCCACAGGCTGAAATCCGCCGGTGAAGTTATGCCAGAAAGCCTACCTCTGCTTCTGATCTTTGTGGTTTATCAGGAATGAAGAGAGACACGAAAACGTTCGGTGAATGTCTTGGTGTGAAAGGGACAAATACGGAGATCCATCAGGCATTAAACCACCTGAGGGAACCTGAGGTTGTGGGACCAAAAAGAAACCATTCCTACAGTTTGTGTAGACTCAAAACTACAACATTTCAACGGCCAGGAAAACACCATCATTAGCAAATCATCAATGATTTTATGTTACTCGGCTCGGAAAAATCGAATTTAATTCCAGCTTTTTACCGCTTTCTAGGAAGTTACTGGTTGTGTCTGCTCCTGCTCACAACATAGTTTATCTGACACCGATGAACAATCAGGGTACACGGGTGTATGTATAGAGTTTGTGTTCAGCACTTTGGTCGACTGTGTTGTTTTAAAGGTGCTTTATAAATAAAGTTGGATTGGATTGGGTGTATGGCATTCAACAACCATTTGGGAACACACCAAATATGACTCCGTGTGGAATCTATTAATGGCTAAAAAAAAAAAACAACCCATAATATAAACAAACGGCAGACATGCACTTGAGGCTCACCATGTCCAGCCAGTGGGGGGGGTCGCGGGAGGGGTCTAGGTGAGGACCAGGGTCCCGGCACTGGGCCTCTTCATGCAGTCAAACGTCTCTCGGCTCTTCTACAGTCTCACTGTGGGAAGACAAGACGGGGGAGATGAAAAGATGCACACTGTCGGGCATCTGGTTAACTGCGACACACACCTTCAGTTAACTGGTCTCAACCTTGTATTTCTCTATCACAGCTGCCCATTCAGAGGACACAGGTTTATACATTTGCTGCCGTGGTGTTATACCTTTAACCTTTGCATTTGTACTATTTGTTGCTTATAATGCGGGTGATCCAGGATTTACAGCTTAGTCTAAGCTGCTCTGAATAAGCATCAGCTAAATGCTTCAAATGTGGGGCTGCATTATCAAGGCTAAAATGATAATCCCAGAGGTCAGATTTCCAGCCATTGTGCTTCATATCTCACAACTATTAATCACAAACACCTTTTCTCAACATCTGCGAAAACCACCGTGGGTGGAAAGCACAAGAGAGGAAAATCAGAAACGTTATATTCTGGCTCAGACAGGCGTCATCAGAGAGGAGCTGCTAAAGATTCTCTTTCTCGCAGTCGGCGTTCCAGGTCCTCCCGCAGGTGCTGAGGACGGGGCTGAGGTCAGAGGTCCGATCAAATGTCACACTTCCCGGCTTCTCAGGATGTGTGTTTTACATCACTGTGAGGCAAATATCTTAGGATTTTGTTATTTTGACAAAAGAAGCTATTTGAAAACATCCACCTGGGCTCTGGGAAATATTTTCTGACATTTTTTAGACTAAACTATTCATCCAATAATCAAACATAATCTACAGATTAACTGGTAATGAAAAGAACCGAGGTCCACAGTTTGAGCTCTGCAGGCTCAGAGTTTTCCTTAAAAGAGTACTCCATCGATTTAGCATTGCACCCATATAACTCTGTCGGACTCCCGATGGACAGTTTGGGGAAAAAAAGGATCCAAGCCGATGCAGCAGAACCACAGACTGTACATAAAGATGGACGACGCGTCTCCACGTCCTCCCACTGCACAAAAACGAAGCCAAAATGTCCCGGATACGGGAGCTGCCAGTTTGCGCAGGTGACGTGATTTGCAGCCAGAGTCTGCGCAGTAGTGATCGGGGGTGGGAGCTTTGGTATCGAGGTCAATGGTTACCATTTTCAAACACCAGCCCCAACTGACGCCGACTCAAGTGACATCACATGAGGACATTTATCAGACTTCACACCGCTCCCTCTGGAAACAACTGTTTTTAAACATATGCAGCAGTACTCCTGACACCTGTCAGCATTACCTTCATTATCATTTCAGTTTGTTCACCCAACAAACACAATCCTGATAATCTGAGCAAATTTCAGATTTGGACCAAACGGTTTCTCACGTCTGTCCAAAACATGTCCCCAATAATGTTGAACTGTCATTTACAGCACAAATCATCATGTGACCAATAACACCGGTGGATTTATGGACAGGAGTAAACTTTCCTCTTGCTTCCGGTGTGAAAGTGGCTCAGTCACCATGAGCCAAATCTCCGGGGAACTCAGCCATATTTCTACAACTCGTGTTCCTCTCTGATGAGTTTTACTGAGCAGATGCTTCATGTTTAATATGGGACCTTTCAAAAACTTGCTTCTTATTCTGATTAAAAACAAACCAGCATTTAACAACACTGGGTTTGTTTTTTACAAACCACTTTGATTCTGATGCTGCTGTGAAATTGTTTTAACGTTGTCTGGCCGCAGACACACACAGGCTAACTAATTCATTCAATTAGGCCGAATATATTCTCACCATTGAATGCATTAGATGAAGCTGCTTTGCCCACACGGTCAAATGCTCCTGGGATGTGAGCCTGAGCCCGTGGTGTAACCTTGGCCTTGTTTTCAGTGACAGAGCAGAGCAGGCTGACGGTGTCCACTGCTACAGCTCTGCCTTTATTTGCTGAGAGTCTAATCTGTTCTGTTTGCAGAGAAATATCAAGGAAGGGACGTTGATCAATACGGCACGACGATTACTGGGCCAGCTGCGGAGTTTTCTGCCTTTCAAAGCCGGGCGTTCCCGCTCCGAATAGAAATAACCCTCCCCGAACAGCGGAACTTCAAAGCATTTAAAACTTCTCAATAATGGAGGCCGCTGCGACGTGTGAGGGAGCAGGAACACAACACATGAATGCTAACAAGTCTTATTCTCACGCCCAATACGAGAGGAGAGAAAAGGCAGAGCTGAGTTTCTTCCACAGCATTCAGCCCGAGGATGCATCACCTTCACGTCTCCGCTCTAATCGGGTTCACACGTCTCCTGTGAGAAAATGGGACGTAATTGACTGGCGGAGGAGGAGGAGGAGGAGAGGAAGGTGATGTGGTTACAGCCACAACTGTACTTATACGCCAACGTAAATTTGGACACGAAATTATTCTGAATTTGCACTCGTTGCTATAAGATTCTTTAGATTTCAATCCGGGTTGTAGGGCGTAGGCTACGTGAAGGGTTTTACTTTTAGCCGCATTTGCCAAGAAAGACCCTGTAGACCATACAAGATGAAAATACAACGCCACTGAAGTAAAGCGATTTATAAAACCAAAAAACTTAAGCAGTTCACTGAAATCTAGCCAAGATAGTTACTACAGCGGTTTTCACCTGTAAATCACCGGGCTGTGCTGACATCAGCTGCTCCAACACAAACACTCTGACATCCTGATTCACTAATTCACCTTCGTCAGATCCTCGTGTCTGAAACCAGGCTTGCCGACAAAAACGCGACCAGGGCTGCCAACGCTTTTCCAACGCAAGTCGCTGGCACTAGCTCCAAAAGTCGCTCTCAAGTCGCCAGATGACATCATACGGTCATTTGCATGTTGATGACATCATCATTTCCATAAAGCTCAGTGCAGTGAGGAAGAGGGTCACCTTAATTTACGACATCAAACCGAGAAATCTTTGGCCAAATAATCACAAACTCACTACAGGCACATCGTGCATTTTAAAACTGCAAAGGGAGGGAGAAGATCAAACTAACTATTAACATTTCATAATCAGACAAGATCATACCATTCATGTCGTTCTTTCACACTGGGGTTCTGAGGCTGCCTTCGTGGCGTCACTGAGAAGCCGAGACACTGTCCGCCCAATTAGAACGACGGCATCAGTTTTTCCGGCTCAATGCCAAAGCCCTCGAGCGCCTGTAGTCACTATGACGGGAGCAAAGCCGGGAGTCAGGTGACGTTTGTCTGAGAGCGACAAAGTCCGCGGAGCGTCGAGGTCGGATGAATGGATGAGTCAAGAAAACATCAGGACTTTAACACGGAACGTTTCTGTTGGCTTCCAGTTTCCTAGGAACAGTCAACGTTGTCTTACGTGTAAAGCATGATCGATTACAAAGCTCCCCTAACCTTAGTAAAGTCAGTCAGTCCGTTATTTTCTACCGCTTGTTCCCGTTGGGGGTCGCGGGTGACTGGAGCCTATCCCAGTGACTTCGGGCCTCAGGCGGGGTACACCCTGGACAGGGGACAACTCGTCGCAGGGCTGACACAGAGACAGACAATCATTCACTCTCACATTCATCCACTAAGGGCAATTTTAGAGTTATCAAATTAACCTACACAAAGTGCACCTTAACAAAGCGCTTATTCTAACTCAAACCACAATCTTCCGAGTGGTTTTTGTTCCTAAAACTGACCAATACTTAGCCATAGAGTTGTACCATCAGAATTTTTTTTTCTTTTCCAACATAATTTCCATTTGTATCGTACTGGAAGGCACAGACAAATGAGATTTTGAATATTAGAATATGGAGCACCTGTTGAAAGCACAACAACCACATCTGTCGGAACGCTCTTCAATATATTAACCATTTCTATTTTAAAAAGGGGAAAAAACACACAATGACTTTCTGGATCATCGATGCCTCTTCCAGTGTGCAGGCCGTAGCTCAAGCGTCGGTGCTGCCCTGCGCTTAAAACCCAAACTAGTGGGTGCTTTCACACCTGCCTCATTTAGTTCGGTTGAATCGTACTGGAGTTCGTTTGCCCCGTTGGTGCGGTTCATTTGGTCAGGTGTGAAAGCAGCAATCGCTCTCGGTTGCGCACCAAAAGCGGACCAAACAAGCGTACCGAGACCTCCTTGAAGAGGTGGTCTTTCAAACGAACTCTGGAGCGGTTCGTTTGTGGTGAGAACGCGAACCGATCTCCAACCAACCCAACTGCAAAAAATACTGATCATTTTTGGACTAAACCAGCTGCCGTAGTTATATTTTTGGAAGATGAGCGTGTCAGGGTTAAGAAGAATGAATCCGCGCCTCCGCTTGAAGTAACGAGCGATGGCCGCTTGCCGTTTGCATCAGAACGTTGTTTTCAAGCCGCATCCGCACTTCATTATAGAAATGTATTGTCTGCGTATTGTGGCGTGTACAAACAATGTAACAGATTCTGAACAGGGACACAACGGTTCATAACGATTAACGGGCAACGGTTCTCAAAACCAGCCCGCGCAGTCGTCTCTCCATAGTTGTGTTGTTGTTTGCTGGCTTTTCCTCTTCTGTTGGAATTTTCCCGCACGTAAATTCTGACCAATCGGAGGGCAGTTTAGGAAATATGCCACGGCCAATGAGTGATGTGGATGTTGTCAGGTGACTGCATTTTGGTTCGTTTCACTACTGGATCGGACCAAAGCAATAAATACGGTGTGAAAAGAAACCAAAAAAGCAGAAGAATGCTACAATGTATAATTGTTTGCCCTTGGTTCGGACCAAAGGAACCAAACTAGAGGTGTGAAAGCAGCCTAAATAATTGAATTAAAAAGAGCCTCCTGATACATTTGGGTGTGCAGACTCTTTTCGAACGTGCCAGCTCTCGGCTTGTTTTTGTTTTTCAACTTGTCAGACTTGCATTGGGATCTCAAGTCGAACGGTCCAAAAAAACAAACAAAGACGTGACAGTGAGGGAGAACCTGGAGAAGGTTCCACAGGAAGACTGACAGACATAATTACAGCCGGAGGAGGCAGCTGTGCGGACATAGAGCGATGGAATTTCAGCCAAACCGCCATAGAAACAGTATATACCGAAACACACACACAAGGAAAACAGGCCCTACAGTAGCATCTGTCGGGTCTGCCTAAAACAGCATCCATGGCTGTATATACCTGCGTACAGTATCCTGCTGCAGTTTCAATAAATTCCCCATGTGGGCTCATTTTCTAATAACCTTTTATCTTCCTGAAGAGGGTAGGTGATTAAACGAAGATAATTAAGAATACAGCAATGACTTTTTAAGGACGTTGACGGGGCTGCAGTGGTGGCAGATGGTGAGCTCAGCATGTGACAAAAAGACAACGGCGATTAAAAATAAAATGGGCCAGAGAGTGAGAACACGTTAGGCGAGGAGGTTTTTTTCCCCTTTTAGTAAAAATAGACTTTCTACACAACTCTCGAATCGTGCTGACACGCTTTCCAGAAACAAAAGCCAATACGGTGAACGATACAGGCTAAACGCTGGGGGCTTTAAACGCATCTACTCCCTATAAGTCAAGTTTATTTGCCCTTAATCACAGTTCGTCTCAAAGGGCTTCACAAAGCCCACATTAATGGGACAATAAATGAAAACGACACACTCCAACTTCAGATCTTCAGTGAGAACAAAAACCCTCCGAGAGCTATTAGTTGTATTCATATCATATCATTAAACTCTGGTCAAAGACAAATGTTTGCAACAATTAAGCCACGAGGGCAGATTTAGTGACGTGTTAATGTAGTGCTTTGTTGTGCGTGGAGAACAAAAGGTTGGTTATTAGGACAAGTTCTTTATGACTGACGAGGCAGAGTCGGGCACCAACTCCGCTACAGATGAAGGTTCACTTCCCTGTGAAGCAAGGCACTAAGAGGGGGTGGGAGAGGGCTCGATCCCAGGACCCCAGAGCATACTTACACTAAGTCTACATTAGGATTAATTAAACCCATGGTTTACAGCAGCATAGCATAGATGCATTACAGATTTCCTTTGATGGGTTCATATAATATTTTGTATAGTGTCCAGTTGTATTTTGTATTACAACTGCGGAAGGGGAATGTTGTTGTGTTTTTTATTCTTATTTTTTGAGGCATTTTATGCCTTTATTAGACAGCGATAGTGGAGAGGCTTGGTGTGGGACAGGTGGGGGCTTTTACACATCTGTTCAGAGGGGCTCAATGTTTTATAATCTGCCTTTAGCCCAATTATAAAGGTGGATTAAATGACTTCAGCTCAAGCAACATTTGAACATGTGACCATATTTAGATTAAACTGAGACAAGAAAGAGAGATTCTGTACACTCTTTTCAATATTCAAGTTCAAACCTCTCCAAATGTTTGGGTTTGCATTGTGTTGAACTTGGCCTTATACTTTAATGAACGAAATACCTGCAGGAGAAGTGAGGCGGAGCAGTGAACCTGTTGTCAGACAGAAGGCTGGACGATGGCAGCACCACTGAGGACAATGTGAGATATTGGCAGTATTGCAAGAGTCTACTCAGGAATGGATGATTCTCAGACCAACAAACAAAAAGAAAATCACAGTTTGTTTTACTGATGCAACAAACAGCTCAACATACTTTAAATGTGCCTGAAATTCCAGTGTAAAAATCCCCTTTAGACAGCCTTGATGGTGGTGTGCAGCAAGGCACCGGGGTTATTAGTAGCTCCATTCCCAATGTGCAGAGCGAGGCTGTAATACTACCACAGTTAGAGGTCAGCCTGCCACCTTGCTAAAAATGCAACCACTCACGCTGCTGTAATGCACTCTGGACAAAAACATCCCGCAAATGGCTGCGCTCTGCCACTCCAACCCATCACATCCCCAGGTATTCTCTCCGCCGTTCCTCCTCCAGCCACTCCTGGCCCCGGCCTCCATTTTGAGGAAGGTTACATCAAACCCGGTGAGGGTGTTATTCTAGGGCTGGTGTTTATTTAGGTTGTTTTCACTGCGCGGGACTTTTAGGAGCCGGCTTTTATGTTCACGCAAGACTTCAAAAAATGCCCTGTTCAATCCTGCGAGCTTGCACCAGGCGGGACGGGAAGTGAAGGAAAAAAAAAATCCTCTCATACAAAGCTTTTGTGACTGACATTTGATCTGACAACAAAAGGCAATACAGACTCTCTCATAATAGTCCAAGTGCTGGGGATCACACATCTTCCAACACATGGGAGTTTTGCCGCAAAATGATGTATCCAAACCAAAGTACGCCACCTGCTCAGGACCACAAGAACTAATGGAAAACAAAATCATAATAAATTGGTAAGATTATAGAGAATCGGGACTGGTAAATAGGGCAGTAGGTAAGTGGCGATCCTCTCTGACAGATAATGCAGAATGACCTTCCGGTAATGAGATCTTCTTTCCCTAAAATGGACACACATTTTTGTAAATGACCTAATTTATTTGCAGTTTGATGCTGCCTCGCCTCACGCATTAAGGCTCTGCATGATGATGTGTAGCAATACGAACAGTGGCCTTTATGAATGTTAACAGCAGGGGACATATTTCATTGCGTGTGCAGATCTCAGTAAATTAGATTCAGGACGTGTGTCGCACTGCTGCAGAGCCAGATTATTATGTACGGTGTTCAGAGTAGATGGGGTGTCGCGTCGGTGTAATCGCACTTAAAAAATAGATTTTCTTTTGGTCTGAACCATCGTTAAAAAGTTTTGTTTGCAACAGTTCTCTAATCCTCTGATTAGGTTGACACTACCCAGACATATTACGCTGTTACTTTACATTCGCGTGGCAGGCGAGTTTCTCCATAAATCAGCACTTTGGGGTTCAGAGTCCTGCTCAACTATACTTGGGCTCGTGCATGCATAAGCAAAAAGTCATCCACAAGTGCTTATGCATAATTCCAACCATTTAACTTTTGACCCCTGGGGTCTACAAGCGGTTTCATTTCACAGGATCACTACTGTAGTCGGGGGATTTTTTATTTTTTTGCTTTTCGCAATTATTATTGCAAATAAGTACTTGACATTGCTACAGCCGACATGCCCAGTGCCAACTATCCCGCCAAGTTCAAGGTCAGATCTTGCCCGTTATTACCGTAACTCCTGCTAGAAACACTAATCACTACTACTCATTAACTTTGAGTATATTGAAAACTGCTCTATAAACAAAATGTATGATTATTATTTCCCCGGGGAAGACCTAGGACACGCTGGAGGGACTATGTCCCTGGGCTGGCCTGGGAACGCCTCGGTATTCCCCCGGAAGAGCGGAGGGAGGGTCTGGGAAGAGGGAAGTCCGTCTCTGCTCAGACTGCTGCTCCGGGCCCCGGATAAGAGGGAGAGGATGGATGGATGGATTATAATTACCCTGTGACAAATGTCTTGGTGGAATGTAAAACTAGTGGAGTTAGAACTGCAGCTAATTATTACTTTTATTTCTTGATTAATCTCTTTAGTTGATTATGCATTCTCTGGTCCCTGCTTTTCTCTGTTTTCTATCATTGTAAACTGAATATCTGACTATCTTTGAATCGTTGGTCAGACTAAACAAGACATTTGAAGGCGTCACCTTGAGCTCTGGGAAAGTGATGAACATCCTTCACTCTTTACATTTTAACTTTTACAGAACAAACGGTTATACGAGAAACTGTCAGATTCATCAATGATTAAAATGATTGTTCCCCTAAATTTCTTGATTATTTTTAGATTACTTGACTAAATATTTAGTCATAATACAGTAGCTTAGTAAATGTCAGAAAATAGGGAAAGATGCCCTGCACAATTCCCAACGTCTTCAATGCGTGAAACTGTTGGCTTTGACAAGAGCGATTTAACGGCTGTTTCTTTTCGCAGCTAAAGCGGTGAAGAAAGGATTTATTTCAACCAAACCAGAGTTGGACATAGTTGGAACAGTGGAAAGACTAACAAAGACGGTTTTGGTGAGTTTTATTTCATTCCTGTCCAGTTTGAATGACGTGTTTTAAGATGATCAGCGTGGAAACATAACTGTTTTTATCAATGGAGTCTGGGGGCGAGCGAGAGCGATAAAACAGCTGTTTCTGGTTAAACATAAAGGCTCTTACTCTAACAGCAAGGTCTATCTCTGCAGAGATCCTTTCCATAATGATGTCAGACACTTCGAATAAAAATCTGAGCCTGTCAGTGGCAAAAACAAGCACTTTTATTAGACGCACTTTGATGGGATTTGTCACAAGCGGTTACGCTGCAGCCACCGCAGCCCGTTTCACGGCCGCCTTTTCACATCTAACTGATTTATTTCGACCAAACCAGAGTTGGTGATTGTTGGAACAGTGGAAAGACTAACTAGATTCAGTCCAGTTTGAATGAAGTGTGATTTATGATGATTTGTGAGGTAAAATTACTGTTGTTTCCTCAAAGGAGCCTGGTGGGCTGTGGAGCCCATTGGTTTTGGTCTGAGATGCCGGTGTTCTAGTGCGACATTTAGTGGCAGTGAATATCGCATTCAGCTCCTTTAATAGTTTTAGTATTACACCTATCGCATTTCAAACCAATTACGTCTACGCATATGGCCCCAAATCATAAGTTTGTCCTGGAGAATATTACGACTTCTATCCTTAAACCCTTGAATAAAAAAAGAAGAAAAACAATTGGCATACCCCCGTGAAAGGAAACTAATTAAGTGCTCTGCAATATATTACATGAAACTTCTGAGCAGTTGCAGAACCAGTAAACTGAGGATGGTACATGTGCCTGAGTATGCTAACGTGGCCACCCTCCTCACCACACACCCGACATTTTGCCCTGAACGCACTCCGCCTTTAGTTCTGTTTAGAGCCCACTGCCAGTATACGGACCGCTTAGTTGAGATTGTTTTGGTGTTCAACACAGGCAGGTCAGGAACATAGGAACTACTTCTTGTGCACTTAATTTCAAGAACAATGTGTGTCCTGACCTGCTAACCCGACCCATTCTCCCCAGCTTTCTTCTCACACAGAGGCAATATGTGTGGGTCCTCACACCTGCACTGCAGAACAGCGAGCGGATCGTAATGTATTTCAGCGCAGGTACTGTAACCCTGAACATTATGACTCGTCACAGCAGAGAGCATATTTCATCGGCTGCACAAATTCTCTGTGATCTTCCTGCAGAGCCGGAGATGTCTGACTCTGCTGCAGAGCCAATAAAACTGACTACGAACGTTATATAAGTGAGCCACAGCTGGCAGGGGGCGGGCTGCAGAGGAAACACTCAGCTGCATGAACACACACGTCTCAGACAGGACGGCTGGTACTTATAGGAACAAAGTTGTGTTTACCTTTAAAAAAAATCTCCCAGCATGCTCTGATTTTACAGCCTGATCCTGATCGGCAGCTGAGGAGTGGACGACACCGGGTTCAAATCTGAACAACCCTTCTGGGACTACAAAACGGAAAAACGAGAACTTAATCTTGCATTACATTCTATATATTTCAGCGACTATCTAAAAATGAGTACAGAGGCTTGAATTCTAACATTATTAGTATGTCAAGCAGCATTTAAAACAAGGGTCAAGGGTGAGAGCCACATCGACCAGATAACAGAGGAGAAAAAGAACTAATCGACAGACAGAAAAAGGGGAGACGCTGTTTAGAGCAGCTGAAATTCTGAATATTGCACAGGAAGATGTGACTTTGTAGAGGGGGAAAAAAAGCCTGTATGGTTGACGTAAGTGAAAATAATGTGTGAAAAATCACCAAAGTATGTTAGGATGTTAATTAAACACTCGACTGTGTCTCTAAAGTTTCTTAGACTGCTGACGGAGCCGACGCAACGCTCTTCGTTAAGAAGTTATCCTGCGTCTCAGGCTCAGATCTGCAGATTTTCTACACATTTGTTTTAAGACGAGAGGCAAGATCAGATCAGAGTCTCTAGAAAAGTGATAATTGGAGACGTAGCAGCGAAGGGTGACAGTTCCTGACGGCTGCTTTAACAATCTAACACACGGAATTTAGAGACTACCAGGCAGCCCTTTGCTGCATGTCATCACCTCTCTCTCTCTTCCACCTTGCCGCCTCTCTCTGCAGCCGTCACTGTCAAATAAAGGCAAAAATGCCCACATAAATAATCAAAGCAGAGAGAAGAAACCCTTTGAAACATTGCTCAGTTTCCACTTCCTCTATTTACAAAGACATATGTTGTTATTTTTAGAATAATTTAGGCTAGGCTGTTTTTATGGAAAGGTGGAAAAGTTCTAGACAAGTTTTATGCAATTACGGAGCGCGTCAGTGTTCCAAGGGTATTAAAACAATGTGGATGTGATATTCAGAGCCTTAGTAAAGTGTTTTTCTTTCAGCACGAACTCATAGAACTGGAGTTACATCCAGTAGCCACTCTATTCCTCGCGAACGCCGACTCGCGAAGGTGTGGAAGGTAACGTTGTGAGCAAAGCACACCAACTTCTCTGTTGTCAGCTGCAAAAACCAACACAAAAGCCGTCACCTACTCAACACCATCCGAGGAAGTGAAGACCCAGCGGATTCACTTTATTGTTGATGGAATTCGCTGAATCATAATCATTTTAACTGAATTGAAGATCGCATTGCCACTGTGCACAGTGAACTGCCCGTTGCAAAATGCATCGCCATTTGAATAAAGAGGCCGAAAACCCTCCACAGCGGTGATGTAGTGCTCACTTATACAATCAAATTCGCCGCAGTAGTCTCATCACAAAGCTTTTGGCCGGTGCCTCGAGATGTGACTTGAAAATCTCCAGTAGTATGTTTGCAAATGTGCGACGAGTGTGGTGACTGAGGCAGTCCACAGCTGCTGCCGTATGTAAATGCCCTTGGTAGACATGCCCTGTGGTGCGCTGACTATTCTACTTTATATACTTTGGGTTTTCTGCCAAATAAATGCTGTTGAGATAATCCGACCACTGTGAGAATGAATCCCATTACATTTACTAATTAACCTACATTATGGGGCAGGCTACTCCTCCCAAAACATGTAGGCATTTACGTCATTTTCACTCCTATTTGGCGCCAATAAACACATCTTTAAAAAAAAAAAAAAAAAACCTATCCTTCAGATACATTCTCTTACATTGCCAATAGAGTGTTCATCATGTTTTAAATGGAGTCTGCCATTTATTTTTGTTGTACTGGGATATCCTGTGAATACTGTCGGCGTAAAAAAGTACAATAAAATACCGTGATAAAAATGTGAGGTCATATCGCCCACCCTTCGGCAAAATCTGAAGTTCTGAGTCTTTTTATATGAATGTTAAGCCGATTTATTCTTCAGTGGAGATACTGATATCACTTAGAAGAGTTGTCCTGATTCCAGCGCCGTGTGCGGGACGTCTGTGTGTTCTGATTTGACAGAAGTAGGAAGTGAAATATGGGGTGCAATTCTGATGCAAAAACGCATCAATCAGGCACAGAGGGTTTAAAACAGGAAACGGAATTGACTCATTTTAATCTTTCCTGTTTTAGAGCGCACAAAAACCTCCACGCGATAAGAGGAAGCAGACAAAGTGCCAAGCCTCATCACAAAGCTTTTGGCCGGTGCCTCGTGGCATGCTTCCACCCAGTGAGCGGGCCGTGCCAGGCCTCTCCACAGACCGGTTAACTTCTGATCATTACAACAGCTTTAGCAGCAGACTGGGCCCGCTATCTGCACGGTCACCCCGCAGTCTGGGCTCTCTGGGGGACGCTGCAGCACAGGTAAAGGTGGGCCGGGCCCTGACGCAGCTCAGCTGGGTGAAGCCCACACAGGAGGGCTCAGGAAACACAGCTGCTCTGTTACGAAACAGCAGCCTCAGTGTTTTTGTTTTTTCCAGAGGAGGATTAGGCCTTCATTAATGCATTAATGGATCAGTGCTGCACCGTGGGCCTGAAAAACACCCAAGCAAGCACAACACTCATCCCTGTCTGCTTCTAAAAGCAGCAGCAGTGTGTGTGGGTGCGTAAGTGCGTGTCAAACTGAGGGCTAACATCGGGTTTTAGTTGGTTGTGTTTGTGCATCAGCCATGTGTCACGTTGAGGCGACGCAGTTTGTTCTTGTTCCAAAAATAGATCTTCAGCTAGGAAATAAAACATTTAATCTGGTGGCTTCTGCTCAGAAGCTAGAACCTGCAGGTTTGTCGGGTCGTGCTAAACGACAGCTGTTAACCAGATTTGCAAAAGAACTGAGCCAATCCGAGTGTTCCCAGGAATGGGGACGTCATCGTCCTGTGCCACAGCCAGAAAAAATAAATACAAATGGTGCCAGAAAAACGGCCACAAAATGGCAGCTAGCATGGATGAGAGTGACATCGCTGTACAGATTGTTGTAAGTCGCGTCGACTTACTGAAATATTTTTTTAATCTGCACATTTATTCCACTGAGATGAAAACTGTAATATACTCCGAGCCGCCACTGCGGCAGCGTCGGTGTTGCCTGTCACTGATTGCTTAGGGCAAAACAACAGGCCCTGCAGGTAGCGATCCAGGCCTGTGTGGTTATCTCCCAGAGCTTGGACATCAGTGACTGATCTGCTTCTAACATTTGTCACGGTGGTGGGATATCTTCTTAGCAACTTTAAATCTGCACTAATCAACGTTTGTACACCAACAATGGACCAAACGACTATTTGTAATGTGAAAGGTGTCGCTTGTAGTGACGAACAAACCGAGAACTATCACCATCTCTGCAGTTTTCCTCCGCGACGCCGTTCAGCGTCTTTCACCTAGCTGTTTTTTAGCGTTCCGCTCCACAGCTTTACGGTTACCGGTTCGCTCTCACGACTCTCATCAACCTCTTCAGAGGCTGCAGCAGGAAGCTCTAAAATCCCACTGTACACCACCTCGCCCAGCAAAGAAAACAGCAGACCGGCACAGTTAGCAACTCGCTGGGGGAAGAAAGTGGAACATTTGGCATGAACATGTTCCTCAGGAGTTGGTGGAGACCAAACCAGAGCTGAAAGGAGAGTGAATATTGGACTTACATTCATCAGGTGGACACAAACATGACTTGAAATGGATGATCATGTTGCTTTGTGTCTGCTGGAGGTGTGAACACATTTGCCAAATTAACTTTCTAAAGGCGATAATACGTCAACGTTGTGTTTACAGCTTGTTGCGCTGCCCCAAAATATCAGGTATTGCAGGTTTGAAGGTGATGTCAGACTGAACGAATGAAGTAAAACTAAATCTCAACTCGATCGTCGGTTTTTCCAATCACTGTCTGCACTCAGCAGGCGTGGGGGTTTGAACCGGTGACCTTCCAGTGCTGCATGACGGACCTCGACACGCGGCCTCGTTCAGTGAGGTTAAATGGTGAACTAGTCGATCAGCCAGTGACTATAATGAAAGGAGAAACGCCAAAACCTTCCCCAAACTATTTGAAAAGTTTCTCGGCAAAGAAATCTAAGAAGATTGAGTCCAACTGTGACTGTGGGGATACTGTCATAAAGTACAAATGTAACCGCCAGTTGCTGCATCTAGCAGATAAAACTGTCTTTGTATCGATGAAGACTCAAAGGAGGATTTCTGCCAGGAAATTAGGAGAAAGAACAGAGAGCTGAGAGAGCTGCTGCTTCCTTCAGACCTGCTTTATTATTCCAGTCAACAGAAAGGAGCTTGCCTTGCATTTTTATTGCTTGCCGTACTATCTTCTTTATTATCCTCATACTGTTTGTAAAGCACTTTTGGCTGTGCCCTGGAAAGTTTTATGTACGGCAGATTAAGTTGACATTTCTTGCATGTGGGTGTGTTTCTGTTTACGAATCGCTGGAGGAAATGATCACGTCAGGTCAATTTTGACTGCGGATGCTTTTCTGACAATAAGAGGGTCAACAAACAACAATCAAGTGAAAGATCTCTCCTGTTTCCTGCAGGGTTTTCCTCTTGACGACAAATCATGTACACTTTGCATGTTCACTGACCAGTTTTAAATTTTATTGTTTCAAGCAGCCATTGGGTTTTCATCGGTTGATTTGCCATGTATTGTTATCAGATTTCAGTGTGTAAAACAAACAGGACCAACAACATCAAAGCAGAAGTCATTTCCTTAAGAGCTGAGCGACCGGAGAAACTTTATGCTTCCATAAAATCGGAATTTTCAATATGTCGTTATCTGTCAGCTGCTCGTGATTCGGTGTGTTAAGAATCAGCTTCACGATGCAAGTGGCTACAAAAAGGATCAAAGCTTTGGCTGTAGTACAGTCGATTATAATAAGCCTCCAATAGCGACAGTCAGGACATCCTGTCAACTCACCAAACACTAACAAACGAGGCAGTCAGGGGACGGCGTGTAGCTGCAGATACCTCCTGGATGCAATTTCAGCTCCTTGCACTGCCAGCAACCAATCAGAACAGGGTGACAACATGGAGCGAGTCGCCTGCAGTGTGTACGAGGAGCAGGTGGGGTGTGTGTGTGTGTGTGTGTGTGTGTGTGTGTGTGTGTGTGTGTGTGTGTCTCAGCCAGGTAATGGAGACATCATGTGACCGCTCAGAGCTCAGAGGAGAGGAAACCTGGACAGAGACTTGCAGTACATTTCCATTTCAAACCTCTCTGCTTCCGCCTGTCTGCGTTAACACGAGTGTTTTTGAGATGCTCTCACTGATTATTTGCTATTCTTTACAGCAACAATTTGACATTTGGCCAACACTACTTAGTTTTTTAGCCTTTAAGGCAGCGTAACGCAGCTGAAAAAGCATTATATCATTAAGCTTAACAAGACAAACTATTTATGCTTTCAGTATGGATTCAGGATATGTTCTTCATGGAAACGTCACATCAGACACAAATCTTTGCGATTTGTTTCGGTCCATCTTAATGTCGAGCCGTGGTTACTGAATCTCACTTGGTGAAAACGTAGGCTGAACATACCGTATAATTCACTGCTTGAAGAGGTTGGTGCTCGATAGAAACGTAATACCTCAAGTGTTATAGAAGAAGCGTAAAGATGAACAGATACATACTATACCGGGAAATCAATTGACAGCACCCAGTCCGCAGTGATTCGATAAAACACGCATTTTTGGAGATTTAAGACTTTAGACTTGGTTTAACCTTTCTTACATAGGATTCCCGTTCTTTCTTTAGTGCAGCTGTACATACTTTTGAGGACGTGGACAGAATGAAATTTCTTTCCCAGACTTGCCTGGGAGCCCTGTGTGAACTGTGAATAAAGTCCCAGTGTAAGCAGCTAATTATAATATCCAGCAGCGTAATATTGGGCATCAGTCCAGGCAGCCTTCATGGGCCGAGGCCAATTCACTACATCCATTCACCTCATGCAATCCACAGCCTGGGAGAGGGCTATCACAGCGGTGAGACTTACATTTACATTCAGTCATTTAGCAGACGCTTTTATCCAAAGTGACTTGCATACGAGAACATTCACAAACCGAAGGCGCAGCTTCGGGAGCATTTTGGGGTTCAGTATCTTGCTCAAGGATCGAACCACTGACCTTCTGATCGGCAGGCAACCGTTCTGCCGCCAAGCCACGGCCGCCCCACTGTACTCCAGCAGGCCTGAGGTCCCAAATAAAGCTGTGAACTGCACTTCTAAATCCACTCCCCAAGTTTGGAGCAGTCGGGCTCCCAGAGGCAGCAGCCTGCACCGTGGCTTTACAGGCTGCTGATGTCCAGGCCTGTCACAATACCTATCGACCTATCGTACAATATACACACGAGATGTAATGATCGCCCGCCATGACAGACTTATCGTTTATGGACGTGACCTCGATCGTGTGTTTATGTCCGTCACCGACATTTAATCCAACATGATGCCCGAACAAACACCCGGGGTTTCCCTGCCGTTGCTATATACTATATTGCCCGTTAAGGAATGAATGACAGCCGAGCCCTGAGCCAAATGTTTCACATTTACTTAAGTGCAATTTTTGTTAACACAGTCCCAGAGTCCTTTTTTATTATTGATTTGGCTGAATGGTTTGATTTGTGGTGTTTTAATATTTTAATCAAATATAATATTAAATATTCCAATGTCAGAATATTCTTAAGAATTCTAAGTTAATTAAAAGAGTGAGAGTGTACTTGCGTTAAGCTTATCATTATATCAGTGGCATAAAATGGTCTTAAAATGTGAATTACGTCAGTTATTGCAATTTTTTCCGGGACAATATATCGTCCAACAAAAGTAGTTATCGGGACAGGCCTAGTGATGTCTTTGTATTCCAAAATATGGATGATTGGACGCTTAAAATATGATTTCTTCCAACTCCAGTGTGAGAAAAGAATTTTCATACTGACAAGACTTTTTTGGATTTGCGAGGGTTTGACCTCAAAATACACAAGTGAAGCAGCTTCCGTGGGCTTTAAGTGTTGTTAGTGTTGTTTTGTTGTGCCGTTTTGTCTTTTTAAGTGTGATGGGGAAGATTTTACACACTCCATTTTGGGTTGAGAAGGTTCACCACCAACCTGCTGTGCCTATGAAACCCTTACAAAACCCTGTCTGGATAAACACAAAATCCACGGTTGTCAAGCTGAAACCAAAGTATTTCCTCTACTGAATCACTGACATTTTGGAGATACAAAGTTCTTTTGTTCGACAGCAGTGCTGTTCCCTATGATAAGAGTGTGCTTGGTGCAAGCAGCCAAATGCAGCATCCAAAAACATAAACAAAGATGAATTTTCACGTTGCCAGTAAAGTTTCAGTCCAAAAAACTCAGCAGCTTTCCCGCATCAGCAACAGTTGCTCTCCAAATCCTCTCAGCTGACACACGACGGCGATATTACAAAACACTATCCAGGCAGCTTCATAGGTCATGAGTCAACTCCCTCTCTCCAATTCCACTGTCACCACGCACTACAGCTACGAATTCTCTTTTGAAAAGGATCTCTGGGAGACGAGACAGGAGACAAGAGGAGGAGGACATTGAAATGAAGAACTCTTGGAGGACTAAAACACCAGACTTAGTACGAACGTTAAAAGATACTATCAGTATCAAATGGACGTGGATCTATAACGGTGACCTCCTCCTGCACTAGAAGGCTTTTACAAACAACCTAACCAGTGAAACAGACACCGATTTGTCAGCCTTCTGCAAGGCGGATGAATCTGAAAGCGCCGGTGTGACGTTTAGGTGTGAATGAGGAAAACTGGGTTTTTGGAAAAAATATGATGCAGGCCTGGTCGGGGCTGTCTGGAAGAAAAGCTCAGAGACCAACTCTCAGTTGCCTCTACTCCTCTCTGTGACTTCAATATCAAAACAGCCGATCACGCAGCACAGGTGTTGTCGATAACCTGCACTTGTGTTTAAATTTGTCAGGCGACTTCACAGTCGGCGATATGATCAGGTAGCATCCATCATCTGCATTCGTCTGTTTGGTCAGAAACAGAAAAAGACATTTTATGGCCGTGAGAAGGTAGAAATGGAAGCAGGCGACAGAACAGCAGTTCAACCTGCTCAGACTCTGCAGTCACTGGGCGCTCTCTCCCACTCCTTACCCAGAGCTTGGCTGTAATACGCAATTTAATTTTGAGCATGGAAGTTCGTTCTTGACCTTGGGAACTGAACACATTTTTCTCACTAGCCGTCAGAGCGTCAGCTGCGTCTCACTGCAGAAGAAGACTGAGACGTAGCTGTATTATTTCGTTCCATACATCATTTTGTTGCTTGTCAACTGAAAGGGGAGGAAGATGCAGAGATTTAACTGTGTTTCTAACGTTTAGGTGTTCAGGATGGACTGAAGATCTCTACAACGATCACCTAGAAACGCTAGTTTGGAAGCATATTGTTTTCACACGTAAAGAGCGTGTTCACGTTCAGCCAGCTTTGTGTGGATGTAATATTAGCCAGCTGAGCCACCAGGACAGCCCCCGCGCCCAGAAAGTTCGGGTTTTATGTTCTCAGCTTGAGGAGATAAAAGCTCAGGCCCTGGCAGCTTTTGCGGGTCATGACGCAATTGCCGGACTCGAGCGAGCGCAGGTGAAGCTGCAGGAGAGTCTCGTCTGAGGCAGCACAGTCCACTAATGGCTTTCATTAGCTGCTCTGGATGCACAGCATTCTTCCTGGACTCCGGCTCATCGCACTCACAGCTCACGTACTGCTTCACAGCACTCCTGCTACCAAGTGTAAAGGGGGGTGGGGGGGGGATACATCACCACACATCATCTCCACCTGACCTGCAGCACTTTAACCAGCACAGATGACCTCAGAGTTGTTGACTTTCTATACACCTTTTTTATTCGAGCGTTACCACTTTCTCCAGTCGTAACCTGGATTTGAAGGTTTGATTTGGTGTACAACAGAAGCCGGAGACAAATCTTCTTTGCAACAGCTCGTTAGACATCACTCACCGTTCATACTACATATTATGTGTAATATGCAGGAAAAACCTGGACTCAAAGCCAGTAAAGTCTGACAGAAAGCAGCATTGGGATTTTTAGACTAAAAGGTCATATGAGGACTTTAATTGGGGGGATGCATCAGTATATAGCATAAGATGATTTGTCATAATGTGGATATGGAGGTAGTCATCCCTTTGATGTCTCTGGTTGTTTGAGAAATTGGTAATAAATGAGCAGATCTGCTTTATGGGAATATTGAACGGACAGGATTGTTGCCTCAAGTGGCTGGATTTGAAATTTTTTTGGTTATTCAAGAACTGGGATCAAGACATGTACTGAGAGGGACATTTTACAGTGGAAAAATATATTTGTCAGTGCTCTCTGGTGGACAAATTTAAATGACCTTAAACATATCTTTGGCATTTCTGCGCTGCAATTTCTTGTTACTTATTAGCCGGCATTGACAGCATCTGCATAAAGCTAATATTGGCCAGTACGTCGCCCGGCTGACATATTGGGTAGGCTCCAATTATAAAAATAAATAAATATACTGTACCCCAACACAAGATTTGATTCATATCCGTCATACCTACTCCGAACGCCTACAGTATATTGTCTGGTGAGAATGGAAAAGCCTGCGGAACAGAATTTAGACAACGGTGAGAAAATAACACTCCCCTCAACTTGAGACTAGTGAAATTCCCTTTAGGTTTGCTGCTCTTTAATCCAGTGTGACCCGACAATCTACTCAACAGTAAGGGAAACCATATTTAAATCAGTACTTGATTTAAGGTGCATATTGCTGAGCGATGAATCATCAGAAACAAATGTGTATTTCTTGTCTTCATGTTGTTATGTTCAGGCAGTGTTGGCAGCAGATGACATGATACTGAATAAAAGGACACATTTGACTCAATACATCAGTCTAACCCTGAAACCCAGACTGCTGAGACTTGTGTATGAGCTCTGTCCTTCACCTAGGGGAGTTGCACAGAAGCAGATGTGAAGACCGTCCTTTCATGTTGCCAGAGCAGAATCGCCTGTGTGAATATTTCAGTCCCTGTGAATTTGCTGGCAAAGCGCTCTGCTTCTCTGTGGCTCTTTTTCAGCGAGCCTCAAACAGGCAGCACTCGTCCTCCACGAGCCCGAGCGCCACTTGAAGCTTTTGCGAGGGAGATCTTAAGGGGAGTTACGGCGCCTGGTGCGGGGACTCACTTCTGGGCTGACAACAATCTGGTGGGCCCGTTCGCCCAGAGCGGCGTGACAGCTACAGTCAGACTGAGGCTCAGGAAAGACAGCCTGCAGGAGAAACACACCGAGCTGTTCCTGAACTGAGCTCAGGGGTTTAACACGAGATGTACTAAAAAAACATGTTCCTCTATTTATATCACAATCATAGGTGTTTAAAAGTGCAGCGTGCGTTGTGTTTAGATGTCGCTTCCTGTGCTCTAGTTTGGTAGCATAGAGCTGAAAAACCCAAGTTCCAGCTGCTTATTGTTGCCATTTTGTCTTTTCAGCACCTACTGCAGCAATCTTTTTCTGAAATATTTATTTGGTTTAAATGTTTTATTGGACTTCCCTCCAGCCAGTTTGACTGAACAGTAAAAACATCCCAGCAGAGCTTCATTCTCAACTCACTAAACTGATCAGGAAGCAGCACACAAATAATCTAAAAGGTTAAGAGACTTCATCTTTGTGTGGGTGCCCAGGTCAGCACAAAGGAGTTAAAAAGAGATGACCCGAGCTGCTGAACAGACTAATACGTCTTAATTTATTATCAAAGCAGAGCATTACGAGTGCAGAGACTGCCCCTGCGGCTGGCTAATCTGATGCCACTGCTCCACTAATCAATATTTTCATGTTACAAAGCAATCAATGTGAAATGTGTAACATGAAAGAGGTCGCTCATAGGGAACAAGTCACAGAGACCTGATTAAGTGGATCAGGTATCGGCCATGATGTGACCGATCCACCTTAAACAGAGTTTGCGATGCATAGCCTTGTTTTACTTTGCGTAGAAATGACTCTAAAGAGTTTCACAGGGTGAGGTGCACAGGTGCACAGAAAAAGTGTACTGGCATCAGACTGCTGCTTGGCATTGGCAGATACCTTGAACTGAAGTACCGTAACTGATGTCGGTATCAGGAGAGAAAAGGTTGGATCGGTGCCTCTCTCAACAAAACTCTCATCTTTAACATTGGTCTTTTGTTCAGGCATGAGTGCAGCGTTTCAAACAACTTGTTACCTCTTTCTGTGGGGATTCAGTCTGATTGTTTATTTGATTTATTTAGCGAATGCAAAGTCCTCAAGCCGAACGGTTGCCTCCTGGTCTGCTGTACGCAGGGTCGATAATCCTCCTTTGAGTCTTTGGAGAGGGCAAGCTTCAGTGATGTGTTCCATTGTTCTCTCCTGTCCACACAGTGGGCTTGGGCTGCTGCGACTCCTATGAACTCGGCTAGATAATTCAGTAAAGGTCCATTTAACCAGCTCCCCCGATTTGTTTTTACTAAACAACCGTAAACTAGCACAAGAGGGAAAGCTCAAATAGGATTTTAGGTGTGTTCTGTGGTCTCAGCCTGGACACGAGCTGATGGCCCTTTGATGGAAGTCCGAGTTAGGTAAACTCGTCCCAGTGCTGGCAGAAGCAAGCGGCTGGCAGCGACCACAATTCAAACATCCAGAGCGCTGCAGGGTTTCTGTTTTCAGAGCACATCAAACGGCTCAGGAGAAGAGACATCCTCAGGGACTCTCAGGAAAAAAACAACCCACTGTGTCCCGGATGATGAGGTATTTATTTCAGCCGGGCAAAGTCAGAGAGATGGCTGGTTCAGATTGGATTCCTTCTCTTCTGTCATCATCAGGGCTCTAAAACCGGGCTGCTTTCTGAGGTTTATAGTGCAGGATGAGTTGAGCGCTCCAGACTCTTTGGGTTGGTGAAATAGGAGGAGATGGATCTTCTTTGCTCAGGTTTCACTGCTTTACCTCGACAGACCTGCTCAGTTACACTGAAGAGATGCAGCTAGTGCAGTCGGGAACTCGAGTCTGAAGCTCCGTCGTGGCAGCAGGTTGTGCAAACAATGTGCTGATGTAGGTATCACTGAATGTTAATATCAATTCATAATTAATGTGGGTACAATGTTATACGGGGTCAATATTGTGCAGCAGTGTGCTCAACTGCTTTTGATGCTGACTAGAGAAACAGTTGTCACGTCTTTAAGGCTGCACGATGAGGTAAAAGCAATCACATTGCGATTATTTGGAAAGATATTACGATTGCGATATGATCATTTCTGCATCCCAGTTTTCATTTTCACTGAAAAAAAATTATTCAAATCATGTGACATTTGCTGGCGTCTGTATCAAACACACGTTTTCTTCCATCATATTCCGATTACTTGCGCAGGCCTATCTGTCTTTCTGTGAACCAGTATTTACTTTAAAAGATATTAACACTTTGGGTCACTCAAAAGACTTAAAGACTGGTTCTTGTGGATAGATTTAGTAACCCACAAAGGTCTAAATCCTGTTTCAGAGACGAGATGATCAAATTTAAAAGATGTCAGCAGAGAATCTCAATTTGAATTAAAGAGGCCACAGTAAAACAACTCAGAGAAGAGAGAAGCTGTAACCAAAAACGTGTGGTATTTTTGCTTGATAAGTGATAAGTTAAACAATTAAATTGATTATCAAACTGCAGATTCATTTTCATCGGCGTTTCAGCTCTGGTAGCAACAGTGTGTGTTTGAGCCTTTCAAGAGAATTGTATTTATACAGCCCAGTATCACAAGTCACCCATTTGCCTCAAGGGGCTTCGCAGTCTGTACAGCAATCAACACCCTCTGTCCTTAGACCCTCGATTCGGATAAGAACAACCCCTCACCCCCCCAGAAAAAAAAGCCTTTTAACAGGTAGAAAATGGAAGAAAGCTCAGGAAGGGATCTTCCAGACAGTAAATAGATGCTGCGTTTACAGAACAGACCAACACAGTAAAAATTACAGTAGGGACAATCAGGATGACAAAGTTATAGGTAGATCGTGAAGGTATATGATAACAATCTAACCAGCAGTGGTCAATTCTTTGCTTTGACTGTTTTTTGGCAAACCAATCCTTCATTTAAAATATATACTGTCATTGAACAGGTGAGGCGGGTCACTCTGCACTGAAGAACCTCTAACATCAAAGAATTTCATCAGTCTGGTTACCATGGAGAGTTCTAGTTTCCCATCATCCTAAATGTGTTTACAGAGGCTCTCCATGCTGGGGGGGGGACAGGAGAAAATATATGGAGGAATACATGTTTTTCATCACCAGGGAATATCAAACATCCTGAGACACACACACACTTAGTGGCGGCCGCTCTGCCATGAATACGCTGTGTGAAACTGCTGAGAGAGTGAATGAAAGGGAGCATCGCTGCAGAGCCAGAAGAGAGCCACAGCAGCCGGGGGTTTAATTAAAAAGAAAAAAAACAACAACTATGTGACGGTGCTCATCACAGCGGACATGTTGGAACACGACAGAGCGGTGGGTGTGACACTAGGTTCACCAAGATGCTCCAAAGACGTCTGTTGTACAATTGTAGACGACTAAAGAAACCACAAAATATTCACACCTGAGAAGCTGGAACCAGAGCATTTGGGCATTTTCTTCTTAATGATGCCGATCGATTCTCTGTCGATGGGATAATTGATTCAATGTTATTTGGACTGAGAAAGAGTCCCGAACATTCATTTTCTATTCTATTTTGACTGAAACTACGGGTTTGCAACCAGCGGGCAAACCTCCGCCCTTCCTTCAAAAAAGATGTTGTGTGTTCGTTTAAACCTTTTAGTTCTATTTCATAAATGTACAGTTCTAACAATGCAGCTGGTGTAACGCTACATTGAAAAATGGCCTTACATCTAAATTTAATAGCCTGATCAATACTGGAGAGAGGACTGCGAACCGATACTGTGCCACGTGCCGGATAGAGCTCATATTACGGTGATTACATTTTCGTTGTCCGTCTGTCGTTTGTTTCCCAGCTCACAGCTGCCAAACATCTGTCGTCCTATGACCTGAAATGGTTAATCAGTCATCAAAATACTCATTGAGTCATTTTCTGTTAACTGACAAACAGATCAAATCAAGTTAGTGTTCCGCCACTACAGCTGAACATCACAGAGGAAAATGTACTCTTTCCCACAACAGTAGAAGCCCCATCATTTTTCTAAGTGTTCGTTCCTGTAATAATCAGGGCAGCCCCCCCCCCAGAAACATCAAACCCCCGTCAAAGCACCAGGCTCCTATTGTTCCACTGTGTCATTGTAAAGCAACACAGGAGACAAGCATTGCAGACCGGCAAATCATATTCAACTCATCAATCTTCACTCCAAGGACTTTTTCGCGAGTTCTTTGTTAAAAACTCGTACCGCTGGATGGGGATCGTTCATTTCTATTGATATCGATACCATTTTCGAGACTGGTTAACGATCCGAGTCTTTATCGATACTTCTCTTTTAATTTTGGTGGAAAGACGAGACGACGATAAATGCTTAACAAAACTGCTTTTCCAGCTTTAACTGGGAGTCTGTGACTGTTTGACTTCTGAACCGAATGAAATGTGCCTTCAATGAACGCTGCTGGTGCTCGGCCTTTATTTGACAAGGAACACACAGGGCCCCATCAACAGAACTATGAGAATAGTAAAATTATATATCAGCAGCAATAAATGTCCAACAAATGTTTTCCAACGATAAAGACGGGGTGAGCCCGAGCTGAACACCATCTAAATGAATGAAGGTGGCGAACGTTAAACATATCTCGGCCGATCATTAAACATGACTCATTGCAACTCGTACGTCGGGTGATTGTCCTCGACTTGAAGACAGTCCCTATCCATCCCTATCGTTGAGCCAAGCTTTACTAAAACTGTCCAAAAACACCCGAAAATGTTCAAATACACTAAATCTGTCTTGCCGTTACATTTGTTTGTTTTCAAGACAAACATATTGAAATATTAATGACAATTTTTGGATATTTATTTTGGGTACATTAATTGTTATATTAATCACGAAATTAAAAAACTCTTTTGAATAATCGATAAATGAATCGTTAGCTGAATCGACTAATCGATGAAATCACCGTTAGATTAATCGATAAAAACTCATCGTTAGGCGCAGCCCTAATTGCTCTTCCGAGTGACGTTACTACGTCTGCTCCGCCTCTGTCAGTCTTCACGTTCTACTCACATTACACGTTGTGTACAACATAACATGCGAGTTGAAACACCGGCTCATTATCCGTCTCCTTCCCCCTGCCGTTTCTAAATGCGTTTCTGAACGCCGACTACAACGCCAGTGTGTGTCTGTTTACACCGGTGAAATGGAAGGAAATTACCTCTCAACCTCTCGTCAGTGTCCGTGCTGAGGATTTACTGTCAAGAAAACATTACTGTATTCCTTGCACACATCATGGGACGACTCGAATTGAAAACAAAATGTCACACACGCACGCACACACACACACACACCCACTCGATCCTCATTTATAAGAGCTGCGCTGCATCCTCGTCAACACTTTTAGCTGCCACCAGTCCGCGGATGAACATTAGGCTTGAGTTACCGTTTCTATTTACATTCCTCAGGCTGAGAGGAGCCACCTGCTCTGCTTACCGAGCACACCGGGCCTCCGGCTGAAAGCTGAACTGGTGACGTACAGCGGAGCGTGCATCGGGGCCAAGCAAAAGTGGGCAACGCCGATACTGAAGCAGCTTTACCCACACAGCTGGTGATCTTCAGCAGGTCACGCAGCGGTGTTACAGGACAGTCTCTTGAAACATCTTGCCTATTTGCCAACCAACCGACCAACCACCCCCCCCCATCAGGCTGGAAAACCTGCACAGGTGAGCCTCAGTAAATGCTACATGCCTACTACTACACGTCTGCTTTCATTAAATCCTCGTTTAACTCAAACTGCCGCCTAAACAACAGTGAGACTGTTAAGTCACAGCAATATCATTTGGAGATGGCGATTAGGGCTTGGTGTCAACAGATTCTAGCTCAGGAGCTCTGAATCACTGCCCACATCTCTGAAAAACGAAAAGACGGCATCGAGCGTGAATGAGATCAACGCGGCTGCTCCGGTTTGTTGGACGTCGACTTACAGAAACTGCAGGCGTTTCTCAATGTCAAGGAAGGATCCTCGGAAGCCAGAATTTCGAGGATGCTACATCATCGACATCCGTCGAAGGGCTGTTCCAGTGTCGAGGATCCTCGGAAATTCAACCAAGGACTGAGTTCTTCGTTCGAAAAATATGCCACATAGAGGAAAGGATGCATATGTGTAGCCTTCGCGCTCTTAAATCACTCACAATCCTATGCACGCAGCTTTGTTATCTTCAAAATGTCAGACATTGGTGGAATGGCCAACGGACCTCTCATTAAACAATTAGCTTGGTTGCTGTCACCGGCATTTCTTTTATAAGTAACTAGTTAAGTTGTACAAAGTAATTTAAGTGATACTACAGCTTTCACAACCACCTGTGTGTCCCTGTGGGACTCAACAGGCTCGCTACGGTCTGAAATTCAGACCCCCTCAGCATGTTCTGTAACTTATTTTGATTATAATTTAATATTATACTATTCACAGCATTATTAATAGCTTTCTCGCCTTTTAAGTGCCGAAAGCGGACCTTTTCACTGACCTAATGACGTGCACTTACTAGCCTGTTCCATTTACGTGTTCTCCGAATGCTAAAGAGGAGCCTCGCCGAGCCTCTGAAGGAAGTGACTTGGAAGGATCAGTCCTTCCAAGGAAGCATCCTTGAAATTGTGAAACGCTCAGCGACTCTTGACAGCTGCAGCTAAAAGGGCTCAGGGTTGACTGAAAATGACGTGCAAGGCTGCGTTCTGACCTCCGGGCGTTCTAGGAGCGAGCGCGCGCGACCTCAACCGCAAACAGAAAACCATGGCTGACCGTGACAAGCGTACACGCAAGTTTAAACTCTCGTTAAGCGTCGCCTCCCTGCATATATAAAACGAAACAGAGGAGGAAACGAAGACGCATGAAGAAACACCATTACCCGGAAACGTATCTTAATATTCCATTCTACAAAAACACCCTGCCCCCTCCCCTATTGATTGAAATGTAGCCTAATCTGCTTCCATGGGTGTTGCCATTGTTGCGTGACGTCAGCTTCCTCATGAAGGTGTGTTCACACGCGAATAAATCGCGCTATGAGCCGGTCCCATTGAGTAAAGAGCGTTTTTTTCAAATTACCAGATTGTCCGACCTCCTCACTCACTTTCGTCCAGAGGTTTCCTGTTTCTATAATGATACAAGGACGTATCATACAGCTCCAATTATCCACATAAAGACACAATTTTTTATCCTCTCTCTCCCTCAGTCTGGTTTTTATTGCGGGTCCAACCAACTTGTTCAGGTGCACGCTGCCACCTACTGTACCGGGGTCTGCAACTATTATTTTAGCCTCCATTGTTGTTTGGATTACTGCTTCGCTTTTAATCACGTCACTACTCCCCAGCAAGCTCCTGATTGGTTAACGTGGTGCGAATATCCGCCAAAGTTCAGATTTTTCAACTCACGCACAAACGCTCAATTCGCGTCATTCGCACCGCCCAATGTCAATTCGCGTCTTTGCATTGACTTAAGGTGTGTTCACACAGTACGCGAATAAGTCGCGCAATTCTCGTTAAGTTGGACACTTGAACATTTTGAGTTTACTCGCTTCATTCGCGCGTAAAATCGGCTCCATTCGCGTGTACGTTTCTACACACCAGGCACGAATTCGCGTCATGGGAGGGGCTTAGCGATGAGCCGGTCCCATTGAGTAAAGGACGTTTTTTTCCAATTACCAGATTGTCCGACCTCCTCGCTCATTTTTGTCCACCAGCTCCGAGTATCCTCATACAGACAAAAAATTTTATCCTCTCTCTCTCTCTGGTTTTTATTACGAGTCCAACCAACTTGTTCAGGTGCAGGCAGCCACCTACTGTACCGGGGTCTGCAACTATTATTTTAGCCTCCATTGTTGTTTGGATTTCTGGCTCGCTCCTAATCACGTCACTACTCGAGCAAGCTCCTGATTGGTTCAGATTTTTCAACTCACGCGAATCGCTCAACTGGCGCGAAAATGTCGAGAGATTTTTAAAAGTTCAATTTTTTCTCTCGTAAAAATCCCTTCACAGCATTAATGTTGCTGGTCTGAAAACAAACCTTAATGAGACACAATACTCCCTCATGCCCATGTGTACACTGAAGTTCCTTCTGTCCACAGGGGCTGTGGAAAGACCCCTTCCTAGTACGAATACAGTGGGAGAGATGGAGACAAAAGTCACAGTCCCTTCTGTGCAACGACCCATTCAAAAAAACACTAATTTAAAAAAAAAAAAGAAGACAGAAATAAAGGTGCCCATGTGAACTCGGACTGCTGAAGCCTCAGCTTCGGATGAACTTTACAGTTACAATGTAGTCACATTAGGGGGGGGGGGTCTCTGTGTACACACGGGCACGGGGCTGTTGAATTAAGGGCAGACTTGACACTATTTGAGCCGCTGCTGCTCACTCCAGTCACACTGATGTCAGCAACGACATCTCGTGATTCCTTCTCTCCTCTGAAAACACCGTCAAACTGCACTGGTATCAAGTTATTCTGCCGAGCTGGCCGAGCCGAAACCCTGGCAGGGACTTGGCTGGTTATAGCTGCCAAATATTGATTATGTTAAGTGGAAACCTCCGAGCTAATGCGCGATAAATCACTCGGTGCACAGGTGCGTCGGCACTGTGTGGGCCTAACGTGCCGTTACTGTTAACGTAACGGTTAACGTTACTAGGGACAAACAGGTGCCGTGCTGCCACTGGCGATAAGTTAAAACCAAGACACGGGTAACTCAGATTTTAATAACAGATAGGAACGGCAGCTCCTGTCGAAAACAATGTCTTGTAGCGGGGGAGGGGGGGGGCGGCACAAAGTAGGCAATTTACCGTTCAACGGTAAAAAGCCCCGTTAGGACGCTCAGTGTGCTCCACGCGCGCGGTCAACGGAACCTAACGGCCGGGAGGAAAACTTGTCGTTGTTCTGGTCACCTCGTGAACGAGCGGAGACTAAACTTAGTCAAGTAAATAAGCACATTTAACCCAGAGACAGTCCTGGAGCTGAGCTGAAGGAAGGCTGAAGTTAAGACCGAGCCGCGCGGAGCGGCGGCGGCGGCGGCCGCCCGCTCATCGCCCTCTTCCTCCGCAACCGAAAACTGTCTCGAAAAGCGGGCACTTACCTTCACCGGCAGTCCGTTTCACCACCGGGGAGGAGGAAGCTCGGCGGAGTCAGCGCGTCCATGCGCCCCCGAAAACACTTTGCTGCTGTTGGTTTTGTTTTCTGCGACAGAAAATTAAGTCCCGTTCTGGTGTCAGTTTGTATCCGGACGGCAGCTCACAACGTGGACTGGAAGCGGCTGCGGCAGCGGCGGCGGCGGCGGCGGCGGCGGCAGCGGTCTCCGGCCAGCCTGCTGACAGCGCTCAGCTCGGGGGGGGGGGAGCGGAGGTTGCGGCTGCGCATGCGCATGCGCCCACCAACTGCTACTGCGAAACAAAGATCGTCTAGCGTCAAGATGGCCCCCTCAAAAACAAAAACAAGCCAAGATTTTGGGGACATGCCAACCTGGAAACAACATGTTTACTGTGTTCACAAAAGTACTATTAAACTGTCATTTATTTGTCCTTTTTATTGTAATGTATCTATTCTTCATCTTTTAACTTAATTCTGATATATAGATATGCATACAAATCAATTACATAAAATATCAATATTTTTTTGGAAAAAGGAACAAAATACTATGAGGTCGCCCCACCAATTGTACACTGGACTTACAAAGATAAGATTCACAACAAAGGATTTGTCCAACAAGTTCTGAAATTTTGTAGTGTTTCATGGATTGGTTAATCTATTAAAATAGATTGGTTTGGTTGTGTTGTTTCACTAAATTGCTTAACATTTATTTATTCATTAATCAGTTAATTTAAATGGTAAAACAGAGCATTTGGGGAGGTGAAATGTTTATATAATTATATAAAAATATAACTGAAAATTCAAACGAGTAACAGCCTATCCGCTAAATAAAGCAAAGCAATTTGGCATGCAAAAGTGCAAACAGTCAAGCACAACTGATCAGGGCTGTTGGAGATGATCAGTTAATCGTTTGGTCAATAAAATGTCAGAAAATAGTGAAAAACACACATCAGAGCCCAAGTTGAAGCACTTAAATTGCCTGTTTTATTCGACAGTCCGAAACCCGAATGAACTGACAGTAAACTGGATAAAGTTTATCATAATAGAAGCAAAAACAGCTAAACATTCACATTTGAGAAGCTGGAGCCGGTGAACCTTTGACATTTTCACATTTAAAAGAATTACAGTGATCAATTAATCATCAAAATAGTCGCAGGTCACCTACATTTTTGACTAAATACATTAGCTTACTTACTCCTAATCTAGTAGCCGGCATGCCTCATTTAGCAAACCCGGCTACAAACATGAATCTAATTGTATCTTGTTAAAAGTACTTTCTAAGTATCACTCATCCGTTTTAATTGGACCTGCATGGCGTTCCATATGGCAAAGTATAAAGGAGTTCTTGGTCCCTGCAACATTTTCATGCGCGGCACGTCGCCCAAGGCACAAAGAGATGGGCGTTTCCTGCAGATGTGGCGGTATTTTGATGAACTCTTTGACATTGCGCTGAAAAATAGACGTCTTGTGACAAACACACAAATTATAACTTCAGTGTGGCTGCCAGTACGTCGGGAATGCCTGTAAAGCAGTCTCCACTGAGCTCGAGATGAATGGATGATCATCCGTACCTATTTTTACTCTGAACGGCAGCTTTCCCCTTCAGCTGATTAAACGCCTGCAGCCGAGTGAAGGCAGCAGGGCCGATATGTATATCCGCAGCCTCTAATTTGAACACTGCCGTGCCATTACCCGGCGTGTTAGCGCACTGTTTACTTTTAAATCACGTGCAGCCGAAACCGCGCTGCTGCAAATCAGCCACTCAAACCTCCGTGGCTCCTGAAGCCGGCTGCTTCAGCATACTGGACACATAATTCCCAAAGCTGAGACACATTTTACTGCGCAGGGAAATCTGTCACGGCACGTAACAATTATTGTGTGGATCACTGTGTTTATAAAGTCACCATATGCAGCATTTTGAATAAACGAATTGATCTCAGCTTTGAAAGCCACGTCGTCCGTCTTTGGCGTGCAATGCTACTTGGTGAAGTTGTTGTCATCACGCAGCGTCTGTTATTCGCTCGGCCGATTACCAGACAAGTGATGCGCCCAAAGATTATGTGTATACACGTCGTCCAGCATGTGATTAGGCTTAGGCTACGAGAACACTTTGGCAAAGGTTGGGGAAAGTTTCCCTTATAAAGTGAAATACTAAGCATGTGCTGTTGACTTTTCCGATATTTAACAGAGCAATATTTCCCTAACCTTAACCAACAGCCTTGAGTGGCCTAAACAGAAGCATAAAAATGCTAATCAGGCTTTAGTTGCTGCAAGAAAACATTTTAGGAAAACAAATGAAATACTCTGTCAGTTAACGTTGCACTTGCCGTATAGCAACATATATATGCAAGTCTCCATTTTATGTTGGCAAAACATTACATTACATTGCATTATGTTTCCTTCACAATGAATGCGATGTTGCAAATTAGGAGCATACGAAAGCCGTCTACAGGAGACCGGAGTCGACTGGCTGAGAGGATCATTGTATGTATAGTAGGAAAGTCTCATTCTGTACGGCCTCGTTTCGTGTTTAATGCTTCATACGTCTGTATGAACAAAACCAGCCTGGGTGCTTGGATGCGCCCTCAGTGCCCTCACACACCCTGTGCTATAGGTGTTATAGGCACAGAGTGCCGTCAGTATCATAGATATACAGTCCTTTTACTAAGGAGTGCCTTCTGGCTGACATGCATTAACCACGTGCGCTTATTAAACATTTGCACTTAATGGAAAAATACATTTAAACACAAACAAACTCAGTGGTGGTACAAGTAAACGTACTCAAGTACCCTGCTAAGGTGCAGTTGTAAGGTACTCGTACTTGAGTAATTCCATTTTCTGCCACTTTATACTGCTCTACTACATTTCAAATGGAAACATTGTACTTTTTACTACTTAAAACCTTGCTCACTAGTTACTTGGTAGATTGAACTACCCAGAAGTATATCAAGAAATTAAAATGAGCTCCACCTTTGCCAGCTGCATGACTAAAGTGTTGAACACATTGATGCACCCCTAATTATACTCAAGTTATAGGCTATAATATATATTATTCTGATCTTTTGATGCTTTAAGTATATTTTGATGCTAACACCTTTGTACTTTTACTCAGGTAAAATTCTGAATGCACGACTTTTGCTTGTGAGTATTTCTGCACTGTGGTACTACTACTTTTACTTAAGCAAAAGAGCTGAGTACTTCTTCCACCAGACCACTGCTTAGAAATAACAATAATTAAACAAATTCATTAAATTCATACACCCCTTATGTCGATTACGCGTGTTATTGTAAAAGTAATCCAAAACCTTTCAGTAATCTATCAGTGCACGTCACAGACGGCATTCTGGAGCCCGGCAGTAACATTTTACTCGGATTTTGCACTGTACTGCAGTGATCTGTGAAAACCGATGAAGATCCCTTCAGTTGTTCAGTTCTCCTGTTGTGTTAAGTAATGTGAAGCGCATTTGAATACAAGAAAAGAACAGTGGGATTAGTGTGAAAATTCACAGCCAAGGTGTGAAGATTGTGAAAGTTTCATTTGTACAGTAATGCAACTATTACATGCCTTTGCTGATTAGACGCTGCGAAATGAAAAACATGTGTTCTGTGAACGCTGTGGCATGAAAGTACGTAAAGAGGTGAGCTTCATCGCCTTATTTCAAACCACCGCTCAGTGCAGCCGCAGTGCACCAGAATGGCTCCTTTCTATGCTTCTGTTGCCGTGCAAAAGCCTACACTTACAAGCTTGTTTCAGAGCTTTCAGCCGCATCCCACGGTCTTCCTCAGCGGATGGAGGTGGTAGGAGTGGCGACGACGAGTTGGCAGAGGCTCCTCGCAACGACAGCTGAGCTTTCTCCATGGCAACAGAGCAAACGTCACGCGCTGAGGAAAGCCATGAGATGTGGTGGAGAGCTCCAAAAGAAGTGCAAGTGAACCACGAGTTTAGAAGATTTTTTATTTTTTGGTCAAACTACTGTTTCTAAGGTCAACAATGGATTTCCATCGGCTGCTGCAAATTAAATACACGGCTGACCCGAATGACCTTTGGAGAAAATGACGCAAACATTCCGTGAAGGCAGGATAAGTAGGGTTTTCCTAAAAGACTTTGTATAGACTCGCGCAACAATAATCATCACTTATGACCCACTCGAAGTGTGTGGCGGTGTCTGTATCTGCAGAGGCACTGCCCTCTATTTAGCCTCCAGCCAATGAGAGCGCGCAGGCTGTGAGGTCGGGACTCTACAAAAACGTAGCGACCAGGTTCCTTCACTGTCCGGTCTCTGGCTGTGCGAGACTGTGACAGTGGCTGAGCTACACACACACACACACACACACACACACACACACACACACACACACACACACACGAGCAGAGGCGGGCACGAAGAAGCAGCGGCTCCCTCCTGCAGGGCTGCGCGGAGGCGTGGCCGCGTTTATTTGTGCTTTCGAACGTAACCGGCGTGAAGCAATCAGAAAAGAACTTTATTTCTCCGGTTCGCTGCTTTGTTCTCGCTAACGCCGCTCCCTCTCTTCATTCACCCTCCGAACCACCGCTGCTCTCTCTCTCTCTCTCTCTCTCTCGCTCTCTCGCGCTCGTTGAGCCGGGGGGAGGGGCCAACTCTGGACCGTGTGTTTGCTAACAGCAACCGACAAAATCCAACTCATTCTGCCTTTAAAAATGTGTTTTAGCTCTGAATATCAGCGATACATACGGTGTGTTTGTGTAATACGGCAGGAATTGAACCACACATTTTTGACGTACAACTATTTCACCACAAGGTCCATTTATTAGCCGTTCTGGAGCTTTCGATCAGTTTTCATTGAATTGTAGATGTTCAAATTTCCATTTGCCTGGGAGCGTTTAAGAACTCACCACAAGGTCCATTTAGTAGCCATTTTCTGGGCTGTTTAGTTGTAAGTACTGTTACATCAGGAATCCAAACTTTTAAGCCAACGTGGACGGGAAGTTCTCATAAAAATGTAAATTATAACATCTACAATTCCACAATCCAAAGCTCCAGAACTGCTGCTAAATGGCCCTTGTGGTGTGATTATTGTGATCAACTACTGTTTCGAACCTGAAGAATGAACTTTCAGTCTCAAAATCTTTAACGCAAGATATATGCAGTGGTGGAAGAAGCACTCAGATCTTTAAGTAACTGCAGCAATACTGCAGTGTACTACAGTGCTACTTAAGAAAAAGTACAAAAGTGTTTGCACCAAAATAAAATACCAAAGAGTACCAAAAGTAAAAGTACTCGTTAAGCAGAATGGCCCATGTCAGAATAATAAATTACTGGATTATAATTAGTGATGCATGCTCATCACTTTAATTTTGCAGCTGGTAAAGGTTGAATTGCTTAATATACTGCTGGGTAGCATACCTTTAATAATACATCATCATTTATAAGTTGAATTATTTATTTTGCATTAATAACGTACAATATTTCCCTCCAAAATGTGGTAGAGTAGCATAAAATGGAAATACCCAAGTAAAGTACCTCCAAACTGTACTTAAATACAGTACTTGAGTGAATGTACACAGTTTCATTCCACCCCTGGATATATATATATATATATATATGGAGGAGATTGTGTATATAGCTGTCTCGAGTTATATGTTTTTGATTCCAAGAATCAGCAGCAGAGTGACGCCTCCTTGTTTCGTTGGAGCCCTCTCAGGTGCAACAACAGAAAGCTGTCCCCACAGCAAGGCAATTCAGGTAACACTAAGTAAGCCTGCTGGTGAGTCACCGCCGCCGTGCCGATTAATGCACTAAGAAGAGCACCATATTCACCATCTCATGTTAGCCAAATGAGCAGAACAGCGGTTTATTCAGATTAGTTCATGTCAAGTCGTGTCAAAAAAATTACGGTAATTGCAGCAATTTACAGGCACGGTTGGCTTTTCCTGTTAATTAAACGCCCTGGTGAATGCTCACGCACCGTTCCAGCTGAATGTTGCACTTGAGTCTGATGAAGATGAAGATGACATGTGACGGCTGCTCATTTAGGCTCCTGTGGTGCTTGAGCTGATTGTGTTGTACATCTTCATTATCATCTCTTTATGCCATCCCTTTATAACACACACACACACACACACACACCCGTACTTTCACTCTTTTCTGCTCTCCTTTCTTGTCTTTTCTTTTTTCTGTTTCTCTCACATTCATACTCAACTCTGGCTTCCTCTTCTTTCACACACACACAGACACACGCACACACACACACACACACACACACACCACTGACGCTCTCCATCTGGTATGTGCTTAACGCCACAGACGTCAGGTCCCCCACGTCTTCTCTATAACGGCCGTGCACCACCAGCCGTCTCAGCCCTTCAGGCAGCGAGGATGGGGGGGGGGGGCGCGGCCATCTTTACCTTCCCTTTCGCCCCCCCCCGCGCCCCCCCCGCCCCACAAACCCCTGTCCCCATCGGCACCCC
>CM022476.1:2553252-2566929 GCA_011952105.1 Coreoperca whiteheadi | reverse complement strand
CCTAGTACTGTTTCCTGTCTGGAAACTGCGTCACGGATGGTAACAGCGTTGGTATCCAAGCCTGCTGGGTCCATGTGGCCAGATCGTTCTGTTACGGTTAAGGTAGTTTGTTTGGTTGAACCCAGAATACAAGGCAGGACACAACGTCGGCGGTAGGGGAACAAATAAGGTTTATTTGTTACTTTTCCAGAGAGGTGAGAGCGGGAACGGCTGGAAGCCAGATAGACAGGTAGGTGGAGGTAGCGTGTCCGCATAACCAGGGGATGAAGGGTGTTGGCTGGTAGGCTGAGAGTTCCTGGAGGAGTTGCAGGAGCGGGGAGGAACGAGGCAGGCAGGCAAGAGGTGGTTGGAGGATCCACGGAGCGAGACAGGCAGACGGGAGGATCTCTGGATGTGGAGACAGAGGGAAACAATAAATTGCTGAGACAAAACACTAGAACAATCTTCATAGGAAGTTGTAGAGGGAAGAGCCCGACGTAAATACCACGGTAGGGATAGTACGATCTGGCGAAGACTGGGTGGTTGAACCGGTGTTTAAATACTGCAGGAGATGGTGATGAACCGGGATGAGTTGCAGGTGTGCAGGTAGGCGGGGCGCAGGTGAGTGATTGCAGGTGTGGAGGAGAGAGAGACTGGTCTGCTCCGTGGAAGGCTCCAGACAAACAAAACAAGACAGGAAACACAAGGCAGGGAAAAACACTGGGAAACATGAGGAAGCAGAGGGAAGATACTCCCAAAACCCTGACATAACCAGAACTATTTGGAAATGAAACACATATTTGATGCGAATAACTCCATTCAAGAGTTACGATGAACAACCTTTTTGCAAAGTGCGTTTCATAAGATTTCTGACGGTGTCAAGTATGAGAGCTCAGTCCAGAACAGTAACACGACTAATGAGTAAAACCGACAGCTACTACGGGCTTTCGACAGCCTCATAATCAATAAATAACACGACAAACATTTACTCGAATAAAAGTTTACTTTACAATTTCACTTAAAGTCATAACGTGTCACTGACCTTTTCTGACTTTATAGAGGTCAAGAGTGAACTCCTGGGATACAAATAGTTCACTAAGGCTGCTTTCACACCTCTAGTTCGGTTCATTTGGTCCAAACCAAGGGCAAACAATTACACATTAGTTTCTTTTCACACCGTATTTATTGCTTTGGTCCGAACCAGTTGAAACGAACCAAAATGCAGTCACATGACAACATCCACATCACTCATTGGCCGTGGCGTATTTCCTAAACTGCTTTTCGATTGGTCAGAATTTACGTGCGGGAAAATTCCCAACAGAAGAGGAAAAGCCAGCAAACAACAACACAACTATGGAGAGACGACTGCGGGCTGGTTGTGTCCCTGGGCATAATCTGTTACATTGTTTGTACACGCCACAATATGCAGACAATACATTTCTATAATGAAGCGCGGCTGCGGCTTGAAAACAACGTTCTGATGCGAGCGGCCATCGCTCGTCACTTCAAGCGGAGGCGTGCATTAATTCTTCTTAACTCTGACACGCTCATCTTCCGAAAATATAACTACGGCAGCTGATTTAGTCCAAAAATGATCAGTATCGGTTCGAGGTCGGTTCGCGTTCTCACCACAAACGAACCGCTCCAGAGTTCGTTTGAAAGCGTGCCGAGACCGCCTCTTCAGGGATGCTTTAGCACCCTAAAGCATCAAAATCATTGAATAACACAAGCAAATGTTTGTTGAACTCTTTATAGCCCATTTTCCCACAAAGCAGAACGGGAAACATGTCGCTTGGATTGCCAGAACCACATAGAAGAAGCTAACTGTGATGGCTGTTCTTGCTTGTAACGACCAGGACTACTAATATACTGACTGACAGTGAGATAGTCCAATCATGTGCAAGCCTCACTGAAACAGGGGACATTGCATGGAGTACATTGTTGCACTTCCTGTTCAATACTTGTAGAAATCCTACCAACAAGGGTTACCACAGCAGCAGTATGGGCCTGCCGCTGTCTGATCACCAGTTGATGGAGATTCACGTGAGTCACACCTGCTGCCTCACATGCCATCAGCGTTGTCACGTAAGCTGCAATACGGACGGCTGTAAAAGCTGAGTGACGAAGGGTTTCTTTTTTGTGTGTTTTTCTGAAGCGCAGCGCCGCGGCCGGCACAGGGACGCTGCTGAGTCATGCCTCAACGCTCCTTCAATTATAACTAAACGGTTTTGCACAATGTTGAGCAATTTGCGGCCGGATCAAGGGAAGCCGGCTTTATCGCGGCGCTTGAACGGCGGGTGTCTTCGTTGAATGGGACGAGTTGGTCGTCGTACAGCGTCGGAGCGTGTCTCACAAAGGCGGCTGCTCACGCACTTTGGAAAGGTGCAACTGAGTTTATGAAAAGACCCAGCTGAAGGATTCATAATCCTGATAATTCAAATGCAAATGAGCAATTTGGCATTTTGTTTTCACTCTGATGGGCACAAAGAATCAGGGCAGACTTTGGGTTCAGTTGCAAGGTGTAAAAGTTGTATTTCTCCGCTGCTGCCCCCTACCTAGGAAACCCCACGGGAGTACTGATTTAGGCCACATTTACACATAGCCGGGTATTTGGAGAAACGAATATTTCCCCCCCTCCGTTTTCAAAAATAACATCGTGCACACAACATCGTTTTCAAAAAAGTTGTCGTTTACATCGACCCGCATAAATACGCCCTCGAGCGCCATCATAACTGTGCCAAACCTATGGGCGGCAGCGTAGGGGGAAGGATAAAGCCATGCAAGCCAATCAGAATCCTCACGAGCGACTTCCAAAACTAGCGACTCCGACATTGGCAGGCAGCTTACCGGCGTCTTGGAAGGGAAAGCTGCTGTAAAAATGCTGACCCGCGTGTACTCCTTCGCCTCTGCTCCTCGATATAGTCCAGCAGTTGTGTTTGCAAATGCA
Organism: Coreoperca whiteheadi; assembly: GCA_011952105.1. NCBI lineage: Eukaryota > Metazoa > Chordata > Actinopteri > Centrarchiformes > Sinipercidae > Coreoperca > Coreoperca whiteheadi. Next base: position 2,564,003 of record CM022476.1, on the reverse strand, counting down.
AACAGGCCAAAAGCGTTTGCACAAAGGTAAAAATGAGTTCCACCTTAACAGCATCCATGATCAAACAAACTCTAAACACTAGCGTCCCGACTGTCCCCGCGGTCGCCGGGCTCGGTCAGCTGAGAGCGAGACAAAATTCTTTCTTTCTTTTAACACTACATTTCCTTTGATTTTTCTGTTGGTTTTTTTGTTGCTCACATGGCGTAAGCATTTTCTGGCGCATAATGTGACGTTTGAGAACCTAAAACCCCGTTTCTCCCAGTTGACACGGCAACACATAACCGCCGTTTTCAGAAATAATCGTTTTCTGAGATAAAAACGGCGTTTTCGTGTAAATGACAGGGAAATGTCTGCGTTTTCCCATCGTGTAAACGGGGCCTTAGTTTTATGTGTTCCTGGAAACCCATCGTTTACTCATTTGCCTTGCTTGGAATTCATTACGTCCCACCTTTGGCTCTACCAGAGATGATTAGTGCAGATGCCTAATGACTAATCTGAGAGCGCAGGTAATAATCTTTTCAGTCTCAGCTGACTTTTGTCCTGAGTCGCTGCTAACGCGGCAAATCTCACGTCCAGTCACGTGAGCGGCAGTGGAAAGCCACACCTCCTTCAGCACTCCGTCTCTTTCATTCCCCCTCATCTCCCACTGCTGATTAAACACACAAGACTGCGATAATAATCCGCCAATTTGAACTCCCAGGCGTTCGTCTGTTCTTCGAAATTGCTGCTCTCTGCTAACAAGACCAAAGAGACTTTTTCCTGTTTAGATTCCTGTTTGTGTGAAACAGAGTCCTGTTTCATGTCTTTATGCAGAGTTAATCGCCTACTGGCTCCGGCTCGCGGCATGATCCGGATCTTCTCATCTCACTCTTGGCAAGAAAGAAAATTTAAGCATTTCCTAAAATGTCCAACTGCTCCTTTAAAATGTATGAGGTGGACACCGAAGCTGTCTTTTACACTTTGGCCTGCAGCTCCTGAACTAATGAATGCGGTTCGTCCAGTTTCGGCATCATGTTGAACATACTCGTCGGCTTCGATTAGCACCCAGAAATGAGCATTTTCAGTTTTCTGTAAAGCCTTTTTCGTTGACGTTGATATGATATGCATCGTCTCTGGACTCTGAAAATGTCGAACCATACTTGGATAGACCACCTTCAGGTAGGTGTAACGTTCCCACTGTTTCGCTGTTGTCTGCAGATGTTTAACAGATTATCAATAAAGTATATGTGACAATTCATGAACTTACTTTAACCAAGATCTTGTTTTCGCGCCTAAACCTGACCAAACCTTTATTTGTGAAACAGTTGAATTGTTGAATCTCGACTCATGAGCTGTTGAAATATTATAAGCGGACTTTCCAAGTAACGTTTAACCAACTGTTGATTTTTTTAAAAACACACATTAGGCACCAGGTTTTAACTGTACTGGCCATGTGCCTGAGAGCAATGAAGCCCTCAACTGTGGCCATGATTTAAAGGCGGGGTATGCGACTCTGGAGTCATCCAGTACCATGACACAGCAAGTAATGTGACCACCGTTAGCTGCGTTGTGGGTCAGCAAACTGTCGGCTACAGGTGCTGCTGCTGCTGAAGCTAGCAGCCAGAGAGGCAAACTAGAAAGTAAAGCTGAATGTTGAATCCAAGGATGATTGAATGACTCATTTCAGAGATGTTTTCAAAAAGCAGCAGTTCACATGATGTTACCAACGACGACGACGATGACGTCACCTTCCTCCTCTGCCCGCCGCTTTCAGTCTTTCACTTCCCCTGCGGTTGGCGCTCTCTCAGTTCCCTTCCTTTGTCGCGAGTCACCTTCAGCCTCGCTGCTAATCACTCCTCTCACCTGAGGGGAGCTCTTCCTCTGTTTCTCCTCGCCGCAGATCCGCTCATCGCCTCCGTCTGCCCTTCACCTCCGCCGCTGAATCACAATCAGGGGATCAGGACAGGAAAAAAAGAAAAGAAACAGCCGAGCACAGCGGTGAAATAAATCAGCCGAGGAGGTGGTGGGGGGTGGGGGGATCTTGCGGTGTGATAATAGGTGGACACATGCTGATCTTCAGGCCTCCTGACCGTGCTCCTAATGCTTCATGTCTATGATTAAAAACAGCAGAGCGTCCCATCTTAACTAATTCAGACATATACATGTATATGGAGTTAATCATGCTGGGATATATAAAATCCAGCCTTAATTTTCATTCAGTTTCGTGTGGAGGTAACGTGTGTGTGAGTCTCCGTTTCTAGCGGGTACTTACGGCTTGGTTGTGCTCTCCAACAAACACAATTGTTGCGCGTGGGACTCTGGTGAGGGATCACATCTGTCTCAGGCTCCTGCATCAAGGGGGTTTGACTCAATATCCCCTCCTGACGAAGCTTGACACTAGAAGATTAATAAATTTAAGCCCCTGGTGGAACCCGACAAATGTGCCAATATCGGACGATTCTGCACAAGCCCGGATTACATTCCATGACGGGTTTGTTCAAATGTTTTACGTCCAGTGCCAATGTTGTTTCAAGTTCTCGCTTTCAACAACCTCTGCCAGTGGCGCCTATGGTATGGTTAGTGTTTTAAGGAAAGCTCGCAGCTCCGAGACAGGACGGTCTCCTGCATTAAGGTCGTCGGTGTCTCCACCCAGATCTCCACACCCTCATTATCCACTTTGCTACATAAAGGACACACTTCTTGCATCGGTACTGACCAGTTGGCACTGGAAGTACATCTAGGGCGGCCATTTCCATAACACCAAAAAGGAGGACACCTTGCGGCATTTCGTGAGGCAAGAATAATTCCACAGGACTCTGGTGTACTCGCAACTACAACGTACTCGTAGTAGCATTGTGTCCGTCATATCGATGCTATCATGAAACAGTGATTCTGAAACAGCCTCCTCTATTCATGGCCAGACCAGCTACTGTAGAGCTGAGTGTAACAGAAAAGTGTTTGTTCACAGTATTTGTACTTATTCAAGGCATTGTGACGTCTGTACAGATTGTAAATCCCTTTGGGGCCAGTTTGTGATTTGTGATATTGGGCTGTACAAATAAAATTGTCTTGACTTGATTGTAGCATTTAGCATGCAAACATGCCGTTATTTAGAATAGCTGAGCATGTAATGTTAGCCAAGCAATGCATGGTAATGGTTAGCATGTTACATTGGCATTAAGCTCAAAGTACCGTCGAGGCTGCCAACAGCTGAGTAATGTTTTACGGTACAGAAAGCTTGATACGTGAAGAGTTAGTATTCCTCAAACTGTCTCTTTCACATCTGTGAGCGAGCCCTCCGTCCGGAGAAATCTGGACTCATCAGCGTTTGATCATTTTCCTCTTTTATCCGCTCAGTTGCTTTGGGTATAAAACATCACATAACTGACGTCACCTCACACTACTCCTGTCTGTTGGAGCTGCGGACATGTGAAGCAGCTTTCATCTCCGTCCCACTTTCATCCAAACTCAGGCTGACTCCTTAACCTACCAAAAACCCGAGATGATGACAACACCTTTATATTTGGATGGAAACGGTGTCGGAACGCATTTACACTGTGACTCGGGCGCAGACTGGGTGTGTGGGAGTCGGGCCTATTGCAGCATAGCACACTTCATGGACCCACACTTTAATTATCCTGTGAAGGCGGAGCACGAACGCTGCTTTACACTGGAAGATTCCCATAACGGCCACGGCACCTCGGGATGTTTATGAAGGAGAACGTTTCTTCACGTTCTCTGACCACTTGTTCTCAGTGCTTTCAAACCGCCACCAGTCTCTCCAAACACTTGACGTCCCGGACAACTTCCCGTGGTCCTTGGGGGCGGCATGGCTCAGGAGGTAGAGCTGTCGTGTAGTAATGGGAAGGGTTTCGAGAGTGTCGAAGTGTCCTCGAGCAAGACGCTGAAGCCCTGACTGCCCCTGATGAGCAGGGCGGCACCTTGCATGGCAACCTCTGCCGTCACATGACGTCATCGCGTGAACATTGGCATGTGTTGTAAAGCGCTGTATAAATGCAAACCATTTGTATAACCTATTCAAATATAACAGACAGGCTTTCATAGTTCCACTTATACTTAAAAATAGCAGTCATCGTCTTCATTTCTTTCTATAATTTTTTACATGTTAGATGATTTCTTTCCTGCTTCGGGACAACTAATGTTTATATTCCTACCTACCTGCCGAAGCAGAGCTTTCGCTCACTTCATGCACACTTTCAGAAAACTTCAGTAAACCAACCCCAAAAACAATGTGACGGTTGCATTCTTCCAAATACAATCAAAGGTTCAGCAATTACAATAACGTTATGATTGAAATCATGGCCGTACACAACACTGGAATTAAAATATATATTAAAAAAAAACGTTTTATGAGGAAGGAAACGCATTACGCCGTAGGTGTTGGTGAGGAACACTGAATGTAAACCTAACTTTTGTTTGCTTATAAGAAAACTCCACAGGGCCCCTTTGAGTTAAGAATATTTCAGGTATTTCACCGTAGCTACCATTAAGTTTGCTGAGGTCATGTTTCTGGCAATTTGGGGGTTCAAACTACCTGAGGAGGAGTTTCTACAATCACACACAAACTGTACGTGGGGAGTTTTTGCGGCAGATTTACTTGATAATAAGAGTCATTATTCTTAATAATAATGATAATAAAAAGACAATAAAGAGATTTGTATTTCTCACTGAGAACGATATTCTTGGCATTGTGGAGAAGGCTTTTACATCACAGTGAGATAACATTTACAGAAAAGATACTTTTAACAGTTAAATGAACATAGACAAATGTGAAAAACAGAACGTTTGAAGAAAATTAATACGACAGATTTTTGTTTCCCCCTCCGGTGGTCCGTTGTTTTGGGGCACAATGGGGGGGAATCTGAACCCAGGCCAGTGTCTATCACGTTCGCCACGTTAGCATGCGAACATTTGCTAATTAGCAATAAACACAGGGTACATCTGCGGCGGATGGGAAAGTCATTCGTTTTGAAGGTTTATCTAGCCACAAACCAAAGTACAGGGCACACTGAAGTTTTAACCCGACAGATTGAAAGTCAGAGGATCACCAAAGTTATTACACCTCGTCCGGAGGGGAACAATAACCTACGAACCAAATTTGTTGGCCATCCGCCCCGATGGTTTGTTGAGACATTTCACTAAAAGCCAGAAGGGTCAGCCTGCTGGTGCTGCTTCGGGACAAGTCAGGAGATCCCCAAACTAAGAATGTTTGCCCTAAGTTGCATGACGAGCCGTGCAACATTTGTTGAGCTATTTTAGCGTGGACAAACGAGTCTGGGCGGACAGGCCGACATCCCTACAACCAAATAATCGCCATTACCAGCTGCTGCTTTCCCCCTGTTTTATATCTTTGTAGACTGAATGTCTTTGGGTTTTGGACTGTTGGCCGGGCAAAGCAAGATATTGGAAGACATCTGCTCGGGTTTTGACCCATTTTTTTCACTGAACGTTTTTCACTATTCAGATTAAAAAAGAAAAACAGATTAATTGCAAAATATAATCTTAGTTATATTAATTACATGCCTATAAAAACATTTTTCAAGAACAAATCCATTTTCAGACCTTAATTTAGTAACTCAGGCCTTGGTCTTGAATTCAAACTTTTAACCCTGAAAAGCTTCTGCTCATTATGGGGTGAAGTGTGAACTCTGCTTTTCATGTGTTTGTAGTGAGTCTGGACTTGGGTGCTGTTATGTCCCCTCCCCCCCCCCAGCAGCCTGCGGCCAACAGCCCGAGGCCAGGGGAAGAAAAGACCACATGAAGGCCTGAGCTAGATGGGGCCGTTAAATATTTGATGAGCTGCTGCGAGTTTCCAGCAGCTTAACGGGCGTCCAAGGTCAGAAGAAACGTGCAGTCTCACGCATACGTACGCAAACACAGGGACCAGCATGTACACAGGCCGACCACGCCTGCCTGCAGGAGGCGCACACGGAGAGGCGTGGACGCCAGCGAGCCAACATTCAGACTGGCGATCTGTGTGTGTATACAGATGTGTGGTGCTATGCTCGTGAGGACCCTTACTGAGGTAATGCACTCCCAAGCCTCTCACCGTAACCTTCACCCAAACCAAAGCCTAAAATTAACAATAAAACCAAACAGCTGTTGGAACAACAAGCATCCACTTTTCCAAAATGTACACGCTTTTACCAAATGTCCTCACTTCAAATCACTGTCCTAACTTAGCCTAACTTAGCCTACGTAAAGTCCCTCACAAACCTATTTCAGCACATTTTGTCTGCTCTTTTATTTTACTCTTTCTCAAATCCTATGTATGTATTTTTTTACATTGTCTTCTTACATTGACAAGACATAAAAGAAACACACATTGCCTTGTGTTTCTTTTATGCCCCTTATGTCTGACGTAAAGCATTTTGTATTACCTCACTTTCTACAAAAAAGTCCTCACTTTCCCTTTTCCACACATGTCCGCACTTCCTAAAACGTTCTCACTTCAAAACAACTTACTTAAAATGTCCTTACTTTCCAAAATGGGTTTAGCAGATTTTCATAGTAAGTCCACCGCTGGGCCTCACAGAGATAGAAATAGAAGAAACACACATACACTATGGCGCTCATATATGCTTACAGGCAGAGATGGACAAAAATGTGAAGGTGAAACGAACACACGCCTGCTGCAGCTCCTCGGTTCATCGACTGGATGGAAAATACCTGATCGTGTTGCGCTCTCATACATCATTAAAGCAATCGTCAATGCTTCACTCATTTATAATTAAAAGAGGCCCAGGGAGCTCCGACGGATCAGCGGAAATAAGCAGCACACCAAAACCTCCTTGCCTCCGTCTCTCTGCTGCTGCTGCTGCTGCTGCTGCTGGCACCCGTCCATCTGCGCTGATCTATACTCGTCGCTGACACTCGCATCCATCCAGCTGCACGTGTCGCTGAGACGCTGGATCGCTGATGGATGGAAGGAGACCAGAGAGAGCGAGAGAGAGAGGGAACGCCGCTCTGCCTGTGTGGTTGAAGGTGTTAAAGAGCAGGGCGATAGACCTTTGGAGGTGCATTGTTACATGGCCACCAGGGGGCAGAAAACAAAAACAAAACAAAGAACGGTCAGAGCCAGGGCGTCGTGCATGAGGGGGGTTGAAAAATCCCTGCATCATAGAAGAAAATAACGTTGTATACTCTGTCGACCTCTTGTGCTTTCATAATGGAAACTGGCAGAAACAGCTCTTAAAGATCCCTCTGGGCGTAACAGAATTCCCTGTTTGCGCTGGTCCACTCCCCCAGCGGGTGTTTGGCGAGCCTGATGAGGGTTTAGTCCTGCGGCCGCTGGCTCTGAACTCACTGCTGCCCCTCTTTCTGCCAGCACGGGGGCCTTTTCCTTTTTTCCCCCCCAGCTCCGTCACCTCAACCTTCCCCGAAACAAAATGACACTAAGCTAACAAACAGCAACAACACAAGCCGCAGTGCCTGTTTGTGCAAAATGCTTAAGGCAGCCGTTGGTTTTTCTGACAACCTGTGGCTGTCTGAATGATGACTGTTGTCCCTCAAGGGCAAGACGGGTGTCACTTGCACCCGTTGTTCTCGCGCTATCGACGGCGACATCGATCTGTCGGCCGGTCCGCCCAGGGTTGCCAACTTTCTCGCCACATTTGGTGACTTTCGCCGATGCCTCCTCTGCTTTTGCTCTAAATGGGTCAACTAGGTTAGTTTTAGTTCTTCTCAAAATACAAGAGCGCGTTTATTCCAGTGCCTGGATCCTCTCTAGTCATGACCGAGAAGTTCCACAGGCGAGACAGCAGCCCACGTAAAGGTTTTGAAATTAGATTTGGATGAAAACTGATGAGAAGACAACAGCTTGAAAAATAATAATAGCCAAAGGGAAAGCTGGAGACAGTTAAGTTTAGCGTCACGCATTGCTTTTAAACTTGTCTGTCTTGACAAATGTTGGACGGATCACCATGAAATTTGGTGCACACATTCACGTTCCCCTCAGGATGAATTGGAATAACTTTGATGATCCTCAGACTTTTTGTCTAGCGACATCATCAGCTCAAAGTTATTTGAATTGGTCCAGTAACTTGATTTATGAACTCATTGACATTTCCATCGGCCTCAGCGGTACTTTGTGTTTAGAGCCAGTTAGCTAATGTTAACATGCTAACCCGCTAAACCATAGACCGTATATAAAGATGGACGACGCGTCTCCTCCAGTACTGATCGGGGTCGGGGAGCTGCGGTATTGAGGTCCCGCCCACACACCAGGCCGACGTTTTTTTAGTTTGGCTCATGTCCCATCCGCTAACACGGAGGGGGCGGGGTTTATGACCTGTACTGCAGCCGGCCGCCAGGGGGCGATCCAGATGTTTGGGCTTCACTTTAAGGGAGCCGTCATGTCGTCCATCTTTATACACAATCTGTGCACCAAAGGAAGCTGGTGAACATTGCACGCATGATACCTGCTTAACATCAGCTTGTTAGCATCGTCTCTGTGAGCACGTTAGCACGCTGACATTAGCATTTAGCGCCAAGCCAACGCTCGTGCCCAAGTACAGCCTCACAGAGCCGCTAGCATGGCTGTGTTGTCTCAGCAAATTTCTGTTTGTGTACGGATTAAACAAGATGCTTTGTGTTAGTCAGTGAGCTTTGGAGGCGTTTGTAGGCGTATTTTTGAACTTTGGACAGAGACAGGCTCGCCGTTTCCCCCTGGTTACGGTCTTCGTGCTAAGCTAGGCTAATTGTCCTGCTCTCCAGCTCCGTACTTGTACATTCGATTGGTATTGATCTGCTCATCCAACTCTCTGCGAGAAAGCGAACATTTCGAGCATTTCGGTGTATTTCAGAGTATACTGCAAACCCACGGCTGCAATTTGGAACACAGAAAGTTGAGTGTGTTTTTCGTGGGGCCTGATTAGAGCTATAGCTTTTTCACATTTACAGAGCCCGTGGTGACACAGTTATCGTCTCCTTCTGAAGACAATCTTCCTACGTACGACAAAAACCAAAGTCGATCCAGGATGGCGTGTGCACCTCACAGAGAATGATCCGTCACCTGCAGTACTTGCTCTTTCATGTCACGCCGAATGAGACTATGTACGGCACAAAGGTCTTTTTAATCCTGCACGCACTCACGAAGCCTCATTTGGCTTTAAACTAGTGGAGAAGCCTTTTAGTGGCATGCGAATCAGCTCCGGAGCGGAATAAAGTGCAGACATTGTCTCAGGGAGCAAGGGAGGGAAGACTAACCCATCCTCCGCAGCCCACTTCTGGGTGATAAGTCTTCTATTTTGGGCGGTCGTTAAGACAGGTATGGCGTCACCTGGGAATTCCCTGAAAACCCCCGAGCGGCGATAAATCACAGTTGTGGAGATGTGCTCGGGACGCACAGCGGGGAGAGGGGACGGAATCAGCAGCAGAACGTGTCTCTTTTCAGGCTGCAGAAGGGAAAAAAACTGAGACGCCATGTAAACCAGCTCTCTAGGAAAGCAGCAGACTGGGCACAGATCGTGGTGAGATGAAAATAGTGGCAAACTGTTCACATCGCAGGATGGTCGTGCGCCCCCCCCCCCTTGGTGGTTTTTAAAAACATGGCCTGCAATGCCGCTTTTGTTAACAGTAAACAGTCCCGCTTGTTTGGCAGGAAAAATACCACAGCGTTCATCAGTCAGAGGCAAATATCTGAGCCAGCGACAGCCAAAAGGGAGCTTCATCAATATTTCAGTGCACGCGAAAACAAAAAGGAGGCCAGTGGCTTTGGGTGCTGACGTCTCTGTGTCATTATTCACAACGCGAGCCGCGCTGTTCATTAGCGCTTCAGGGTTTGGCGCGTAACAGGGCTGACAGACACTGGGGCCGGGTTTGACCCACGGCTTTGGCGACATGGGACGACACTTTACCCACACGGGAATAAACACGCCGTTTGCACCGCTTTAAAACGTTTTTAATTCAAATAAGAGAACAAAAGAAGACGGAAAGACAGAGAGGACGCAATCGATGCAGGAGCAAAATAAAGTATTACTCTCAAAGCTACAGTGCCCCACCTGTGGCAGGAGATTACTGAGCCTGTTTGGGAAAAGAAAGTATATATTTGTGAGCCGCTTTTAAAGGTCTTCAGTGGGAACCAATGGGCTTGGAGCTGAGAGCCACAGACAGGAAGTCCATGTGTTGGGAGACGGACGGACGGTTTTGATCCATTCAGGGGATTTGTTGACAATAAGAAAAATATAGACGTAGACTGACTGTTCTGCCTTTATTAAAAATAATAATGTTATTATATTATTATTATTTTTCTTTCACGTGGTTACATCCATATTGCTATGAGCAGACTCGGTGAATTGTGGATGTGGACAGCCCTGCCCGAGGATCCGCCTCGGAGTGCGAGTCTGTCAGTGCGGTGAAGTCCAGATATTTGGATTCAGCCTTGGTGGCAGCTCCAATAACACTGGCTCCCGCAGTTCCCCCAGAGCAACTTTATGGCATCTTTAGTTAGATCCTCTCTGCTTGGCCTTTCTTTCACACCCAGACTGTGATAACTCTGTAGTCCTTGACGTAGTGGCATCCCTCGCGTCACTTCTTCAGGCTTGACGAAGTTCCCCCAGAGATGCAGAAGACATTATACGACCTGTTTCACGGGCTGAGTAGAACTCCCTGGGACTAGTAAATTGACCTTGACATGTAAACTCGATGTGTTAGCAAGTGGCCACGTTTGGGCTCAAATCTGACGCACAGTTTAACGAAATTTTCAGAAAATCGTCAAAAGAAAATGCGAATCTATAGATCGTCATGCAAAT
>CM022476.1:2518404-2547638 GCA_011952105.1 Coreoperca whiteheadi | reverse complement strand
CAATGAACAGGACCGGTGACAAAGGGCAGCCCTGCCGGAGTCCAACATGCACCGGGAACAAATCTGACTTAATGTCAGGTTGAAAATATGTTGACAATTGGCACGCTCTTGACACAAAGATATATTAAAAACACAAAAAAGTCAATTAAACATTGTTGTTTCATTACTTTCAGGACAGAGATGAATGAAAACAACACATTTCCTCACCAAAATCGTATTTCCCGCGGCGTGAACAAAGCTTTCAACCTTCATGTTGGTAAATAAAATCTACAGACGTGACTGAACAGTTAACAGAATAAATAAGATATGAAACATCCCAAAAAATACATATATTAATTCCCCTCAAGCCCTCCTTTTTGGTGTCTGATAAGACACAGTCCTGAGAAGGGCGCGGTTACTTTGAGGCGACTTGGACTGGCGTTCTAAATTCAGGTGAGCATCAATTTTTGGAGACATCGTTCTCTAGAGGGAAAGGAAGCACATTCGACTATTATCAGAATGTACTTCTTCTGGCCTTCGAGTGGAAATCTGACGCTAAATCCTGTCACAAGCAGTCTTTTTGTAAAGCATCCACTGTGGCTCCTGCCTGACACGTATTTCCAGAGTGAAGTCAGAACACGACTTGTCACTTGATTGCATCAACATAACACATAACTGCTCAGAAATTCACCCCCGAGGCTTCCGCTGTGTTCAGAAGACAGGAAGCAGATTCACTCCGCTGGGCAAAGAGCATGCGGCTCACGGCCACACAGCAGCAACAAGTGGAAGATACCGTTTTATATGTGGGAATATATCAGGAAGTCATCATATTCAGCGACTGAAACATGAGCAAACGAAAACTGAGTAAGTTATATTTTACTTCACGGTGCTGTTGTGCAGTGTTTGGGATATTTCGGGGGGGTTCCAGTTCCCCAAATGATCATTAGAGAGACCTGACGTCCATGTACAAAGTGATGTCAAATATGCGGAGTCCTCACAGCACAGAGGGAAGTAAAAGTAGAGAAGTACGAGCAGCAGAGTGTCAAAAGTAAAAGTACACGTTCTGCCCCAAATTGACTGATTTGACTTTATTAGGATGTTCATACTTCAATGGCAGAGCAGAATTTTACTGTTGTAGCTGCTTGAGGTGGCGCTAGCTCCAACTGCTTTGTATACAGTCAGATAGTTTAGTCAAGTGGTTCCCACCCTAGGGGTCAGGACCCTCCAAAAGGTCACCAGATAAATCTGAGGGGTCGTGAGGGGTTTAATGGGAGAGGAAAGAAAAAAAACACCATTTCTGGTATGAATATATACTATATATATATATATATATACTTTATATGTATATACATTTCCATTTGACATTTATTTGGCAGCTTTAGTTACTAGTTACTTTATAACCATATGATAAGCTTATAAAAGAGATTGCTTTGTTGAGGATTAAACTGTGACCCTTTGGAGGGCAGTGAAACGCTGCTTACACATCACTGCATCAGTGTTAATAATATAATTTATTCTAATGTATCAGTTACGGGGGCAAGTGTTCTGCAAAACGAGTGCTTTTACTTAAATGGGGATTTTGAATGCAGGACTTTTGCTTGTAATGGAGTATTTTTACACTGCTGTATTGTTACGTTTACTGAAGTGAAGGATCTGAATACTTCTTCCACCACTGCTGTCACCAGCTGCTAAGCCTTTTCTTTATTACACAATTTAATAAATCTAAAACGCTACTAGTAACTGAAGATGCCAGATAAACGTGCTCGAGTAAAAAGTGCAATATTTGCCACTGAAATATAGTGAAGGACTGTAAAGTAGCAGAAAATACTTAAGGAAAGCAAAGGTACCAGAAAGGTGTGTGAGTAAATGTTACTCTCCATGATAATAATAATGATAATAATATGTTTATTTTGTTATAGCGCCTTTCAAGAACCCAAGGTCGCTTCACGACAGAGCACAAAAGTACAATCAGACAGTCGGCCTGTTCATTACAGCCAATAAACAAGCAGGTGCGCACCGAATAACCTACAGATAGACACCAACAACAACAGATAAGTTATATAATCAAAGAGAAGCGTGAGCTCACCTGAAGGCAGAGCAGGTGAGAGAAAGATAATTATGTACCGAGCAAAGAAAATAGATGAGTTTTGAGTCGGGTCTTAAAAGTCTGGAGAGTAGGTGCGGGACGGATGTTCGGGGGCAGCTGATTCCATAATTTAGGGCCAATAACACTAAAAGCCTCCCACAGTAGAGCGTTTAAACTTGGGTCCGGGCAGGAACGTAAGGCTGGACGAACTCAGCAAGGTGTTGCGGTGCAGGGCCACGACTGGCTTCATAGGCTAAAACTAACAGTTCGAACTGGAGACGACTGGCCACAGGACGCCAGCGGAGTTGGTTGAGGACGGGAGTGGCGTGTGCACACTTTTTTTATTAAATGTTGGGGCTCGAGCGGCTGAGTTTTGCACCATTGATGAGTCAGGGAAAAGAGGCTGATGCAAGTTTGTTTGTGTAATCCTATGAAAGAATGTGATCTATTGACACTTGTTCCACCGTGTGTGTGTGTGTGTGTTTGGGGCTTTGTTCCCTGCTCCACTTACAGTTTTTGGTCCATTGTAAACGAAGCACAGACGAGCCTTTGTCCAGTCTGAATGGACAGCGGCCCGGCTGAGTGCCGAGTTCAGCGCAGAGTTGAGCTAAGAAAAGACAGCGAGTGTCTGCTGAGAGGACAACGGCTCACTGTGCTCCCCTTCTTCTGCTCTTTCACTCCATAGTTGTCCGCTACTTAACGCCGGGTTTCACCCATGATGCATCTGAAGGTCGTTCATTCAGTCCGGCTAGGCGTGAAAACGGGACTGAACCTTTAGAACAGTAAACAAATCACTGCGCTGCCGTTCTCTGAGCTTGGCAGGATGTCAATTTAGCTGTCTAGCTGTGGGATCTACCCCAAGAACACACTTAAAAAGGTTGTTTCGTCTTAAATCCAGCGCTACGTCTCTACTTTTACATTTTCCTTAAAAAGTGACAGAAATATCTCTCAATCATAACTGCTGACGGGAATCTCTGGGTGGAGGTGAGTTCCCACTGGTTTCCGCCCAGAACAGACGCACTCTTGACACTGTATGGTTCTATGTTCGTACCCGTGGATCAATTCAAGTCACAGCGCCACGTTTTGGGGAATCCTGCTGCACGCCGTCCCCTCCGGAGTCAGTTGGATCTCCGCGAGTCCAGTACAGAGACGGATCCAGGATGCGCTTAACCTAGCTTAGCACAAAGGCTAGAAGCAGAGGGTGAACTGCTCCCGCTTCACCTCTCGAATTCAGAGTGAGACTTCTGTTTCTGGTTAAACATTAGTCTTTAACAATAAGGTCTCTGCAGAGATCCTTTTCATAATGCTGTCAGACACTTAGAATAACAATCAAACAAGCACTTTAAGTGGACGCACTTTTGATTAAGTTGCAGCCTGTTTTGCGGCTGCCGCCTGAGGCGATCTACCGGACCAATTCCAAAGCCTTTTGTACCTATTAGTCATTTAAATATGCCAAAACAGGGCCCAGGTTTAAAAGTAACAGAATTACCCTGCAAGGAAACCTTTAAGGGATAGTCCAACATTTTGGGGAATGCGCTGATTCACTTTCTGGCGGAGACTTACGTGAGAAGATCGAAGCAGCTACAGCCAGCAGCCACTTAGCTCAGCATAAGGACTGTGGGAAGCAGCCAACTTTGTCCAAAGGTATAAAAAACCCAGCTATCAGAACCTCTAAAGGTCACGCGTTATATCCTGCTCGTTTACTTGGTTGATTAGCAGCTGATTGTTATACATTTATCGGACAGATACGGGAGTTGAATTGATCGTCTCATCTAACTCTCCCCCAGAAAGAGGATGAGTATTTCCCACGATTCCTTGGACCAACGAGGAGGCCGATTAGAAAGCAACATATGAATCGTTTTCTGTAACAGTCAGTCAGATCAGAAAGCGCTTGAAGATTACTGTCATCGCCCCGGTTTCGTACAGTTTTGCGATACATTTAACGCGGTGAAGAAGAAATGACGCCATGAAAAGAAAAATGAAAACGAACAGAAATGTGGTACAAACATTTCCCTTCTTCCTTATCTCCTCCTTACACAGTGAAGAGATGAACTTCAGGATTCAGGACCGCCTTACAGCAGCTGAGCTTCAACATGAAGACAAAAGAATGCAGCTTCTTTGCATCTGCATCTCCATCATCTCCCCGCTCTCTCGCTAAATCGTTAGTCTATTTTTAGCCCAGGGAATAAATATCCGTCAGTGTTTTCAG
The DNA here is from genome assembly GCA_011952105.1 of Coreoperca whiteheadi. Lineage (NCBI taxonomy): Eukaryota > Metazoa > Chordata > Actinopteri > Centrarchiformes > Sinipercidae > Coreoperca > Coreoperca whiteheadi. The sequence continues at coordinate 2,543,364 of CM022476.1, read as the reverse complement.
GGTCTAACAGGTCCCTGGGGCAGAAACATAATCAAACGCCGCTGGGAGCTCGAGGGGCTTCGCTTCAGAATAGAAACGATGAGAGTTTCAGGATGATGAGGGTACAACAACATTCCTCAGACGACTCCAAGGCAAAGAAAACATTTTTGTTTTTCACAGGACAAAGTGCAAATTAAATGTCTGCAGCTGCTGGTGACTTAAAGGGCCCACATAATTCTTTACTTGTCTTTAAAATGTAGTACTGCATCTCACAGAGGGAACAACGCAGTGTCTGACTGAGCCCACGACCCTGAGCAGGAATAAATGAAATAATGGATACCAATCCGGATTTAGAGGGACTTAAACCTTTTCTTTTGTAATATTTTGGCTTTGCAATCTTTAAAACAGCTCTGATAACTTAAGATGTCAATGTTGCCCAAGTTTGTGTATCTCTTTCCAGCCCCTCTGCCGGCCTCCACACTTAAGAAGAGCTTTACCTGCTTCATATGGATCAATAAGCGTCCTAGACTCTGGCTCTGACATGGGCAGCCATGTAATACTTTCCCATTAAGGAGATCCCAGCTTGGATAGAGATAGAAAATGATGCCTTAGAACTGCCATTACACCTAAATCTCTATTCGGCACGTACCAAAACACTTACGAAACGTGCACACAACCCCGTCCTCAAAAACACTATATTAATATGGCAGGAGGCCAAACATTTCTTTTTTAAACGAAGCCCCCTAAACTCTCTGGTTTCCCACCTATTTGGGGAAATGAAAAACTTCAGAGCAGAGAGACGCGATGTGGGCTTCAAACACTGGATTTAAAAAAAGGACTAAAACAAATAAAGGACCTATATTGTGACGCCATTTTGACAATTATTGGATAAACGAGACCTTACTGGGAAACACTTTTTTAACTACTTGCAAATTAAATCTATCTCCGCACCTGCATTATCTACCCTTGAACCACTCACGGTGACCTGTTAGCATGGTAGAGGGCAGCTGTCCAAGTTATGAGATACTATTAATTCAATTCAATTATATTTTATTTATACAGCCCAATATCACAAATCACATTTCCCTCAAAGGGCTTCACAATCTGTACAACATACGACACCCTCTGTCCTTAGACCCTCGATTCGAACGAGGAAAAACTACCCAAAAAAACCCTTTTAACAGGGAAAAAAACGATAGAAACCTCAGGAAGAGCAACAGAGGAGGGATCCCTCTCCCAGGACGGACAGACAGGAAACAGATGTCACAAGTACAGAATAGAGTCATAACAGACTCCAGATTATTAGCAGGCTCCAAAGAGAACCCAGTTTTATATTTATCTTCATGGAGAGATGACCTTCAGGTACACATCCATGCAGAGGACTGGGGAAGAGCATGTCTCCAAGCACACCAAACTATATACACCAGATTTAAATGATCGCAACACAAGTGGCCGCCCAGGACCCTGTTAAATTACACCATTTTAATCCCGATGTCCCTGATGAATGTATTAAAAGTACTGAAGAAACTGGTACGCTCTGTCATTGTACGTGGGGAAGCCGACAACTGCAGATATTCTGGGAGGAGGTTCTTGCGCAGACCTCTAAACTGACAGAAAGAGTTCCCATTGAAGCTAAAATGTGTTTATAACACATCTATCCATCCATCCATCTTCTTCCGCTTATCCGGGGGCAACCCTAATTAACTACCTCCTTCTCTCCAGGTTTCAAATGGTTTGGGAGCCTCACCAATCTCCCCCCCCGGCGCCCGTCACAGATGCCCAACATCAAGGCGGCCGCAGAGCATGATGGGAGCCTTGCCGGTGCCAAGTCTGCGGCAGGGGGCCAATCGGTGGATGACATGGAGTCCGGCCTCCACAGCCCCAGCTACGCCCGATCCCACGAAATGTACACACACGTGGGCACTGTGCCCCGCAGCCAGAAGCAGAAGAAGAGCTGCGAGGGGCTGAAGGAGAAGAAGAAGAAGAAGAAGAAGAAGACGACGAAAGAGGAGGAGGGGGTGAGTGGAGGGCAGGGCCAGTGGAAGGCGGGGGAACATGTCCGAGACTCCCCTCTCCTCAGTGCCCTGTCCAGCCTCAGTTTGACCAGTCTGGACTGGCCGCTGCCCGCCACCCCGTCACCCAGCAGGGCTTCACCTTTGACCTCAGCTCCTGAAAGCTGCTTCACTGATCCTTCAGCGGACCCCTTTAAGAGCCAAGTGGCATTGTCAAGGAGCAAGGATGCTTTAGAAACTGGCAGGCCTGCAAGAGAGCCTTCAAACATGGCAACTAGGGGCCCCAAAGTGGTTACGTCGCAGGATGTGTACGTGCCGATGGACCCGATAGCTGAAGCAGCTCGCAGACACGTGGACGACCGGACAGAGAGGCAGGCGGGCGCCACAAATAAACCGGAAGCCACAAAGCTCTGCTCGCAGGAAGTGCCCAGCGTTGACAGGTGAGACTGTGGTTTGAGTTTTTAGCCTACTCTATAAACTTCAGTTCAAATGATATAAGAACAAACGGTTTAAAGCAACACTGCAAAAAAAAATAAAATAAAATCTCCATCCTATCAAGTGTTGTGAGTCTTAACTCTTATTTTCTTAAACTTCTGCCACTGTGGAGAGATTATTTCAATGGGAAACAACTTGTTTGGAGAATTTTGAAGACAGAATTGCTGCACTATAGGATTAAGAAAAAGAGACTTTCAGATTTCAGAAAATGTCGATGAAATTGAACAATTAACACTTAAAGTTATCTTACCACACTGGCAGATGTTTTTTAAAAACCAAAGGGAACAATTCAACTCCTAGAAATAACATGAAAACCATCATTAAATGACACAATAAACATTATTAAATCTAGGCTATGTTTTGAATTATTAACAATAATGATTACTACTACCACCAATATGGACAAAAACAATAAAAAAATATATTTTAAAAGTGCATACTCTTTTAATAACAGTCATAGATTTGATTAAACAGTATAGTTCACATTGTTTGATCGTTTGATTTGACTTAAAAAAATAAACAGATTATATTTAAGTGGTTATTCATGTGCTACTATGTGTTTATGCCACTGTTTTTCAATACGAGAATTAGTATTCAAAAAGTCGTAATGTTATTAGAATAAAGTCGTGTCATTTTAAGAAAAACCTCATAATATTACAAGATCAATTAAAGTCATGATAATATAAGAGTTTTATTTTTTAATAAGCAGTTTTCCTAATACTCTGTCGTAGATATTACCTCATAATTAAAATTCGTTGTGCCAGCGGACATGCGCAGTAGCGCGCTGGCTGCCCGCTGTGGCTCAGTCCGTCAGCTGGTTTTAAGTCGGCGGCAGTGCGCGTCGGACTCCGCGGGACAAGATGTGCGACGTTGGGGACGTTAACTGTCGGCCGGTCCGCTCCGTGGAGCGAGAGAGACGGTAAGGGGACTAATATCAATAACTCGTTAATGTGAGGTCAGTGCTGTGTTATCTGCATCTCTGCGCCGCCGTCAGGGTCCTCTGCCATCTGTCAAACTGCTCCAAGAGTCGTCGACCTGCTGGAGGTTTCAAGGGACTGTCTCAATATCTGAACTTCAATCTGCTCTGCCTGCATGCAGTCTGTGATTGATGCATTCAGGCCAGAAACAGACACATGTTTTAGTTAGTTTGTTAGTTTGCTGCCATGAAACGTGAAAAGCTCCAAAACTAGTCGACTTTGAAGTCAGTGGGTTACCAGGCTGGTCTACAGTCTGCCTGTTTGCCTGCCTGTGTTGTATGGAGGGGCTGAAACTGTATGTTACATAAGAGGAGGAATTTGATCCCGCTCTGGCTTCAGACAGTTAGTGATAAGGCTCTGTGTTTGGCTGAGACCCAGTTTCCCTTCATCCTGTCTGTCCTACCTGCTTCGCTCTGGCCTGACCTACGCCTGACTTTGCGCTCCGACTGCTACACTCAGGTTGCCAGGGAGCGTTTTGATGTGCGACGCCAGATATATTTTCTCATATCCTCTTGCAGTTCTTAAATGTCTCCTCCAGGCTTCGTCCCAGTAAGACAAAGCAGCTCTCCGAACGTATCAGATTGTAGAAGCTGACTAGAACGAACAGTGCCATCACACTGGCATTATTAAAGTCAAATAAGTGATTTATAGTGGAGGGGCTCTGCCTCACCTGAAGAAAGAGCACCTCGGCTAATAGCAGAAGCCGATATTATTAGTTAATGAAACATAATGTTAGACTTCAGGGGAGATGAGCTGTAAGTATTTATAATAGGTGATTGTATAAACTGTCATAACAGGATGAGATGCATCTGATTCACCGCAGCAGGTGGTTGGTTGATTGATTGTACATTGGGTTTGCAGTACGTGAGTTTTTGCACTAACAAGTGATTTAATATTTGCCGTAATTAATCATTTTCTGGGGGGAAACCCTGAAGTCTGTTGTGCAAACGTCTCCTGACTATGACTAGGACTAAACGACGGGTTCGGTCGAAATCATTATCTTGAATCTGTGCAAAACTCACATGAAATAATCAGACTCCTGTTCCGTCGTTGCACTTCACATGAGACCAAACTTCGCGCTACACGAAGAGAGTTCTCTGGTACAAAAACGAATCAAAGGATAAAAGTTAGATGAGATCTTCTCTTTGGAAACCTTGAAGATAAATCTGAAATAACGCAACGTGCACAATCAAAGTCGGTTCTTCTGAAACTGACAGACTGTTTCCCGTGAATAGACATTTTTTGATACTTCCGCTTGAAATCTGGTGACGACATACAGAAAGTACTTATTTTAGATTCTAGGGGCAATCCAGAACTTTTCAAACATACCAATTAGTAGAATTAGGGGAAATGTGTATATGTATGTATCTAAAATAGTGTCAAATCAGACATCTTGCGTATCATGTATAATATTTCCACTTGAACTTACTTTGCCTACTTGAGGGTATCAGAGCGGCGACAAAAGGGAAAGTAAGTGGTCTTCGTCCTTGCTCTCACCCCACGTTTCCTGTCAGTCGCTTTACTCTGAACCGTGAAACCAAAAGACGAAAAACCAAGTAGTTTTAGTTGCGTGAACTTCACCCAACCTTAAGGTGGCGGATCAGCATTTACTGGTTCACAGATTGAGAGTTGACTCCAAATGACGGTTACTGACTGACCAGAACTGACCTGATTCTGATCAGCAGCTGGGGATTTCCTGACCTGATTGTGGCGACACGATAAGAGAGTCAGTTCTGTTTTCCAGTGCATGAATCAGTCAGAGAAAAAGTGGTTATTGAGGTTAACCTTGACCTTCATTTGAAAGAGTCAAACAGGCTCTCTGGCTGCGCTTCTGTTCCCACTTTGGGTTTGTTTTTCAGTAGTAAACCGTGTGGACGCATGTCGGTGGTGTCCCATTTGTTTCGGGGCATTAGACCTTTAAACCACAGCGAGCGTCTCTCTGTGTGTGTGTGTGTGTGTGTGTGTGTGTGTGTGGATGTAATGAGTGTGTCGCTCAGTGGTGTACGAGCTGCTGGCTGAAGGAGCAGGACGTGCTGTAAAATTTGATGCTGCTTTGGGGAGCGCGGCCCCCAGGCGGAGGGAGTTACCCCTCGCTCGGACTTTCTGCGGCCCCCGACAATGCTTCAGAAACACAGCGGAGAGGGTCACTGTGGCTGTGGTTTCGCTGTCACGGTCTCAGTGAGATCCACAGCTGTCCTTCACGAAACTGAGGAGAATAAATCCGTTGAAGAGCTTGTCCATGTACAGATGGCTGCCTATTTGCCCAGGCAAACCTTTGTGGCACAGTGTAGTTTGTGAAACTTTGCGAAACACTTGGCTCTGGAAGCTTGTTGACAAAGGGACTACTCGTAGGTCTAGATGTTGAACTACTGTAGCTGGCGAGGTAACAGCTAGCACACTTGCAAGCCAGGAAAATGCTAGCACTAGTTAGTCACAATAGCTCTCTCATCCATCCATCCACCCATCCATCCATTTTCTGCCGTTTTATCTGGGACCGGGTCGCGGTTGCAGCAGGCTAAGCAAGGTAGTCCAGATGTCCCCCTCCCCAGCAACGTTTTCCAGCTCCTCCTGGGGGTTCCCAAGGTGTTTCCAAACCAGATGAGATATATAATCTCGCCAGCATGTTCCAGGTCTACCCAGGGGGCTCCTTCAAGTTGGAAGTACCCTGAAAACCTCCAAAAGGAAGGAACCCAGGAGGCATCCTGATCAGATACCTGAACCAGCTGCTTCCCCATTCTCTAAGGATGAGCCTGGACACCCTTCAGGAGGAAACTCATTTCGGCCACTTGTACCCGCAATCTCATTCTTTCGGTCACTACGCAAAGCTCATGACCACAGGTGAGGGTTAGAACGCAGATCGAGACCTTTGGCTTCTGTACTACTTCTCAGCTCCTGCTGACGGTCTGCTACAACGGCCTCATTACTGCTGGACGCTGGACCAATTCTTCAGCAGATCTCACGCTCCATGTTACCTTCATTCGTTACATTATTCAGGTGGGGCCCATTTCTTTTTCCGTTTAACAACATTGAGTATACTGTTTAAAGAATATTCTGAAATGGGAATACAGAGTGGGGGGAAAACACTTCCAGTACCAGCGGCTCCAACTCTTTTGCAACTCTATAGGCTCCTACATGTTTCCTGAACTGACAAGAGTGGAGAAAGATGTCCAATGATGTCCAACCAATACTTTTTGAGAAATACTTAAATCTGCTAAAGGTCGCCATACACTGGTGGCATCAGATGTGTATGGCGGCCCACCTGCCCCCTTTGGATTCAATTTTGAGCCCGAATCGTCGAGATACCCCACCGTCCAACACTGATGTGCATCGACTCCCCAGAGAAACGACAATTTCATCGTCTGCCCTCCCTGAATTACCAGGATTTACACTACATACAGAATGTAGTACAAGCCTATACTTTAACATGCATTAAACTGAAAATATACGCTTTTTGTGCAGCGGTATTTAACATTATCAGAGAGCTAATGCTCAGTGTTGAACCACTGCTTTACTGAGGGCCAGATGATGACATGTAAGAGATTTTCTCACGATCACGAGGAAGTGATTTCATGATTTCAATATATCAAACTTGTTTTCTTTAGAACTCTTTGTTATTTCATGACCTGTTTTCTTTTCGCTGATGAAATCATTATTTCAAACAAAATGTTCGATGAGATAAATATGTGCACATCCTCTCCAACCTTACAGACAGTAACCCGTCAGTGTGAGCGCCATACACACTCATCTATAACAATCAGTAACTACACAAGCAGCAACAGGGACATACAATCGACTACAGAGGGCTTGTGAACGCAGCTTTTGAGTGTCGCCGAGTTTCTCATGCAGTGTGTTTTACTTGCGTGTTCACATCTGTTTGCGTGTGTGTGTGTGCGTGTGTGTTTGCTGTCCGCTCTTGGAGTTTGTGTTTGGGAACAAAAGGTCACCTCCCTTGATGTTACTCATGGAAATATGCAGCATGTTGAGGAAGAGCAGAGTCACTGAAGAAAAATGAAGTGTCACGTTGCCAACGTGCAACACATCACCGCTGTCAGAAAGGAACCCTGAGTGGCGTTTTTCCCTGTTTCTCACATCAGTTGAAAGTGTCTGCGGTCCTCCATGTGCGGAGTTTTGTGACTCCCAGAGCCTTCAGACTTGGTGAGAAGCCAGCTGGTGTGATTACCGGATGGATATCGGGGGAGAAACAAAGTTCCCTTTGCCTCAGTCCTAAAGAACAGAGCATTTGCAGACAGCAGTTGAAATACTCGCCAACCTCCCCGGAGAAGTTTGTTGTGTTGCAGGCTGTTGCTGGGTGGTGTTGCATTAACACACTGCTGCCGTCAGAGAGTTGTGCAACAGGACAGATAGACAGGAGACGGAAAACTGTACTACTACTACTAGTTTTGATACTGCTACCACAAATACTATTAGTACTGCTATTGCAGTACTTAAACCTCAACGAAAGTAGGTCAGTAGCATCAAAAACTGTACTAAAAGTACTCAAAGTTGGCATCAAATATCTGGTCAGGTTTGTAACTTGTCTTTATCTCTGATCAGTTTGTGATTTAAAGTCGTATTTTATTTAGTCAACGTTCCTGCACGGCTGCATGTGTTTGGACAACATTTATCATTTGAGAACTTTCGCTTCTTTTGTTTAAAAAAAAAAAAAAAAAAAAAAAAAAAGGGTTTTGTGGAATTATTCCTTAAAGTAATTCACATGAAAAAAGTATTTTGGTATTGGTACCAAAACTCAGGTATTGTATCGGCACTAATACTGAAAAATGTCAGTTCAAGTTCAACAGCACCCAGCTCTGCTACTGCTGCCACCATCCAAAACAGAGCGGTGGGAAGCTGGATATCAGTTTCATCTCTGTTCGGTCCAGGACGTGTTAGCCTAGCTGGTTTTCAAGACTAAAAGCAGCGGTAATAACTGCTAGCCTAGCTCCAACAAAAGTCAAATAAAATCCACCTTCAAACAGCTCTAAAGCTTCTCATTTACATTCTATATCTTGTTTATTGAGCAAGTGTAGAAATATGTGAAAACACAATGAGTGACAATGCAAACGGTGGTGGTCATGACTCAGCTGAAGTTCTCATATAAACTAAAAAAGAGATGAGATTATTCTCTGTGTGAGAGCTGATGTAGCTTGGAAGAAAAACCGACATTTGTCTCAGTCACTGTGTTCAATTTGGGCCTCACTGTGTGAAAATAAATGTCATGAAGAACAGCAGAACAATGGTCACAACCTCAGATGGAGGAACACGGGTATGAAGGTTGTCAAGACCTCAAAGATATTTACTTTCTCATTTGCACGAAAACATTTTTACGTATTAGCATCGAGAAACAAAGACTTCCATGTTCTCATGTGACTCTGGATGTGGCGATTAGGGAAACAGAGGCATAAGACTCAGCCATTTAAGATAACCTGAGTTTATATTATGGAGGGTTTGCATCGATTCAGAGATCATTAAGGCATTTTAAGTTATTTTCAAAGACTAGGGTTTCATAGAGTATCTAACCCCAAACCCTCCAGCCGAGGGTATGGCCGACAGTAAGCATGGACATACATTTCTCTAGTTGTTTGATTCACAGGATATTTAGGAGCTTTAAGAGATAAAAGTATTCAGTATTTGACAAGAAAAAAGCAAAAAATGCAGAGAAATCTCAAAGTGAATTAAATAAACTTAATTTAATGGTACATTTTATTTTTATTGCACTTTACATTTCAGCAATCTCCAAGTGCTACAGAGCATCTAGTAGTACAATTAAAAATAATAATAATAATAAAAATAATAAAACACATAAACCTAATGTCACCTGTGGTGTTCCTCAGGGCTCTGTGCTGGGTCCCACACTGTTCTCTATTTATATGCTTCCCCTTGGTAAAATCACTGGCAGACATGGCATATCGTTCCATTGTTATGCTGATGACACACAGCTCTATCTAAGGACAACCCCAACCTCAGTCATACCAGTAATTTTGTTTATCTTGTAACCCCATCAGAATGATCTACACTCCCACTGCCATGCCTATAAGCTACGGTGTACAACATGAACACACTGTTATCTGGTCGTTACACGTGACAGAGAGTTCGGTATTTGCTTGTTTCTCTTGGTGCTTTCGCTTTGAAGTGAGTGCCGTTGGAAAAAGGTGATTTGCAAATATTTCCACACACGAGCCAGAATCTGATCACAGTTGTTGGGTTGTCTGCTCATGTTTCCAGTCAAATCTGATCAAAGCCATGACGAAGCAGATTAGTGTTGAACTCTCAATTCTAAATGTGATTGATGCCTATAACATATTTATTTTAAGAGGCCCACAACTTCCTAATAATTTCCAAGGAAGTTTCCTGGAAATAGCTATGTAATTTGGTACTAATGGCAAAATAGATCAGTTTTTCAGTACATTGTTACGCGTCTAATTCCAATTAATTATAATTAATTGCAACTGTACCTAAGAGGGTCTTTTATTCAGTGCACGCACCACTTAGTCAAAGAATAATGAATAAGTATTTATTTTGGTTTAATTAGAACTGATCTCTCGAGTAAATTACTATTATTATCATAATTAGTACCTTATGTTGAAAAATGTGTACCTCTGGTCAATCTTCGCTTTGATTGAAGAGAAGAAGAAGCCTCAGCTCTCCTTGAACATATGAGTTTATTACAGCACGTATCTGATAACAGAGAAGATAGTGGCACAGCTTGCATACACGGACACAGTCAATACCAAAAACTTAAACTTTTCATACCCGTGTCCCAGCTTTATATGGCACCTAAGCCTTGAAGAAATCAGGTGAAGGTGAAGCATCTCCAAGGTCTTCAGCTTTTCTTTTACCTCCGGCATCCAAAACCTCCCAGCATAAAGCACGCCAAGTCTGAAGGATTCATGGATGCTTCTCAGGTTAACTCTGATGTCATCGCATAACTTAAACACTCCTTCATACCCATACATTTCTCTCACAACACCAAATTACATAGTTATGCGGAGGAAGCTTCCTAGGAAATTAGATTTTTTTTTTATTTAACCTTTTATTTAACCAGTAAAGCTAAATTGAAAAAAAAAGATCATTTTTTTCCAGAGCCCTGGACAAGATACATAGGCAGCAACAGACACCACAAATCAGAATGACACAGACATGCCATGATAAATCTTAAAATTTCCCCTTTAAACAACCGAAGTGCTGTTTAAACCCATAGGAATAAATACGACCAGTCTGCTAAATTGTGAACATACTAAACATGTGCTATATAAATAAACTTGACATGTTAGCATGCGGACATTAGCATTTTGCTCGAGGTACTGCTGTGCCCAAGTACAGCTTAACCAAGGCACTGAGTCTTGTTCAATACATTTACAGAGACACGGTTGCTGTAACTCTAAAATGGCTTCATAGATACAGCAACTGTGTGCCAGTGCCTCAGTGTACGGGCGTACAGGGAGGACCAGCTGAACACTGTTTTAAAGCCTCCCGGTCTTTGTGCTCCACGTTATAATGTGTCCAGTACGGGCGGCCGTGGCTTGGTGGCAGAACGGTTGCCTGCCAATCGGAAGGTCAGTGGTTCGATCCCACAGCCGTGCGTCAAAGCATCCTTGAGCAAGATACTGAACCCCACAAATGGTCCCGAAGCTGCGCCTTCGGTTTGTGAATGTTCTCATATGGAAGTCGCTTTGGATAAAAGCGTCTGATAAATGACTAAATGTATCCAAATATATAAGAATTGAGAAGGTGCATGCATGTACAATAAATCCCCACAGACAAACAAAGGTGGAAAAGTGGCTAAAACAAGAGTAGAAGGCTACGGACTTCTATTATAAAGCTTTTATAGATGTAAACTAATGTTTCTTTGGTTTTTCAGTCTGCAGGACTTGACGGACAGCAACGGAGAATATGTTAAGGTGAGCTTCCTCTTTACATGATCTAAAGTCTCTTTCATGCAACACTCTTGTTTATGCGGGACTTCCTTTTGCCGTGAGGCTGCTTTTTCTCTCTTCCTCTTGTCAGACGAGACACTTTCTGTTCCCGGCAGTGAAAGTGGCACCATTTTCAGTAACGGTTAAATTAAAACTCGTCTCTGTCCGCTGCTGTAATCCTCTACACGCTGCACTCAGGCTCTAATTCGATCAGGGCGGCTGACAGAAAAGACTCGGGGAATGCGGTCCTCGATTGGGCTGGCAGCTCTGCCTGGAAAAGGTGGAAAGGGGCACGGAGAGCGAGAGAATTTCCAGTTCATTGACTTATAATTGGATACTTGACAAACACACTTGTCTGAATGGAACAAGCTGGCAAAGAATGATAATGCTAATGAAATTAAAGCTATTCATTAGGGGCTTCCAGGTCTTCTTTCCCTCCAGAACACACACACACACACACACACACACACACACACAGACACACACACTCCTATTTTGTTTTGAAGTGGTCCTGGCCCGGTGCCCAGCCCTTGATTCACAGTCCAGTGGGACAAACCATTCTGTCATAAAGCAAAGGGGTGGGAGGTGTCAGGGAGAAGAGAAACATGTCACCAATATAACAGTGTAATAACAGTAACTAGGGAGTGTGTGTGTGTGTGTGTGTGTGTCTCCCAAAACAAAAGCATTCCCAGCCTGTCGTCGGTGTAAACTCTTGATATACAGTATCTTTCGTTTGTATAAAGACGCGTCAGATAAAGCACCACTGAGTGATGACCCTTGTCGCACAATGACGTTGCCACGGCAACGAGGCCAAGACGCCAGCATGGGTCTGGGTCTCGGGCCCCTGGTGCCGCCAGTGTGGATGCCAGTGTGGGAATGCCAGAGCTGTCTGCCCCCCCGTCCTCTGTTAACACACACATTCACAGAAACATAGAGCTGAGGAAGCTGCAGTTCGACTAGATTGACCAACAATGCCTGTTCTCTCAGAGGCCGGACATTTCAAGCAGCTTTTTTAAGGAAAGCGACGAGTCTGGTTTGCTTATCCAGACGGCAGGAAAGTGGAAAGACGCAGGAGGAATGCGGCAGACAGTAGACACCTGTGTCGGGATTTGAACCCAAAGCCAGAAGACGCTACATGATGGTCTATGCTGGTTACTGTTTTTCTGCGTTTGTTATGTTGGGTTTTTGTGTCTGACCGTGCGCCTGTGATGCCCTTCAAGTTCTCCAAAGACAAGTTCTGGCTGGAGCCGCCGTCAGAGAAACTGAGGAAGCAGCTGGAGGAGGAGCTGAAGCTGTGCGGCAGCGACCTGAAGAGCCACGCCTGGTACCACGGACGTATCCCCTGGGAGGTCTGCCTCAAACACACACACACACACACACACACACAGTCGTGTTTCCATCACTTCAGAGGACATTACATTGACTTACATCCATTTCCTGGAGACTTGGCCTAACTCTAACCATAACCACTCCTTGCCTTAACCTAAACCTAACCTTAAACCAAGTCTTCACCCCGAGATTTAATGATTTACTTTATGGCTTGACTTTGCGTTTTGTCCCCAAAACGAAGGCAAGTCCCCACGATTTGACTGCGTAAACAGATTTATGTCCCCACAACATGAGTAATACGGGCTGACGCACACAAACACAAATCCTTAAAACCAAGTCTTAACCTTCAAACAGCCCTTTGAAGTTGTGAGGAAATGCCAAAATGTCTTCACTTTCCAACAATGTCCTCACTCTGTAGGTGAAAAAACGCGTTTAAGTCCAGAGATTTGTGTTTGTCACTTACGAGGACATCGCATTGACTTACTGTGCATTGATTGCCTGGATGTTTACCTTAACCACCGCATGCCTGACCCCAAACCCAGCCTTTAACCCATAACCTCATCTTAAAAAAATCTCAAAATGTCAATTCAAAACCGTTTGTGTTTTACCATGTGAGGAATGCTTTTTCCTCAAAGTGGTTTAGATGTATGTCCCCACGTTGTAATATAATTACAAAGGTATATGATGTCAGCAGCTTTGATGGGATTTTTAATGACATAATTGCCATTTAGGTAATTTACCCCCTGAATGATTTGTACATTGCTTTTTGCGAAGAAGTAGAGCCTAACGAAACCAGGTATTTAAAATAAAAACTGGTCTTTTGGGATCTATCTTTCAACTTGAGTTTTACATTCGAATAACACATCTGAATTGTGTTTTAGAGCGGATTTTCCCCTTTAAAATCTCAGGAATTGTCCAGGGTGTACCCCGCCTAAGGCCCAAAGTCACTGGGATAGGCTCCAGTCACCCGCGACCCCCAACGGGAACGAGCGATAGAAAATGGATGGATGGATGGATGGAAATCTCAGGAATCAGAGTGATGCAGTGGTTCGGCCACTAGAGGGAGCGCCGTTCAAACGCCAGCTGAACTGATTCTCTGTTTAAAAGAAAGTTCAGTAAATCTAGATACATAACATTTGTGGGGGGAAAAAACATAGGCAGCACTGTTACCAGAGTAAACAGATGTAGATACAATATTACAGCTGCAATCATCAGATTACACAGCAGGACTAGCAGGAATGATCTAATTAGCATTTAATCATTCTGCAACACCTGATTGATTGATAGGCTTTTCTGCCTGTGAATCTCAGGTATCAGAAGGTTGCACTTTATATTAAAATACAACACCTTTAAGATGAACATATACTGGACTAATTCCTCTGTAGGCGGCTGTCAGAGAGCCATAAAATCGCTGCGTATCCCTTCTGGATTCTAACAATCTTTGATAGCTCAGCACTCAGGGTACTTGACACTAATATTGGGCGTCTTCTTTATTTGGAAAAAATGCATCATCTCTTGTGTGTCAGGAAAGGGCAGATATCAGACCAGCAGTTCCATGAACTGGAAAGCTAATAGTTTAAATTACTTCTAAATACTCTAGTCGTTGTAATGTTGCTGAAAGTAAGGCCATCACACCAAGCCATTATGCTGTATGAGCTTTCTGTGAGGACATGTGTATTCACGTAAAACTGTCACGTGGTTATTTCAATAACCAAGCAAGACTCAAATGTGTCCTCAGGTGTCGGAGAGCCTGGTGGTGAACCACGGCGACTTCCTCATCAGGGACTCTCAGTCCAGCCAGGGCGACTATGTCCTCACCAGCCACTGGGAGCAGAAAACACTGCACTTCCTCATCAGGAAGACGGCGGTTCAGTCCGGTGAGGCGTACGCTCGGGTGCAGTACAGCCTGGAGGGCGAGGCCTTCGACTCTTTACCAGCTCTTGTCCACTTCTACGTGGGCGGCAGGGCGGCCCTGACCCGGTGGAGCGGCGCTGAGATTCACCGGCCGGTCAACAGGATGCTGCCTCTCAGCTACCTGGAGACGGCCTTCTGCACCGCCGTCAGCCCGCCGTCCTGCCACAGAGGGCTGCAGAACGGCAGCGGGAGCCAAGAGGAGAGGGTCTGTCCGAGAAGGTAAGGCTTCACTGCGACCATACAACAACACAGAGGACTGGTTGCACGCTTTTGAATTAATTTTTCCACTTGGGTGGTGTTAGTCAGAGGAGAGAAAAGAAAATGGTCATATCTGGGGATACAGTTAATGATTATTCTGTTTGTGTAAGTGGAAATATTCAAGTGTTTCTTGATTAATTGATCACTGTTATGTCAGAAAATGGTGAAAAATGTCCATTATGATTTCCCAGAGCACAAGGTCCAACCAACAGTCCAAACCCCCAAAATATTCAGTTTACATTAATATAAAACAGACAAAAGCAGCAAATCCTCAAAATAGAGAAGCTTGAAACCAGAGAATATTTGGAGTTTTTGCCTTATAAATCTCAAAAAACAAACAAACAATCAATTATCAAAATTCTGTCGATTGTCTGATAAATTGACCCATTCATTCACAAGTATTTCTAAATAGTCCGTTTGGAGCGTTTTCTTTTATCTGTTGATTAAACTGAGCACAAAATAATTATCAAGTCGGCTTAGAAACTGTGAGAAACCTAGGGTTTAGGGTGTTTGGTGTTAATTTAGGTCATCTCATAAAGGACAAATTTAACACCACATCACGTTACCAAATAAACTGTTGTCAGTAGTTCAATTCAATTCAGTTTTATTCATACAGCCCAATATCACAAATCACAATCTTGCCTCAAAGGGCTTCACAATCTGTAACATACGACACCCTCTGTCCTTAGACCCTCGAGTCGACTAAGGAAAAACTACCCAAAAAAAAACCTTTTAACAGGGGAAAAAAATGATAGAAGCCTCAGGAAGAGCAGCAGAGGAGGGATCCCTCTCCCAGGAGGGACAGACGTGCAATAGATGTCGTAAATACAGAATAGATTCATAGCAGAAAATCTTAGTACATACAGTTATGATGAAAAGTGTGGGATGTAAAACATAAGGGAAGATGATGGGTCCAGACGGACAACCGAGCAGCTCCAGGTGGAGCCCAACGAGCAGGACCCGAGCCACTCGTCCCCTGCACCATAGACACAGCAGCACTGCCCCAGCAGGTCGCCATAGTAACAGATCCAGATACATCTCCGGAGGCTGAGATACCTGCTGAAAGTGACAGTAAGAAAGAAGAGACGGACGACAAAGCACAAAACTCCGGGAGAGGGAAGAAGTCAAGTTAGTGACATGCATTTATGGGATGAGAATGCATACGGATGGAGAGGAGGACAGAGGTGAAGAGAGAGAGGTGCATCCTGGGAAGTCCCCCGACAGTCTAGGCCTATAGCAGCATAACTAAGGGATGGTTCAGGACTCTCCTGAGCCAGCCCTAACTATAAGCTTTATCAAAGAGAAAAGTCTTTAGCCTACTCTTAAATGAGGAGATGGTGTCTGCCTCCAGAACCTGAACTGGGATCTGATTCCACAGGAGAGGAGCTTGATGGCTGAAGGCTCTGGCTCCCGTTCTACTTTTGTTCAGTACAACACTGAAGTTTAATAAAACTATAGTTCACAGGTGAAAAGGCCGACAGGTTTATCGTGTGGCTCCACCTAATAACGAAACAAATCCTAAACAGTCATGTTTCGATTTGTTGTTTTTAATTAGTTAATAGGACATAACAAGGAAACATATTTCATCGAGCACCGCCCGGAATCAAACTGAGAACACTGAGATTACACCCCCAACAAGTTGTTTTTTAATTCTTTACTTTTCGGGCGTTCCGATGGAGTGGACGCCTCTTAACGGTGACTGGCAGCAGGACATGAATGCTTTGTTTACACCAGAAGGGGAAGACAGGTGTATTTAAAACAGCTTTTATTGCGTTTACTCTTATTTAAGATGCAGCGTTTTCCTCCACGGTCAAGTAACAACTTGTTCCCCTGGCGTTTCCCGCTCAGGTATTTGTAGCACAAATTGAAAATGAGCCTGAAAACAGGTGGATGGGAACACGCCCAACATAAGTAGAAACAACCATCACGCCATCATCTGTAAAAAAAAACTATGATAGTATTGTATGGACTGTCTGACTGGCGACTGTGTTTAAGTCTGTCTTTGTACACAGTAAAAGACCAAAAAGAAAATTAAAATGCACAACAGAGTGATTTGACAGTTTGCAATCTTGAATTTCTTTTGGACACATTTTAACGAACAAAAGCTCTCTGGAGAGGCTCACATAAATATGTAGGAATTGAGTTCCTTTGTGTGGCTTTAGGTTGGGCAAATACAATGTGTCGCTGTCAGTGTAGAAAGTTCAGACACGGTGCTCTTCTCTGTTGCAGTCCTTGTTTTTTACCTTTTTTTGTGATATTTTTTGCCAAAACTTAATTTGGCAACAACATGAGACGCAGTCGTAACTTCCTCTTTATATCACTGTATTAGTCTGGGAAAGATACAAATTCAAAATGAGATACTGTTTCCTGTTTTGCGATAACCACCTGCCTACACTCTCTCTCTCTCTCTCTCTCTCTCTCTTTCTGCTTCCATGCAGTCCTTCCTCTCTCCACCACAGGGAGGCAGATGTAATCAGGGAGCAGGGCGGCCGGCCTCCGCTGACTGCTGGAGAATCCTCTCTCTCTACTCTGCACAACAACTGTGAGTTTTAATAATACTCCCCTACGCTATCTATTTTCTCTTTGTCCTGTTGCTCGGTTCTACATGTGAGCCCATAAAATATTTCAGTCTTTAATGACCAATGACTAGGCAGTTGATTATTTGTGTAAATCCCTGTAGAACGTTCAGAGAGTCTTTCACTAGTTTAACTTTGGTTAAACTAATAGAGCCCGGTGATTTTAGTTCATCACAGATACTGTACGTGTCGGGTGATAAGTAACAAGATACTGCAGATGTGCTCACACCACACACAATACGTCATCAAATGTTTGTTATAGTTCGAGTAGTTGTAGTAGTTTATTATAGTTATATATTTGCTTTTTATATGTTACAATAGTTCTTGATGATAGTTTTTTACATTTTCCAGTGTAGGTAACTGTTACTGTTATATTTACTGACAATGTTACGGATTGATTATTTTATACGCCTGTATGATAAGCTCACAGGAGAATGTTTTGTGATATTGGTGGCGTAGATCGTAATGCAATGCCTCATTGTGTCCATATTTGCCAAAACTCTTGAGACCCATTCAATTCCCGAGTGCTTAGGAAGTTTCTAGACTCCTCCTCTATAGGGCTGAACAATGAATTGAAGTATTATTGAAATCAAAACATGGCCAAGTGCAATATTCAAATTGCAGGAGGTGCAATTTTTTGATAAAGGTAAAATGTGTCACAACATGCCGTTGTGGTCCTACAGAGATGCCCCGGCCTACAATTAAATATTCTCCAGACGTAAGGGAACATGCTTGTTTTGTACAGAGCCCAGCAAAAAATCACATCATCATCATTTTTATTCAATTTTTTCAGTGAAAATGAATGGCACCCAGATAGCCTAGTAGTTAAGGCGCATAACACAAAACCGCAACGTCCACCCACGTTCACCCATTTCGACTGGGGACCTTTGTTGCATGTCACACCCCTCTCTCTCCAGGTTTCCTGTCTTTCAAAACTGTATAATAAAGGCAACATGCCATACAATATCTCAGCATGATAACATGTTAAAAGCTGTAAAACCGTTTGTGAATGTAAGAAACTTCAAACACAATGGCAATGTCCTACAAATGGTATCTGATTACAATAATCCAAAACTGATTAAACTGTATAAATGCTGTAAGAAGATACCAATAAGCTGCTGAGCTTTGGTATATTGATACCATAATGATAACCACCGTCTTCAAGGAATAGAACAGTAATTTAATGTCACCATTTTTTTGATTTATTCTTTATTTAACAAGACAGCACCCATTATCAAGCAGTAAGAAAAATACAAATTACAAACTAAAATGCTGTCAGAGAGCGCATACCTTCATCAAATCTGTACAGTTACAGTACATACAGTAATATGACAACATCATATTATCCCTAAAAGTCATACGCAATACTGAATCATCGCCCAGCACTAGTGATCGACAATAACAAGATACATGTTAGTTTTGTATAAAATTCATCTTATTTCATTTCATTCAAATAAGTGCAAAGGTTTATGAGAACAAGAAAAATGATTCTTAAAAACCTGCACGAAATCCTTTAAAAGGTTCCTCTATATGGACTTTACAATTGCATTGTAAATTAATTACATATTTTTGAGATATCCTGCTAACTAACGAACAGACAAACAGAAACATGACCTTTTGGGCTTAAGTCATTAGACAACACGAGGTTTGTGGGTGCATTCAGCTATAGACACTCAGACATGTCAGGACACCAGTGCAAGTACGTTTCTATCCTGTACATGACACGAAATAGTTTACAAATGTTATTTTATTTCTTTACGAGAAATCAGGATCCATAAAATGTGACACAACTATCTTGCAGCACCGTTCATCATTCCTTTTTGACTTTGCTTCTAGAAAACACTCTCTGCCACAAAAACCTTACTGCAGTAATAAAAACAGTAAATACTAGTAACATAACTGCAAGCAGAAACGCCACCACATCAATCGAGTAGTACTGGATGTTGGACATCTTGTAAGAACTTGTCCTTAGATGTGGCGCTCCTTTGTGCCTCATGACAAACTCGATCCAGAACATGGCGTGGTCCAGTGGTTTCATGGGCTGATCTCTCTGCAGGTTGGACAGAGCCTTCATCTTCTCCCTGTAGGTCGGTTCGTAGAGTACCTCCTTCAGCGCCTCCAGGAAGTTGTCTTTGTTCACAGTTGCAATGTCCAGGACTTTGGCCACACCTCTTGCTTTCATTCTAAAGAAGTTGTCAGGCTGGTCGAACATGAGGGGTAGGCCGACCAGGGGGACGCCGTGGTAGATGGCCTCCTGGATTCCATTGGTGCCTCCGTGGGCCACAAACACTCGGGTCTTGGGGTGACCCAGGAGGTCGTTTTGAGGCAGCCAGTTCAAGAGTAAGGTGTTGTTGCCGAGGGTTGATGGTCTTTTGCCCTTGTGCCTCCAGATCACCTTCTGAGGAAGTTGGGCAAAAGCAGCGGCAATGTCCTCAGCAATGTCCTCAGGAAGTTTTGCCACCAGGGTTCCCAATGTCATAACGATGACGCCATGTTCACCAGAGCTCTGAACAAAATCCTCTAGTTCTTTAGACAGGGGCTTTGAGGGTTTGCACTGAAATCCTGACATATAGATGACGTTTGGCATTGTGGGTCGTGGGAACTCAAAGGTAAAATCATTCCTCATCAGCCAGATGTCTGCCGACTGAAACAGCTCCATGTAATGTACATCATTCCCGAAGTAACGATGGACAAATGGCTTGTAGTTCGGTTCTGTGACATACCAAATTTGAACACACGTGAATAAATAGTAAATGAAATTCTTGACCCGCTGGGGAAACGTCATCTTGTCTGTCAGCTCTGTCCCAGGTATTGGGATATAGGATAATGGGGAAGGTGCGATTGCCTGATGCCCCTCACCTTGAACAGTCCACCTCACATTAAAGACAAGTGGAAGACCCAAACGGTGACCCAGAAGCACCCCTCCACCAATCGCAGGGTCCGTCAGAACCAAATCATAGTTGGCATCGTGGAGGTCCTGCATCAGTTTGGTATTCTCAAACATCTCCCCCATCATCTGAAGAACTTTCTTATGCATCTCATAGAACTGTATCATCATCTCGTATTCCAGAGATATACGAGACCAAAGTAAAGCACCTTCCCGCCGCATGTTCAGCAGTGCAGTTACAAATGACCCAAAGTGTTCGGCATCAAAACCAGCAGAGTAATTTAATGTGATGAACTTGTAGTGAGGGGACTCTGGCTTGATGTACCAGGTGTCTGATGGCCGCACCACTGTAATTTCATGGCCTCTGGAGTGAAGCTCCTCGATGAGGACTTTCATGTTGATCCAATGACTTCCATCCACAGGGAATACCAAGACTTTCCCTCCATTTACCAAAGGTGAAGAGCAGAGCAGCACTGCAAGTGCCACCAAGGCCAGTCGGTACATCTCTGAAATAGATTCTGAAAGAAGATGTAAGGATGTTAGATCTGTCCTTCTCAACAAGGCTTTAGTGTTCTTGAGGTCAAGAATATGTACCAACCTAACTAACAACTGAACCTAAAGGTCAGAAAATCAGATATGACTGATTACTAAGAGACTAGGGTTTAAGTCTGGATAACAACCACTGAGGAATGATTGAGCCCAGCAACTGGAAGCTGGACTCATTTGCAAACTCCGTTTTATGGTATAGATAAAGATGTGACTTGCCATCTTGCAGAAGTCCTGAACCTCATGATGATGTACTCTAATCTACAGGTCTAGTTGTTCTCAAGGTTCAGTGAACCTGTGATCAAATAAGCCTGTCATCTGGAAGCTGGACTCATTTGCAAACTCTGGCTGGTGGTTTATAAAATGACATGACTTGCGTTTTGCAGAGGTCCTGAAGTTTATGAAGGACTGAAATGGTTGCTTAGATTATCCAATATAAAATTAGATTAGATTAGAAACATCATGCAGTCGCAAACTTCAAAAGAACTTGAGATGTTGGCTTGAGACACTGATGCAGGGTGCTGTGGCTTGGCGGTAGAGCGGGTTTTCCTATAATTGGAAGATTAGCTGTTTGATCCCGGCTTCCCCCAGCCCACATGTCGAAGTGTCCTTGGGTAAGATACTGAACCACAAATTTCCCAGGTGGTGTGTGAATAATTAGTTTCTTTGTTGGCACCTGCCATCAGTGTATGAATGGGGTGAATGACATGTAGTGAAAGCGTTTTGAGTGGTTGGAAGGCTAGAAAGGTGCAATACAAGTACAGTCCATTTACCATTTAGTACTCTTGGTATTGCAGATGTAGGCTGGTAATTTTGTCACCTCATATTCATTCCAACTAATTTTAGTGGACAGTTTAGGAGAAGTTTCACTCAGGAGAAATTTGGCAGTGCTAGACAATGCACAATAGCACCAGTGCACAGGGTTATTGATATTGGTTGCTGTTGTGTACTCTACACAACAGCAACATTTGAGATGAAGAAATACCAACCAACTCACAATTGATAGCGGTTTCATTAAAGTGCAGTCAAAACAAACCAGATGCACACCACTACAAGTCTTTCCACAAATGCTTGTCATTATTGTTTTCAGGAAACTGAGACACTGCTCCAACACTTGCATAACTCCCAGATTCCCCACAGCTCAACGACAGTTAGCTGATTACACAACTACACAGTGCGGAAATTCCTGCCTCTAAATCCCAGGAGGGTAACAAAAGCTGTTTGCTTTCGGGTAGATGTTGCCTCTCTCAGGTTACACAGCTTTGTGTTCATGTGGGGATTGAATAGCAGCTGCCTTTTGCATTTACAAGGTCACAGGAGCTTTTACATATGATGCTTACAAGAATAAGAACCATAACTATCAGTAAAATGTTCAGCTGAAGCTTCACAAAGTGCTTCAAACGTATTATTATATAATTTTATGTGAGCAAAAGTAATTTTGTCTCAGGTTTACTAACGATAATACTAATAATGATAATAATAATAATGATAATAATACATTTATGGCACATTGTAATTAAAAAGACAATACATAACGTAAAGTGACAGTTCACCCCAAAATCAAAAGTACATATTTCTCCTCTTACCTGTGGTGCTAATCATCAATCTAGATTCTTTTGGTGTAAGTTGCCGAGTTTAGGAGATATATATTTTTTGTTTATATATTTATAATGTGACTATATGGCACTCGGCTTGTGGTGCTCAAAGTGCCTAAAATATATTTACATTTACATTTACATTTAGTCATTTAGCAGACGCTTTTATCCAAAGCGATTTACATATGAGGAAGACAATGGAAGCAATTATAACAACACAAGGTAACAAAAAGCATAGGTGCATCACAAAATGAGTCTTATTAAAGCCCAGCACAGTGTACAAAGCTGAGGATAGGAAGGGTTGTTTTTTTTTTATTTGAGCAGATGTAGAAAGGAAGAAGAAGTTAGTGATTGTGAGTTAGGTGTTGACGTTAGGTGAAAATATACATTTGAAAAACTCAACAGCAACGTCTCTTTCCAGAAATCATGACCTAGTTACTCAAGATAATCCACAGACCCTATTGTGAGTAGTTCCATGTAGGAACTATCAGTAGAAAGGAAATAGTTCCTGGAAAAATAGCATAACAAGTGAGAGGAAAATCTGTATTTTTGATTTTGGGACGAACTGCCCCTTTTTAAATAATTTATACACAAGTAGAACTTGGTAAAAGTTTATAAAACAGTATCATGAGACCAGTACAGGGACTTTCAAATAGTAATGATGTGAGCTTTTTTCTTAGCTACAATTAAAAATCTTTACATTCAGATATTAGACCTGCGAGAGGACGCTGGCGTTGTTTGTTCGCCGCTTCTCCAACTGAGACTTTGCTCTGTAAAGTGGCTTTGAGTAGCTAGAAAAGTGCTGTACAAGTTTAATTTATTATTATTAAATAACTTTGTGGAGACCTGAGAGGTCTTTCTGAGAGGCATCTGCTTCCAACATAATTCCCCAATGTTCTTGCTTTGATTACATAGAACATTGTGTTGTTTGTCCTTGTGTTTCCTGTTGCCGTGATTCTGCTCATCCAAACCTCTACACTTTGATTATCTTCTCACAGTTTGTAAGCTGAACTTTAGGAATACCATAGTTGTGAATGAGGTTGCTCAGTGCATAAGGTGCACTCATAAAGTGCAGTCCTGTTGTTGGGCTTGTTAATAGGAAACATCTGGATGTCGTTATCTGGCTCTATGAGGCTTTCAGACTATAGCATCCATCTGCAAGTACTCAGGGTAAAAAAAAAACCAACTGCACTGAAACATCAGTAAAAAGGTTTTTTAGCTTTATATTAACATGCCACCAGCCTTATCGCTATTTTATCTTGTAAAACTCTTTCTCTGGTCTTGATTCTTTGATCTTAACACTTACCGAGGGTGTTGCAGTCAGCAGAGTTCACGTGTCAGCACGAGCTTGTTGTTTGTGCGTCCAGCCTCCGTCACAGCAGACGGCTGACTGGCGTCCAGCTCTAACATACAGAGCAGCTCGGAGGGCTTTGGCACTGAAGTAACAGGAATAAAGTCCAGGATGTGTGTGGTATGCAACAGCAGCAGCAGGATGGTTACATAAGGGAGAGCAGAATCAGAGAGTATCACATGGCAAACTCCGAGCTTGAACTTTAGATGTAGTACTGAGATAAGACTGAGATAAGATTGCAGGTTAATATGGAGCAAAGGCAAATTAACCTGAGAAGAAGACCAGACATATTTCTGTTCCCTTATTTCCGACACTTTGTCCTTCCTTTAAAAACTTAAATGCTTTGTCTATTACAGTTTAAAACTCATAGTTGGAAGGATGCTTGTTGAAGGTCTCCGACAGAGAGCTCGCTTCAATAAAGGAACAGCGCACAGATCAGAGTGTGCACCTGCAACGGGCCTTTGTTTCGGCGAGCTGTAATCTTCGTGTATTCATGATTTTAAAAATTCTAATGAAAAAAAAACACAGCAGCAGTAATAAACATTAAATTGTACGGGTAAAAATCGAGGTGTTAGGAAAAATGCCAGAAGAAATTAAATAACATTAAAAAGCTGGATTTGATTACAAAAAAAAAAGATTAAATCAAAATCGAGACAACAACAAACCTGACAAAAGAACTATATAACAGAGAAAAGACAAAAAAAAACCTTATAGAAAACAATGTAAATGTGTCAGTTACATTTTATGAGAATCTTATCATTGCGCCGACAGAGATGATTATGTCATGGTCGTTGAGTAATTGTGTAAGGTAAAGGTTATCGCAGTGTGTAACCAAACAGTGTGCTGATGCCAGACAAACCTGAACTGCATAACCTTGTGCAGTGACTTTAAAACCGTTGATATGGTCTTTTACGAGACAAATGAGTTACACATTAAAACGAATATGTTTCGCACGGAAGCTGAGGTGAAGTGGCTGCATCTCGCTGAAACTGCAAAACTGCTGCACGTCGCCCCCCACCCCCCCTTCACATGCCGCGGCCTCCCCCCCCCCACCCCCCTCCTGCCCCCACCCCCCCTCTGCACCCCTCCCCCCCCCCCCCCCCCCCGCCCCCCCCCCCCCCCCCCCCC
>CM022476.1:2499432-2518198 GCA_011952105.1 Coreoperca whiteheadi | reverse complement strand
AGGCAAATGAAACTAGTATCAACAACAATCTGAAAATGAAGGAAAAATCCAAAGAACTTCAGAATATCAGATTGTCACGTTAAGAGTTAAAAAAAAAAAAACAAACATTAAAAGAAAACATAAACCAAACTCGTTTTCCCCGGAACAAAATGTACCTGACAACTCGGCATCCCCACAACGGGTGGAATTTGATATATTCAAAGTTATAAAATGTTACACAGTCCAGAACAACAAATCAAAAACAATCCACCCTCTTTTAGGATCGTCGTGGTGTGGCACAACTCAACGCCACCGTTACGCCTTGCATCTCAGTCAGTGCAGCCTTCCTTCACATGCCGTGGTCTACCTGAAAAGACCTTGCTTATGCCTCCATGCCCACTATGTACTTTTCATCATTGTACCAATTCTAGTCAAACCTATTCTGAATGTGATCTACGCTTCAGCCTCATTTTTAAGGGTAAGGCTGGTGATATTTTTTCTGATTGTCTCTAAATTCCATGAAAAGGCCAAAACCAACAATGAACTGATCCAACAAGTACTGTGCGTGTATCTAAGCCTGATATGTCTTCTTCCTCTGGGCCACGGAGCTCCGCTGTCGTCCGAAAACTATTAAAAGCACATCAGTGAGCCTCGCCGCCGCACTGGCTGACATGTTCCTTCATCAGCATGAACACACACACACTGTAGTTTATTTTGACTCAATCCCTCATACACCGTCCTGGAAGTGTGGATTAATCCGCCGCTAAAAATAGTCCCCAGGTAATACACTATTTCCTCCTG
This sequence comes from Coreoperca whiteheadi, assembly GCA_011952105.1. Classification (NCBI taxonomy): domain Eukaryota; kingdom Metazoa; phylum Chordata; class Actinopteri; order Centrarchiformes; family Sinipercidae; genus Coreoperca; species Coreoperca whiteheadi. The sequence goes on along the minus strand of CM022476.1, from coordinate 2,517,418 downwards.
TTTGTTTATAATATCTTATTGATATCAAACAGTGACCAGCTGTTTTAGGAAATTACTGAGCCTTATTTGAAAATGAAGCTATGATTTTGTGAGCCGTTTTAAAATGTTTATGTCGAAACCTGTGGTCATTTTTTAATCTACCTCTCTTGAAGACTGACCTCAATCATTTGAAGGGCCGACAAAGTAGCTGGTCTCAAAAAACGTGGGCTTAAACACATTGGTACTGGAGTTCTTGAACATGTTCCTTTTCCCCTCTCTTCTTCCTCCTCCAGCCCCACAGTCCAGAAGCCCTTGCATTAGCGTGGCTCCATCCCCGTCCCTCCCACGGCGCTTGGATACTGCACGACCCCTGCCCTCCCCCAACAGCACCCTCCACAGACCCCAACCGCACCTGAACCAGGACTCCCCCTCCTCTGACGCAGGTGGAAGCTGCTACACAGAGCTGTACCCCGGCCCTCAGAGCTACGTGGAGAGGCTGCGGGCGGAGGAAGGCTCAGTGGGCGTCGACCCACTGAGGGGGCAGGAGGGGAACGTGTACTTCTCGCCGGTGGTGGAGACGGTCTCTTCCTTCAAACCGAGCAGGTACCAGTCGCCGCTGATGCCCAAGGAGAATAAGCCTTTGGAGGTGGGCATCCTGCGGAGGGTGAAGGAGCTGCTGGCTGAGGTCGACCCCAGGACGGTAGCCAGACATATCACCAAGGCTGACTGCATGGTACTGTTTAAATAAAACTGCCGTACTCAGTATTTTTAGATCAACAGTGGCTAAAATTACTATTTATAAATGGTTGCGGTGAAATCACAGAGAATTATCACCTGAGCTCTTCAGAACGTTTAGCCTCTTTATGCTCTTTCACTTTGTCCTGCAACTTTGATTCAGTCTCACCATGCTTTTATCATTTCCAGACACAAGAGGCAGCTGTTTTCAGGGAAAAAGCTCTAAAAAACCCACAGTATATTACCTGCCCAGCACCAAATAGCAGACGGACACAGTTAGAGACTAGCTAGTGAAGAAAGTCGAACATCTAGCAGCTAAGGAGCCAGATATATATTGGACTAAACATTATTAAATTAATGCTAATGTTGCTCCACATATGCCGGATGTGTAGATTGGGAACTGCTTGCTAACCCGTTAGCCATAACAACTTAACTATAAGATGACAATGTGTCATGTTGCGTTTTAATGCACATTTCAATCTGTGGACAGGAAAGTGTTGTAAAGTACGTTCTCATATGAGAAAAACATGGGCTGTGTCAGGGTGTCTAAGCGCTTTTTCTTGCACATACAAATGTCCGAAGCACATTAAGGTACAAATCTAAAATCCCATGACGCTGCCTGCTCCCGTGCATTAAATCACCCATGAAATATAGACACATACAGGAGTAGACCAATAATCGTGTGTCTGTGTTTGCCAGGTGGCCAGAATTGTGGAGGTGACTCCGGAGGTGCAGAGGATGATGGGAGTTAGTTCTGGGACGGAGCTGCTCACATTGCCACATGGCCAGCAGTTGAGACTGGACCTGCTGGAGAGGTGAGTAAGGATTCAGGAGTCCTTGTCGCTTCCACCCTGATTGATTTTTAACACGCTGACATGTTAAACGTTGTAAGGTTGACCTAAACAAAGAACAGCGTAGAATGATTTAGAAAAACGACAAGTTTAGCCAAGTCTGAAACTCACAGGGTGAGTCAAATCGTAAAATGGCCACTGTACAGAGGATAGATTTGGGTTACATCACCTTACTTTTGGTGCCACACTTAGGACAAACTTTATATTTTGTGCCAAACTTGTGGAAAAAAGTCTACGAACAGGATAGCTGGCTCTCCATTTAGTGTGGCCTTTGTTTTTTGAGAGAACATTTATTTACCTTCACTGGCGATATAGTGCTGATATGATGATATTATTAAAGTTTGCAAACTTTAATAATACCCCCCCCTCCCCTCCCAGGTTCCAAACCATGGCGACCACGTTGGCTGTGGATGTGTTGGGCTGCACAGGGACGACCGAGGAGAGGGCCTGCCTGCTGCATAAAATCATCCAAATCGCTGCTGAGCTCAAGAGCACCATGGGCAACATGTTCGGCTTCGCTGCTGTCATGAGAGCATTAGAGCTGCCGCAGGTAAGCCTGCATCATGCAGACTAGAGTTACACCGATATCCTGCTTCACTGCAGGGCAGGAGAAACAAAAGTCAGGAAGCAAAACCACATTAAGGAGAAGGAGACAAAATAAAACAGGAAAACCCAAAACCGTGACGCTATACCCTCTGTACGTGTAAAACAACGAGCGCTGTCATACCTGTAAAATGCTGCACCATGATAGCATTCTCTTAGACTGGCGCTGTAACAAGGGTCGCTGCAATCCGTGTCCTGTGTTCTTCATAATACAGTTGGTAGCATGACAAGTTAGATATCATAAATGCCTTATCTCTACAACAGTAGAGGAGCTAAATGTCTGTAACAACATCACATTATTGCATCACCATATGGCTGCATTTACTCTGCCTTCTGAGCCCCCGCTACCCCTTTACATTGCATGTTAGCAGGCAGGGTAACAATTTCAAACCAAGAAAATATCCAAAACACAAAAACTAAAAACGTCCTTGCACTTTTTCCATTCAAGTCCAATTTTTACGGTCGTAAGGAAATATGAACACTTACTGTATCGAACACTTGTCTCGTGTTACACAGGTGTTTTTTTTTAAGGCAAATACCGGTGTAAGCGCAGTTAAATGTTCATGCTTCCAAAGGTATTTCGAAATTCTCCGTCCAAGTGCAACTGGAAGTGTGAAACGGTCACATCTGGACAGGGGTGGGCTTAGAAACTTTTGTGGGGGGGGGGTGGCGGGGGCAGACTGGGTCACAGTTTTAAAGAAGGGGGACACAGTTGGATAATGATTAAAAATGTGTTGACACTCAAGTTTAAAGCCCTGTTTCTAGGCAATAATCAACTGAACATTATTGATAGTTACACTGTTTATTCACTGGAATAAATGAAATGCCAGATAACCGACATCCGCGGCCTGATTATGAAGTAAGGGGCCCCCCTGGACACAGACAGGCCCCCTATCCCTCCCAAGACGCCCCCCCCCCCACAAGGAGACACAAAACAAACTACAGACGACCACCTTGTCTGTAGTCGTTCTGCATGCGTCCATGATACTAACAGGCCACGCCCCCTGCATCTGGAAACCACAGCTGGGTTTTAATGGCGATGTTCTTCTGCCTCTCAGGTGTCCCGTCTGGAGCAAACCTGGACGGCGTTACGGCAGCGACACACCGAGGGCGCTATTCTCTACGAGAAGACTCTAAGGCCGTTTATGAAGAGCCTGAACGACGGGAGAGGTAGAGGTCCTCCTTCGCTGCTTCCCGGCGGCCCAACGCACCTTCCTCTGAACAAGGAACGCTGACTTTCTCTCTCTCTCTCTCTCCGGCGTGTCTGTCCTCGCAGAAAGCTGCCCGCTGTCCAACACCACCTTCCCGCACGTCCTGCCCCTCCTGTCGCTGCTGGAGAAGAGCGTGGCGGTGGGTGAGGAGACGGAGCTGTGGGAGGCGGCGGAAGTCGGCGTGGACGTGGTCATGTTCCACCTGGGCGCGGCGAGGACCGTTGCTCAGCTGGGGGGCATCTACCGCTCCAACGCTGAGGGCAAACTGCAAGGTGCGAGAGCGAGGAAACTGCTCGGCGTCGGCTGCGTTGTTGATCAGTAGACTTGTCAGAAGGACATTATAACTTCAGACTACTGGCGACAAAGCAACAGGCTACAAGTCATTTCAACAGAGCGTCGCAGGAAAGAGTCCTAAAACCCGGAAATGGTGGGGGTTTTTTAACGTGTTTTTTGTTCGATGCCTGAAATAAGCTCTGTGGCTCACACAAGTTTAAGAGATTATCACATTTTGTCCTACGACATAAAATACTACCTCACTCTTTTATTTTCAAGCTTTTACGTGTCCTATGAAAGGCGGTTGCTAACGAGTGGCTAAATGAGACTACTGAGGTTGTCGGGGACATTAAACGTCACCACGCCGAACACGAAGCTCCTCTACTCGCTGCTCTACAGCCTCGTTGTGATGTGTTCTACAGCCACGGTTTATACTCGCACTCCTGCAAACTATTCTCGGTACCGCGAAGAGGAAAGGGCTTCTGTAGAAGACTTACAGAAGCTTGAAAATCAAATTACAAGTTGGAAACTTACTGGTGGGGACGTTGAAGTCACGCGACCGCATTTGCATTAGCTCCCACAACGCCCCATTCACAGTGTTCGATGTTACATGAAAAGCGTTTCGCTGCTGTCAGAAGTGGGATGAGCTTCATTGCCTCGTGGGTTTACACAAACGAGGAATTTTCTTTGGCACTTTTGGCGCGAAACAATAAACATAGTAGAAAACAAGTGTAAAGAAGCTGCAGGTCTACTTGAGCTACTGCAAGTCAAGAGTCGTAACTATAAAAATTATGAGAAAATATTATAAGAAATACTAATCATAGAATATAACATCTACAATATGACGACATGTTGTTTAAATTACAGTATGTGCAACATATTTACTATTGAATGTGCAAAACTGTGACAGGCATTCAAGCCGTTGGGCAGGCGCAAGTCTTTAATGGAGTTGGGGGGCTTAGGTTTGTAGTTGGTGATCTGTCTGAGCCCCCTCCAGACAGAAGCAAGAGTCGTTGGCTGAGAGCTGGTGTTGTAGTCTCTCTCTGAGTACACTGCATATATGTGTATAGAAGCCCAACATCCATTTAGTTCAACATGCTGTCTGCACAGAAAGGAATAAATGAATAAAAAAGAAGGCACGTGCATGCCAGTGTAGTTTAAATAATAACTAACAAGCCGTGTCTGTTAATCAGCCTCAAAGAAGGATTTGACATGTTCTGACTTTGGCGCCCTCCAGTGGTGATATCAGAAAGGAATCTGTGGCAGTCACATAACTTCCCACATGGGCACAATGGCTTTAAATCAAGTAACCCAACCTGGCCAAGGTGCTTATATGAAATATTATTATCGGAATATTTCCTTTATCTGGTTAAAACTAAGTCAACTTGGAGAATAACCCAGTTTTTACTTGTCCAGCTGCTGAGCTCCGTGGCTTTAAAACACGTGTGGAAACAGTGTACTGGCATCACTTCACCAGTCAACTTAAGAGACAACAGAATGAAACATCATTAAACAGTCATTCGGCCACACTAACTGGCGTCTTGGACGAGTCACCCAAGATGTCAACCAACACCCACTCCCTTGTGCTCCCACTTCAATTAAAGTACAAAAGCTAAATGACATGACCTGTCGCTTCTAATGTGAATGATTAGTACAACATGATTTTTCTAGCAGACAGTGTTGATCCTGTCATCGCGCCCAGGTGCAGAGGAGTGCGGTGGCGTTTATTTCCCGAGTGTCGGCTTTTCTGAAATGAGTATTTGAAGAAAAAAAAGGATTGTTTTTTTGTTTTTTAAAAATGAGAAAATGAAACTGAAAAAATGCACTGCGATGCTGATGTTGCAGGTTTCCAGGAGCAGGCCGAGGTCCTGGAGCTCTTCCTCACTGACTTCCAGATGAGGCTGCTGTGGGGGAGCAGGGGAGCCGAGGAGAGCCAGACGCTGCGGCACGCCAAGTTCGACCAGGTGCTGACCGCCTTGTCCAACAAGCTGGAGCCGCCTGTCAGACTGTGCTGACCTCACCCCCAGACCTGTTTTAAGGGCTTTGGTTATCCGGGACGAGCTTCCTGTTCTCATTCCTACATGGGACAGTCTGTTGGACGCTGAGGGCTCCTGGTGCCTTGCTCTGGGGCACCTGGAAGGCCATCAGAAGGGAGCGCTGTCGGTCAAGATCTGCCCAAATCTCACAGCCTGTGCTGCACCTGGTTCTCTGGAGCTGGTCGGGATTCCGGTTCCTGAATGAAATTTGCTCTCGCGCTTAAAGGGTTCATTTCTCATACCAGTAATCTAGTGCCTTTTGAAGCTGAGCCGGACTGCTCGAACCTTAAGTTATACTATGCCGCATCTTAAAGTCAGGGTTGTTGAGTAAAGCGTCATGGCGACAAGAATTAGGGGTTTCAGGGAAGAAGCCACTAGGTGCAGGATGGCGGAGGCACTGGAGGCACGAGGTACTACAGCACCCCGCAGGGCGGAAAATACAAACTCAGCAGCCGCCGTCTGATGGCATCAGAAACCTCACTGTATTCTCCTCTGCCATCCTCATCGCAGTCTGATTTATCACCATCCATGTTCCTAACTGAGGTCTTGACCCACTTTAATGAGTCAAAGTGCCAATGCCAGAGTCAGAAATCAACCAAAGGGTGAACATACGGTACCATTGAAATAAAACCCCCCCCAAACCTTTTCTGTTAAAGGAAGCCTGAGATCTGTTTTCATGAAAGTAGTCACTGAGACGAGGCCGTGCCTCTGTTAACGTAGAGCGATGTTTTTGTCTGAAGGCCGGCCCTTCCTTAAATCGACAGCTGTACGAACTGCATGTCATATTGTACACCCCACTAACAGAGTAACGTTGTATCTACCTGTACATTCTTTGTGTTCCGTTTGTCATCGCGTGTTAATCATTAGGGATTTTCTAATTTGAAGGGAATATTTAATGAGATGTACAAGCGCTGTAATCAGTCCCGGGATCAGTTCCGAGCTTCTGCCTGTTTGTTTTTAAACGTCCCTTTTCTTCCTGTTTCCTTCAAAATGAAAGCTCCGCTGTTCTCTTGACATTATCACACTGTATCTCTCGTTATCACTGTGTGAATTGGAAGCGAGTGAACTGACAGCAAACCAACCACACGAGTACAGCACACAGTTACGGAGCATTTCTATTTACCGCAGTATTAACGCTCATTAATATTTATCTGAAATGGAAATAAACATGTTTACCTCACCGTCCAGCCAGTTTACTGGATGAAGCTGTCGTATACATCTGTCATTTACATGCCTGGTGCTCATTTCTTGGCCCGCACTACAGCTGGCTCATGCTGCATATTGTGAAATAGAAAACCCGTTCATAATTCTCACACTTATTTGAAGACATTTTGGGGGGGGGGGGGCTTAATGTTCTTTCAACGTGTTTTGGTGCAAGACGGTGAAGGAGCACACAGTAAGTATATCAGAACAACCTTTCCGAACTCCTGTCACACCGAAAGACTCTTTCTTTTCTTTTTGGGAACACTTTATTTATTCCTTTTCTCCATGCAATCAAGTGAGACGGCATCAACACCAGCAATTACAGCAGACAAATAAGCAGAGACAAAACCAAAAAATAACCAAATAATCTGAAACAGAAACGAAAGAAATCCCTGAAAAACAAGGACAGGGAAGACAGCAAGTCCATTTTAATATTTTAATGTTTTTTGGGTAAAACTACCGTTTTTTCTGTCTCTTCAGTTTTTCTATAAATACTTAATAAATAGGCTTAATTGCAACTTGGCTGTTTAATAGACCATTTCCACATTTATAGCAACCCTCTGCTATATAAATTACATTTACTATTATGTTCTATTCTTTTCAGTGTCTGACTCTTCTGTTGTAGCCTTTGCTGACCCAACAGCTGTTTTCTATGCCGCTACAACAACGTTTCTCTTTTATCCTACCATACAGTGGCATGTTTTGCAAATATGTCCAGTGTGTAATTACATCAATTCAAAAGTCAACATATTTCTAGTAAAATGCTGCATATACAGAGATAAAGTTGTTTTGCAGTAGCCCCCCCCCCCCTCCCCTCCAGATGCTGTGCTTTGTGGACTGTAATCTTCCAACGTGTCCAAGGCAACTACGCCCCACGCCCGGTGCCTCCTGGGAAATGCAGTCCCCTCTGCCGCGCCGCTACGCGTTTCTGCGCCGCTTCCTCGAGGTGGAAAAAACTACAAAGTGGCCGCCCGTCGTCGGGACGAGGCAGCGCTCGGGTTTTCTGCACGCCAAGATGATGGCCGCCCTGCCCGTGCTGCTGTTATTCCTCTACAACCCAGTTTGCGGCGTGTTTCAGAAGCTTTACTGCACCATATCAGACAGCTGCGACTGCGACTTTAAGCCGAATATCAGAGGTGAGGCGGTGCGCGTCCGGCGGCGCGAGCCAGCGTTAACCGACGCTTCTTGTTAGCCAACGAGCTAGGCTGAAAGGATAACGTTAGCCGGGCAACGTTGGTTCGTCCAGTAAACGGCAACTTAAACATATGTTGGTGGGTTTTGTCCGTGTGCGGGCCAGGGCCAGGACCAGGACCAGGACCAGGGCCAGGGCCAGGGCCAGGACCAGCGCCAGCTAAAGCTAAAGCTAAAGCTAACTGGCGTTTTAGAGCCACTTAATGCTGTTTACTGTAACAGCTGCTTTGCTGCTTTGCTCTGTTGTTAAAGCAAACCCTTGTTTTTGTGAGTCGCAGGCTCTAAACTGTGTGTGTGTGGGGAGGCTTTCTCAACATGCTGTTTCAAATGGCAGTAACTGACTCTTGTAACTTACGTGGAAGTTATTTGCTGCTGCCCTACTTTTCCAAATGTAACTTATTCCAACAGGAGTTAATAGGCAGTCCTGACAGAGAGCCCATTGCTGCTCTATTCCTGAGGCTTATGTTGACGTATGAGAGGTAAATCTATTAAACCATATGTTGGGTGAAAACATGTATTCATTTAATTAGACGTTTTTATTAATTTGGTTACTGGAGGCTACTCCAGCCACCGAGACCAATTTAAAACGTGGTCAAAATCAAAGCAGTGGAGGCCGAGATATCCTGAGCTCGGAGAGGATCTTTCTGGATGTGTTTTTTCAAGTTGAGTTAGAAATTACAAAACTGACTTCACAGGTCTGACGTGTCAAATGGCTTGTTTCTACCGCGCGGGGGCCCCTTTGGTTGAAAAGGGGCCCAAGCTATGTGATCATAATGAGCTGTCGGGCGGGAAGGTGTTGAGGGATGGCTGCTGACGTTACCCTCTCTGTTTCCTGACAAGCAGACCTGGAGTGGGATCTCTACAAGAACGTTTACGGACAGCACCTGGCTCAGGACATCGTGTCGGAGGAGGTGGCGAAGTTCCTTCAGAATAAAAGCCCCGAGCGGCCCCTGGTGCTCTCCTTCCACGGCTCCTCTGGAACCGGAAAGACGCTGGTCAGCTCCATGGTGGGGAATCATCTGTACGGCTCGGCAATGAGCAGCCCGTACGTCCACCAGTTTGTTCCCACGCTGCACTTCCCCGCACCCGACCAGCTCCCTGCTTACAGGGTGAGTTAGGGATCGCTGCGTAGGGCAGTGTTAACCGTGGTTTAACCGCTTCAGCCTGCAGCCACGAGTAGATACGGGGCAACGGACATGTAAAATGAGACGCTAAGAGCTAGGATTTGGTCAGTTTTACAGAACGCTTAATTTTGCAGAGCTTGCAGGATAGGAAACTACGGTGGCTGGATAATGAATCTGCAGCTACTTTCAGTGCTGCGTTTCCCTCCCGTGGTTTGCAGGAGACGCTGAAGAGCTGGGTGCAGGGGAACCTGACGGAGTGCGCCCGCTCGGTCTTCTTTTTCGACGAGATGGAGAAGATGCCTCCGGGGCTCGTAGACGTCCTGGCGCCCTTCCTGGGTCCCTCCCACGTCGTCTTTCGCACCAACTACCGCAAGGCCATCTACATCTTCATCGGGTACACACACACACACACGCACCCACCCTTACTGGCCGTTCCAGCTACAGATCGACCGATATGAGTTTCTACAGCCGATGCCGATTTTTGGAGGTCGATATTTGGGGCCGATATCGTGATTTTCTCCCCTTCATCAGCTAAAATGTCACACTAATAATAAGTGGATGCACAACATTTCTAAACTTAACTTAATTTATTGAACACTGACTTGTCCACCTCTCGAATCCTAAATGATTTGCACTGCACGATATTAAAATACAATCTTTAGCCAAAGTTAACCAGACAAATCAATAACCGACCAGGTATTACATATATAAAACTGGTAAAATAACTGTCAATCATTTGATTAAGTTTTAGAGTATTTATTAAGCAAGTTTGTTGGAACAAAAATGTAAACTTAAATGTACATTTAAATGAAATAAATACAACTTTATAAATGAAAATCAATTAAATTGAAAAATATAATAAATAAATAATATTAGTGCTGCAAACACGACCAGCCAGCAACATTTGTGTTTGGTATAAATGACAGAACATCTGAAGTACGTTCTGACTTTCAGCTTTTTTTTATATAAAACAAAGTCCTCTAAGTGAGCAACTGTGAATAAAGACTTAAAGGACTTTGAAATGTCAGCATTCAAGGCTTACCTACACCTTTACCTTTGTTGTTGAATCCACAAGTTTTGGCTCGGGGTCGTTCACGTGCGGTACTGCGGACGTGCCTGACTTTAAATCACAGCGACTGAACACGGACATCGGCTGATGCCCATATATATAAAAAAAAATTGACAAATATCGGTCGACCTCTAGTTCCAACTGAAAGAACGGGGGCTGCATTGGTGGGGGCATGTTGCTTATAGGGTACAGGTAAGAAGAGGAATCACCGCGCAGTCGTTTACGAAACCGTGAGAGGATTTCACAAGTCATCAGTGTCGACCATTTTGTAACGATCGCGTTACAAAGTGATCGCGAGCGTTCGCAGTGTCTGATTGGCCAACGCGGTGCACTGTTGAATGACAGCTTCTTCTTTTCTTTGCTGGAGTCTTCTGTGTCTCATCAGTGGAAATGAATGAGGGCGCTTCAAGGGCAGCCACCGGGATTCCTGAATAAGTAAATCTGATAATTTACGAATGATTGTTTTTTTTATCTACTAAGAAGCTTAGAAGAAACTAGCAGACACTTAAGAGTTCACAGGAGTTTGGAGTTCAGTCGTTCTCCGTCACGTGACTTATGTTATCGAGAGGGGGTTAAAATTCTCTCTGGGACGCCTCGGCATCAACACAGCAGCGTTAGACGGTTTTTGTGGCCTCTGAGCGAGTCGTGTGTGTTTGTTTTTTTGTTTTTTTTCCCTGCAGCACCGCAGGAGAGGAGGTGATTAACAAGATGGCTCTGGAGAACCGGCAGGCTGGACGGGACAGAGAGGAGATCAAGTCGGCCGACCTGCAGGAAGCCGTCGCACAGGCGGTTTACAACGGCAACACAAGTGAGGGTCTCATTATTTAACTGTACAACATTCAGAAATGTTTTTAGAGCTTGGTTATGCACATGTAATGTTCCGTTTTCCTCTGACTAATCATATTGATCTTAATTACAGTATGAGAAACATGCTGCTTTTCTGCTTCTTACGTGATAGAAACTGAGCTTGAATCAGCGTGAAATGTTTCAGAGTAACGCTAACTTTTCAGTTTTAGCAGTTTTCACTTAAAAAATAGACTAGAGAATGAATATATTCAGTATAGCATAATGTTTTGGAGGCGCTAATCCTCCTCGGTGCACTGCAGCGGTGCACAACAGTGACCTAAATGCTGGAAACGCAGAGATGCTACTCGTCTTTGCCCAGTTGACCCAAACAAGCTACTTTGCCAGTATATTGCCGCACAGGCCCAGTTACCGTCGCATTACTGTCCGATGAAGGAAACTGAGGCGAGTTTCTCTGTCCAGGCGGCTTCTTCCAGTCCAGCATCATCCAGCAGAAGCTCATCACCCGCTTCGTTCCCTTCCTGCCGCTGAGCCGGCGCCACGTGGAGCGCTGCGTCCGCTCACAGCTCTGCCAGCGGGGCAGCTGCGGCCGCGGTGACGTGGTGGAGGCAGTAGGGGGCTACATGAGCTACGTTCCCGTCCAGGGCCAGTACTTCTCCTCCACCGGCTGCAAGGCCGTCCCTGCCAAAATCAACCTCTTCCTGTGAGCCGAAGGGGGGGCGGGAGCTGGTTTGTGTTTTTTTTTTTTTTTTTGTTTTTTTTTAAAGACTGAAAGGGAAACTCCTTCCGAGGTGAGTGAGTGAGAAGAAACCGGTCTCTGAGTCTGTCTGGACCCGTTTCTCCCACGCGGAGGTCAGAGCAGCGTCTCTGGAGCAGGCAGCGATTCAGAGTCGCGGACGCCTCCTGCACTTACAGCGGTTTTGTGCGGTCAGAGCTGAGCTGCCCCCGACGGCATCGTTGCTGCACGTGTCCAGCTGTGAGCGCGAGAGAGTTCATTCCCTAGGCGTCGTGCCACACGCTACCTCAAACCCAACTCGGCCTTTTTAGTTTATGGACTCTGAAGTTGGTACGGTGTGGTTTCACATCTCCGCTGCAGTTGGTTTGCCATCAGTGGCGGTCATCAATTAGTGTGTTTTTAAGTCTGTTCATTTATCTTTTCACCATTGGCTGCGGGAAGCTTCCCAGTGGTGTCCACAGCTGACCCTACCTGGAGCAGCTGGAGGCTCGGCGCCTTGCTCGCCTGCTCGCAGCAGCAGAAAGAAGCTCAGCCCGTTTTCTCGCTGATGCAGATCTTCTGTTTTGTCGTCACAGTTTGGAAGTTTTACTAAAAGGGATCAGGAGTCTCATAAAAGATTTGTTGATTTTAACACTTCTGAGTGTTTTAATTCGTGGGGGGGGGGGGGAAACACTCTTTGTGGTCAATACAAAGTTGCAAAGAGTTCCTGCATGCAGCGGTTAGGGGGCCGAAATCTAGCCGATCTCATCCTTTTATATCTCCAAAATGTCAAGTTTTCGGGAGCTGATGAAATCTTTATTTGAGCTGGATTACAATAAAGTTTTGGCTCCTTCTGAAGAGCGATGGAAATCGAACACTAGAATAAGAGATACAGGGTTTCCACTCAGCAACCCTTTGAGTGATTGGGATGTAATTCCATGTAAGACTGAGCAATTCCCGAGATATACCAAAGCTTTAAAGAAATGTATGGCACGCCATCATCAGTGCTGGTCCAAATCTAACCAATATAATGTAACAATTATAATGATCTCTACCGATACAAGTCCAGCTGTGTTGGGTACTCGCGCCAAACTGAGGTCCTGTCTAAAGAGTGCAATGTCTATACATATATATATCTTATGACGGAAGGAATCTGAAGCAGAAGATGGATTTTACTTGAAAATAGTTTCACTTTGCTGCTGCCAACCCTGCCACCAGGGGGCAGTAAAGACTTCATTTTGCCAAGAGGTGAAGCAGAGTTCACCTGCAGCTCAGTGCATTTTAATTCTGTAAAAAAAAAGATATAACTTTTGGGTTATTTAATGTAAAAGGTATTGCCTGTGTGTTTTAAACACACCCAAAGTGCACTTTACTGTTATGGAGGATAACATGGACCTGGTATATTATTGAGATAAAAGAACTTTTGTCTCACTCTGTCTTTTGTGAAGGCAGAGTGTGTGTGTGTGTGTGTAAAGAAGTCAGTGTGCGTCTGACAAAATGAATACCTTTTTTATTCAGAAATATTGCCACGAGTTTGAATTGTTTACAACTAATTAATAATTGTAACCCATTAATTGTTTGTTGTATTAAATGATGGCTGTGTGAAGACCTGCGGGCGGTGAGTCAGACAATTAAAATCCAGTGAAAATCAAGCTTAATTGAATTTGCGAGTGCAGTACATAAAGATGGGTTTCTCACTGGAGCGAAGACACATGGATGCAGTAACAAACTGAATATTGACAGTCTGGAACATAGTTCAGTTCATCTTCACTGTTCAGTCAGTGTTGTCAAAACCGTGAAATAAACCCCAGACGATTTATTCATTAATTTCTAACCTGAGTGAACCTGTACTGTTCACAGAAGACAGCCTGTAAATATCCACCAGACTCCATGCAAATATCACTCGTTTTTGGCGCGTAGGTTTCCCTGCCTTCAGAGGCCAGGCAGTGCGAGTGTTACCAGTGGTACACTTCTTACCCTGCCATAGCAAATTACAATTATCTCCTTTTTTAAGCTGGAACAATCATCGCACGCACATGCAGGTTACTGGTTGGGTCTTTTTCTGGATGCTTCTGGCATCTTCCAGTGTTGTGTGACCACTAAGCTTCCAGGTTCAGCCAGTGACGTGCCTGGATCTTGGCGACTGAATGAAATATCCAAATGCAACTTCTGGTACTACAGTGTAATGAAAAAATAAAAAATCGAAATACACAACAAAGCTGTTTCAGACCTGTCCTTTAAACACACTATAGCATGTTTGCATCTACACTGTAAGCCTGCACACTCTGAGTTGGTGATTGGTTGGTTGAACACAACCTTTTCTCTGCACTTTGCTTAGCTGAAAGGATCATTTTAAAGTAGTCCTATACGTTGTCTTTATTTTTTGGCACATTGCAACACGTTACTGGCAGCAACCTTAGATATGTGGAAATGCGTGAAACTGGGCGATTTCGACAGCTGTTCTCTTGCCCCTCATTTAATAGACATGGCCAGTGACTGAGGTAAACTCCGGTTTAATTCGGCAACACGGCGGTTGGTGTGATACTAGAACGACCTTGTAAGTGCTGTGAGAACATGTGACACAGCTGCCCAGGAGCCATTTGGCTGATTTCGAATAATCGCTTTGAGTTCAGTTCCTAGATTCGTTGTGACTGTGCAGTTCAGATGCACTTCACTATGTGCAGCAGTAGGTGAGTGCATCACTGTTCCAATATATAACCTTTATTTAACCAAGTCCCATTGAGATTAAAACCTCTGTTACAAGTGAGACACTAGTAGAGGCACTGCGGTACGTTCAGCAGTGAGTGAACGCGTCACCGTTCAGTATTTTATTGTGATCACTTGGGTCAAAGATAATACACATAGACCTCCAGGTAGTGGCCTCCGACAGATTTCATGTACTGCTGACAGCACCTAACGGTGCGTCACGTAAAGATCAAGTACATTTCAAAATCAGCGTATTGTTTGGTGTGACAGGAGGTAAAATGCAGCACGTGTGGACTGCGCCAAGCTCGAGGCAAAAAACTAAAATAGCCTATAAAGTTTTGCCAAATCGTATCGTCTCCCCCCCGTGGAAGCGAATGTTCCGAAGGCTGGTACCCGTCGGTCCGGGGCGCGGGGAGCCTCCACTCTGCAGCACCACTAGCTGTCAGGAACCTGGAGAGCGTTCATTTAAGAGCGGGTGGGATATACACGAGTCATATTTGAGGTAAAAACCTCATGCTGATGCCAACACATCCCATCACCGCGATCCAGCATTACAAAGCTTTCCCGTGGACCTGACCTTTGGTATTCTATCAGGCCTTTTAAAGGGATATCGATAACTGAATACATGTTGTTTTTCTCTCCACCTGCCACTGATGGAGAATGAGTGGTGAGCTGCTGTTCGTGCACCTCCTCGGAGCTCGGAACCGGAAGCAGAGGAGATGTTATCTCTGACGCAGACGCGGCTCCACTATCGCCCTCGGCAGGAAATTAATAGTTTCTCCATCGGAAATGAACAGGTGTCAGAGGTCTTTAGTATTCTGTGGGAGCGTGCGTCTCGCGACGCAGAAGTCCGCGTGGCTCGTGGGAACATTTTGGTTTGTGGGGACATGTTTGGGTGGTCCACACAGAAGAAAGATCATCTTAAGAGTTTAAGTAATTACGTCTGTTCCTGTTTGCTGTTTTCTGATTTGTTCCACAGTGGCGGTTAATCTGTCACAGACTGAAACGCCTCAATAAATAAATGAATAGGTCAATGAACGCTGTTAATCCGGATATAAATGAAGAGCTGAACATAATGGGTGACAGAAAGGATTGAAGTTGGTTCTTGGTTGGGCTGTCGTGCTGACAGTGACGTGTTGTTTTGTGCGACATTCAAAATATATCCTCACGGGTCCAAACCCACAACTTCTGGACAACCTACAATCAAAGATGCTGCAGAAAGATGCGGCCAGGAAGTGAAACCTCAGTGGTGACGTACAGATTTAGTCAACCTGGTTGGTGTATTTTAATTTATTATTTTGTTTTTTTAGCTCACCCTGTAAGTTTCTAGGAAGTGATTTTCATACCTTACGGAATCGAAGGGAAACCCCCAAAGGGTCGCAGTGGGAATCTTTCTTTGAACTACGTTTGCGTTCCCCCTGAGCCACGGGAACAGTTAGTGCGTCGCACCAGTCCAGTTGTAATACACTGCCAGTTTAGGGAAACATGCTGCCGGCACTACAGGAAGGAGAGATGCTGTGAAACTTCACATGATGCATTTATTGCTCGTCACTCCTCTCAAAAGGCCGACAGTTTACAGCATCGCTGGCTGTGGATCTGGATCTGGTTATTGCTCGGACGGTAGCTGCACTTGTGGTTGAATCTATGATGCCACGTGGCTACGGTAGCTGTCCTGTGACTACTCTTTACTGTACCTGTTAACAGCAGAAGGCGTCGTTAAGCCACACAGGATTTGAACCCACGGTGCTTCTGTCAGATATGACAGATGTGTCGCCAAAACACCTCAGGAGTTCAGGAACGCTCAGCCAACTCAACCACCTCAACCGTTATAAACTATTGTGTCACAGCCACAATCAGAACAACTAAAGCCAGCAGTTGGTGAGAGAGCCAGGTTTACAAGCCCTGCTAGTCATCTACTGTATCTAGCTGCAATGATATAGATGCCCGAGCAGCCCCATCTGAGGGTGCGCCCACGGCTGCTGTGGTCACAACCGGCAATAGTGTCTCATGACACAGCTCAGCCTTTCTCTGTGGCTCAGGGGGAATGCAAACACTAGTGCGAGCTTTCAAACAATCGACACAGAGCTTCGAAGATAATTCTTAACAGTAGTGTTAAGCTTTTTTTTTGGAACTCTCAACAGCATCGCACGGTGGGAGAAGTTTGCCTTGAGGGCTTTTTGGCAGAAAGGTTTTCTGGTCCCCCCCCCCCCCAAACCTAAGCAAGTAGTTTTGGTGCTTAAACCTGACCAAGTAGTAAGTCTTTCTGGCAGAAAGCCCTGAGGTCAAACTTCTCCTGAGTGCGCTGAGCAACAGCTAACGCGACATAACTCTAACTCATCCCTGTGCTCTGAGCTGGCCAGCCATGTGTTGAGTCACCTCATGTGGTCGTATATAGGCTCATATATAGGACAATTGGGCAAAAGACGCACATGGGAGAAGTTTGCCCTTAGGGCTTTCTGCCAGAAAGCCATACTACTTGGTAAGGTTCAGGAAAAAAGAAAGGTGGAAAGCCTTTCTGCCAGAAAGCGCTCAAGGCAAACTTCTCCCACGTGCTGTGCTGGCTCAGCACTGAGCACCTGATGTGTACGTATGTATGTCGGGGGAATCAAATGACTACAGCATTTGCCAAATGAATGCAATGTTACATTGTTTTATGTTATCTCGCACTAAATTACATTATTTTGTATTGCACTAGTTTAGTGTAAGTCAGGGGTCCTCAAACTTTTTCTGTCATGCCCCCCTTCAGAAGCCATGCTTTGTTGCTCGTCATTTGCTGTCACCTCTTTGCTGTTTAATAAAAGGGGGGGGGGGGAAATGCTCCCCTCCAAAACACACAAAGTTAAAGTTTGGATCCTTGACAGTCGACATGTTTTAAGTCGCTGCCAAACTTCACCAGCTGCTTCCGCTCAGTTTTCTCAGCCCTCTCCGTTTCTTTGTCGACGTCCAAATGTTGACTTGCGACCCGCTGGAGGTGACAGACCTACCAACATCGTGGAAACATCTCCTCATCCTCTGACCGCACTCCGCCGCCTCATATATATGCCACATCTCGCCGCGATCCTGCCGTGATGACTTCATTAACCCCGCCCCCCCCCCACCACCACCACCACCACCACAACCACACAGGCCGTGTGAGGAAGAGGAGGGGTTCGAAAGTCAGCTTAGAGGCCTCTTCACCCCAGCTGCTGTATCGCAGTCTCCGTCCTTCTGGACAATGAGACACATATATAATAATGCCAGGATGGCCGCCACACACACACACACACACATATATGTACACCTCTGATGACCTCTGGGCCTGTTTTCACACGCTCCCTGCAGAACAGCTGGACCAGCCTCTCTTTATTGGAGGGAGAGCGAGCGAGAGAGAGAGCATTGAAACAGGGAGAGAGAGGGAAAGTTGAGGGAAGATGTCTACTCTGTCCACTTTCTTTTCTTCTTTCCTTTCACTTTCTTTTCCCCCTTCCTCTTCTCCTCTCACCGCCC
>CM022476.1:2442796-2478898 GCA_011952105.1 Coreoperca whiteheadi | reverse complement strand
GAACACAATGTAGGAGTTTTTCCTTGCTTGTGTCTAGTAGAAGGTGAGAGGTGGGTAGGAGAGGCAGGGGGGGGGGGGGGGGGGGGGGGGGGGGGGGGGGGGGGGGGTGGGGGTCAAAGTTCATTTTGCATTCTCACTGTATCTTTATGCACAGGCGGGCGGGAAGCTTTCATGGCACATCAAACTCCCTTTCTCACAGAATCTCACACCAAGCATTCCCGCATTTGCAACGCTAAAGTTCGGTTTTGAACTTCAGTGAAAGCTTCACAAATAACATTCAGTAACCGACCTGGCACTTCCTCCATGTTTGATGGCGACTTTCCCCAGAGGTTTGTCCAGCTC
Source organism: Coreoperca whiteheadi (assembly GCA_011952105.1). NCBI lineage: Eukaryota > Metazoa > Chordata > Actinopteri > Centrarchiformes > Sinipercidae > Coreoperca > Coreoperca whiteheadi. Next base: position 2,478,556 of record CM022476.1, on the reverse strand, counting down.
ATCGTGGACCAGCAGGACGTCTTCAGGCCTGACGCCGTATTTAGCAGCTGGAGGGGACAGACACATACTGGAGATCAAACATTCAATGTCCAAAATTAATAGTTCTGTTCTTTCTTTCCTTTTTTCTTTGTTACACAGAACCTAATTTGGCATAGTAATAACGTAAACACTTCTATTTAAATGCTGCTGCTGCTTTCTTTAGCTGAACTTAGTAGTCTGTGTAGAGAATTTGACTTGAACGCACTCCAGCAACGTCCTAACTCGTTTGTAAATCCCAGCTTTGCTGTAAACACACATTATACTGACGCTGGATGACGCCAGGGTGACTCTACTGTTGTTGATTGGTTGATGATTTCTATTTCATTATTTGTCCCAAAGAGGCAGTTTATTAAATGGCAAACAAAGGCGCCTGACAGACAAAGGACTCAGATTTGTTTATAGAGAACTGTTAATAAGAGCAATTAGTGGCAGGGCAGGGCAGGACGCACAGATTAAAATAATAAGAGGGTTCAGGATGTGAAAGCAGAGTTTGTTCCTGATAAATGAAAGTAAAACATTCTTCACATGTTGCGCAGCGCCAAAACTAAATCAGTCGATTCTCTCACACACACACACACACACAGAGAGAGAGAGGGAGGGAGACGGTGACCTCACCTGCTTTGGCCACCGACACGCCGTTGACGTTCATCAGCAGCCGCGGACGGAGCAGCACCACGCGCGCGTCCTGCACCTCCGACACGATGACCTCACCGGACACGTGCTTGTCGCCGCGCCAACGGTCGGCCGCGCCGAGCCGGGCGGCGAGCGCGCCGAGCACCGCCATGCCGACGCTGTGCCTGGCGCCCTCCATCCCCGGGTTACCCAGCCCCACCACCTGAAACACACACACACACACACACACACCTGCAGCACCGAGGGCTACCAGCTTTCGGCCGCGTTATTGTGGATTCTCGGCTAAGTTTCGACTTCTAAATCGCTGAATTGAGTTTGACGCGACGAGAAACGTGAACAGCACACAAGAGGAGATCCTCGGATACATATGGAGGTATCGTTTTAGATTTGGTACCGTGACATATTCGAGGAAATGGCTGGTTGTTTTCTACATTTACACACTTATCGAATAAATGACCAGAGCATCCAAGTTGTGCCACAACTGTGAGGAGCAGGTTTATTACACTCTGTGTCCTAATGTTGTGTTTATTATGTATTTACATATTTACCTTCCCCACGATTCTCTCTTTTTTTAAACATGTTCACATTTTATTTTACCTTCTCTGATAACTCTCTCACTTTTTATTTATACATCATTTTCTTTTAAATACACGCAAAGCGCTTTGAAATTGCCTGAAGTTTATGAATTGTGCTGTATGACTACATTTCTTCCGGTCAACACTAACTCTACTAACATGTATCCAAAGCCTGACACATCTTATTCCCCCGTGCCATGTCTATAGGACGCGGCTGTTCAACTAAGTTTGACACAACTTTTAATCAGATGATTGAAAGACTTTAAAACGCTACACTGAGAGGAGAACGACAAACGGGTTGTCGCCTCGACAATGCCAATTCTTCTTCTTCAGAAACAGAAACAAAAGCGGTTTGATGTCAGCTGAGGAGGCTGACAGAAACACACATACAGCCGCTGCCTTGTACTGATGGTACTGATCCACTGGCAGCAGCTCAGTTAACAGAAACACTAGAGACCACATTGTGTTAGACCCGGGCTCCATGGCTGCTGGCACACTGCAAACGTCGTGTTCTGCCTCTACACACTGAGCTTTTATTTATTTTGACTTGACCAGGGCCCAGTGAGAAGTTCGCACGGCGGAGGGCAAGCGACAAAGAACACTAAGGACGAAGAACATGACAAGTTTAGTAAAAGAAAACAGAAATACCACAGGACTGTCCCTAAGGTGCCACAATGAAAATAAAACTTATATCCTGTTGTGGGTTTTTTCAGTCTCCATCAAACCCCTTTTTTTTGTGGCTAAACTCCTCGGACAAACTGGAACCGACCACTGGCAAAATGCCACTAAAGTAAGAACAAGCCAAACTCCATTCTAAAATATATCAATTTAATGTAACAACCGTATGGCTGGTTTTTAAATGCCATTTTCTGAAGCACAGATCAATGTGGTATCTAACACCGTATGCAGCACGTATCTGAATGAATTCTACCTAATTTAAAGCGGTTTAAACTGATCCAGAATATGTTTTCAAACTTATGGTATGGTACGGAGCGGACCGCTTGTCCACTCCGCAAAACAACTTTACATTGTCAGATTTTTTTAATGGGGTTTGGTGGTGTTTGTCAAACCAGTAAGATTGATTGGCGATTACTGTGGTTTCGTAAAGTTACAATAGCCTCTAAATTACCATGGAGTTATAGTGTAGTAGACAAAGTGTATATGGTGTGAGGTTATACACTTACCAGCCTTCGCCGGCCTTGTGTGTGTATTTCTGCCTCAATGCCCATTGCTGGCGTGAACAGCTCGCTCAGCAAAACTCGGTTCATGACTCGTGTTAAAAGTCGTCGCATTGTGACAAAGTCCAACAGCTTGTTAAAGAAGAGCGACAAATAACGACGAAATGTACTTAAAACGGTGGCCTTTTCCAATCGGCTCATAAAAAAAGACTGTCAGCTGTTGTCATTAAGTCACATTTCAGACATTTTCACGATGATTAGCCGCGATGAGACGAACTTTCCCCGTGAGAACACACGGTATGCTCGCCATGTCAGCGGGCTGATTTCTCAATGGGATTCACTACATCTGGACACTCGAGAACAACCACAAAATAGGTTCACGACACTTGTGAGGCTAACATATAATCCCGGCTAAACTGAGCACTTTAATGCAACGTTTGGTTTAAATATCTCCAAGTCTCACATGAGGCTACGTTAGCCAGTCGCGCCAGTCAACGAGGGCCAGAAAGACAACACGAGGGGGACAGGCTGTTCCCACTCTGCCGGGCTACAGCGCCATCTAGCGCGGCGACTGAGAAATACAGCATGCTATAAATGTAACGTCTTTTCAGAGGCTGTATTCAACAGAAAACACTTATTGCTGTGAAACCTTGAACCCCGTGCATTCTGTGAGGGGATGGGGATCGACTTTGAATGTTAAAGCAAAAGAGTGTAAAAATCTGATCTCATCACGTTTTAATTGGAAACCCCCCTCCAAAACAGACTTATCACTGTAGTTTTTTGAATGTCCTGCTCCAAAACAGCAGAAGTGTTGCTTTTTTTTTTTTTTTAAACTAGAGAACCAACAAAATACTTGATTTAAACTATACTGCACTGTGTAGAGGTGGCCATGGGCCGGATTAACCCACTTGGATGCCCTCAGACACGTTTATTAGGTAAAATGCACCTTTTGATTACAACATACACTAAAACAATAAAGGCCTTAAAAGTAGATGTTAACTCAGGGCTCCTCTACGGGACCTTGAGATTTGGTGGTAATTCAGACGTTGTCTTTGAGTCTTAAAGTAATATCAGTTTAGTGTTTAGTCCCGTATTAACAAATAAAATGTGCAATTATTAAATTACCACAGACTAGTTGCCACACGGTAAACCTGCAGCCGGATACTACCTGAGGGTCTGGGGACTTTGCCCAGTTGCTAATCTAGCCTTGGTGGTGGCCTGCTGATGAACGTCAACGGCGTGTCGGTGGCCAAAGCAGGTGAGGTCACCGTCTCCCTCTCTCTCTGTGTGTGTGTGTGTGTGTGTGTGAGTGTGAATCGACTGATTTTAGGCAGAAATATATGTATTTATTGTCCTAAAGTAGTAGTTTTCTTGTCATTTAAGTGATATAAACTATTCAGTACATCAATAAACCCCCCCCCACAAGTGTTTTTAGTTTCTGAATAACAAAGAACCGTTAGAAGACTGATGTGAATTATAATAAATATTGTATAATAATCAAATGAAAACCAGGGATTTAAGCAGTGGTTTTAGATTGTTTCTATTTTATTTTGTGTAAATTCTCTGTGTTTGACGATCCCGTGTATTGATCGTTATATTTTGTGGTTCTCTATTTCTTTAAACTCTGGTTTTGTAAGGTGCTATCTAAGTTTACTTTTACTTAGCAGTCAATGTATTTATGACATATTGATGCCACATAATTACATTTGATAAAGCAAATGTACTTCAAGAGATTTAACAAATAGTACAGCCTTGTAAGTGGACAAGTAGTTAGTGAAATACCTGATCTGAAAATTACTTTTAAGGGTTGAGGCAGTGACAGTAACGAGGCTAAAATATCTCAGTTAAAGGAAGACAAATATTTATTTTATGTTATTTGTACAACAGAATTTTTCTCGGCTTTTATTACATTTGCCCTTTGAGCTGTGAAATCAAAGGCTCAACAGGCTTATCATCAGTCTTGACCTGGGGTGCAGGGAACGGCGTCGGTCACCGGCAGACATCTCTCCACCACAGCGTTGATCTCGCCGATGCTCACGCCGTCGTAGGTGCCCGTGATGTACGTCCAGTGGGTGTCTCCGTTGTGGTTGGTCCTGCTCAGCCTGCCAGTGAAGGGGATGTCAGCCGTCATCTTCCTGCCGTCCATCCTCACGGCGCAGGAGTGGTTTGGTGGGACCTGCAGCTGCACAGAGACGGAGTGACTGATGGACTCCACCATGCTGGTTCCCTCTGAGAAGGTCACCGTCTGCTCCTTGGTGAAGTCCACCATCCCCGGCCCAAGGATGGGCACTTTGGCCTTCATGGTGGAGACGGAGCCGTTGCGGGTCTCTCTGCCAATGTCCCAGGTCTTCTCCACTGTGCTGGTCTTCTCCAGTCTCACCGTCTTCTCCACAACTCTGCACTCCAGGTTGGTGACCTTGGCGAGCTGCAGGGCCTCTGGAGGATGGTGGAACAGCTCCATCTGGTCGATGCCATACTCCACATGAGAGATGTGCTGGCTGTAGCTATCTCTGTTGATAGCGAGAACCTGGTATTTCTTGTACCAGTACTCATAACCCTCCCAGGGAAGGAAGAAGGCCTTGTGTTGGGTCACCACTTTGCCAAGACCGTACTTGTTTTTGGCCACATAGATGTCTGAGTTGGGGCACGTTTTGACGGCATACTGGGGGACGGACCCGTAAGAATCTTCAACCCACTGCAGGAACTCAAAGTGGTCAACGTTGACCAGCACTTCAAACTTGGTGGACACATACTCTTTGTCAGCATATGGGTACTGGCAGAAGTTCCCTTTGCTGGGAGTGTAGAAGCCGGCCTCGCAGTTGACTTTGCACACGTAGTCGGTGCGTTCGGTGTAGCCGTTGAAGATGGCGACAGCGCCGTTCGGGAGGGAGCCGTTCCACGTGACCCACTTGAGGTTGGCGTGTTCACCAAACATGGGGAAGGAGTGTGAGGTGGTCTCAGTTTCCGGGACCTCCCTAACTTCAGGAGGTTTCATGACTTGCCGGGACGGGACAACATCTTCCAGCGTGGGGTTAAGCCACGGCTCTACATGACAAGACAGAAAGAAACTGGCTGTGGATTTGGAACAAAACATATTTTATTCTGGAGAGAGGACATTTACTTGGAACATTTAGAGAGTACAGGTTCAAAACAATATAAATAATTTGAAAGCAAATCACCCTAATTGAATCTAATCTTAATTGAAGGCTGATGTACTTGGTTTAAACCAAGTAGCTGCAATGGGAGCAAAGTTAAAAGTGTATCCACTAGGGGGAGGTTTAGGGCTAAATCATTCCCGTCCAGCATATCTTCCTTGAAAACCTTCAAAACAGATTTTGATGGTATAGGCTACCGCCACCATTTTCATTAATTTTTAAGGATGTGCACAACCGACAGATTGAGGAAATGCACGATACGCAACATGTAAATAAAAGCAAGTATATCATGAGCCTAAGTATTATGTTTTGGTCAACCTCGATCGTAAGTTGGCTTGTAGGTTGTCATTGTGAATATATCACGTTTTAAATGTATGTTTTAACTGTTAAAAAGCAGAGTCGTAGATAGCACATAGTGGAATTCAAATCTGTATTTGAGTGTCTGAGTCGATAAAACTGCAGTATTATGATGTGACTCACTGCCGGGTTTTTGTTGCCCGTCCTGCAGCTGGGAGACGTGGAGCAGAGGCTCAGACTGCAGCGCTGGGCTGCAGAGCTGTAGCACTGCCAAGACAACAGCGACGCACCACCTCATCTGGACACACAGGGAAAACACAAGAGGCGTGCAAGTATTAGCGGGAATTTAGTGTGCAGCAAAAACTCAAAGCCAAAAAAATTCAACAACAAAGCAACAAATGAGCGACTTGTAGGGGATTTAGATATTTCTTATCACACATGGGTGACTTTTGTTTTTCTGGCTTTTGGTACAAAAATAGTTTAAGTTAAAGAGTTTAAGGGCAGTGTAACTTTTGGCCATAGGGGACTGTGCCACATACATAGCTAAATTCTGGCGATGATGTTGCAATTGCTCCTGGCTGTCAAAAAAGGTTAGACATTGTGTAATACACCTTAAAAAAGATGTTTAATAGTTTTGTGATAATAGACTTTAAAGACTATTAATAACCTTTTGAGTGTATTTCTTTAATAGCAGGTGAAAAACACCTTTTTAAACATGTGTACATGTCAGACAACCTGCATTTACGGTATGTGCTCAAATCTTGCACAGGATTGAGCCCCAAGTTTCTTCAGAAATATTGTTGAAGTTAGGATCACCCCAATTACCAAAATGCAAAAAATGAAAGGAAATTAGTGAAAAGAAACACTGTGTGATACTATAATACGCATGTCGCAAAGATTAAATGTCCTCACAAGTAAATATGAAGTAAATAAGAAGCTGCCAGGATTAGGGCCACCCAGATGTATAATTCAAGGCAGCAGTTAATTGGAGATTATTATTTTAAGAGCAGCCTTATTAAGAAATTATTACGGAATACCTTTTCTAGTTAACAACAGTAACACAAATGTCACAAGAGGAAAAAAGATAAACAGCATGTTCTAAATGATTTCAGATATTCCAGATCCATTTATTGTTGATTCTGATTGTCAATCACTTTCATATACTGAAGCAAAAATATGTAGAATGTTTTAAATCAGGAAAATGAGCCCACACCAGCACTTCATTCAGATACAGAGAAGCAGTTTTTACCTCGACAGGTTCCTCCTGCAGTGACGCTGCCTGCAGCATGTGCTGAGTTTTAAAACCTCCCTGCAGACTTATTGCCCCCAATAAACAGGGGAAAGGGAGCTGCAGCAGCTTCTCGCCCGTTGACCCAGTGTTTACAGTCTCCTGCTGCTCAGTTTGATGTGTTAGTGTTAGCAAAAGGAAACACTCGAAGCAGGAAACAGCTTCTGAAATTAAATATTCTGCAACTAACAAGTTTAAAACTCATATAAGGGAGGCAGGAAGGTGGCCTGTTGGTGTCTGGTCTTCTTCAACAGCTGACCAGTACCGCCACTGTCCTCTGATGTCAGAGGCAGGGTCAATGCCTTGCTCAAGGACATTAGGAATAGTCTGTGAGAAGCTTTCCCAGCATGGTCTGGAGTCAAAACAGCGACCTATTTCTTATAAATGTGCCCCTAATTGTCATTAGACACCTGAAACTGTCCCTCTTTGTAGGCTTAGAATCCAAACTACAGTAAGTGGATGAAGTCAAAGTGACAAAGTTTAAAATAATATTTTGGAAGCAATGTTTATTATTATTCATAGGTTTATTCTAGTACAAGTGTTTTTGTTGTTTTTAGTGCAGACTCTAGAGCATCTGGGGTCCGGCTAGTACACCTAACTTTTATAATTTATGTTATTATTAACTTTATGTTAAGTTATTGCCTCTCTAAACCCAATCATCTATGCTACAGCTGTACTGGAAACGGCTCTTATTGAGGGATCTAACTGAAAGGTCAGACTCCAGGTTGCACCTGCCAATATGTCGGCTATGTTGGATTTCTTGGATCCTTTCATCAACTTACCTAACCTTTAGTTATACAAGCTAGCTTTGCTGAACATGCACACTAAAGAATTAACTGTGAGTGTGGGTTTACAGGATGATCTTTTTAGATCTTCTCTTATTTTTGTTGCGACCGCCAGCTGCTGCCAGACCAGAGGCAGCTACAGATACTTAGGTAAGGGCCGTGACTGTCTGTCTTTGAGGGTCTGTTCTTGACTCGAAAACATCTACCTGTAGCCCTCGAGGAGTGTAAAAAGAGTATTCATGCTGATAATGATAACAGGATTCTTTATTGATCTGTGCTTAGAAAACAGCACTCCACCCTCCTCTTCCTGTGAATTACTCTTTTAATGAGACTGTTAAAAGCGCTTCATAAATACATTTGCCTGGGATTTAACATCCAGTATCTACTGGGCGATAGAGGATTGCATGATGTCCAAAGTGCTGTGGTGCTCTTTCTCCATTGATGACAAGATACTGTATGTTGAGATAAGCTCAGGCTGGGAACAGAGTGATCGGATCCCCTGTGATAGAGGGTCATTGATTAAGAAGGTCCTTGTTGCGTAATGTCGCTGGCTGCCAAGATTAGCCCAGAGGAGGAGCCGCTCAACACGGACATTGTTCTGCACGCACAGCCCTATCATTGAAAATCACTGATGTCATGGCCATCTGTGTGCGTCCTTGAGACAGAATGTTATTATCAATTTATTTATTTCAGTCTGAATGAGGACTCTGTGTGAAACAAGGCTGTGTAAAGGTCATTTACATTGACAAAACTGCACTGTCACTGCCTTCAGCGGCTCCAGCATTCAGCTGAGCGTGAATGCTTGTAAAGAACTTGTCATTCATGCAACATGAGAACTTTAAGTTGTGTTATTCAGATACAGTGTATTATTCAGATGTATATACAGTGAGTGTAAAAAGCATACAATTCTACACAATAGAAGCTCATTGGAGATGTGAACCAAGGCGGGTTTTTCTCATCGGGGCAAGGTCTGTAAGTCTTTTGTGTAATTTGCAGTGTCAAAAGGAAATAATTAATCAATGCAGGTCACTCTGTCGCTTCCAACTAGTTCAGGATTCAGCAGCCCGGCTTCTTACTGGTTTTAGCATCACCCCAAATCCTGGCTTTTCTCCCTGTTCGATTTAGAATTCAGTTTAAGATTTTACTTTTAAAGCACGTCTGGGTCTGGACCCAAGCTACACCGTGGTAATGCTGATCCTATATGAACCAGTTCGCAGGCTGAGATCCTCGGGTGGGGCCCTTCTCTGTTCCAAAGTCGAGGCTTAAATCTAAAAGGTGACCGCGCTCTTGCCATCAGGGCCCCTCGGCTTCGGAACGACCTGCCTGTGGAGATAAGGCTCGCCGAGTCAGAGCCTTCTTTTAAATCACTTCTTAAAACCCATTTTTATAGACTTGTTTTTATGTGATGTCTGTCATCTGCTATTGTTTTTACTTTATCTTAACTTTATCTTAATGTTGTTTAGCTTTTGTTTGTTGTTATATTGCCTTCTGAGTATGCTGCTTTTGCTGTGTCTGTCAAAGCACTTTGTAAACTCTGTTTTTAAAGGTGCTATATAAATAAAGTTAGTTATTATTATTATTAATGTTATTATTATAAGTACTGCATTTAATGTCAAAGCTTAATGAAGATGTGATGGGAATGTAATTAGTTTTGCAGGTATTTAGTCATAAACAAAAGTAGGCTTTTGGATAAACAAATATTTTGACCTGATGGTTGTGCTGGATTAGTCATAGAATCTCCAAAATTATTATTCAAATTCATCCTGAGGGGAACATTAATGTCTGAACCAAATTTCATGGCAATCCATCTAATTGTTGTTGAGATATTTAATTTACTTTTGGACCAAAGTGTCAACTTGCCATCGTTACCATCCCTAGAGCCATACAGATCAGGGAACACACACACACACACACACACACACATATATATATATATCAGAATGATCAATATCAATAATTGGTCATGTCCCGGGCTGATGAACGTTTGGACCCAAGTATTCTTCTCATAAATAATGTTTTGAACCTAAAACGTTTCAATTAGTAAAAGTAAAATGCATTCAAAGTACTCATTTCAAATTTAGGTCCGCTTCAGAGCATCAAACTACTAATAATTTAGTATGCAGTGTTTATTTTGTATGGAAAATGTTAATCTCCAAGCTAATTAGTAACGCCAGATGTCTGATAAATGTAGTGGGCAAGATAGTACAATGTTTTCCTCCAATAAGTTTCCCAAATTAGAAATGCTCAAGTAAATTAGCAGAAACTCAAAATGTACAGCACTGAGTAAATGTACCTAAGTGCTCTGATGTTTGTGTATGTTGTGAATGTAAAATCATAAATGGTAAAATTTCATCTGTTTCATGTGCTGGTAAAAAGGAGGAGAGCTTGTGGAAAAATTCGCAGTGAAGAAAAAGTTAAAGTGCCATATAATTTTATTTCAAAATGTATTTTCAACATGTAAAGTTTTCATTGAGACACCAGCCGAAACCAAATATATTTTCCATTTACCACACAACATGTGCATGGCATTATTTTTTATTGTTACACATCACTTGCTTTCAATATCACAAACATCAGATGTTGTTTAGAAAATATCTTTTGTTGTGTTTTCCGTCCGTCTTTTAGGGGCAAGGCTTGGCATCCGCCACAGGTTCACATCGGTCCACCACGGCCCGGACCTCTCCGATCTGGACTCCGTCGTATGTCCCAAATATGGATGTCCACTGGGTCTCTCCATTGTGGTAGGTGCGGCTGAGGCGAGCTGTGTAGGGGATGTCGGCTTTGATCTTGCGTCCCTCCATACGGACTTTGCAGGAGTGATTCGGTGGGACGTTGAGCTCCACGGACACAGAGTGGCTGAGGGTCTCCACCATGGTGGTTCCCCTGGAGAACTGCAGCGTCTTCTCGCCACTCAGCTCAATGCCCCCGGAGCCGATGAGGGGGATTTTAGCTGTGATACTGCCCGTGATACCCAGCATGGTTGATCGGCCTATGTTCCAGGTGGTCTCCACCTCCGTGGTCTTTGAGATGGTGACTGTTTTCACCACCGTCTGGCACTCATTGTTGGTGATCCCGGAGATGCGCATGGTCTCAGGAGGATACTGGAAGATGGCAACCTCATCAATGGCGTACTTGACATCAGTGATGTGCTGGGTGTAGGCATCCCTGTTGATGGTCAGGACCTGGTACTTCTTGTACCAATACTCGTCGCCTTCCCAAGGAAGGAAGAAAGCTTCAAACTGAGGAACAACCTTTCCGAGACCGTACTTGTTCTTCCCAACATAGATGCCAACACCCGGGCAGGTCCTGACTGAATACTGGGCCACTGAACCGTAGGAACCTTCTTTCCACTCCAGGAACTCAAAGTTGTCTTTGTTGGCCAGGATCTCAAACTCGGGGGCGTAGTACTCACGGTTTCCGTAGGGGTAGCGGCAGTAAGGGCCCAGGCTGGTGCTGTAGAAGCCAGCCTCGCACTTGTACTTGCAGACGTAGTCAGTGCGCTTGGTGTAGCCATTGTAGATTGCCACAGCTCCATTGGGCAGAGAGCCGTTCCAGGTCAGCCATTCAAGGTTAACATTATCACCGAAAATGAAAGAGGAAGGTAGATCCTGCTGCTGCTCCAGCTCAGCAGGAGTCAAAGGACCTGACACGACGTTATCAGTGGGTTCAGGCACTAGGCCCTCCAGCTCTGGGTTCAGTAAGGAAGCTGTGTAAAAAAGAGACAGACAGAAAGTTTACATATTAAACCACACCACACTTTTCATTAAATGCTATCTAGCCCGGAAAACCTCTGATTGAGATTCTATTTAGACTGCATGGTTAGGTATACTACAGGTGTAATGCAAAGCTACTATCTGTCACATAAATTTGAAATATATGAAATGTTTACCTTTTCTGTGTTGTGAGCTCTTCTTCACGATGTCCTGCAGATTGGCTGAGGACAGAGCCAGCAGGGCCAGCAGCAGCAACGCTGGCAGCTTCATCTGGAGTTGAAACACAAAAGGTTTTCGAAATTTTAAACTCAACATGTGAAATAAGTTTGTAAGTTCTGCTCATAACATTTCACCCTTGCGGACAAACGGGATCCAAACATCTCTTCCATTTTGTCCTGAAAAAAGATCTGAATTTTAGACAGTAGAGTGCATTATTCCTTCATTTCCATCAGGCTGAATGCTAGAGACAAAACCACCTTGATCCAAATATCAAATAGGCCCAAATCCTTTGGGACACAATTAATATTTTGCAATTGCAAGAATGAGCTCTGTTGTTACATGTTACACGTTATCTACAAACTCTGTCTTTGTTACAACGTACATCAGTAGAAATCAGTGTTAAACAACACAACACTCTGAAATGAGGAGTTAAAGTAGTTACTGTGTGTGTGTTAAGGTGTTAATATGACTTACAAGTTCAATAATAACATCAGTATTATTGTGACTTAAGTACATTTAACATGTTTAGATTAATTTATAATTTTTTATCTAGAACTTTTATTCTTTGTATGCCTTATTTTTCCCACTATTCTGTTAGCAAAACCTAAGGAGCATGCCACATTGCATTTCACTACAGATATTACTTGAATATGTGGAAAAATAAACCTTTGAATCCTCTGAATATTCTAATATATAATAATAATAATAATAACTTCAGTAGGAGTCATTTTTTTCTGAAATGGTTTAGACTTACTTTGTTGACAAATAATTCTATTATTTACATTTTTATTATTTTTTATTATAAATTGTTTGATTTATTTATTAAATTCAATTAAAATCTATAACTTTATTCAAGTGGGTCAATTAGGAAATATGTAGCAGAGCATGCATTTAACTTCAATTAACTATAAGTTATAATTGTTTGATAATTAGATAGGAAAGGGATAGTAAAGTATGTTTTAATAAACACACCAAGAGACATTGAAATAGCAGATTTTCTCCAGGAGACATCTGCTAAAGACAAGCCTTAACTTGACACATCTTTACAAAACAAAACATTAAATTATACAAAAATAGCACTTTAACCAATTAATACAAATTGATTACTAGAGATTATTGCCACTTAATCATGATCATTAGTGATTCCTGAGTCTGATTGACTGAAGGTGAAAAGAGACTGAACAGAACTCACCCTTACAGTCGCTCCCCACTAAGTCCACAGCCAGTCACCTCCAGGTTTATATATGCTGGTTTATGGCTGAACCATAAAGCAGACTGTGCACTTTTACTCTGCCTGACAGGATCAATAAACAGAAAGTGGTGCAGTGGGTTTGTTAACAGCCGAGGAGGACTGATAGTTTTCTTCTCGGTGTGTTTCTCAGACTAAGATGGGACTCATTTACCCTAAAAAGCTACTTCTTCATACCTGTTGGTTTTTCTGTTCCTTTTAGCTTCAAAAAATGCATAAATGGATTTCCATTACATTTAGTGCATGGATTGAACTTTGGCCAATATATGAAGATGAGACTTTGGCACATCTGAATCTATGATTTGTGTCAATAGGTAGTTACTGTCTGAGTCTTTCTATCATAACTATTAAATTTAAATACTTGATTACATTATTTTATGCTAATGTGGCGCTTTCGATGCTTTAGTCCAAATAGACTTACAATAAGTACAGTCAACATCCATAGGAACTAGAGCTAGATGTTGTCATAAATTAGCACCCCTTCCAAAGAAGGATTTAGTACAGCCACTGCTTTATCAATGGTGGCCAGGTCTCAGTGGAGCATACTTTCTCCTGAAGGAACACAAGTCCATTCTTGTCCAGGTTGAATTTTAGGTGGTGCCTTGACATCCACTATTAGATATTGCAAGCAGTGATGCATGCATCCACCAGAGTGTCAGATGGGGGAATGATAAAAATAGCCGGGTGTCGTCAGCATAGCAGTGAGAGGAGATGTCAGAATTTAAGGGGGCATGTTTCCGTGGTCAGGAAATCATTTTAAATTCAAATTTAAAAGACTTCCTAAGCTGTAACAGTATGTTTCTGAATTGTTATACATTGATGGAGGTTTGGTATCTCTGAATGTTAAAATTGTTTATGTATTACAAAATAAATACCCTCTTCATTTGTGTAAAATAAAAACTTTACAACCCATTTTTTTGTATTTGATTACATTAATGATTCTTAATTAAATGTAAAAAGCTGAATTTTGGAAAATGTTGACACTGAACATTTATAGGAGATAATATTTAATTATCACCTAGCCCTAGTTGTCAAATTAAGTGATGTAATGTTGTGACAATTTGTGCCTAGAGAAGGTAATGAAGAAAACTTTTAGGAAATTAATATTTATTGAGTTGAATCATTCATTGACATTATGAGTAGTAGATATGAAAGTGTAAGGCACATGCCACTTCCTTTAAACAGAAAAATAACTTAAATAGACACCTGTGGAACAATACAAACCCTGAGATTACAGTATATCTTTATAGTTGACTTCAAACTGTATCAGTAGGCAGAAATAAAAATGTGAAACACATAAAACATCACTGATTTTGAGATTAATTTCCAACTGCACACCAAATTGGTATTCCATTGGTTTTAACTTTTTAACAATCCCTCCCTGAGTTACCTACTAGGCCAACATCGTACCTGAGCAAGAAATATTCTGACTAAATTCCCATTTAATAACAAAGGGTTGAAAACTGCTGCTGCACTTCTGTTTTTGGCTTAGGAAACATTCAAGCACTCTGCCACCCCTGACCACACCCCAATCAGTGATGTCTCAGCATGTTCTCCTATTGGCAGATGATGGACAACACCTGTTGTGAATCACTGATTAGGGAGTGGCCAAGTCCAATATGATCCAGTGGAGATTTCAACAAATTTTGTGACAGTGTTAATCTATGCCCCAAATATTTTCCAAATTTAAGGCAGTTCACATGAACAGTTCGGACTGTTTCCCCTTTAATTTAGCGCTGTTATTGGTTGTTAGAAATAACTCAGGGACTGTATCTAAAATAAGGGACTTGTGGAGCGAAGGTTTCTGGTTTGAATCCCCAAACAGGTTTTGAATATCAGGGCAGGTGTCAATGAGCAAGGTATTGTAGCAGCAACTGCTCCTGTTGAGCTGAGAGAAGTTTTAGGCTATGGATTTCAGCAAAGTAGGGAGACCAAACCATAGCTGGTTAAAATTAATGATCAGCCTCCAAGTGAATGTCTGTAGTTTTATGAATGTGGAGCTTGAACAAGATAAAGGCGATGAAAGGAAAATCTGAAAAAGTCATTTTGCAACTTTGTCATTTACAACAACCTTGCTGTTAAGTTCACGCTGATTTCACCACCCATTATAAAATCTGTGCAGATAAATCCAGGATAAGATTTAGGGTTATTAATAAGTGAAAAAAAAACATACTGATAAGGCGGTAACTTATCTGCCCTCCAAACTATGAAATTCAATATCAACGGCGTTGTGCTTGTCAAATGCTTTCCTTCCAAACAACATCTAATAAACAATGAGAAATGCAAATTGTGGCTGTGGCTTGGTGGCAGAACGGTGGCCTGCCAATCGGAAGGTTAGTGGTTCAATCCCCCAGCTAAATATAAATAAAGATTTAGTCACCCAAAGTTGAGTATGACTTTTTCAACATCATCATAATTTGCATTCAGTGAGCCAAGCTCTTAACATTGAGCCAAACTTTAAAATAATAGTCCACCAGAAAGGTTCTGGGTATCAAACAGTAAACACCTGTAGTGTTGGAAGGAGGCTCACAAAAGGTCTGGTTTGGTTTGGTTTGCTTTGCTTCTGCAGCTACAGTTAGCAGGGATGCACATCAACTTCAATACTGACTACAATACAGTATATTTTGACAAAATAATCTACTACTATTTACTAGATTTTTCTGGAGCATTCAACTGGATCATGGTCTTCATCAGTGGATTGAATTTGTTCATTCGTCATTGTCAGCGTTGGTGCAGTGCAGAGAGGAGGAGTCAAATGAGGACGGTAACAGATGGGTTTATTCAACAAACCCGAGACAGGAACAAACCACACTACCAACATAAGCTAACCTGAACTAAGAACGGACAGGAAGTGGAAGGAGGTGACTCATTATAAAGGGAGTGCAGATAACGAGGCGCAGGTGCAGGGAATCAGGGAAGAGCGGGAGTGCTGATTGTGAAGGGACTACAGGTGTGGGACTGGGAGGAGAAAGGGCAAGTGAAGGGCGTGGATTGTACATTTCCATTTCCATTTAGTAGACACTTTTATCCAAAGCGACTTACACATGAGAACATTCACAAACCGAAGGCGCAGCTTCGGGAGCATTTTTTTGGGGTTCAACATCATGCTCAAGGATACTTCGACGCATGGCTGGGGGATCGAACCGCTGACCTTCTGATTGGCAGGCAACCGTTCTGCCACCAAGCCACAGCCGCCCAGTAACAGTCATACAGATTCAAATTTTTTTTATACAGCGCCACTTCATAACAGAAGTTATCTCATTGCACTTTTCTTATAGAGCAGGTCTAGGACGTACTCTAATATTATTTACAGAGACCCAACAATTCCCACCATGAACAAGCATTTGGCGACAGTGGCAAGGAAAAATCTCCTTTAGCCTCGGGCAGAACCAGAGTCAGGGACACAGAATGGATGGTGTCACTTCAGTTTTGTCAGAGTTTAACATCAGAAAATTGCAGGTCATCCATGTCACAGTTTTGGGGATTATTCAGTTATTTCCTGTGTTATGTGGAGTTTCTGTTGTGGTTTTGGGTTGAGTTGAGTGTTTTGTAATTTGTCTCTTCCCTCATGTATGTTGTATGTTTGTTTCCTGTCATTCAGTGTCTCTTGCCCTGCAATAACCCTCTGGTTGCTCCACCACTCTCACACCTGGTTTAATTCTCCCTCATCAGGCTACAGTGAGCGATTCCATTTCTCACCTTCACTTTATTCCCTCATCCGCTCTCCCTACATATACCGGTTCTCTTCTATTGTTGCTGTGTTGGTTTGGTCTGTCTGCCTGTAAGTTTTATTTATTCCTACCCACCATGCCTATCTGCCTGCCTGTAACCTGTTTGCTGCTTGTCTACCAAGAGACAGTAAAGCTCCACTCCCCATCCTGCTGCCTCTGTCTGCGTTTGGGTCCATTTCCGTTTGCCAAATCGGGATAATTCAGGATTTTATGTCCTGAAGGCATGCTTGAAGTTTAGCTAACTGATTAGTTTCATCTGGCTTGCTCGATAGATATAATTGAATATCATCTGCACAACACTTAAAGTTTATGGAGTTCTTCCTTACAATATTGCCTAAAGGAAGCACATATAAGGTGAATAGAATTGGTCCAGACATGGAACCTGTCATGGTTATGTTTAGTTATTTCCTGTATTGTTTTGTAGAAATTCTCCTCCCCTCATGTGTTATTTGATTTTACTTCCTGTACTTTGCCCTGCAATAACCCCTTCCTGCTCCACCATCCAGACATCTGTTTCCACTCTTCCTCGTCAGCCCTACAGTGAGTTGGTCCACTCCTCATGTGCAATTCATTCCCTATCAACCTCTTACTACATATACCGGTTCACTTCCTTTGTCAGTTCATTACTTCATCGTTATGTTGGTTCTGTCTCCCTGTCTTGGATTTGTGTCTGCCTGTAACCTGTTTTGCCACTTGTCTAACATTTAGACAAATCACCACTCATCATCCTGCCACTTTTGTCTGCGACTGGGTCCTTTCCCTGTTGCTTGTTTGCATCATTACCTGATAGAACCTTGCAGAACTCTGACTAACTTTGGCATGCTCAGAGGATTTATCGTTAATATGTACAAACTGAGTTCGGTTTGATAGCATTTAAACCAGCTTAATGCGGTTTCTTCTAATGCCAATTAAATGTTCTCTGTAATAGAATGTTATGGTGTCCAATGTAGCACTAAGATCTAACAAGACAAGTACAGAGACAAATCCATTTTCTGATGCAATTAGAAGGTCTTGGGTAATTTTCACCAGTGCTGTTACTGTGCTATGATGCACTCTAAATCCTGACTGAAAATCTTCAAACTTATGTAGAAAGTCACACTGATTGGCAACTGCTTTCTCAAAGATCTTAGAGAGAAAGGGAAGGTTAGATATAGGCCTGTAATCGGAAACAATCCCTGGATTAAGAGTGGGATTTTTAAGAAGAGTTTTAATCACAGCTACTTTAAAGGAGTGTGGAGATGGCTCAGTTGCTGTCATGTGAACCAAGATGGAACTTGTATATTGATTTCTTATCAAAAATGAATTTTAATTTGACGTGCTCTTCAAAAAACAAATCTGTGTAAGTATATTTATAATATTTAGCTTTTTTTTTTAATTGAATAATGTGTGAGATGAAGTCAAAAAAGTTGCAAGGCAGTTGTATTTATATAACACATTTCAAACAGAGGCAAAGCAAGTGCTTCTCACAGGAAAAGAGAAGCATAATGACAAGGGTTAGAATGACATTCAAAAACTAAGCAATAAAAAAACAATCAATTAAAATAGAATAAATGTGTAATGTAATGTGATCAAAGTTTTATGCTTGATCATTACTGCACTGCTGTATAAGATAATGAGTTGGGGACTGGCATGCAATGACCAGTGAGCAATTAGTGATCTGTCAGTGCCACCTGCTGGATATAGGAGATATTTCAGCTCAGGGCTTGTTTCATTGGGCTTTATGTATTGGCTTTTAAGGGGGGGATTACTCTCTAAAAGCAACAGGGCAAGAAATGAATTTCTTGTTTAAAGATTTATTTTCCTACACCTGTTCAATAAACAAGATACAGCTTGTAACTCAGACAGGTGGTGGAACGTTTGTTTTCTCTCTTTTGATTCAGCTAGGCTGGTGCCGGGTTCAGATTACACTATTTTTGTCAGATAAAATGGTCACTGTGCCAGATTAGGCGATTATATATAAATTCTTGCCCGAGAGATGTGACAGACTAGAAGGTGGTCCCTAACCAATCATAGCTTGCTGTCTTTCTCGACGTGTATGATGTCACTTTTTTGCTTCTTCTATTCTCTTTGTTTTATTTTTTTTTAAAAATGTTTTTCTGGTTTTCTTAATTTTTTAATATTTAACTTTTTTGATTTTCTGTCTTCATTTTTATATATGTTCTGTTTTGTTTTACTAATTTTTCTATTTTAATATCTCTCTTTTTTCTCCATTATTTTACCTTTTCTTTATCTTTTTCCTTTCTCTTGTTCTCTTTTTGCTGTTACTTTATTAATATTTTCCTCCCCTCCAATTATCTTTTATTCAAGGTCAGGGCCATGCTAATACAGATTTTATGGTGTCGGGAAAAGTTTTCAACATTTGTGTTTGCTTAAAATATACTTATCATGTACTAATGATTTTCTGTCTGGACTAAACCCAGAGTTTTCTTATGGGGTGAGCAGGCTAGAAGGTCTCCAGCTTCTGTGGTCGCAGAAGCAAAAGCTGGGGTGTCAGAGGAGTTTAAGAACATTAAGACCGACATTCATTCAGTGACCTCCGATTGGCGTAATCGGGTGTCATCACCGCCAGCGTTTTGAGTATTTCCAAGAACTGTGTCTATATTTGCAAGTACACCAGTAATAGTAGCATTAGCAGTAGTAACAATGTAAGTTGCAGTTGTGATTGGGATAGATACACCTTGATGGAAAGAATGATATGACTAGTTATCTTTCATTTTCCTTTTTAAATTATCTTTAATGCATTTCAAGCTTTGGTTGGGAGTTATATCTAGTCCGAGCAGAATTCTTTACTTGTAACTATAATTCTCATATAGGCGTCGTAGTGTTCAGGTCTGGTCATTATCAACGTTTTTCAATATCCTACTTTTAGGCACCACTCAAAGGCATTGTACACACGTCCTCCTCAAAACGGCATCGTTTTGCTCTGTAGGATTTTATCCATGATTTTTCAAAATCAAGTCTTGCGTTCTTGTACAAGAACATGAGATAAAGCGTTACACACTGCCTGCCCACAATGGCAAAAAGGTTCTCGTTGCTGTGCCTGCCTTAAGTTGTCCCTAGATTCTGCAGGGGGATCTTACCCGTCATAAGCAAACCAATCTTCCATACTTGCCTGTTGTTTATTTAGACATGTTTAACTTAAAATATTCTCGATTTTCTCCTGTCAAACCATGTCCTGTGTTCCTGCACATTGTACAAAAACAAAAGTCACAGTGTTCTCGCACACTGTACCTGTTCACAGTGGCGTCAAGGTCAAGTACTCTTGGCTGTACCAGTTTTAGGTTGTCCCAAGATTCTGCAGGGCGACCTTACACATCATAGGTTAACCAGTCTTCCATACTTGACCCTTTGTGTGTGATATGACCCTATTGTTATGGTTTTGGGTTAAGTTAGGTATTTTCTGTAAGTTGTAGAGATTCTCCTTGTCAGACTGTGGCAAACAGGCAAATGGAAAGGACCCAAGCGCAGACAGAGGTGGCAGGATGGTGAGTGGAGATTTATTTGTAGTGGCAAAACAGGTTACAGGCAGACAGACAGATCTGCTGGAAGGCAGGTAACCAACAGTTAACAGGCACAAATCCAAGACAGAAAGAACTAACAGGTAACATGATGAACCAACAAGGAAGGTGAACTGGTATGTCGAGAGAGGCTGATGGGGAATGAATTGCAGGTGAGGAGTGAACCCACGCACTGCAGGCTGACGAGGGAGAGTGGACACAGGTGTGTGAGTGGTGGTTTTTCAGGGGGTTTTGCAGAGCAAGAGAGACTAATTGCAGGCAACAAACATGCAACACACATGAAGGAAGGGGGAAACCACAAAACCAGACAACCCATGACTAACAAATCCCAAAACCATAACACACCTCCTCTCATGTGTTTCTTTTTCATGGCTTTAGTTTTCCATGCCCTGCAATAACCCTTGTCTGTTCCACTATCCACATTTCTGCGTCCACTTTCCTCCATCAGCCTGCAGTATGTTGGTCCTCTCCTCACCTGCATTTCATTCCCTCATCAGCTCTCACTTTACATACTGGTTCCTTGGTAGTTCATTAAACCCTGTTGCTATGGGTTTTTTTTGATGCACTTATGCTTTTTGTTACCTTGTGTTGTTATATTGCTTCCATTGTCTTCCTCAAATGTAAGTGGCTTTGGATAAAAGCGTCTGCTAGATGACTAAATGTAAATGTAAATGTTGGTTCTGTCTTCCTGGTCATTTTGGATTTTTGCCTGCCTGTTCCCTGTTAATCTGAGAAGCCCCCTAGAAGGAAACATGGTCGACATTGTGCCTCACTGCTGCCCAGCTGCTCGGCCTCACCACTACCCTGCGAGGTGGAGGTCCCACTACTCCCGGTCCCGGTTGGGCTGCAACGGCCATCTGAACTCTCTGTGCTACTGCAGCAATCCCCTGAGCTGCTGCTGCAGCCACCCCCCCTTAACTCTCTGTGCCAGGGACGCAACCAAAACATGTCCCAAAAGCTCCTTCCAAACCCCCCCCCCCAGCTACCACAGCAATTCCCAGAACTCTATATGCTGCCACAGCAATCCCCTGAGCCACTGCATCCGTTTGAACCCCCCTGGGTCACCGTCGCAGCCGTCTCCTGTCCCGCAATGGCTTCCTGAACTCCCCGTCAGGCCTGACTGGCCTTCTGAACACCCTACGCTCCCGCAGCAATCCCCAGCTCTCTGAGCTGTGCGACTCTCCCCTGATCCTCCTGAGCTGCAGCCGCCCTCTGTCGCCGGCCTCCAGCCCTGAATCCTGTATTTTTAACTGACCAGTATTTCTCTGGTGTCTGCTCCTCATTATACTTTTTAGTTCATCTTTAGACTAAAAGTAGGTCTTCAAAAGAAATTCACCATTCAAGATGTAAAAATCGTAACTGACATATTAATAACTTACTATCAGAAAACATTATATTATCTAATATAGGGTTGTTGCAACTAATGCAGTTAAAACAAAAAATGATACTGAACGTCCACTGCTACTAAATGTGGTTACAGTAATAACAATAATTATAATAATCAATGTTTCTCTGCTTTCCTCTTCGGTCTGTGCTTTCCACATTCAACCTGTTGGTTTGGCCCCTTAACATCAAGTTTCTTAGCGATTAGGCAAAAGTTCTCATTACAGTACTGTTAAGTCTCGTTAGACAAAACGAAAAATAAAAAAAGGCGGAGAGGAATTTAAGCTTACACCCAAATCAGCTTCATTTCCAATAACTATTAAGGAAATGGTTTGTTTTTTGATTAGATATATTATCATCATTAACATCACACATATTATTATTATTATTATTTGTTTCTTTCTTTATTTTTTATTTGCAGCAGTGTTTGCAACGTCACACCACCCTCTGCAGGATGTAGAGGATGCCGATGCTGTCAATGCGGATGTTGGTGGAGAGCTCCTGCTCCTTGTGCAAATGAATCGAACTAGAGGTGTGAAAGCACCCTAAGTATCTTGGGGTCTTGCTCATAAGTGAGGGAAGGATGGAACGGGAAATCGACAGACGGATCTGTTTTCTTATACAAGAAAAAAAGTGCATCTGTATCTCCTGATTCCTGAATTCCCCTTGTTCTCAACACAATACAGTTC
Organism: Coreoperca whiteheadi; assembly: GCA_011952105.1. Classification (NCBI taxonomy): domain Eukaryota; kingdom Metazoa; phylum Chordata; class Actinopteri; order Centrarchiformes; family Sinipercidae; genus Coreoperca; species Coreoperca whiteheadi. The sequence goes on along the minus strand of CM022476.1, from coordinate 2,456,104 downwards.
CACTAAACAAGTATAGAAGTATTGTTATTGCAGCTGTAAGGTGGTCTTACCTCTCCATATAGTTCACCTGTGTCTCACTGGCCCCCCTCCCTTGAGTGTATTGAGTCCGTGTGTTTTCCGGTCTCTGTCTCACAAGATTCAAAGGTCAAGGAGAAGGGTTAGTTAGGGAGCTAGTTTTTATTTCCTTGTCATGCCAAACACTTGTTATCCATTCCACACAAAGCACTGCTGTATATCAAACATCAAAACTATAAAAGACCTCAGAATCAGGTTTTTTGCCAAGTAAGTTTTTACATACAAGGCATTTTATTGCATATCAATAGTAAGAAGAAAATAAATACATAAAAAGCACGTACTGAAAAAGTCGAGAAACATAAATAGAAAAATATACAATAAAAATATGAATGTCATTGTAAAAAAAGTGCACAGTATATCTGCTTTTTACAGTACAGTTTGAGCAGGAATTTAAATTTGTACATTTGTTGGTCATTGTACAACACAGAGCTGCACAGTGAAATTAAAGTTGCAGCCCCCTTCATGCTACACACACAGAACACATACAAAAATTAAATTTTATATATATATTTTTTATATATATATATATGTTTGAGTAATTCTCAGACCTGATTCCTGCAATCCGGGAATCCATTTAGCAACATGACCTTTATCAAACACAGTTTCCTCCATAAGAGGTCAACTTGATCCCAACAGAGGACGCATGACCTCAAATGTCAGATGGTCCCCACCATCCTTAAAACACTGGTGTGTTGTAATTACCTGGTTTTGAGAGTCCAGAGCCAAAATCACACTCCACCGTTTCTTGGGACCCTTCCACTCATCGTGTGTAGTAAGTAATCTTAGTTTAACTTGTTGAACGAAGAATTTTATTATCACTTATATTTCATTATGATGAATATATTTTCAACATGTACAGGACAGATTTTTTGGCAGTTAAGGTATTGAATCCTTTACATGCGAGTGTGTTGCACAGCGTGGCACACACATCCCGCCCCTGGACCAGTTACTGTTTACTGGTCAATGTCAGAGCCAAGGCAAACTAAAAGTATGTTTGTTCAGTGACTCAGCCATGAAGCAGCCACAGTACAAAAACATAAAGGAGACTGGAGGTGCACCAAGTGATGGACACTGGGAAGGTGAGTACTTTTTATTGTGTTTTCCCCTCAAGTTCAGTACATGTTAAATGAGTGAAATTGTGAATGTGCATCACGTAAAATAAGGAATACATTTCAATAAAATCTCTAAACAGATGAGTGGTGACATTGAAAATCCTGTAACTTTAAATTTTAAAGAAATCATCGTTTCAAGATATTACAGCTGGTTCAGTAGCAATACCATTCAAAATTAAATTACTTTATTATTATTATTATTATTATTTAGATTTAACCGTTGATATCAAAGTCAGTGTTTCAAAAAGCCTTTATTCTTTTATTCTTTATTTATTCTTCTTTACCACGGACGGTCCAGACTCGATGTCTGGATGGCTCAACATCTGAGGTGCTGATTCTACACCAAGCTTGTATTTGAATGCTGGTTTAATGCCGTATTATAAACTTCTGGTAACTGACAGTGATTTTGTTCTTTGTTTCATCTCCAGATGAAGCTATCAGTGTTGTTGCTGCTGGCCCTGCCGCTTCTGTCCTCAGTCCTCAGGATAAACACAGAGCCGACAAACGGTAAACACAAACTGGCTTTATGAATTTGGGCAATGGGGGGGGGGGGGGACTTTTAGTGATAAACAATAAATATGAAGGCAGCAACTCTGTGCCATGTTGGTATTGCAGCTCTGCACTTTTAAAGGATCACTAAACCCAAGTCACAAACTAAACACGTTTTCACTTACCCCAGTTTGTACTATGTGGCCATGCAGATATTTGAGATTTGGAGTCTTATGAGACTTCTGCCTCCACCCCAATACAATGTGGTGGATGGAATTTGGCTTAGGCTGCACAAAGCATGGAAAAAAGGCATTTGAAAAACTCCAGCTGCACTGTAAAACAAAAGCTGTAAAAAGTCTGGCAGAAATGTTTCCAGATGATACCATCAAATTACTGTAAATAATCGTCACACACAATTACATGTAATACACTGTAAAAATACAAAGCAGTTTTTATAATCAAAGTTAATTTATTTACAGTATATTATTGTTGATAGATGCTCATTAAACCATGATGATGGAAAATCAGACATGTTATGTTAAAATACATTAAAAATAACTAGTCCTACCTTTCAGGTTAATCTTCATACTAAATGTATGAATATATTATGAGCATATATTCATTACTTTATGAAGCAGCCCAGTCTATCTATAGTAATTTCCTATGAAACAAATTTTTTTATGTACAAAAATGGAGAAATAATGTATAAAACCGCAAAAAGCACATAAAACCAAAGTCACATGTCTGCACATTTTTGGCATTAATCAGTAATTTTAGAAAACTACTTAGCTATTTTTAAAAAGGTACACTGGAAAAACAAGAATAGTACATCATAAATAGCTACATTTAAGGCCCAATCACTGTAAAATTAGGCTATTTAGTAGTTACTTTACTGACTCAACAAGATTTTGCTACGCTAACACATGCCAAGATAAATGCTTTTATTCTTCTGTACATGTCATCGAACTTTGAATTGCACTGAAATGAGAATGTCTACTGAAACACCAAGGCAATCATATATTTTTCCTCGTAAAGCAAACATTTTTTCACGATAATCTGGCAATGTTATAATTTACCAGTTTCTATCAATGTAATTCCCTCCAAGCACAGGCAGACACAATTGGCTTTATTGCTACAGGTTTATTTGGCTTCTCTCCAACCATTCACACACACATTCATCCACTAGGGACAATTTAGAGTCACCAATTAACCTAATGCATGTCTTTGGACGGTGGGAGGAAACCGGAGAACCCGGAGAAAACCCACGGTAACACGGGGAGGACATGCAGACTCCACCCAGGGAGGTCGTGCGCCCAGATTAACTTCTGATACCATCAATCATGTTTCACATCCCATTCTCTTTAATCATTTATAAAATTGTGTTGTTGTCTGATCGTAAATCGTTATTATTCTGATGTCAAGATGAGTTGATTTGATAACTGCTCGTAGTGTTATACAGACTGTAAGTGAAACCTACAGTCTGAAGCATATGTTACTCGTACTCAGCGTTGCTGTTGTAAACCGTGATATTGTACACCCAGATTATCATGTGATACATTATTTGTAGGCTTGTAACCATCAATAATGTTTCATATTAAAGTCTACAGACTTTAATCTCACTCGTCACAATGGTTTTCTACAGAATTCAGCACGCTCTTTCATCCACATTACACATATATGTAACTCATTTTGCAAATGGGGACAGAAGTTGGATGCACAGGTGTAGAAACTAAAATAACTTTCTGGGTTTTTGAGTATGTTGGATAGTGAGAGTGAGATATAGTGATAGGGAGTGACTGAGCAGTGGTTCTGACAGTGGTTGTCCTTTTGAGTGATAGTGGGTAAGAAATTGTGGTGTTTCTGAGAAGCTGGTATTGTAGGTATGTTTGTCTCTGGCAGTGTGGTTTGTGTGCATTTGTCATTTTATTTGTGTATTTTGTTGTATTTGTTTGTGTGTGAAGACGTAAGGGTAGGTAGGTAGACAGAGGTGTGAGTAGGAAGGAGTAGGAGTAGATAGGTGAAGGTAGTTAGGGACACGTAGGTGGTAGAAAAATGGATACCAACATTTTGCCAGAGGTTCTGGACTTGAAATGTCATAACCGGTATCCTGAAGGGTGAACCAGCAAATAGAAATATGTGGTGAAGAGAAGAGCTGACGCCTTCAGCATAAAGGGTAAGGATGCATACGTGGACTTCTGAAAACAGTGATCATCTTCTATGGTAAAACTCTCAATAAATCCAATATTATGACATTTAAATACCAGATGGAGACCTGTACTACAACTGCAGGCGCAAAAAGAAGTCAATGAACAAGTTGCGAAAAAATATAACTTTTTGACTTATTTATAGCCGTCTTCTCCCTTCCTTGAACCTGATTGTGATGCATTCCAATCCTTGCCAAAAAGTTCTATTCATGTTATTCCTCTTTTGTTATTGATGTTCCAAGCATGCTTAATTCCACTCATCATTTCAGCTTTAAAAGTCCACTTTATGTCATGTGTCGGTTGACAAATGCGACTTTGCAGATTTGCATTTCAACTCGAGTTAACTTGCATAATAACTTTGACCGTTTGCCTTTTTAAACTATAATAATGCTTCAAGCCATGGCCGCTGACGTTAAAATTATTTGCTATCATCTCTGTGAGCCGAGTCTGACCACCAACACTTTAAGCTTAAACAAGACGGTTTATTCATATTATTTTTAAAGTCCTTACAGTCCCTGCAGAAGCTTCGGTTGCCATGGAAACATGACACGCGCTTGAGACTGCACATGGACGTTAGGTGGATCAACCTAAAATATGAGCTTTTCACGGCCAGGTGTTCCCTTTCAAAAGCTTCACTCGATGCTGCATGCAGTATGCATATGGGGAACGTCTTTGCGTGACTGGCTGTGAAAAGTGTGTTGAAAAACGTCAATGAAATTGACACAAGCGAAGTAGATGAGCTCCAGCTCCCAGCCTTTAGGTCTTTTTGTTTTCAGACCGTTACTGTATGGTATGAAAGAGAGGTAGCAAAATGAGCGAAGGACAGAAGCGTTGCGTGCCCCCATGTTCTCGCCTTTTGGCAGACACGGACACACACGATTACTGTGTGGTTTGTTTGGGGGAAGAGCACGCGGCTGCGGGCCTGCCTGAGCTACTTTTGGTCCGCACCTGTGCTTAGGTAGTGGGGCTCTGAGATGGATCTGGCTGACGAGCAGGGGACCGGCCAGCACTTTACTCCTGCTCAGCCGGCAAATCCTTGTGTTTCCGAAGCGTGCTGTGGCGCCTCTTCGGCTTGCGTGGGGGATACTGAGGAAGTGTTTTCCCTCGGGTCTGCGGACCTTGAGTGGCCGCCCGAACAACCCTCGCACGGCAATAAGTCTGTTGGAGGTGGTGACTCTGGTGGTGGCCAGGTTACAGCTGAACTCGAAGTCATGGAGCCACTCTTTTACCGCGCCTGTGTTTGTCCCATCATCGTCGACTTTTTCTACTATCGTGGGGTATATGGCACGGGGATATATGCAGATGCCGTGGGTTGAAGAGACGCTCGCTAGCCATCTCTCACCCGGATCGGCATCTTCATGGAGGAAACCTGTCCTCCTCTCCGAGCCGTGTAGGACTACCTCGGCTTTGGAGGGGAAGGTCTATCAGGTGGCAGGTCAGGCGGGTGCTGCCTTGCACACCATGGCGGTAGTGCAAGCGTACCAAACCAACCTCCTCAAGGACCTGAGTGAGGGAGGAACTGTGGACAGCGAAGCTTTTGCTGAGCTTCGCCGGGCAATGGACTTGTCTCTCTGTGCCACCAAGCAAACGGCCCATGCCATCGGCCATTCTATGTCAGCTTTGGTGAGCACGGAGAGGCACCTATGTCTTAACCTTTCGGGGATTAAGTACAGAGAGAGGGCGTTCCTGTTGGACTCCTCGATCTCCCCCAAGGGACTGTTTGGCGAAGCGATGGACCCCGTGGTAGCTAAGTTCAGAGAGGCCAAGAAGCAGGAGGAAGCATTCTCCCGTTTTCTTCCTCGCTGCACTACGGGGGGGGGGGGGGATCCAGCCTTCTGGGGCCCCTCAAGACCGAGGGAGCTGCAGAAGCAGAGCGTGGTGAATCGAGCTCCCGCTCGACAAGATTGGGGATTGGCTTGCCGCCCTGACAAATCATCACTGACAAAAAGCGGTCCTGATGGTCTTGCACCCAATCTGGTTGGGGTGGCCTCCCGCGGGGCAGGGCATGTCATGCATCTGCTTACTCCGTCCCGCGACCCTCATGGAACCTCTCCACCTCCAACTCCTTTGGTGCTTCGGGGGGTAGTAGGTTCCAGCAAAAGGTGATATGCCCCGTGTGTAAATCCCATTTTGTTGCAGGACACAGGGCCCCTAACATCCCCCCTACGAGAAGTGGTAAAGTTAATTCCTCTTGCAGAGAACCTAGCAGCGTGGACACTTCTGCCCGGCGTCTCTGCATGGGTGTTAAACATGGTACGACTAGGATACAGGATCGTTGTCCTCTGGTTTTCAACAGCGTGGTCCCCACTTCCATGAGACCGGAGGTGGCTCACTTACTGTCACAAGAGCTGCACACTCTTCCAGGCAACGGAGCCATAGAGCATGTTCCCCTCCCAGACCGAGAGTCGGGCTATTACAGCAGGTACTTCTTGGTCCTCAAGAAGGATGGGGGGCTGTGCCCCATCTTAGTTCTTCGAGACTTCGGTCAAAGCTCTCAAGTTCAAGATGTTGTCACGAGAGATGGTGCTTCGGCACAGGGATACTGTGTTGGCTTATCTGGTTTCTCTCGGGTTGAGACTCAACGCCAAGAAGTGTTCTTTCTCTTCCCTGAGAACGCCCTATCTGGGAGTTGTGTGGGATTCGGTGGCGATGCGGGCACACTTGTCTTCCGCTTGGATCAAAACCATTCGGTGTACCCTAGGTATGGTCGGTCTAGGTCACAGTCTGACTGTTCATCAGTTTCAGTGATTGTTGGGCCAAATGGTGTCACCCTCCACGGTGAATCCAAAAGTGGACCTCCTCGCCTCTTTTCAGACTGCACAATGTCCCCTCTACTTCTCTCTCAGTCTCCCAGATCCACTGGGTCTGGATGCAATGGCTCATACATGGCCCAGGATGCGCCTGTAAGCCTTCCCTCCGGTCGCTCTGCTTCTGGGAGTGCTAGCCAGGGTTCGCAAACAAGGGTCCGACCTCTTATTGATAGCGCCTTGTTGGCCGAACAGAGTGTGGTTTCCAGACATAGTGTCTCTTCTCAACGGCTCACTGTGGGTCATTCCGGCAAGGAGGGACCTCCTGTATACAATATTCCATCCCAGGCCCGACCTGTGAAATCTTCATGTTTGGCCCCTGAAGGGTACCAGCTGAGGAACACTAGACTTTCGCCTGCGGTTATAGAAACGATCCTGAGCGCTAGGGCTCCCTCTACCAGGAAGCTGTATGGCGGTAAGTGGGGTGTCTTTTTCAGATGGTGCACGACACGTCAGGTGAATCCAGTTGACTGCCAGATTGGGTCAGCTCTGGATTTTCTGCAGAATAGTTTGCTCATGGGCACTTGCCCCTCCACTCTTAGGGGTTATGTGGCCGCTCCCGGTGGATGGGGCACCACTGGAAAGGCATCCTCTGCTGACCTGCTTTATTCGCAGGGCCAGGACGTTGAGCCCTCCCACCAGAAGAAAGATTCCTTCATGGGACTTAGCTTTAGTTCTTTAGGGTCTGGTTAAGATCCCATTTAAACCTCTAGAGTCAGCATCGGACAAACTTCCGATGGTTTTCCTAATGGCAATAACTTCTCTGAGGAGAATCGGGGACATGCAGGCTCTGTCACTGTCATCACCCTGCTTAGATGTTGCCCAAGGTTGGGTGAAAGTGATACTGCATCCTTACCCTGACTGTCTGCTTAAGGTTAATTTTTTGACTGCACTTCCTGACATTCTGGAAACCTTCTGCCCTCCACCATTTGTTATGCTGGAGCAGGAGAGATTTTATAGACTGCACCAGCCAGTGGCGCAGGTCTGAGCAGCTGTTTGTTTGTCATGGGGGCCATAACAGAAATTCTGAGTGTCAGGCCTGGAATGGAATGTTGTGCCTTCCTTACTCGCCTGAATCACAGAGAGACAGGGAGTTTTAATTTCAGCTTCTTCTACTCCTCTCTGTATTCCTCATTTCACCTCTTCTGCTTCTTGATCTAAACGACGCCTTGCAATAGTAATATGAGACACAGAGGACCTGTTTACCTCGGGAGACCCTATCAAGGGTCGGACCGTAGCTCCAAGGGTCATACAAGCTCTCAAACCCCTCCACCAGTACGGTGGCAGTTCATGGAGGGGCTAAGTGCAATACCCAAATTGCAGGAGTTGCCATTTTTTGATAAAGGTCAAAATGTGCAACAACATACCATTTTACATGAAGCACTGAGGTGCTACAAAGATGCCCCAGCCTATAAATCATATCCTCCAGATGTAAGGGAACATGCTTGTTTGGTATAGACCCCAGTAAAAATCACAACATTCTTCTTTTCCTTTCGGCTGTTCCCTTTCAGGGGTTTCCACAGTGAATCATGTGCCCTGTCCTCTGCATCCTCTTCACTCACACCAATTAACTTCATGTCCTCTCTCACTACATCCATAAATCTCCTCTTTGGTCTTCCTCTAGACCTCCTGCCTGGCAGCTCCAACCTCAGCATCCTTCTACCAATATATTCACAGTCTCTCCTCTGAACATGTCCAAACCACCTCAATCTGGCCTCTCTGGCTTTATCTCCGAAACATCTAACATGAGCTGTCCCTCTGATGTACTCGTTCCTGATCCTGTCCATCCTCGTCACTCCCAAAGAGAACCTCAACATCTTAAGCTCTGCCACCTCCAGCTCTGCCTCTTGTCTTTTCTTCAGTGCCACGGTCTCTAAGCTGTACAACATCGCTGGTCTCACCACCGTCTTGAACACCTTTCATTTTTCATTCCTCTGTTTTCCAGAGCAGACCTACATCTCTCTAGATTCTCCTCCACCTGTTCCCTGCTCTCACTACAAATCACAATGTCATCCGCAAACATCATAGTCCATGGAGATTCCTGTCTAACCTCATCTGTCAGCCTGTCCATCACCAGAGCAAACAAGAAGGGGCTCAGAGCCGATCCTTGATGCAGACCCACCTCCACCTTGAACCTCCACCTCACCACGGTCTTACAGCTCTCATACATGTCCTGCACCACTCTAACATACTTCTCTGCCACTCCAGACTTCCTCATACAATACCACAGCTCCTCTCTCGGCACCCTGTCATACGCTTTCTCTAAATCTACAAAGACACAATGCAACTCCTTATGACCTTCTCTGTACTTCTCCATCAGCATCCTCAAAGCAAACACTGCATCTGTTGTACTCTTTCTAGGCATGAAACCATATTGCTGCTCACAAATGCTCACCTCTGCCCTTAGCCTAGCTTCCACTACTCTTTCCCACAACTTCATTGTATGACTAATCAGCTTTATTCCTCTGTAGTTGCCACAGCTCTGCACATCTCCCTTGTTCTTGAAAATTGGCACCAGTACACTTCTCCTCCATTCCTCGGGCATCCTCTCACTCTCCAAGATCTTGTTAAACAAACTATTCAGAAACTCTACTGCCACCTCTCCTAGACACTTCCATACCTCCACAGGTATGTCATCAGGACCAACTGCCTTTCCACTCTTCATCCTCTACAACATCCTCCTCACTTCACTCTTGCTAATCTTTGCTACATTTTTATCCTTATCTTTAGCGATCATTATGATTTTAAATTTTTCTCTGAAAATGAAAAGCCAAAATTACCATTGCCACTAAAATCGTGATTCATCACAATATCTCTCAAAATAATTGCAATATGATCTTTTTTGCAGATCGTGCGTCGCTATGCAGGACAATGTTGCAGGAAAGAAGAAAACCTATCGGAGCATACGTCCCGCAGTGTGACAGCGATGGGAATTTCCTACCGCAGCAGTGCTCGCCGACCGGGTACTGCTGGTGCGTCAACGTCATCACAGGAGAGGAGATACCGAACACCAAGACACCACCGGGGACAACACCTGTTCAATGTGGTGAGTGATGACGTGTGTGTGTCACATTTTGATGTTTGTTCTAGTTGTCCAAACGTGAAGATTAATTTTGTTGAGTGATTAATTGGGCAGTGGCACCGCTCAGCTCCACCATCAACAGGTACACAGACCTCTGCAAGAATAGGGTTGAACAATTGATCGAAATATTATCAAAATCGCAGCATGGCCAAGTGCAATATCAATATTGCAGGAGCTGCAATTTATTGTGAAAGATCAAATGTGTCACAAAGTACCATTATACATGAAGCACTGAGGTCCTACAGAGATGCCCCGGCCAACAAAACATATCCTCCAAATGTAAGCGAACATGCTTGTTTGGTAAAGACCTCAGCAAAAATCCCATCATCATCATTTTTAGACTCTTTTAGACTTCTCAATGAAAATAACATGCAAACATTACCATTGCCACTAAAATGGTGACTCATCACAATATCAGTCAAAATCATCGCAATATGATCTTTTTTGCATATCATTCAGCCCCATGTCAGAAAATGTTGCAGGTAATCAGAGTATCTATTGGAGGGTACCTCCCACAGTGTGACAGCAACGGGAATTTCCTCCCGCAGCAGTGCTGGCCCTCAACCGGGTCGTGCTGGTGCGTCAACATCATCAGCGGAGAGGAGATACCAAACACGAGGACACAACAAGGGACACCACCTGTTCAATGTGGTGAGTGATGACGTTTGTATCACATTTGGATGTTTTTTCTTGTTGTCCAAACCCATCCATCCATCTCTCCATCTTCTACCGCTTATCTGGGGCCGGGTCGCGAGGCAGCAGTCTAAGCAGAGACGCCCAGACTTCCCTCTCCCCAGACACTTCCTCCAGCTTTTCCGGGGGAATACCGAGGTGTTCCCAGGCCAGCCGAGAGACATAGGCCCTCCATTGTGCCCTAGGTCTTCCCCGGGGCCTCCTCCCGGTTGGACATTGCCAGAACACCTCCCCAGGGAGGCGTCCAGAAAGCATCTGGAACAGATGCCCGAGCCACCTCAGCTGACTCCTCTCGATGTGGAGGAGCAGCGGCTCTACTCTGAGCTCCTCCCGAGTGACTGAGCTCCTCACCCTATTTCTAAGGGAGCGCCCAGCCACCCTGCGGAGGAAACTCATTTGGGCCGCCTGTATCCGGGATCTTGTCCTTTCGGTCATGACCCAAAGCTCATGACAATAGGTGAGAGTAGGAATGTAGATCGACCAGTAAATAGAGAGCTTCGCCTTGCAGCTCAGCTATTTCTTTACCACAACAGACTGGTATATCGACCACATCACTGCAGAGGATACACCGATCCGCCTGCCGATCCCCCGTTCCATCCTTCCCTCACTCGTGAACAAGACCCAGAGATATTTAAACTACTCCACTTGAGGCACGAGAACCATGGCCTTGGACTTGGAGGTGCTGATTCTCATCATGCTTCACACTCAGCTGCAAACTGTCCCAGTGCACGCTGAAGGTCCTGGTTTGATGAAGCCAAAATGAGAGCATCATCTGCAAAAAGCAGAGACAAAATCCTGAGGTCCCCAAACTGGACTCCTTCTGGCCCCCGACTGTGCCTAGAAATCCTCTCCATATAAATAATGAACAGGACCGGTGACAAAGGGCAGCTCTGCCGGAGTCCAACATGCACCGGAAACAAGTCTGAATTACTGCCAGAAATGTGAACCAAACTCCTGCTCCGGTCATATAGGGTCCGGATAGCCCTTAGGAGAGGAACCCGGACCCCATACTCCCAGAGCAGCACCCACAGGTCGCCACGAGGGACACAGTCAAATGCCTTCTCCAGATCCACAAAGCACATGTGGACTGGTTGGACAAACTCCAATGAACCCTTTCAGCAACCTGACGAGGGTATAGAGATGGTCCAGTGTTCGATGACTAGGACGAAAACCGCATTGTTCCTCCTGAATCCGAGATCGACTATAGGCCGAATTCTCCTCTCCAGTACTCTGGCATAGACTTTTCCGGGGAGGCTGAGGAGTGTGATCATCCTTTAGTTGGAACACACCCCTCCGGTCCCCCTTCTTAAACAGAGGGACCACCACCCCAGTCTGCCAGTCCAGAGGCACTGTCCCTAGCTGCCACGCGATGTTGCAGAGGCGTCTGAACCAAAACAGCCCCACAACATCCAGAGACTTGAGGTACTCAGGGCAGATCTCATCCACCCCCGGTGCCTTGCCACCGAGGAGCTTCTCAACTACCTAAGTGACCTCAACTTGGGGGATCGACGTGTTCACAACTAAGCCCTCAGCCTCCGCTTCCTCAGTGGAAGATGTGTCGGTTGGGTTGAGGAGATCCTCGAAGTACTCCGTCCACCGTCCAAGGATGTCCCCAGTCGAAGTCAGCAGATTCCCATCCCACTGTAAACAGTGTGTGCAGGGCACTGTATCCCCCTTCTGAGGCCCCAGACGGTTTCCCAGAATTTCTTCGAGGCCGACCGATGGCCCCTATTCATGGCCTTACCAAACTCTTCCCAGACCCGGGTTTTTGCCTCCGCAACCACCCGAGTTGAAGCTCGCTTGGCCCACCGATACCTATCAGCTGCCTTCGGAGTCCCCCGAGCCAACCAGGCTCGATAGGACTCCTTCGTCAGCTTGACGGCATCCCTTACTTCCGGGGTCCACCACCGGATTCGGGGATTGCTGCAACGACAGGCTCCAGAGACTGGACGGCCACAGCTCCAAGTGGCCGCGTCGACAATAGACGTGGAGAACATGGTCCACTCGGACTCAATGTCTCCAGCCTCCCTTTAGGATCTGGTTGAAGCTCTGCTGGAGGTGGGAGTTGAAGATGTCTGTCAAACTTTCTCCCCCGCCATCAGATCCAACTCACCACCAGTTGGTGATCAGTTGACAGCTACACCCCTCTCTTCACCTGAATGTCCAAGACATACGGCCGGAGGTCAGATGAAAAAACCACAAAGTCGAACATTGACCTCCGACCTAGGGTGCACTGATGGAAAGCCTTATGCTGGAACATGGTGTTTGTTCTGGACAAACTGGGACTAGCACAGAAGTCCAATAACAGAATACCACTCGGGTTAAGGTTGGGGGGACCGTTCCTCCCAAACACGTCCCTCCAGGTGTCGCGGTTGTTGGCCACGTGAGCGTTGATGTCCCCCAGTAGAAAGACGGAGTCCCCGGTCGGAGCACTTTCCAGCACGCCTCCCAGATGCAAAGAAGGTTGGGTACTCTACACTGCCATTTGGCCCATAAGCACATATAACAATGAGAGACCTATCCCCGACCCTAAGGCACAGGGAAACGACCAGAAGTCGCAGGGAAACGATCCAAAGACGCAGAGAAACGACAGGAAGGCGCAAGGAAATGACCGTCTTGTTCACCAGGGTGAACTCCAACACATGGCGGCTGAACTGGCAGGCTATGAGCAAGCCAACACCAGCCTGCCACCTCTCAATGCGGGCAACTCCAGAGTAGTAGAGAGTCTGCCTTCTCTCGAGGAATTGGGTTCCAGAGCCCAAGCTGTGCGTGGAGGAAACCCCGACTATCTCTAGTCGTTATCTCTCAACCTCCTGCACCAGCTCAGGCTCCTTCCCTCCCAGCGA
>CM022476.1:2419553-2434782 GCA_011952105.1 Coreoperca whiteheadi | reverse complement strand
AACCAGGAAGTTCAGGAGTGTATACAGAGAAAGAGGTTAGCAAAGAAGAAGTGGGACACTGAGAGGACTGAAGAGAGTAGACAGGAGTACAGGGAGATGCAGCGTAAGGTGAAGGTAGAGGTGGCAAAGGCCAAACAAAGAGCATATGAGGACTTGTATGCTAGGTTGGACACTAAAGAGGGAGAGGTGGATTTGTACAGGTTGGCCAGACAAAGAGATAGAGATGGGAAGGATGTGCAGCAGGTTAGGGTGATTAAAGATAAGGATGGAAATGTATTAACAGGTGCCAGGAGTGTGATGGGAAGATGGAAGGAGTACTTTGAAGAGTTGATGAATGAGGAAAATGAAAGGGAACGAAGAGTAGAAGAGGTGACTGGTATGGAGCAGGAAGTGGCTAAGATTAGCAAGAGTGAAGTGAGGAGGACGTTGAAGAGGATGAAGAGTGGCAGTTGGTCCTGATGACATACCTGTGGAGGTATGGAAGTGTCTAGGAGAGGTGACAGTACAGTTTCTGACTAGTTTTTTTTAACAAGATCTTGGAGAGTGAGAGGATGCCCGAGGAATGGAGGAGAAGTGTACTGGTGGCAATTTTTAAGAACAAGGGAGATGTGCAGAGCTGTGGCAACTACAGAGGAATAAAGCTGATGAGTCATACAATGAAATTGTGGGAAAGAGTAGTGGAAGCTAGGCTAAGGGCAGAGGTGAGCATTTGTGAGCAGCAATATGGTTTCATGCCTAGAAAGAGCACAACAGATGCAGTGTTTGCTTTGAGGATGCTGATGGAGAAGTACAGAGAAGGTCATAGGGGTCATTGTGTCTTTGTAGATTTAGAGAAAGCGTATGACAGGGTGCCGAGAGAGGAGCTGTGGTATTGTATGAGGAAGTCTGGAGTGGCAGAGAAGTATGTTAGAATGGTGCAGGACATGTATGAGAGCTGTAAGACCGTGGTGAGGTGTGCTGTAGGTGCGACAGAGGAGTTCAAGGTGGAGGTGGGTCTGCATCAAGGATCGGCTCTGAGCCCCTTCTTGTTTGCTCTGGTGATGGACAGGCTGACAGATGAGGTTAGCCAGGAATCTCAATGGACTATGATGTTTGCGGATGACATTGTGATTTGTAGTGAGAGCAGGGAGCAGGTGGAGGAGAATCTAGAGAGATGGAGGTCTGCTCTGGAAAACAGAGGAATGAAGCTTAGCCGCAGTAAGACAGAATACATGTGTGTCAATGAGAGGGACCCAGGTGGAACGGTGGGTTACAGGGAGCAGAGGTGAAGAAGGTGCAGGACTTTAAGTACTTAGGGTCAACGGTTCAGAGCAATGGAGACTGTGGAAAAGAGGTGAAGAGGCGAGTGCAAGCAGGTTGGAATGGGTGGAGAAAAGTGTCAGATGTGTTGTGTGCAAGAATGAAAGGAAAGGTGTTCAAGACGGTGGCGAGACCAGCGATGTTGTACAGCTTAGAGACCATGGCACTGAAGAAAAGCTGAGCTGGAGGTGGCAGAGCTTAAGATGTTGAGGTTCTCTTTGGGAGTGATGAGGATGGACAGGATCAGGAACGAGTACATCAGAGGGACAGCTCATGTTAGATGTTTCGGAGATAAAGCCAGGCCATATGGAGTTGGTTTGGTCATGTTCAGAGGAGAGACTGTAAATATATTGGTAGAAGGATGCTGAGGTTGGAGCTGCCAGGCAGGAGGTCTAGAGATAGACCAAAGAGGAGATTTATGGATGTAGTGAGAGAGGACAAGTTAATTGGTGTGAGTGAAGAGGATGCAGAGGACAGGGTTAGATGGAAGCACATGATTTGCAGTGGCAACCCCTGAAAGGGAACAGCCAAAAGGAAAAGAAGAAATCATAAATACAATATCAGTTGTGCAGGAGGTTTAGAGATACTGACTAGAGATAGTAGGGCTCATCTTCATGCACAGCATTGGGCTCTGGAACCCGGAACCCAACTCCTCAAGAGAGGCTAAACTCTCTACTACTCTGGAGTTGCCCGCGGTAAGAGGCGGCGGGCCACAGGGGACCACAGGATCTAGTCTGTGCTTTTTGCAGATGATGCTCTCCTGTTGGCTTCATCAAACTAGGACCTTCAGCGTGCACTGGGACAGTTTGCAGCTGAGTGTGAAGCGAGATGAGAATCAGCACCTCCAAGTCCGAGGCCATGGTTCTCAGCCAGAAAAGGGTGGCTTTTCCCGTTCAGGTTGGTGGAGAGCTCCTGCCTCAAGTGGAGGAGTTTAAGTATCTCTGGGTCTTGTTCACGAGTGAGGGAAGGATGGAACGGGGGATCGACAGGCGGATCGGTGAATCCTCTGCAGTGATGTGGTCGATATACCAGTCTGTTGTGGTAAAGAAATAGCTGAGCTGCAAGGCGAAGCTCTCTATATTCTGTCTCGATCTACGTTCCTACTCTCACCTATGGTCATGAGCTTTGGGTCATGACCGAAAGGACAAGATACAGGCGACTGAAATGAGTTTCCTACGTAGGGTGGCTTGGCTCTCCCTAGCCTCCCTAAGAGGAGCTGCTCCTCCACATCAAGAGGACCCAGCTGAAGTGGCTCGGGCATCTGTTCCAGATGCCTCCTGGATGCCTCCCTGGGGATCCTATAGAATATTATGCATTACTGTAGTTTACACTACCCAACAGTATATAAAGTATTTAAAATGAGCTCAGCCTTAAACATCTGCAGCAGTAAAATGCAACATACACAGTAATATGCAGCAGTAATATCAATCCAGAAACGCTGACAGGGACCATTTTACTGCACAATGAGTACTGTAAGTGTATTTTGCTACAATACTTTCATCTTTAGTTAGGTTTAAAATGCAGAACTTTGACTTGTAGTGGAGTATTATCAAAATGGGCTATTAGTACTTTTGCTTAATTATGGACCTGAATACTTCTTCCACCTCTGGTTAGTGCACCCAGAAAGTTGGCCTTGTGGTAGGGCAGCACATATATTTAAATATCGAAATCGCAATTTGGCCAAGTGCAATGTCTAAATCGCAGAAACTGCAATTTTTTGATAATGGTAAAACAAAACAGCATTATCATGAAGTACTGTAGTGGTGCAGAGATGCCCCTGCCTACAAATATTGTTCTCCAGATGTTTGTTTGGTATAGACCCCAAAAAATGTCCAATTTTAATATTGTTTTCAGTGAAAATGAAAATGAAAGTCCCACGAATCGTGAATCCTTTTGCAATCGTTATATCTGTCCAAATAATCCCACTGGGGCCAGAAGTGGCGTACGGCGTACGGATGAAACATAAGACGTGTGTGCGCACAAAAATATTCGGATTTATAAAACCATGCGCACGCACATCCTACGCAGTTTTCCCTTAATAAATTTACAATCAATTCTAAATTTAGCGCAGCTTTTGCGGCTTCATGTCATGCCCATAGTTGCCTATAAATAGTCAGTGAAACTCCCACAAGTTAATATTCATCGATTGCGAAATCATGGCAAACACAGAGAGGAAATCAAAAAAACGTAACTTCACTCAGTGTGAAGTAGAAGTTATCGTTGGTGAGGTGGAAAAGAGGAGAAAAATGTTGTTTGGAGGGCACAGTGTGGGCATTACTAATGCCAAAATGGCACTTAAGTGGCAAAAGGTTGCAGATGCCGTGGCCGAAATAAAAAAGAATTGGTTGGACATCAAAGTCGAGGCCAAAAAGCGTCTAGCGCTCCATCGCCAGAGTGTGTCTGCCATGCGTGGGGAAAGGGGACACCGGAGCTCACCCCTCTTGATGAGAGGTCTGAATATGCGTTTACTCGAATCCTTCCATTTGCCACATCTTCTAAGAGCGCAAGATCAGCCATTGTGCGTCATTACGCATTGTGAAGGGGGATTTTTTTTTCCATCCATTTAATTGCATGTGACAAGCTACAGTAGTCGGTTATAATCTACGTGGAAATGGGAAATAGTTCAGTGCAACTGTAATTTCTTGCAGCTTTCGGAATGGTTGAGACATACGGCATTCGTTATTTTATCCAAAATAAAACAACCTAAAGGCATATGCATGAATTCCATGATCCCGTAGCTGATGAAGACATTTTTACTATGAAAACAACTTTCACCAGTGGACAATTAATACATCTGTTTATCTATATATGTCCCTAATTATCTATCTATTTGTCTATCTAATAGCATCTATATCTGCTCCCCCAGATGGACACATGGACGAGAATATCAGTTTTGTACATTATTTCGTTCTGTTTACCATATTATTTATGAGGAAGAATTGCATAACATGCCAATATTATTGCAGAACATATTTCATTTTATTTTTTTTGCAAATATGTGTTAATTTGCATTTTTGTTGTAATTTTTGTTTGATTTAGTTTGTTTTACACTGCAGATCGATCAAACGGGTGTTCGTGTAGGCTGTTTATTGTAAGACTTGCTTTGTGAAGTCTTCATGTTATTTTTGAGAGGCATTATTGCCATTTCTTTTACACAACGGTCTACAGTTTCACACACTTTCACGTGTTTCTCCCATCTGCTGATGGTGTCGCTATTTCTCATTCCACCCATTTTTGTGCGTATGCCTGGGTCAGAGCTTTCGTGAAGGACCGCACGTTTTCCCGTCAAGTTTGCTTTTTATAAATACCAATTATTGCGTAGAGAGCGGCGTACGCCTTCTTTTGTGTGTACGCAATGTTTATAAATGAGGCCCCTGGACTTGTTGTGAGAGAAGTACTGTCACATTTGCTTCAGCCACAGAAAAATGTATGCTATAATGGGTAGTTACGTTACTTCTGTCAGCCATAATGTGTGTAGATAAGGTCAAGTTGCTCATAGTTACCGAAAGGCTGTGTTATGTTTGCTGCTGCAGAAAATAAATAAAGCATCCCTGTTTATGTAATGTTACTACGGCTTCTACTTTTACTCTGTTTTTTTGTATTTGGGATTATTATAAGTGACTAAAACTGTCTTGTCCCCCCTTCCCCTCTCTCTCAACCCATCCGGCAGCTGCTGATGGTCACCCGCCCCTGAGTACACCAGTACTGGTTCCACCCGTGTGGAAACGTCCGGGAGTGAAAAATTAAGCCAACCTGAAAATGCCAAAAACTGGAGTTCCAATTTCCTTGAATGGCCACTTGATGCTGGAGTCAATCCCCATGGAGCCCAATGTTAAAATGCCCACCTTTACAGCAGAAATAAACATGTTTACAGCCTGGTACAAAACATGGTTTTGGTCTCTATAGCTTATAGCCACCTCAAAACGCATCTCTTCCATCAACACCTAACTGACAATCAATAACTTCTTCCTTTCTAACTCTTAAAAAAACAACAACAACAAAAAAAGATTTCCTATCCTTAGCTTTGTATACTGTGCTGGGCTTTAACAGACTAGTTTTTCTGATGCACTTAAGCATTTTGTTACCTTGTGGTGTTATTATTGCTTCCATTGTCTTCCTCATCTGTAAGTCATTTTTGATAAAAGCGACTGCTTCTTCTTTTCCTTTCGGCTGTTCCCTTTCAGGGGTCGCCACAGCGAATCATGCGCCTCCATCTAACCCTGTCCTCTGCATCCTCTTCACTCACACCAATTAACTTCATGTCTTCATTAACTAGCATACAAGTCCTCATATGCTCTTTGTTTGGCCTTTGCCACCTCTACCTTCACCTTACGCTGCATCTCCCTGTACTCCTGTCTACTCTCTTCAGTCCTCTCAGTGTCCCACTTCTTCTTTGCTACCCTCTTTCTCTGTATACACTCCTGAACTTCCTGGTTCCACCACCAAGTCTCCTTGTCCACTTTCCTCTTTCCAGATGACACACCGAGTACCCTCATACCTGTCTCCCTGATCACATTAGCTGTAGTGGTCCAGTCATCTGGGAGCACTTCCTGACCACCCAGAGTCTGTCTCAGCTCCTCCCTGAAAACTAAACAACATTCTTCCTTTTTCAACTTCCACCACTTCGTCCTCTGCTCTGCCTTTGTCCTCTTCATCTTCCTCAACACCAGAGTCATTTTACACACTAGCATCCTGTGTTGTCTGGCTACACTCTCCCCTACCACTACTTTACAGTCACTGGTCTCTTTCAGATTACAGCGTCTACACAAGATGTAGTCCACCTGAGTGCTTCTCCCTCCGCTCTTATATGTCACCCTCTGTTCCTGCCTCTTCTGGAAGAAAGTGTTCACGACAGCCATTTCCATCCTCTTTGCAAAGTCTACCACCATCTGTCCTTCTGCGTTCCTGTCCTGAAGACCAAACCTGCCCATCACATTCTCATCACCTCTGTTCCCTTCACCTACATGCCCGTTGAAATCTGCACCAATCACCACTCTCTCACCTCTGGGGATGCTCTGCATCACTTCATCTAACTCACTCCAGAATTTCTCCTTCTCTTCTAACTGACATCCTACCTGTGGGGCATAACCACTCACAACATTGAACATCACCCCTTCAATTTCCAGCTTCAGGCTCATCAACCTGTCTGACACTCTTTTCACCTCAAGAACATTCCTCACAAACTCCTCTTTCAGGATAACTCCTACTCCGTTTCTCTTCCTATCCGACCCATGGTAGAACAACTTGAACCCTGCTCCTAAGCTTCTAGCCTTGCTACCTTTCCACCTGGTCTCCTGGACACACAGTATGTCCACCTTCCTTCTCTGCATCATGTCAATCAACTCTCTAGCCTTCCCTGTCATAGTCCCAACGTTCAAAGTCCCTACTGTCAGTCCTACATTCTTAGCTTTCCTCTTCTCTCTCTGCCTACGAACACACCTTCCTCCTCTCCTTCTTCGTCTTCGACCAACAGTAGTCCAATTTCCACTGGTACCCTGTAGGTCAACAGCACCGGTGGCGGTCGTTGTTAACCCGGGCCCCGACCGATCCGGTATGGAAGTCATTGTCATGATTCGCATTTTTAGTTTGGCATGTGTTTTACGTCGGATGCCCTTCCTGACACAACCCTCTGCATTTATCCAGACTTGGGACTGGCACAAGAAGACACTGGCTTGTGCTCCCTTGCGGTTGCATTAGGATAAAAGGGTCTGCTAAATGACTAAATGTAAATGTAAATATAAACTTTTGCAGATAAAAAAAAAATTCTTCGGCGAAAGTAGTCCTGACTGAAATAAACAGAATTTATTCAAATGTGAACCATGTTTTTTTCAAATAAAAGGAAAAAAGAGGTGGACAATGATTAAAATGATAAAGTTAAAAGTAAACACATTTATTTAAATAAAATCAACAGACTGGGCCTGTGCAAGAGGTAACCGCTATGCTCAGAAAGCTGTAGAGTCCACGGGGTGGGTATGGTAGGGGGAAGAGGGGATAGTGTGATTGTAGGAACTAGGAAGAGCAGAGGTGGTAACAGTGTTACGGCTACAGATGTTATATTTTCACAACCAAAATGAACATAAAACGTAAACTCAACATTACCTGTGACAGTCAAGGCTATATTTAGTTGTAACAAGACGGGTCCTAAAGGCCAAATTCAAAAGCAGTGACTGTCAAATGCAAGTAGTTCACTGTCTTTGAAGGTGGTCTTTAAGGAATTTAGCTACTGCACATAAAAACTTACAATTTCCTCTAGGTGTGAAATGAACTCCATGTTTCTAAAATAGCCTTCACCAGACTGGCAGCAGCCTTTCACTGCCACCTTTAGGGTCACAGACAAAGACACGATCTACAGGCCAGGGTGCTGGAGGTGAAGCTGGTGCAGCTCCTCCTCCATCATGTTGACCAGCTTCTCGCTGCTGACCTCCCCACGTCGTTGCCGCCACAGTGGATGATAAGGACTTCCTCGCAGGGACTGGGAAAAGAAGGCAAGTAGGCCTTTCCACCGCAGTCCACTCAAGCCATACGAACAGACATGGACATCCGGCACGCTGAGGTTGGTTCCCTACAGCTCTCTCACCAATGATCCGCACTGTGATTATGGAAGGAAAATAAATTAGTGCGATAAATGCTTCAGGAAATGAAAAATATAAAATTAACTTATATCTTATGTCTTTCCCCTGTCTGTCTCTGTGTGTGCATGTTTGTCTACTCCTCCTGACTCCACCACGCTCACTCACCTGAGATCCTTCATCCAATCACAAGACAACAAGACACTCAGCCCTCACACCTGCCTCCCATCAACCTCATCAACTCCAGTATATCTACTCTCTTCATCCACTCATCGCCAGATTGCGGTGTCAAATATTGTGTTAGATACTAGTAGGCCAACTATTTTTCCCTCTAGTGTGATATCTGCTAACCTGTGTTTTCGTGCTCCAGGAACACTACTCATCTGCCTGTGTGTCTGCCGCGCTTCTCTCAGCCACGTCATCTTCACCACCGTTACCTCACAAACTGCTTACCTGTTCTGGACCCAGCTCCACCACTGTTACCTTCCCTTCCTCGTTTCCAGCTCTGGATCCCAACCACTGCTCTCCATCCACATCCACTGTCCTGTTCTTTAATAAATCTCTTCATACTCCGACTGAGTGTCTTGAGTCCTGCACTTGAGTCCACCCATTTAGTAAAACACAACATTCAGGTTAATTGATTTGCTTCAAATTGTTCCTTAGACCTGTATTAAGTAAACATTATGCTAATTCCTGGTAACAGTAGCCATTTTTCTGCAAATCTTGACAAAATGCATATTAAGTCTTCTGTAGTATAATCTCAAGGAAAGATTTTTGTTTTGATTTGCTCGGACTGGCTAGCATGCACTCATGCCGGACCAGAAATTGAACTAAAAACCTTTGGTCCACAATTAGTGCTGTTTATTCTGCAGGGCAGCTGTGTTTGCAGTGATGATTTTGGTACTTCGTGGTTTAAGAATGTTATGCTATGTTACTGTGTTACCTCTAGATCCTCTGATCTTAACGTAGCCCTGCACAAGGTCCAGGAGTAGGATTAGTTTGGTAACAAGTTTTTATTTCCATGTTATCCATTCCACAAGGCACAAAACATCAAAACTATAAATTACATCAGAATCAGGTTTATTTCCAAGTAAGTTTTCACATGCAAGGAATTTGCCTTGGTATTTTGGTGCAAAACAAGAAACATAGTTAGAAAAAAATTAACAAAAAGCAAGGACTGAAAAAGTCAAACATATACAGAAAAGTTTACAATACAAATATGAATGTTATTATAAATGTATCTGCTTTTTACAGTACAGTTTGAGCAGGAATGGAAATGTACATTTATTGGTTGCTGTACAACACAGGGCTGCACAGTGAAATTAAAGTTGCAGCCCCCTTCATCCTACATATACAAAACACACAAATATCCAAAATCCATGGAATACAATAAAAATAAAAACAATATATACAGTTACTTAAACACATATGTGCAAAATAATGTCCATTTATATACAGTATATATAGATATGTTTGTACTTGAATGATATTTGAAAATGTTTAATTCTCAGACCTGATTTCTGCTCTCTGGGAATCCATTCAACAACATGACCTTTATCAAACACAGTTTCCCCATAAGAGATCAACTTGATCCCAACAGAGGACGCATGACCTCAAATGTCAGATGGTCCCCACCATCCTTAAAACACTGGTGTGTTGTAATTACCTGGTTTTGAGAGTCCAGAGCCAAAATCACACTCCAATGTTCCTTTGGGACATTTCCAATCATCTTGTGTTATATAAGTCATCATATCTTAACTTGTTTTTCACAAATGAAACACAGCTGAAAATGAAAAGTATCATCTAATACAGAGGATTTGGATTTTAGAGAATATGGTTATGAAAATATGATTATATACGTGACACGTCCACAATATCTGCTTTATAATTAGGAGATAAAAGATGGATTAAAGTGGAAATCATTTCATGCAGAGCCCTGTACATTTTGATTTCATTTTTTTCCCTTGTTGAAGTAGCTGATAACAGCCCAGCTCATTCAGAGTGGTGTTGATCATTTTCGGGTGAAAAGGCGCCTAGCTGTCTATTAAAACTGAATGAAGGCTTTCAGATTATCAATTATATTTCATTATGATGGCTAGACGTGTATAGGACAGATTTTGTGGCACAAGTCGTTTAAAAAGCAGTTAAGATATTGAATCCTTTACATGCGAGTGTGTTGCACAGCGTGGCACACACGCCCCTGGACCAGTTACTGTTTACTGGTCAATGTCAGAGCCAAACCAAAGTGTGTTTGTTTAGTGACTCAGCCATGAAGCAGCCACAGTATAAAACATGAAAGAGACTGGAGGTGGACCAAGTGATGGACACTGGGAAGGTGAGTACTTTTTATTGTGTTTTGTGTTTTCACCTCAAGTGCAGTACGTGTTAAATGAGTCAAATTGTAAATCTGCATCATGTAAACATTGGGAATAAATTTCAATATAATTTCTAAACAGAGTGGTGACATTGAAAATCCTGTATCTTTAAATAAAAAAAAAACCTCATCATTTCAAGATATTACTGCTGACCACTCAAGCAGCAAACCACTCAAAATTAAATTACTTTATTATTATTATTTAGATTTAACCCTTGATATCGAATTCTGTGTTTCCAAAATCTTTCATTATTACTTTGCTTATTCTTCTTTATAACAAATTTACCACGGACGGTCCAGACTCGATGTCTGGATGGCTCAACATCTGAGGTGCTGAATTCTTTACCAACCTTGTATTTTAATGCTGGTTTGATGTCGTATTATAAACTTCTGGTAACTGACAGTGATTTTGTTCTGTGTTTCATCTCCAGATGAAGCTGTCAGTGTTGTTGCTGCTGGCCCTGCCGTTTCTGTCCTCAGTCCTCAGGATAAACACAGAGCCGACAAACGGTAAACACAAACTGGCTTTATGCATTTGGAGAAACTTTTATTGATAAACCATGAATTAGTATTACTAGTGTTGCAGCTCTGCACTTGGCTTTAAAGAATCACTAAACCCAAGTCACAAACTAGACATTTTCGCTTACCCCCAGTTTGTGCTATTTGGCCATGCAGATACTTGAGTGTTGGTTTTATAACCTGACATTTTGAGAATTTTGCCTCTACCCCATTACAATGTGGTGAATGGAATTTGGCTTAGGCTGCTCAAAGCATGGAAAAAAGGCATTTGAAAAACTCCAGCTACACTGAAAAAAAGCTGTAAAAAGTCTGGCAGCAAAGTTTTCAGATGATATAATCAAATTACTGTAAATAACCATACCACAAAGTTGCATGTAATACACTGTAAAAATACAGAGCAAGTTTTACAGTCAAAGTTAATTTAATTACAGTACATTATTGTTGAAAATCAGACGTTATTTCAAAATACATTAAAAACGTCTTCATAAAATTTGATTAATTTCCTATTAAAATAATTTTTTTATGTACAATAATGGAAAAATAATGTATAAAAACACAATAAGTACATAAAGCCAAAGACACGTCTGCACATTTATGAACTATTAGGCTAAAAAAGTTCATTGGACAGTGGAAAAACAAGAATAGTGCATCACAAATAGCTACATTTATGGCCCAATCACTGTAAATTTAGTAGTTACTTTACTGACTTAGTTACTACTTTTGTATGTGTCATCACTCACGGATGACGTGCTGAGGTAAGCATATTATCTCATTTCTGGTCATCTGTGTTTTGTGTTACTTGTAGCGTATTTTTGCTGCGCTAGATCCTCACAGTTAATATTGTGCATTACCTCATTACAGTGACTAACTATCTGCTGTACATTTAAACGTACACTAGTTCTGCTCAAGCACTCGTAGCTCTCCTTCTTTTTGCGACTTTCATGCTAATCCTATAGTTTACAGGCTATTCAGTTTTGACAGCTGTCCTGCCAGGGTAATTACCTCCGATAGGAAGTGTTCTCCTGGCCGCCGGAGCGCGCATGCATTCATGAAGATGGCCCTTCATTACTACGCTCCAACACTGTAATGCTTTTGGGGTTGTGTTTTGTGATTTCCTGTCTTATTTTTAATATGTCTGTTCCAAACAGGGTTTTGGGTTTAGTTTGTTAGTTCCTTTTTTTATTTTGTAATTGGTTCCCTCATGTGTCCGTTAGTTTTGCTTCCTGTCTGTGATTTCCCTGATTGTTTCCACCCGTGTCATTTAGTTCACCAGGGTCTCATTGGCTCCCCTTCCTTGAGTGTATTCAGTCTGTGTGTTTCCCTGTCTCTGTGTCACTTCGTACTACAACTTAGTTTCTATGTTGGTTCTGTCTACCTTTTGGTATTTATCTGCTACCTGTTTGTCACCTGCCTGTTAGTTTTTGGAGTTTTGCCTGTCTGTATCCTGTTTCAATAAATCACCACTCAACATTCAACCACCTCTGTCTGAATTTGGGTCCTTTTCCCCGTTGCCTGTTTGCCAGCATTCCGTGATGGAACGAACTGACCGAACATGGACCCAGCTGTCACCAGACCATCCCTTAATTTCCAGCTGCTCATCTATCCGTTGGATGAGTCAAACGATGATAATGATATATTTTTTCCGGACTACCCGCAAAGAGGACCCAGTTCTGAAATGGAGGCTGATGGTATGACCCTGGACCAATATTCCCTGAGGTCTCCGGGTATCAACCCAGCCTTCAGCCTACTGTCCTCCAGCCTGCACCCCTGCCTCCTCCTGGAATCACCTTCGCAGTGGCCTTCAGGAGGGAACCTGCTCCAGTGGGGCCACCGCAGCCATGTCTTGTTCGGGCTGGGCCACCAGTGCCGCAGCCATCGTCAGTTCTGCCTGGTTTTCAGTCGGTGGTCCAGCCGACCCCTGCTCCCTGGGTCCTGTCGACGGTCCGGCCGACCCCTACTCCCCGTGTCCAGTCGTCGGCGTTCTGGCCAACTCCTGCTCCCCTGAGCCGCCCTTTGAACTCCTGCTTGGCCTAACCCTCCCGTTGAACTCCCCACTTGGCCTGAGCCACCCTTTAAACTTTTAAAAATAACTTTAGGCTTTGCCTAAAGGGTCTTCCGACCCTCCTCAGCTGCAGCTAACACCTGATACCCCTGAGCAACTGCCCTCCTCTGAACGCTCTGTGCTGCAGCTAATCTCAGAGCTGCAACTGCCCTCTGTATCCCCTGAACCACTGCAGCCAAACCCTGAACTCTCTGTTGGGCCCGAACAGCCTTCTGAGCCACTGCTCCCTTTAACTCCCACATGAAACAAACTTCAAGGACTGCCTTTTTCACCTACGTAACATTGCAAAAATCAGGCACATCCTGTCTCAAAATAATGCAAAAAAATGAGTCCATACATTTGTTACTTCAAGGCTGGATTACTCTCCAGTTGATCCAGAATGCTGCGACACGTGTACTGACAAGAAATAGGAAAATAGATCATATTTCTCCAATATTAGCTTATATGCACTGGCTCCCTGTAATATCCAGAATGGAATAGAATAGAATTTAAAATCCTCCTCCTCACCTACAAAGCTCTTAAGGATCAAGCACCATCTATTAAAGAGCTGATAGTACCTTATTACCCCACTAGAACGCTGCGCTCTCAGAATGCAGGGTTACTTGTGGTTCCTAGAGTCTCCAAAAGAGCCAGAGCGTTCAGCTATCAAGCTCCTCTCCTGTAAAATCAGATCCTAGTTTGGGTTTGGGAGGCAGACACCATCTCCATATTTAAGAATAGGCTTAAAACGTCAATCTTTGATAAAGCTTTTAGTTAGGGCTGGCTCAGGTGAGTCCTGAACCATCCCTTAGTTATGCTGCGATAGGCCTAGACTGCCGAGGGACTAACTCAACATCTTCTCTCTCCCGTAGTTTAGTGCTTTCTCATCTCTCTCCTTCTGTCGATTTCAGCAGTTATTTCTGCTTCTGAAGCTGCGATGTGTGGATCTATCATTGTGGGTCACCTGCTGCACCACTGCTCGAGGATCGCTACTATTATTACTATTCCTATCACTTCTATAATATTACCAATACCATAAAATTATTATTTGTTGTTTCAAAATTCAAAGATCTCAATGTGGAACTTGCTTTGTGCACCCCCCCTTTTAACCTAACACAGCAGTGGCAAATGGCCGTCAACCCTTGAGTCTGGTTCTGCCCGAGGTTTCTGCCTCTTTAAAGGAAGTTTTTTCTTGCCATTGTTGCCAAGTGCTTGCTCATGGTGGGATTTGTTGGGCCTTATAATGTTATAAGGAAAAGGGCAATGAGATAACGTCTGTTGTGAATTGGCGCTATATAAATAAAATTTAATTGAATTGAACTTTATGAAACTGCCCCATCTACCTATAGTGATTTCCTGTAAGATCGTAGTTTCTCCAAGTAAAAAAACAACACAATGTATAAACACAGTATATCAAATTTGAATCAAAAAGGAATTTCTGCACATTTGCAGTAGTAGTCATTTTAGAGAACTGTAATGTTAAAACCATTTTAATTGGACAATGGAAAACTAAGCACTGTATGTCAAAATACATAAACAATAGATTTATTTAAACACCATCTCTGTAAAATTTAGGGTATAAGCAGTTAAGTTAAATAGCCAATTATATCTACAGTTATTCCCTATTACAGGTTTTACTACGTTCAAAAAAAGGGAACAATGTATAAACATGTAATACATGCCTTCAATGAAACAGAAAGGTCTGTTAATGTATGGTTTTAAATAGGGATTTTAGGGAATTGGGAACACATATTTATTGTTAAAATTGTTCTAATATCAAAATATTGTTTTTTATTTAACAAAAACCCCAAAAACCTAGAAGAAAATGTAGAAAGGAATAGTTTGGACTCTGGGCTCAAATTAAATCTTTTCAGTCATGATCCCTATTAGTGGAAACCAAAACTTTGCTAGCTTCCTGCTCTGCTCATTTGGTAACACCGTGAAGCCCCCACCCAGTCAGCTGCACGTGCATCTGTGCCAGTCTTTGAAAACCATGATAAATGTTTTTCAAAAATGTTGCTCACAATATAATCATGTCAATGTCTGTACATTTTCTCGAAAACATTGTAAAAAAAAACTAAGCTTTCTGTCAATAGTTGCAAGCCATTTGGATAGAAACTATTTCATTCTCAAAGATGGCACTACCTTCTCAGCCTTTGTCAGCTCCATGAGAGAAAATCGTACCAGGTTACGTAGGTAACCATGGTTCCCTGATAGGGAACGAGACGCTGCGTCAGCTGACGCTATGGGGAACGCCTTCAGCGTGACGGCCTCTGAATCTCTGTAAAAACTTAGACCAATCTTGATTGGGTTTAACGTCAACACGTGACGCACGCCGGCGGAACCGGAGTTATAAAGGGTGCCGGCTTCACTGTTGTCGTCAGCCTTCTGATCGACTGAAGAAAGCCGCTCACAGGCATGCCGGAA
>CM022476.1:2348363-2419528 GCA_011952105.1 Coreoperca whiteheadi | reverse complement strand
CAGGGACTGCAGATCTCCCACTCTCTTGAGAGAAGTCATGGCCAGCAAAAATGCCTTTTTTACCTGCACACACCTGTCTGATGCATCGTCCAATGGCCCGTCGGTCCCTCCTGACGGGAATCTCCCATGGGGGGCCATCCAGGAGGGCTACCAGGCCCGAGAACCAGATTCTGGTGGGCCAGAACGGGGCCACAAGCAGCAGCTGGGCCCCTGTTCGGCGAACTCTCTCTAGAACCCCCCGGAGCAGAGCAATCGGGGGAAAAGCGTACAGCTGTAGCCTCAGCCACGGCTGCGCCATGGCATCCAGCCCCAGGGGCGCTGGATACACAAGGGAGAACCAGAGGGGGCAGTGAGATGTGTCCGGGGACGCGAACAGGTCCACTTGTGCTCTGCCGAATCGCCTCCATATCATCTGCACCGTCTCGGGGTGCAGTCTCCATTCCCTGGGCCTCGGCCCCTGCCTCGACAGAATGTCTGCTCCCACATTGAGGTACCCAGGTATGAAGAGTACTCTGAGAGACAGCAACTTCCCCTGGGACCACAAAAGGATCCGGTGCGCCAGTCTGCACAGAGGGCGCGACCTCAGACCGCCTTGTCAATTTATGTAGGAGACCACTGCCGTGTTGTCGGAGCGGACAAGCACGTGGTGGTTCCTGAGGTCTGGGAGAAAGTGCTGTAAGGCCAACAAGACCGCTCGCATCTCTAGGCAATTTATGTGCCATAGATGCGGGGTCAACCACAGACCTCGGGCTGTGCGGCCTTCCAGAACCGCGCCCCATCCGGTGCTGGAGGCGTCCGTCAAGAGTGTCATCAGCCACACGTCTCTCATTTTTGTTTTTGCATTAAGATTTTTTTACGGTGGTACACCATGCCCAGCACTGGGCCCTGGGTCAGGAACACCCGTTGTCTCCACCTGTCTAACGCATGCACCTGCGTGTAACCTTGATCAGGCGAAAAGGATTGCCCCTCGGAAAAATCCGGCGTCCCTGAGCCACCACTACAGTTGCCTCATGTGCAGCAATCCAAGCGGAATCACGGTGGATGCTGCAGCCATGAGGCCTAACAGTCTCTGGAACTGAAGTGCAGTGAGATGTCGGCCTAGCTGCACCCTGAGTACCATGGTCAGGATTGACTCGACGCGTGCGGGAGACAGTTGTGCCTGCAACGTGACTGAGTCCCACACTACTCCTAGGAACGTAATCCTTTGTGTTGGAGTGAGCGTGCTCTTGCTCGTGTTGAGCCTCAACCCCAAGCACCTCAAGTGCGCAAGTACAACAGCATCTCGCTGTCGGGGATCTGTTCTATGGCCCCTTTGTATAGGAGGGAATGAATTTCTTGCTCCATCACTTGTGCTTGTACTCGGTCGACCCTCGTTTTCAGGATTCCTCGGAATCCCGGGGGTCGAGACCGGAACTGAAGCGTGTAGCCTTGTCGGACGGTGCACAAAACCCAGTGCGACACGCTGGGTAACGCTTCCCAAGCGGGCAGAAAGTTCCTCAGGGGAACCAACCGATCGAGGCTGGTGCCTGGGGGACCAGGAGTGGCGGCCTCGGTTACCCGAAGCGCTGCAGCGGCGGGAAATCCCCGAGGATCGGCATATACATGCCTGACCGCCCCCCGAATCTGCGATGTGAGAGCTGCGGTATCCCGAAGCGCTAAAGCGGCAGGATTTAACCGGGAATGAACATCTACAGGCCTCTGTAGAGGACGCAACTCTGGCCTGACTGCTGCACGGCCGTGCAGGTCTAAAGGCAGTGGTTGCATGAAACTCGCCATGCCCCGAAGCGCCACCGACGGCGGGATGAGGAGGCTGAGTTCCCGAGGGCCTGATGGGGAGACATCTATGTGCTCGACCCTGCGGCCTCCGGCG
The DNA here is from genome assembly GCA_011952105.1 of Coreoperca whiteheadi. Taxonomy (NCBI): domain Eukaryota; kingdom Metazoa; phylum Chordata; class Actinopteri; order Centrarchiformes; family Sinipercidae; genus Coreoperca; species Coreoperca whiteheadi. The sequence continues at coordinate 2,417,658 of CM022476.1, read as the reverse complement.
ATAAATACGCCGCCAGCGTCTCCTCAATACCTGGCATGCCGCCGTAACCGTTCTCTTTACGCCCTCTGATCGAAGCATACTGGCGACCAGTCGGGCTAGAAAGCCGTGTAGAATACGGCCAGGACCAGGACTTCGACACCTCAGTGTGGAGGTCCGGAAAGAACGGTAAATCCCGACGCGGGCGAGGAGGTGGGGCTGCGAGGAAACGCTCATCGCCGGAGTAAGCTCGACGAGCGTTTCCTCTCTGCGCTTCCGCTGGCCAAGCGATATTGAGCCTAGCCACCGCACGGGAAACCACCTCCAGCAGCTCTTCATACTGCGGAGACTGGGCTGGCGAGCTGTCACTGCCTTCCACTCCGAGCACATCCAGTTCCTCGGAACTGGAGTCTCGGTGAGCGGGCTCCCGCTCCGGGACGGAAGAAGCCGCAGACTCGGTGCGGGCTTCCGGACCCCAAAAGCGGGAGAAAGAAGCCGGGGATGAAGGGAAAGAAAGAGCCGAAGCTGTCTCACCTTCGTCGCCAAGGTCCATCTGCGATCCCCAGGAGTGTAGTCGCCGGGGTGCCTCAGCAACTGCCGGTTCCTTACCGCGTGGGGAGCAGAGCTGGCCGCCTTCCTCAAAAAGCGTCAGCCGAGAGCGGAGTTTCCTAACCGGGAAACGCTCGCAATGCACACAGCCAGCCCCCTCGAGGGCTGCTAGGGCATGCTCTCTTCCCAAGCAGGCCGCACACATATCGTGTGTGTCACCATCGGGAATATAGCGTGGGCAGGGATACACGCACTGCCGAAACTGCTTCGCACTCGCCATTTCTCAGAGACCCAGAGCACTTGCTGAAGCTCAGAAGACTGACGACAACAGTGAACCCGGCTCCCTTTATAGATGCTCAAGATTTTAAAGTACATCACAAAGTGCTCTTGAAAGCAAATCTCATCACATTTACAGTGTTCAGCTGACATTTAAGGGGTCTACATCAATAATCCACAGTCTTCGCATTAAATTCAAGTGAATGAGTTTTACAGATTTATAAAAACTATAGTAAAATTATAGTAGAGTTGACTACTTTAAAGAATAATTTTCTGTATAATTTTAGTACATGCTCAACCACACATCACATTATGTCAGAGGGTTTAAACTCGGGGTGTTATTTTATATTTATTACATGGCATAGTGGTGATGTACTTTAAAGGATAAGGCCAGTGTACATTTAACTTATTGTCACCATGGCCTTTGAAAAGAGCAAAACCTACAATGCATTTCACTTATGGCCCATATAGCCACCATCAGAAATGCTTCATATGATAATGAAGGACTAATTGCACTCCACTATGTTCCAAAAACCTGTGAAACAAGTCACAGACCTATATTTTATATCCTTTGATCAGCATAATTCATCATTACACTTTCCTGGATAACAACGTCATGAAGAGTCATCGGAACAATATACAATTATGCTGACCAAAGCAAAATTGCAAATCCGTGACTTGTTTAAATTACCATGTTAAAATACGATGAAATTCAATTACTTATATGACATGAGGTACTTCTTGGGGTGGCTAGATGATGATAGCTGTTATTAATAGAAAAGCATTGCAGTTTTTGCTCTTTTCACAGTAGAGCTGAACAATTAATCTAAATATTATCAAAATCCCAACATGGCCAAGTTCAATTTCCAAATTGCAGGAGTTTTTTTCTTGATAAAGGTCATGATTTCTTGATAAAGGTCAAATGCGTCACAACATGCCATTATACATGAAGCACTGCGGTTCTGCAGAGATGCCCTGGCCTAAAAATCATATCCTCCAGACGTAAGGGAACATGGTTTTTTGGTACAGATCCCTGCAAAAATCACATCATTATCATTTTTATATTTTTCTTAGTGAAAATGAAATGCAAAACTTACCATTGCCACTTAAAATCGTGACTCATTGCAATCAAAATATCTGTGAAGATAATCACAATATGATCTTTTTTGCATATCGTTCAGCTCTATGCAGGAGCATGATGCAGTACAACCAAAACCTTATCGGAGCATTCATCCCACAGTGTGACAGCAACGGGAATTTCCTCCCGCAGCAGTGTTGGCCCTCGACCAGGTACTGCTGGTGCGTCAATGTCATCACCGGACAGGAGATACCGAACACGAGGACACCGCCGGAGAAACCACCTGTTCAATGTGGTGAGTGATGATGTGCTTGTGTCACATTTAGATGTTTGTTCTAGTTGTCTAAACTAAACAAAATGGCAGCAGACCACTCAATTTAACAAAGGAACAGGGCCCAAAAAGGGGGAAAAGAAGCCCCGTTTGCTCCCAGGATAACGTACAGCTTAGCTGGCTATGCTACCACGTTATCTGGGCCGTTTGAGACGTGTGTAGGCGTGTAAATGTACATGTTTAAATGTGTGGGTTACTGGAGAAGAAAGAGGGTGAAATAGCGTGAACAGAGAAACACTAGAAATTTCAAATGCCGTGGATAAGCGCAATAGGCGTCCCCTTATCACACATTAATCCGGCAGAAGACTCCCGTACAGTGGCCGTGTTACTGGATTGTGGTCTGATAAAGTACAGCTATCGGCTCCACAGTGGCTAAGGGTAACACAGTTACACCGGTGTGGCACCGGTATACGCGGTAACTTCTAACATAAAAGAAAACACACAGAGAAGCACAAGGAAATCAAATGCTGTGGGAGATGTAAAAGGCATCACTTTATCACACGGTAATCAGACAGCAGACTTCCGTTTCTGTACAGCGGTCTTATTACTGGACTCAAGTCTGATAAAATGCGGCTATTAGCTTCACAGTGGTTAAAGCTAACGCAGTTAGGCGCCTGGCGGTGGGGCCAACTGGAACTTCTAACACAAATGAAAACTCACAAAGACGACACAGCGATCGTCACTTCCCAAAATCAGTAAAGCACAATTCACAAAAATAAAGCTTAGATGAAATAACACAAAGTAAAAAAATCGATCTCTGCCCAGACACAATAGCTTCATACTTTGAGGTCAATATTGTCTAGCAATCGATGCGTCAGTTCGCTTTATCCGGGAGAAGTTTCTCTCAGGCTCGGTGCCTGACGAAGATGGGTCCGACACTATCAGTGGGTCTAGTGGCGGGCTGTTCCTTCGGCGGGCAGGTGAAGGGAAACAGCTATCGACATAGGGCAAGGGGGGCACTCTGCGGCCGTTTGGCTCTTCCGTGAAGATACCAGGGAAATCCATGTTTTCCCTTCGGCAGGGAAGATTGTTCTGGAGTAAAAATCTGGGATCTGAAAAGTGTTTCAACAAACACAGACAGTCTCTTAGCTCGACAAGCAAGTTAAGACTTGTTCTCCCTAGGGTAAGAAATGGTCATGTGAGGCGTCTCCTGAAGTGACCAAAGCCACTGTGGAAAAGACATGGAGGGGAGTGTGGCGCTGGGCTTTATAACCTTGATGTCATCATAGTCGTGCACCAAGATTTCATGAGCCATCTTGCGCGACTCGTCCAATAGAAGTCCGTTGTTGGGGTTCAGCTGGGATCTCGAGTTGGCTTCAAGTGACATCTCAATTTCACACCTCAGCGTGAAATGACGGCCGACTGTGACTCTGTCTGTTAGTCAGGCCGAGAGTTGAGCCTTGCTTCTTGCCAACAGGCTGCAGTCTTTTGTTTCCCCCACATGGGAGGCTAGGCTAAGCTAGGCAAGGCCCAACATTATATTCTCCAGATGTAAGCGAACGTGCTTGTTTGGTACAGTACGCAGCAAAAATCACATTATCATCATTTTAATATTTTTGTAAATGAAAATTAAATGCAAAAATTACAATTGCCACTAAAATCGTGACTCATTGCAATCCCAATATGTTCTTTTTTGCATATTGTTTAGCTCTGTGCTTGATACAGCAGAAGCACCATATGGGAGTGTACTACCGTGTCGGTGCGTATGTCCCACAATGTCACGGCAACGGGAATTTCCTCCCCCAGCAGTGCTGGGCGACGACTGGGGAATGCTGGTGCGCCAACATCATCAGTGGAGAGGAGATACCGAACACGAAGACACCGCCGGGGACAGCACCTGTTCAATGTGGTGAGTGATGATGCGTGTGTCTCACATTCAGATGCTTATTATAGTAATCTAAACATTAATTTTGCTAGATTGATTTTTTGGGCAGTGACGCCACTCAACTCCACCATCTCCAGGCACACAGGCCTCTGCAAGCATAGGGTTGTTTAATTAATCGAAGTATTGAAATCCCAACATGGTCAAGGGCAATATCCAAATTGCAGGAGCTGAAATTTTTTTAATAAGATCAAATGTGTCACGACGTACCACTATACATGAAGTACTGTGGTGCTACATATATGCCCTAGTCTATAAATCATATTTTCCAGACGTAGGGTAACATGCTTGTTTACTACAGACCCCAGCAAAAATCACATCATCATCATTTTTATATGTTTTTCAGTGAAAATTAAATGAAAAAATTCCCATTGTCACGAAAATCGTGACCCATCGCAATATCTGTCTAAAATGGTCGCAGTATGATCTCTTTTGCATATTGTTCAGCTCTCTGCAAGAACATGATGCAACAAAGCCAAAACCCTATTGGAGGGTACGTCCCGCAGTGTGACGACAACGGGAATTTCCTCCCGCAGCAGTGCTGGGGGTCGACCGGGTACTGCTGGTGCGTCAACATCATCAGCGGAGATGAGATACTTAACACGAGGACACCGCCGGGGACACCACCTGTTCAATGTGGTGAGTGATGATGTGTGTGCGTCACATTTAGATGTTTGTTATAGTTTCCTAAACATGCTTGTTTAGTCACAGACCCCAGCAAAAATCACATCGTCGTCATTTTTGTTTTTGACAGTGAAAATGAAACGAAAAAATTATCATTGCCACTAATATCGTGACTCATCACAACATCTGCATATCATTCAGTCCTTTTTCACAGGCCATATTCACAAGAAGTAAAATACAAAATAACACCGGCATACTTGTGTGCGTCCGGTGCACATTCTGAAGAAAAAGGAAAAAAAAGCATCAAAGATAACTCATAGCTTGCAGCTGCACTTTTCAAGACACCCAGGAACACACACAGGGTAGCATACTGTCTGAGAGTGTCCGTTGCTAGCCTGCCAATGCTTATCTTGAGTCGGTTTGGTAGGACTTTGGTTTAAGTAAATTATTTCATTTTTTATTATTATTAATAGATATTATTCATGTAATTTTAATGCAAAATAGGTCTACCCAACCAGTGGACAAAACATTCAACATTCTCCTACCCCCACCATTGAGTTCTCCCTCTGTGTTTTTAGGCTTCAAGGCAATTTAGCCCTCGTTGCTCCACGGGTTGCAAAAAGAAGTCAGATTGTATAGAAGTGTGTAAGAATGACCCGACTTCTCACTTGATTAATTACCACAGTAAACGGTTTTCTAATGAGTTTAAGGTCTCAATCACTAGTTTCAAGTCTTCTTCAACACAGCATGATGTTCATTTTGTAAATTATGGTCACACTTAACGTAAAATATACAATAAAGCAGGGTATGCTTTAGGGCGTGGCAACCTGGGCGTGGTCAATCAGATGATCCACTGTCCTGTGTACATTTCACTAGCTGTAAATTTGTTTTTGGGCGCTGACAGTGTTTTCTTCTAAGAACTTTGACCCTTTCAGTGTGTGTTTCCAGTTCATGAAAGTTAATTATAACATTTTGGTTGCCTTGAAATGTCTTGTTCCCCCCCCGAACCCAACCCAACCCGCAGCTGCAGATGCCGCCAACCAATGATCCGGTTCATCCCAAATGGAATCTTCTGGTGCTGAAAAATTGCTGTTCAGCAAATCAACTTGAGGCTGAGGCTCCATAGAGGCCCATGTTAAAATGCCCAATTTTAAAGCAGAAATAAACAGGTTTACAGCCTGGTACAAAACATGGTTGTGGTCTCTATAGCTAATTTCACCCCTTCATGACAACTGTAATGGGGGACGCATTTTTGAGTAGAATAATATGGCTTGCTGTGCGGTTAATTGTACCAAAAGACAGTCCAAAGAAGTCTGTGCTCCTGTTTTTTCGGTGAGTGAAATTGTAGTATTTTATTTATATGTTAGCAATAATTACCAGCTATCTGTGTTTGCGCTCACCATACATGGCTTGTTAGCTAATTAGCCAGCTAATGAGTTAACTTTGGCCTTCGAGCAAAACGCTAAGCTGTGCGAACAACGCTAACTAAATGGGAGTGTATGTTAGCCACAGATATTAAAACATGCCCTGAAGTCAAAACGTAAAAGAGAAGTAATTTTTTAGGGTGATAACACTTTTGAAACTTCCAGTTCCCTCGTCTCAAAGTCAATGGGTTTTTTAAATGGGTTTTTGGTTAGATGCCTGAAATAACATCCGTGGTTAACACAAGCTTAAGAGATTTTTTTCTATGATGTCAGTAAATACGTCACTCTTGCATTTTGAAGCTTTTACGTATTTTAAAAAAGGCGGTTGCTAACAAGTGGTTGGGTGAGACTAACCACACAAACTGCATTATAAAGTACAACAATAAGAATATAGGCAGAATTGTTAATAAAGATTATTCATTAAACAAAGGATTATGATCTCTGACATTTATTTGTCTAACTGCGTTGCCAACGCAGCCAGCAGCTGAAAACCAAGTTTTGTGATTTACCTAGTTTTTGTGAAGCCTGCCTGACCTTGTTTCTTCTATGTTTAGAAGTGCCTTCTTGCCATCGCCACCTGCCTGCCTGTCCTTGCTCTCTGCCACGCCAGACAAACTTTTGGACGCCACGTGTCAGCGCCATATCCGCTGCCTCTATTCACCTCCAAACATCACGGACACCCTGGGACCCATTTCCTCTCCCTGCCATTGTCCACAATAAACTGTTACCTTTTTTCATATCCCTGCTTTCCGAGTCACTGCATCTTGGGTCCACAAACCTTTGAGACTTATAACATAATTAAAGTTGATTTAATCCTATTAAATATAACAATTCCACTGAAAGTTAAAGATAAGATTGCTTATTTAACACAGAATCAGTTGTACTTTTAAAAATAAAGTGTGTTAAATAATATCCAGTTGTCGGGAGCTCATCAATTATCCTTCCAAGGATGTTTTCGGCCTCCAACCTTGGAAAGCCCTCCAACCTCACCAGGATGTCAATTATGGCCCACGTAAAAGAAAACACTTTTTTTGAGGACTAAAATAGAAACCATTTAACCACGTAGCATACTTACCCACAGTGGAAGCACAAAAGTCAAGGAAAGAAAGACCAAATCAACAAGTCAAAAACATCGGGCAGCTTCTGTAACGCTCCGTTGGGGTGTGAAGCCACTTGGAGGACGGAACAAAACCAGCTCGCAGACGCGACGCCATGGAGCCGTGCCGGGGTTAGGGCTCCCTGCTTAGTTTACTTGTGTGTGCTTTGTCAGTGACTACGTCTACCCATGTTGTCTTTAGAGGTTCCAGGGAGCTGATTGCAGTATTCAACCACATCTGGAGAACCTGGGCCCAGTGCGCCACAGGATATAAAAGTCATGATATTCCCTGTCAGCACCTGCACCCTAATGCTATGCTATTTTGTTTTACTTTTTCTCTACAACACCTTTATCCTACAGTATCCACACACATCCACATGAACACTACTGATTTCACTGACTAACACACCTCATATCCAAAGTTTAAGGTTCAGTTTATTTTCTTTATTACAATAAATAACTTGTATTTATTGGCATTTTGTGTCTTTTCTTGTTTTTGTCATGGCCTATTGGCCGGGTTATGACAGACACTTGAGGAAAGTTACAACGCCTAGGCCGATGTGATGCGTACGCCACAGTAAAGAGGCTGATGGCATCAATTGTTTCACAAAACATCAAAAGACATTTTGCACAATTATGACACTGGGTTATTATCCATAGGTTCTATCACTATAATTACTGTTATACATCTTTTCACTTATTTCAAGAGTACATACGTCATACAAAGCAACTTGTACGTTTGCAACCTTTTAATATTGATGTTTTCATGAATGCAAGATATGATTTTAATTTGTTAAACTGTTGCTTGTGTAGTGGTACATTTTAGTTATATAAAATGGATCAAGCTATACTTCTGATCATTTTGATAGCATAGAGCTTAGCAGTAAAACATGAAAAGATAATGTGCTGGTTTTGTTTGTTTCTTTAAGACAAATGAGAAACATTTACTGCTATACTATACTCTTGTGAACACAATTACCTACACACTGAATAGTTTTAAAGCCCCCTAGGAGGTGTCATGCTTTATAACTACTCAGTGTGCAGGTAAGTCAGATTAAAATGTGAAATCTTAACATTTTCAATCAGTAATGAAGACAAAAGGAGTGCAAATATAAATAGAATTTATTCAAACGTGAACCATGTTTTATTTTAAAAGAAGGACAAAAGAGATGGACAATATTTAAAACTATACATGTAATAGTAAACACATTAATTTAAATAAAATCAACAGACTGGGCCTGTGCAAGATGTAACAGCTATGCCCAGAAAGATGAAAACTCCACGGGGTGGGGGTGGTTGGGGCAAGAGGGCATAGTGTGATTGTAGAAATATGAGGAAGAGCAGAGGTGGTAACAGTGTTGTGGCTTGAGATGTTATTTTTTAACAAACAAAATGAACATAAAAAATAAACTCAACATTACTTGTGACAGTCAGGGCTGTTTAGGTGTAACAAGATGGCTCCTAAAGGCCAAATTCAAAAGCAGTGATAGCAAGTAGTTCACTGTGTTTGGAGGTGGTCTTTAATTAAGGAAATTAGCTACTGTACATAAAGACATATAATTTCCTCTAGGTGTGAAATAAAGTCCATGTTTCAAAAATAGCCCAGGACTCTACTCTTTCAATTGTGATGGTGCTCAATCATAACACCATTTAAGCTACGAACAGATGTAGTTATAACACTGTTGACAAATTTCCTGGCCTTGTCGAGCTTCACCAGACTGGCAGCAGCCTTCCACTGGCCCCTTTTGGGTCACAGACAAAGACATGATCTACAGGCCAGGGTGCTGGAGGTGAAGCTGGTGCAGCTCCTCCTCCATCATGTTGACCAGCTTCATGCTGCTGACCTCCCCACGTCATTGCCGCCACAGTGGATGATAAATGGACTTCCTCGCAGGCACTGGGAAAAGAAGGTGAGTAGGCCTTTCCACCGCAGTCCACCCCAGCCAAACCAACAGATACGAAGGTCTGAGGTCGGTCCCTGCAGCTCTCTCACCAATGATCCGCACTGTGATTATGGGAGGAAAATAAATTAGTGTAATACAGTTTTTCTCAATTGCTAAAACACTAAAACCCATTGGCTGAAGGAAGTTCTCAGTTGCCTGAACTCATTTAGCTAATTGTGCAGTCTGTTGTCAACACCTTAAACCATTTCACTTGGTAAAACACAATTTGCAGATCTCACTTAGACCTTTGAGCAAAACTCTAAACACACATGCCATCCATACTGGTAAACACAATGGGCAACAATCAAATACAAATAAGGAACACATGTCATTGCTTGAACACAAGCACTCAAAATTGATGTAACCTGTTTCAAATGATGTCTCACAAACAGTTCTGACTGCTCAATAGATTTAGACTAGTTGACGGTTCATATCAACAAAGAACAAGAATTACAGTATCACAGAGACAAAGGACAAGTTTGTGAGATGCGGGATACAGTACTGTACAACTAGGGGTACAAGAAGGAGGAAGAACAATGAAAAACTGCAAAGAGCAAAGCAGAGTAGCCTAGTAATTTCTGATCAATTTTGATCAGATCAAACGACGATGACAGAAAAAAATGACATTTGTTTTGCGGTTAAAAATGTACTTCTCCCTGAGAACTATATGTTTTGAACAATGTAGCAATTTGGCTGGGGTGTTCCTGTACCCCGGTGAACATTCGGCCCCTTCCTCCACCATGGTTGCGTCTCTTAGTCCTTTAGAAAAAAACAAAAACAAAAATATAGGGCTTGGACAATGCAGCCTAAAGATATTCCCCCCACAGTAGAGTACATTGTACAGGAACAAGCCATTCATGAAGTAAACAGGTGTCACCCAACTGATACACTATGACATGGGTGTACTACATGTGCACTACATGACATTTTGGTTACATATCTGTACTCCAGGCTAAATGTCCGGATGACACTGGCGACACTAAAACAGATCAAGTTGGGCTGCACTCTCTGTCCAGCCTCTCGCATTGTCAGCCCATGGTTGATGACATGATCTACTAAGGTTGCTCTGGTTTCATTTGAAATTTGTTGTGTTCTTTGGCCATGAACTCCTCTACCAGCTCTACCGCTACCTCTCACTCTCACTCTTCCTCCCCCTCTCATTCTCACCCTTCCTCTTCCTCTTCCTCTCTCTGCAGCATCTTCCATTGTTTAAAAAAAAAAAAAAAAAAGGTGCTCACCTGTGGTCTTTTCATAGTGCTTACATTCTGATTGAAGTGTTAACAAATAACCAGGTGGCCAGGTGGCACATGTATTGGACAAGTAGCTCATGTAGTGTCATTCTGAATGGCAGTGTTTTGAAATGGCATCCATGTGACTTTGTATCAAATTGTTGTGTCTTATGCAGAGAACCGTGTTCAGTGCATTTAAGCAGATATACTTTACAATGATGTTTAAGTGCCATTTTGAACTGCAAAATGTGTGTAAAGCAGAAAATGTGTTTAGACTTTAGGAGACTTGAGTAGAGGTTTTGCTCTCTGTTTGTCAGTTTAAATAATTGTGCTGTGCATGTCATTTTTGTGTGATAGCAATTGGGAAAATCTGTAATGCCGTATTATAAACGTCTGGTAACTGACAGTGATTTCTGTTGTGTCTCATCTTCAGTTGAAGTTTTCAGCGTTGTTGCCCTGCCGGCTTGATTCAAATTGTTTGCTAGACATGTATTATGTAAACATTACGCTAATTCGTGGTAACACTAGCCATATTTCTGCAAATCTCAACAGAATGCATTTTAAGTCTTCTGTAGTATAATCTCAACGACAGATCATAATTTCAAGTTTTGTTGTTTTGATTCGCTGGGACAGGCTAGCAAACACTCATCATGTCAGCCCAGGAATCCAACTGCAAACCTTCTTGTCTCAAGCATACATGTTCACATAACCTTTGGGCCATATTTAGTGGTCTTTGTTCTGTAGGTCAGCTACAGTGACGATTGCAGTGACGATTTAGGTACTTGATGGTTTGAGCATGTTATGCTATGTCACTGTGTTTTCCCCATGTAGATCCTCTGACATAGGCCTGCACAAGTTTCATAGGTCCAGGAGAAGAGATAGTTAGGTTGTTATCCATTCCACACATCACAAAGCACTACTGTATATTAAACATCAAAACTATAAAAGACATCAGAATCAGGTTTATTGCCAAGTAAGTTTTCACATGCAAGGAATTTGCCTTGGTATTTTGGTGCATAACAATAGTAATAAAAAAATTTAAAACAAGCAAATACTGAAAAAGTCAAGAAACTTAAATAGAATAAATGACAATAAAAATATGAACATTGTTATTAAATGGTAAATGGACTGTACTTGTATAGCGCCTTTCTAGTCTTCCGAGTACTCAAAGTGCTTTCACACTACATATCACATTCACACACTGATGGCAGGAGCCAACTAATCAGTAAAAAGTAAACTAGTCATTCACACACTGAAGGACACTTCGACACGTGGGCTGAGGGAAGCTGGGATCGAACAGCAGACTAAGCCACAGCCGCCCATTAAAAAGATGTAAAGTATATCTGCTTTTTACGGTACTGTTTGAGTAGGAATGGAAATTTACATTTATGGTCGTTGTACAACACAGGGCTGCACAGTGAAATTAAAGTTGCAGCCCATTTCATCCTACATACACAAAACACGCAAATATCCAAAATCCATGGAATACAATAAAAATAAAAACAATATATACGGTCATTAAACACATATGTGCAAAATAATGTCCATTTATATATAGTATATATAGATATGTTTGTACTTGAATGATGTTTTAAAATGTTTAATTCTCAGACCTGATTCCTGCTCTCTGGGAATCCATTCAACAACGTGACCTTTATCAAACACCGTTTCCCCATAAGAGATCAACTTGATCCCAACAGAGGACGCATGACCTCAAATGTCAGATGGTCCCCACCATCCTTAAAACACTGGTGTGTTGTAATGACCTGGTTTTGAGAGTCCAGAGCCAAAATCACACTCCAATGTTCCTTTGGGACATTTCCAATCATCTTGTGTTATATAAGTCATCATATCTTAACTTGTTTTTCACAAATGAAACACAGCTGAAAATGAAAAGTATCATCTAATACAGAGGATTTGGATTTTAGAGAATATGGTTATGAAAATATGATTATATACGTGACACGTCCACAATATCTGCTTTATAATTAGGAGATAAAAGATGGATTAAAGTGGAAATCATTTCATGCAGAGCCCTGTACATTTTGCTTTCATTTTTTCCCATTGTTGAAGTAGCTGATAACAGCCCAGCTCATTCAGAGTGGTGTTGATCATTTTCGGGTGAAAAGGCGCCTAGCTGTCTATTAAAACTGAATGAAGGCTTTTAGATTATCACTTATATTTCATTATGATGACTAGACGTGTACAGGACAGATTTCGTGGCACAAGTCGTTTCAAAAGCAGTTAAGATATTGAATCCTTTACATGCGAGTGTGTTGCACAGCGTGGCACACACGCCCCTGGACCAGTTACTGTTTACTGCTCAATGTCAGAGCCAAACCAAAGTGTGTTTGTTTAGTGACTCAGCCATGAAGCAGCCACAGTATAAAACATGAAGGAGACTGGAGGTGGACCAAGCGATGGACACTGGGAAGGTGAGTACTTTTTATTGTGTTTTGTGTTTTCACCTCGAGTGCAGTACGTTTAAATGAGTGAAATTGTGAATCTGGATAACGTATAATTAGGAATACATTTCAATAAAATCTCTAAACAGATGAGTGGTGACATTGAAAAACCTGTATCTTTAAATTTTAAAAAAGATCATCATTTCAAGATATTACTGCTGGTTCAGTAGTGATAAGACTCAAAATGAAATTACATTATTATTATTATTATTATTTAGATTTAACCGTTGATATCAAATTCTGTGTTTCCAAAATCTTTCACTATTATTTTTCTTATTCTTCTTCAAAACTAATTTACCACGGACTCAATGTCTGGATGGCTCAACATTTAAGGTGCAGAATTCTTCACCAAGCTTGTATTTTAATGCTGGTTTAATGCTGTATTATTCATTTCTGGTAACTGACGGTGATTTTGTTCTGTGTTTCATCTCCAGATGATGCTGTCAGTGTTGTTGCTGCTGGCCCTGCCGGCGCTGTCCTCAGCCAATCTTCCGGACATCATCAAAATCCCGATCCCAATAAATGGTAAACACTAACTGGCTTTATGAAATTGGGCAATGGGGGGGAAAACTTTTAGTGATAAACAACGAATATAAACTCTGTGCCATGTTGGTATTGCAGCTCTGCAAGTGGTTGTTAAAGGATCGCTAAACCCAAGTCACAAACTAAACACGTTTTCACTTACCCCAGTTTGTACTATGTGGCCATGCAGATATTTGAGATTTTTGAGTCTAATGAGACTTCTGCCTCCACCCCAATACAATGTGCTGAATGGAATTTGGCTTAGGCTGCTCAAAGCTTGGAAAAAAGACATTGGAAAAACTCCAGCTGCACTGAAAAACGCTGTAAAAAGTCTGGCAGCAAAGTTTCCAGACGGATACCGTCAAATTACTGTAAATAACCCTACCACAAAATTACATGTAATGCACTGTAAAAATACAGAGCAAATGTTACAATCGAAGTTAATTACAGTACAGTATTGTTGATAAATGTGACATGATATGTCAAAATACATTAAAAACAACTAGGTCTACTTTTCAGGTTAATCTTTGTAAATTTAGAGAATGTATTCATTACTTTATGAAACAGCCCCGTCTATCTACAGTAATTTCCTATTACATATTTTGTTGCATATTTACACTATTAGTCATTTCAGAGAATTGTAATGTTAAAATATGAATGAATTAATTACTTTTCAATTAATTGGACAATGGAAAACTAAGCATTATATGTCAAAATACATGAACAATAGCTATATTTAAACACAATCTCTGTAAATTTAGAGTTTTATGCAGTAATGTTCTAATTACCTTCTGTGAAACACAATCGTCTGTAAATGTATGATATTAAATAGTCAAATGTTCATTTGACAGTGGAAAAACAAGCATAGTATGTCAGAACACATGGACATTAAAGGTAATCTTTATAAATGTGATTGTATTCAGCAGAAATTTTACACAATTGTCAAAGTATTTACAACCAAAATATTGTTTTTTATGTAAAAAAACAACAACCCAGAAAATAATGTAGAAAGGAATAGTTCACTATTTTGGACTCTGGGTCCAAATGACATGTTTTCAGTCATGTAATTTACTAGAAACCACAACTTTGCTAGCTTCCTGCTCTGCTCATCTGGTAACACTGGGCATGCATGCCAGTCTCTGAAAACTATGATAAATGTTTTTCAAAACAGATGCTCACAATATAATCATACCAGTGTCTGTACATTTTCTTGGAAACATTGTAAAAATCTAAGCTTTCTGTCAATAGCTGTGAGCCATTTGGATAGGAACTATTTTATTCCCAAAGACGACACTACCTTCTCAGCCTGTGTCAGCTCCATGAGAGCCAGAAGAATCAAAAAATTACACTGTGATTTCTACCAAAACGACGTTTATCATAGTTTTTGAACACTGTTGCATATGCCCAAGCCCCCTCCTACTCTACAGCTTCCAGGGATTTCCAGACGGCACAGCAGGAAGCTAGCGAAATTGTGGTTTGTACTAATAGCGATTATGACCAAAAACATTTTGGGCCCAGAGTTCAAAATGCCGAACTACTCCTTTAATAAGTAGTTACATTTGAAGAGTAATGTCTGTATATTTACACAATCAGACATTTTCAAGGTTCAAGGGTGATTTATTAATCACAATTATTGTAAAACGAGACTTTGTTGCAGTTCCACTTTTTGCAACTCAAAAAAACAAACATTACATAAAAAAAATGATATACAGTAGATCAGAAAATAAAATCATTCAGGAGGTTAACGAATTAGCCAGTTTTTACACATCCATTGTTCAATAATTATTGCAAAATACATCCCAAGTAAATGCACACTGACTGCAAACCTCTAATTACACTATTCAGATTTAAACTAAAATATTTCAAGAAGCTCAAGCACTCAAAGTACATCACAAGTTGCTTTTGAAAGCAAATCTCATCACATTTACAGTGTTCAGCTGAAATTTAAGGGGTTTACATCAGCAATCCAGTCTTTGCATTAAAATGCAATTGTAGTTGTAAGTTTTACGGATGTCTAAAAACTAAACAGTAAAATTACAGTAGAGTTGACTACTTTAAGGAATAATTCTGTTTAATTTTAGTACATGATTAACCACACATCATATTATGTCAGAGTGTTTAAACTCAGGGGGTGTTATTTTAATTTATTTCATGGCATAGTAGTGTTGCACTTCAAAGAATAAGGCCAGTGTACATTTAACTTATTGTCACCATGGCCTTCTTCACCATTGAGAAGAGCAAAACCTGCTCAACCTGCTTCAGTTATGGCCCATATAGCCACCATCAGAAATGCTTCATATGATATAACTATGATATGCACGCCACTGTGTTCGAAAACCTGTGAAAATAAGTCACAGACCTATATTTTATATCCTTTGATCAGCATAATTAATCTTTACACTTTCCTGAATTATGCTGACCAATAGCAAAATTGCAAGTCTGTAACTTGTTTAAATTACCATGTTTAGAATACGATAACATTTAATTACTGACATGAGGTATTTCTGGTGGTGGCTAGATGACGATAGCTGTTATTAATAGAAAAGGATTGCAGTTTTTTTCACTCTTTTCACAGTAGAGCTGAACAATTAATCCAAATATTATAAAAATCCCAACATGGCCAAGTGCAATATCCAAATTGCATTTTTTAATAGAGGTGAAATGTGTGACGAAGCACTGAGGTTCTACAGAGATGCCCCGGCCTACAAAGTATATGCTCCATGTGTAAGGGAACATGCTTGTTTGGTACAGACCCCAGCAAAAATCACATCATCATTTTTAGATGTTTCTCAGGAAAATGAAAATCCAAAAATTACTATTGCCACTAAAAATTGTGACTCATCACAATATCTGTCAGAATAATCACAATAGAATCTTTTTGTGCTTATCGTTCAGTCATATGCAAGAACATGATGATGCAAACCCAAAACCGTGTCGGAGTGTACGTCCCGCAGTGTGACGGCAATGGGAATTTCATCCCGAAGCAGTGCTCGCCGTCAGGGCACTGCTGGTGCGTCAACATCGTCACTGGAGAGGAGATACCGAACACAAGGACACCGCCGGGGACACCACCTGTTCAATGTGGTGAGTGATGACGTGTGTGTGTCACATTTAGATGTTTATTATAGTTGTCTAAACATGAAGATTAACTTTGCTGGATTGATTTATTGGGCAGTGGCACTGCTCATCTCCACCATCTCCAGGCACACAAGAATAGGGTTAAACAATTAATCGAAATATTATCAAAATTACAACATGGCCAAGTGCAATATCCAAACTGCAGGAGTTGTAATTTATTGATAAAAGTCAAATGTGTCACAACGTACCATTGTACATGAAGGGCTGAGGTGCTACAGAGATGCCCCGGCCTACAAATCATGTCCTCCAGATGTAAGGGAACATGCTTGTTTTGGTCAGCAAAAATCACATCATCATCTTTTTTGGCCTGAAAATGAAATGCAAAAATTACCATAACCAATAAAAATCGTGACTCATCACAATATCTGTCAAAATAATCACAATATGATCTTTTTTGCACATTGTTCAGCCCCATGCAGGAACATGATGCAGCAAACCCATAAACATGGAGGGTACGGGCATGTCCCACAGTGTGACAGCAACGGGTTTTTCCTCCCACAGCAGTGCATGGCGCCGACCGGCTACTGCTGGTGCGTCGACATCATCACCGGACAGGAGATACCGAACACGAGGACACCGCCGGGGACAACACGTATTGAATGTGGTGAGTGTGATGTGTGTGTCACATGTAGATGTTAGTTTTACTTGTCTAAACATGAACAATTTGCAAGATTGATTTATTGGGCAGTGGCACCGCTCAACTCCACCATCTCCAGGCACACAGGCCTCTGCAAGAAAATGGTTGAACAATTAATCAAAATATTATCAAAATTGCAACATGGCCAAGAGCAATATCCATATTGGAGGAGCTGCAATTTCTTGATTAAGGTCAAATGTTTCAAAACGTATCATTTTACATGAAGCACTGAGGTGCTACAGAGATGACCCGGCCTACAAATCATATTCTCCAGATGTAAGAGAACATGCTTGTTTGGGTCATACCCCAGCAAAAATCACATCATCAGCATTTTTATGTTTTTGTCAGAGGAAATGAAATGCAAAAATTACCATTGGCACTAAAACCATGACTCATAGCAATCACAATATCTGGCAGAAATATCACAATATGATCTTTTTTGAATATCGTTCAGCCGCATGCAGGAAAATGTTGCACCAAAGCCAAAACCGTGTCGGAACGTATGTCCCGCAGTGCGACACCAGCGGGAATTTCCACCCGCAGCAGTGCTCGCCGACCGGGTTCTGCTGGTGTGTCAATGTCATCACTGGAGAGGAGGTACCAAACACGAGGACACAGTCAGGGACGGCACCTGTTCAGTGTGGTGAGTGATGAAATATGTTTGACATTTAGACATTTGTTATAGTTGTCTAAACATGAAGATGCATTTTGCCTGATTGATTTATTGGGTCCAGCCTCTCTCGAGGAGTTGGGTTCCAGAGCCCGAGCTGTCCAAGAAAGTGAGCCTGACTATCTCTAGTCGGTATCTCTCAACCTCCCGCACAAGCTCAGGCTCCTTCCCCCCAGGCAAGGTGACATTCCATGTCCCTAGAGCCAGATTCTGTGGCCCCCGCCATCTACTGCCACCCAATCCACATTGCACATGCAAGTGTGATTTAAAAAAGAATAGCAACAAAAAAAATTTGATGATGCAGCTCACTGGTAAGTGGCGCTATGGTGGCCTATTTTTAGAAAATGCTCGTGGGCTACTCATGTGGTCCTGGCGGGTGACCTGGTGCCCGCGGGCACCATGTTGGTGACGGCTGCTCCAGGTGTACGGGAACATGCTTGTTTGGTACAGACCCCAGCAAAAATCCCGTCATCATTTTTATATTTTTCTCAGTGAAAATTAAACAAACAAGTTACCATTGCCACAATATCTGTCAAAATAATCACAATATGATCATCTTTGCACATCGTTCAGCCCTATGCAGGAACTTGATGCTGCAAAATCAAAACCGTGTCGGAGTGTACATCCAGCAGTGTGACGGCAACGGGAATTTCCTCCCGCAGCAGTGCTCGCCACCCGGGCACTGCTGGTGCGTCAACATCATCACCGGAGAGGAGGTACTGAACACGAGGACACTGCCGGGGACACCACTTGTTGAATGTGGTGAGTGGTGATGTGTGTGTCACATTTAGACGTTTGTTCTAGTTGTCTAAATATTAAGATTAATTTTGCAGGATTGATTTATTGGGCAGTGGCACCGCTCAGCTCCACCATCTCCAGGCACACAGGCCTCTGCAAGAATAGGGTTAAACAATTAATTGACATATTATCAAAATTGCAACATGGCAATTGTAAGGGATGTAAGGGAACATGCTTGTTTGGGTCAGACCCCAGCAAAAAATCACATCTTCATCATTTTTAGATTTTTCTCAGTGAAAATGAAATGCAAACATTACCATAGCCGCTAAAAATCATGACTCATCGCAATCACAATATCTGGCAAAATAATCACTCTTTTTTGCATGTCATTCAGCCACATGCAAGTACATGATGCAGCAAAGCCAAAACCGTAGTGGAGCGTTCGTCCCGCAGTGTGACAGCAACGGGAATTTCTTCCCAAAGCAGTGCTGGCCCTCGATAGGGCACTGCTGGTGCGTCAACATCATCACAGGAGATGAGATCCTGAATACGAGGACAGCGCTGTGGACAGCACCATTTGAATGCAGTGAGTGATTATGTGTGTCTCACATTAAGATGCTTGTCCTAGTTGTCGCAACATAAAGGTTCATTTCCCAGGATTGATTTATTGGGCAGTGGCACCGCTTAGGGAACAAGCTTTTTGGTACAGACTCCAGAAAAAATCACCACAATCAATCAAAATCCTCATGATTTTTATATTCTTCTCAGTGAAAATGAAATGCCAAAATTACCATGGCCACTAACAATCATGACTTATCGCAATATTTGCCCAAATAATAATACGATCTTTTTTGCATATCGTTCAGCCCCATGCAAGATAATGGCACTGCAAAGCCAAAACCGTCCTGGAGTGCATATCCCGCAGTGTGACGGCAACGGGAATTACGTCATGCAGCAGTGCTCGTGGTCAACCGGGCACTGCTGGTGCGTCAACGTCATCACCGGAGAGGAGATACCGAACACAAGGACACCACCGGGGAAACCACCTGTTGTATGCAGTGAGTGATGATGTGTATGTCACATTTTGATGGGGGGGCGTTACGAGAGTGAAGGAGGAGGAAATGGTTTAGGTGGGTATTTATGGGAATGCCGAAATTGGTGTTATTGAGGTGTGGCCCTGCTTCTGAAACTTTGCTTAGTACGTCCAATCTATATTTTTCTCAGTGAAAATAAAATGAAGAAATTACCATTGCCACCAAAAATTGTGACTCATTGCAATCAAAATATCTATCAATATAATCACAACGTGATCTTTTTTGGATACCATTCAGTTCTATGCAAGAACATGTTGCACCCAAGCCAAAAGCCTAGCGGAGTGTACATCCCCCAGTGTGACAGCAACGGGTATTACCTCCCGCAGCAGACCTCGCCAAATGGGTACTTCTGGTGCGTCAACGTCGTCACTGGACAGGAGATACCAAACACTAGGACAACGCCGGGGACACCACCTATTCAATGCGGTGAGTGATGATGTGTGTGTCTCACATTTAGATGTTAGTTCTAGTTGTCTAAACATGAAGATTCATTTTTCTGGATTGATTTATTGGACGGTGGCACCGCTCAACTCCACCATCTCCAGGCACACAGACCTCTGCAAGGATAGGGTTGAACAGTGAATTGAAATATTATTGAAATCGCAACATGGCCAAGTGCAATATCCATATTGCAGGAGCTGCAACTTTTTAATAAAGGTCAAATGTGTCACAACGTACCATTATCCATGAAGCACTGAGGTGCTACAGAGATGCCCCGGCCAACAATTCATGTCCTCCAGATGTAAGGGAACATGCTTTTTGGTACAGACCCCAGCAAACATCACATCATCATCATTTTTATATTTACCTCAGTGAATATGAAATGCAAAAATTACCATTGCCACTAAAACTCATCACAGTATCAATATGAACATTTTTGCATATCGTTCAGCCCTATGCAAGAAGATGATGCACTCAAGCCAAAAGATTATTGGAGTGTACATCCCGCAGTGTGACAACAACGGGAATTTCCTGCCGCAGCAGTGCTTGCCGTTGCACGAGCACTGTTGGTGCGTCAACATCATCAGCGGACAGGAGACACCGAATACGAGGACACCGCCGGGGACACCGGCTATTAAATGTGGTGAGTGATGACGTGTGTGTCTCACATTTAGATGTGAAGCACTGTGGTGCTACAGAGATGCTCCTCCCTACAAATCATATCCTCCAGATGTAAGGGAACATGCTTGTTTGGTACAGACCCCAGCGAAGATCACATCATCGTTTATATATGTTCCTCAGTGAAAATTAAACAAATAATTACCATTGTCTCTAACAATCATGACTCATCACAATCACAATATCCGGCAAAATATTTACAATATGATCTCATGTGCTCATCATTCAGCCACATGCAACCACAAGTTGCACCAAGGCCATAAGCCTGTCGGAGGGTACGTCCCGCAGTGTGACGGCAACGGGAATTACTTCCCGCATCAGTTCTGGCCGTCAACCGGAACCTCGTGGTGCGTCAATGTCATCACCGGACAGGAGATACCGAACACAAAGACACCGCCTGGGACAGCACCTTTTGAATGTGGTGAGTGATGACGTGCGTGTGTCACGTTTAGATGTGTGTTCCAGTTGTCTAAACATGAAGATTAATTTAGCCAGAGTGATTTATTGGGCAGTGGCACCGCTCAACTCCACCATCTCCAGGCACACAGGCCTCTGCAAGGATAGGGTTGAACAATTAATCATATCATATCATATCAAATCATATCCCGATGTAAGGGAACATGCTTGTTTGGTACAGACCCCTGCAAAAGTCACGTCATTGTTATTTTTGTATTTATTTGACTGAAAATGAAACGGAAAATTTAGCATTACCACTATCTGTCGTAATAATCGCAATACGATCTTTTTTGCATATCGTTCAGCCCTGTGCAAGAACATGATGCAGCAAGGCCATAACCATACTGGAGCGTACGTCCCGCAGTGTGACAGCAACGGGAATTACCAACAGCCGCAGTGCTGGCCGTCGACTGGGTACTGCTGGTGCGTCATCACCACCACCGGAGCGGTGATATTGTATACGAGGACACCGCCGGGGACACCACCTCCGGATTGCGGTGAGTGATGACGTGTGTCACATTTAGGCGCTTGTTCTTGTTGTCTAAACATGAAGACTGATTTTGCTGATTGATTTATTGGGCAGTGGCACCGCTCAATAGGATTGAACAATTAATCGAAAACGCAATGTCGCCAAGAGCAATATCCATATTGGAGGATCTACAATTTTTTGATAAAGGTCAAATGAGTCACAACGTAAGCATTATGGTGCTACAGAGATGCCCCAGCATACAAATCATATCCTCCGGATGGGGGAACATGCTTGTTTGGTTCAGACCCCAGCAAAAATCACATCATCATTTTTAGATGTTTCTCATGAAAATGAAATGAAAAAATTACCATTGCCACTAAAACTCATGACTCATCACAACATCCGTCAAAATAATCACAATATGATCATCTTTGCACATCGTTCAGCCATATGCAGGAACAGTTTGCAGCAAAGCAGAACCGGTATCGGACTGAACATCCCACAGTGTGACAGCAACGGGAATTTCCTCCCGCAGCAGTGCTCGCCGACCGGGTACTGCTGGTGCGTCAACGTCGTCACCGGGCAGGAGATAGTGTACACGAGGACTCCTCCGGGGACGCCATCTGTTCAATGTGGTGAGTGATAACAGTGTGTGTCACATTTAGAGGTTTGTTCTAGTTGTCTGAACATGCTTGTTTGGTACAGAGCCCAGCAAAAATCACATCATCATCATTTCTATATTTAAATCAGTGAGAATTGAGACGGAAAAATTACCATCGCCACTAAAAAGCGTGACTCATCGCAATCACAATATCTAGTCGAAATAATCGCAACATGATCCTTTTTGAATATTCTTCAGCTCTACTTAACAGACCATTTTCATAAGAAGTAAAATTATACCGGCCTACCTGCGCGCACGTCAGAAGTGGAAAAGAAAAAAAGAAATCTCGTTGCCTGCAGCTGCACTTTTCGAGACACCCAGGAAGACAAAGGGAAGCGGGATACCAGAACTCACAATATGCCCCTGACAAACTATACACACTGCTTTTAAAGTCCAATAGCATTGCTATCATTGCCAAATATGCCATAAAATCTATAGAGCTGCCAGCATTAAAAGCAGTTTTCCCTAAAACACTTTTTTTCCATGGTCTTAAAATGGCCTTGTGTAATTAGATACAGTAAATGATCATAAATACAATATAGCTTTGTGCACGTCTAGACCGATTCATCTCCTTCCCCCACTACTGAGTTCTCCCTGTGTGGTTAAAAGCTTCCTGGCAACATAACCTTCAATGCTTGTTGCAAAAAGAAGTCCGATTGGAGTGACCCGACTTCTCATTTGATTTCTTACCTCAGTAAACGGTTTCCTAATGAGTTTATGGTCTCAATCACAAGTTTCCAGTCTACTTCAACACAGCATCATGTTCATTTTGTAAATTATCGTCACACTTAGAGTAAAGTAGACGATGAAGCAGGGTATGCTTTAGGGCGTGGCTACCTGGACGTGGTCAATCAGGATAGAGGTGATGCGTATCCACTGCTCTGTGTACATTTCACTAGCTGTAAACTTGTTTTTGGGCGCTGACTGTTTTCGTCTAAGAACGTTGACCCTTTGACTGTGTTGTTATAACATTTTGGTTGCCTAAAAATGTCTTGTCCCCCCCCCCCCCTCCTCTCTCTCTCTCTCTCTCTCTCTCTCTCAATCCAAACGGCAGTTCCGGGTGTGCGCCCACCAATTTTCATCCCACTTCCCACATGGAAACCTCCGATGCCGAAATATTAAGCCAAGCCAGAAGTTTCAAAAACTGCAGTTCGGCAAATCGACTTGAGGCTGGCTCCAGAAGGGACTCAATCCCCATAGAGCCCCATGTTAAAATGCCCAAATTTACAGCAGAAATAAACATATTTACAGCCTGGTACAAAACAAGTTTTTGGTCTCTAGAGTTAATTTCCCCCCTTTATGACAACTGTGAAGGGGGTGAATTTTTTTTTATAACTCACCTGTTTAAATCATATTATGGGTTAAAGTTAAGAAATATTTAAGGTAGCGGCCGCTTTGAGTGAGCGTCACCACTAACAGTCTGCTGTCTGCTTGCCGCCAGTCAGCTCAGATAGTCACCGGCCGTGTTTGTGCCATTTGGAGACTTTTTCATGAAAATATCTGAAGAATAATATGCCTTGCTGTGCAGTTAATTGTACCAACAGACCGTCCAAAGAAGTTTGTGCTCCAGTTTTTTCGGTGAATGAAATTCTAGTCCTTTATTACAGTTTTTTTCAGTCACTAACAAGTGCCTACCCACACTTCAGATACTTTTTCTAAACTCTTAACACAATTAGCACAGCATCGGCCCTTTTTGTGGCCATACCATTCCCACATTTCATGTCGTTTTCACACAATAAGCAGTCAGTGAACACATTTCCACAATTCTTACATTTTCTTAACAGACAAGCTCTACCTCCCGACAAAATTATGGATTGTTTTTGTGGTATTTACGAATGTTAACACACAACATCCCACAGTAGCAAAAACAATATTCCAAACCTTAGATACAGTATAAAAACGTCTGCTTCGGCAATGATATCAGTTTTAAAATAATATATCTCAGCTGACAATAAACAAACAATTGAATAATTGACACACAGCAGATTTATGTTGGGTAAATTGGGCCAACCACAGCTGATTCCAGTCTGGCTCAGACTCAGTGGCAGGGGTTGTTTTTTTCTATGACATTCACACTTAAAAGGAGGACTCTGAGGAGGGATGCTTTTGGAAACAGAAACAGAAAAAGTCAAACACTGTAATGTCCGGACGAGGAAGAGTAAGTGCAAGGGGCCCAGGGAGAAGAGCAGGCCCAGGGAGAGGGCAAGGTAGAGGTGTGAGAATGCGTGGCGGTGGCATTCCAAGGCCTGCAAGAACAGCAGTCAGTGATGAAATTCATGCCACTATCACTGACCGTGCGATCAACCGCGATCTTTCACTAAGAGAGGCTGGTGAAAGAGTGCCGCCCAATTTGAGGTAAGTATTGCATTAGTTTAGTTATAAGGGGACAATGCAATTTCATAAAACACATGAACAAACATGAGTAAAAAAAAGCCAGAATTAGCCCAGAGGCTATTTTTCATCTGTAGTCCCCTGGCCAAGTTGTTAAAAGAGCAATAAAATATAACACAAAAATACATAGTTAGTAACAACACAAGATAAATCTGAAAAACATTACTTACAAATGAGAAATACATTAAACACACTGCTTAAAAAAACATAAAAAAAAAAACACAAGACACAAAAAACAAACTGTTTGCATGAGAGACAAAACAAGTTCAAATCTTTAGTGTTGACAGATCTACGAGTCAATTTTTTAACTGTTTAGAAAAAGCCTTGTAAAACACCTCTTTAATTTTGAGATTTTTTTTTTTTTGCATGAGCTATGATGTAAAATATATCCACAAACTGAGTAGTTCTTGCATGGGAAATGCTCAACCAAAGAAACAAACAAGATGGAAATCTCCACAACTTCAAGACTAAAACAAAAAGCAACAGGGGGATTCAAAAAAATAGATCTGACCAATGGTTCTTGCAAAGAATGCAATAAAACTGCACGAAATTCAAACTAGAACTGTGGAGGACCACGAGATATTTGACAACTACTGTAAAACATTTTCTGTTCTATGACACCGTGTTTCTACTGTACCTCCTGTAGTAAAGAGCAAAAATTATTTGCTTTTTACTGGAATGCTTTTGAATGTGAACATTACTGTACACGTGGACATACAGTTCCCAACAAAGACATGTAGTGCCAAAACCGTGGATTGCATGTTTTGCATGCAAACACCTGTAAAACTGAAACATAAAAGTCTGTGCAGTTGAAACAAGTGACACAAAAGGACAAAGGCGGTGGACGATATTTGTGGTGGTAGGGGATAGTGTGAAAGAACGAGGAAGAGCAGAGGTGGAAACAGTGTTATGGCTTCAAGCGTTATTTTTTTAACAACCGTAATGAACATAAAGAATAAACTCAACATTACCTGTGACGGTCAGGGCTGTTTAGGTGTAACAAGATGGGTCCTAAAGGCCAAATTCAAAAGCAGTGACACTGCCAGCTGCAAGTAGTTCACTGCGTTTGGAGGTGGTCTTTAAGGCAGTTAGCTACTGTACATAAAGACATACAATTTCCTCTAGGTGTGAAGTGAACTCCATGTTTCAAAAATAGCCCAGGGCTCTCCTCTTTCAATTGTGACGGGGCTCAGTCATAACACCATTTAAGCTACGAACAAATGTAGCTATGACACTGTTGACAGATTACCTGGCCTCGTCGAGCTTCAGAATCAGAATCAGAATCAGAAGTACTTTATTAATCCCCGAGGGGAAACTCTTTGTAACAGCAGCTCACTGTCACGTCAGTGCACACAAGAATGGAAGTACTTCACCAGATTGGCAGCAGCCTTCCACAAATATAATTGTAACAAATATAAAAGTGCCCCCTCCCCCCCTCACCAGTCATATCTCGCACAGCGCTGTCAGTAGCAGCACACAAACCTAAATCTAAATAGCGGTGTGGGGAGTTACAATCTATCTGTTGTTAGGCACTGAGAATCGAACTACAGATTTCAGAATTTATTGTTTGGTATAATTCCTTAATAGGCTAAATTATGGCTATGCAATCACATGTAGGTAACTTAAGGTTAGCTTATTAACGTTAACTTATTAAAAGTAGCGTTATAATCAAGTGACATCCAGACCACACACCTGCCTCCCTTCAAGCTCAGTATATCTACTCTCTTCATCCCCTCATCGCCAGATTGCGGTGTCAACCCTTGTGGTAGATACCAGTGGGCCAACTATTGTTCCTTGTAGTGTGGTATCTGCTAACCTGTGTTTGGGTGCTCCAGGAACACTGCTCACCTGCCTGTGTGTCTGCCGCGCTTCTCTCAGTCCCACCAGCTCCACCAGCGTTACCTTCACTTCCCCGTAGCCAGCTCTGGATCCCAACCGCTGCTCTCCATCCACTTCCCCTCCCCTGTTCTTCAATAAATCTCTTTTATACTCCGACCCAGTGTCTTGAGTCCTGCACTTGAGTCCAATTATTAAGTAAAACGCAACATTCAGGTTAATGGATTTGCTTCAAATTGTTCGTTACACCTGTGAATTCACGGTAACAGTAGCCATATTTCTGCATTTTAAATCTTGTGTAGTGTAATCTCACTGACAGATAACTCATAATTTCAAGTTGTGTTGTATATTGTCAGGTGAACTTATCTTAAGTTTAAGAGAGGACAACGGGGTACCAAGTCTGCGTACCAACTACTCAGCTTTGCAGTGGTTTGGGGGAGTAGCACAGTACGCAAGGATGGTGTACTGGTAGGTGGTGTTTTGTTTTTTTGTCCCAGTCCAGGCCTGGTGCAGGATGAGAGAGGGCATTAATTAGTGCTGATTGTGACCGACAAGATCAGTGGTTTTTGCCTACTCACCTGACTTCATTCATAAATCCTACAGTTTCGTTTCCTGTTGTTGTTCAACATGTTCCTTTAGCAGACACTTTTATCCAAAGCGACTTACAGAGCGAAGGCGCAGTTTAGGGAGCAACGTTGGGGTTCAGTATCTTGCTCAAGGATACTTCGACGCGTGGCTGGGGGGGAAGCCGGGGTCAAACCCCTCCGATTGGTGGACGACCGCTCTGCCACCAACCCACAGCCGCCCTAACAGCACACACGTAGCGAATTCACTTACTTTAGATGGCAAGGTTTACTGTTTGCATGTTGACAGTCTACTGGGACATTTACTTTCAATACACTATTACCATACAGTCATGTTACAAATAACATAAATCTCCCAAAAACATTGAAATAATACTAAACACAATGAAAACGGATCAATAATCATATATGGCTGAAGCGCTCCATGATATACAGGCAGGTAAGAAGAGAAAGCAATGGTCGTCAGTGTTGGATGAGGTATCATCTCTTTCCTGTGACTAAAAGGAACAAAATTATATGAGCCTCCTTGCTGTCAGTACTTCCATACAGCCACCAGGTGGCGATGAAGAGCCGGAGCTCACACCATAAGGATTCAGCCTGGCTATACAATGGCTGCTGTAACTTCCCCGACTATCTCTGTGACTTCCTCTTGGTCCAAGCTTACTGTAGAAACTAAATCGTTATTGAAAATAACATAAGCCCCTGTGAAATATTTTGGCAAGAACATAGATTTACATCGGCGTGACAGTAAAAATGTGAAGTTTGACTACTACTATTCCTCGGAATCAGCGGAAGTTGTGATTTTCCAGTTGCAGCAAGTTTAGGTTAATTGGAAAGCTAATTTACAGCAATACCCGGCATGTTATTGTAAACTGAAGATTACCCTGGATCTCAACTCGCTCTTATATTTACGAGTTTCATATTTGTACGATTTTGTTGTTAAAATACTTCGTATTTTATAAGGCATAGTTTGGACAAAATACAATTGGTTTATGAATTCTGAAAGCTGAAGATCCCATGTTTTCAAAACATTACAGCATTCATATGTTCAGTAAATAGACAATAATAGACCATGCACAGAACCCTGCATTACCTGCCTGGTTATTTAAAGGGAGGTTGATGTGAGACCATCAGAACAAACAGCCAGTGCGTCCAATAGCGACGCTTTGTCACGACATTCTGCATTTCTTTACTGGTGCTAAAGGGTACACTTTGCAAACAAACGCAGGACTTTCACCCAGCAGACCGGGGTTCGTGTCCCATGTGAGACCAAAAGCGAGCGTTGTTATTTTAAGGTTTTAAGTTACAAGTCACGTAACGTCACGTGAGTTATGTCACTTATGTCACGTGACTTCCGACTACCTTAACAAGTAGTTTTTTTGGCTAAACCTAACCAATACATGACTTAGACTACCTAATGAGGTAGTTTCTGAAGTTTTCTCCTACAGACGCTTAAGGATACCATGTGAGTCTGTATACAACTCCAAGGGCATGACAAAGCGTCACTGTATGACGCCCTGGCATAACAACAGGTTCAAAAACAGCATAATTGGTTTAAAAAATTCAGTGGTCAACAGTATCAAGGGCCTTGGAACGGTCAGCAAACAGTGCAGCACAGTGCTATTTCTTGTCCAGAGCATGTATGCTATCATTGTATATAAGGGTCAGATTGAGATTGCAAGGCTGAGATTGCACTTTGTTGTTAATGTTTGACACTGAAATGAAAAGAATGTATTTCTTTTCTGTTTTTGGTGAGTGCATTTAAAACTAAACACACATCAGCCAGCAGAGATACATAAATTTGATGAATTGGTTTAAAAATTAGACATTTCTTGTATTGCTCTGACTGCAACCTATACTTTAACCTACCCTGAAGACCAGCCAATTGGACAGAGTATACTACATTTATAATTTTCAGTTAAAGTTTCATTCCATGACCATGTTCTTGCTCCTGACTGGATGTTCCTACACGTTTATTGAATATTTAAGTAATTGTAACAGAGATGTTTCCGTTAGTTTGCATGTAAGTTCTT
Source organism: Coreoperca whiteheadi (assembly GCA_011952105.1). NCBI lineage: Eukaryota > Metazoa > Chordata > Actinopteri > Centrarchiformes > Sinipercidae > Coreoperca > Coreoperca whiteheadi. The sequence goes on along the minus strand of CM022476.1, from coordinate 2,388,437 downwards.
TTGTTATGTAGCAGTAAAATGGCAAATTCAAATGTCTCATGAATTGCAATTGTTTCTTAGATAGCAAGTATCTAGAAAATAATGGAAAACTTCACATGCCAGAATAATGTTTTGTCTCAAAATATAAGAAAGAACAAAGTAGGTTTATATTGCAATTTTTATTAGAATTTCGCCAATATTTAACATTCATTATGTCGGATAAGATACCTCCTCCATTTTGCTTTCAGGGACAAGGCTTAGCATTGGGTACAGGTTTACAGCGATCCACAAAAGACTGTACTTCTCCAATGTCGACACCTCTGTATGTCCCAGTGATGGACGTCCACCTGGTCTCCCCGTTGCGGTAGGTGCAGCTGAGGCGTGCTGTGTAGGGGATGTCTGCCTTGTACTTATATCCCAACATACTGACACTGCAGGAGTGGTTTGGTGGGACAGTTTGCTCCACAGAGACAGAGTAGGTTTTCGAGTCCACCACGGTGTTTCCACTGGAGAACTGCTTTGTTGTCTCAGTGCTGAATGTAATACCTGCTGAGCCGATGAATGGGATTTTGGCAGTGATGCTACTACTGACACCCAACGTGATGGCAGCGCTGGTATCCCACCTTTTCTCCACCTTTTGCGTTTCTGAGAGTGTAAGTTTTTTCACAACTGGTCTACACTCGTTGTTGGTGATGATGGACGTGCGCATGGTCTCTGGAGGATACTTAGTGATTTTAACCCCATTGGTCTTGTACTTGACATCAGAAATTCTCTCGCTGGATACATCTTTGTGAAAGGTCAGGACCTGGTAGCTCTTGTACCAATGCTCTTTACCTCTCCAGGGAAGGAAGAAGGCCGAATGCTTAACGTGCACCTTCCCAAGACCATACTGGTTCTTTCCAACATATATGTCACCGCTGTAGCAGGTCTGGACTGAATTCTGTGGCACTGAACCATAGGAGCCGCCCTTCCATTCCAGAAGCACATAGTTGTCTTTGTTCACCAGGATCTCAAATTGGTTGGCACGATTCTCTCTCCCTGAAAGGGGGTAGTGGCAGTAAGGACCCATGTTGGGGTTGTAGAAGCCGGCCGAGCACCCGTATTTGCAAACATAGTCGGTGCGTCCAGCGTATCCGTTGGAGATTGAAACTGCTCCGTTGGGGAGAGAGCTGTACCAGGTCTGCCATTGCAGGTTGGAGCCACCAAACACGAAGGAGGAAGTTTGAGCCAGCCTGTTCTCAAATTTAGCAGGAGCCGGATGAGCCAACATTGATCCGTTGGCTGTGATTTGAGGAATCTCGTTCCCTAGATCTGGGTTCAGAAAGGGAACTGTATGAAAAGGAAAGGGGAAAGACGAGAACAATCATATCAAATGTATTTATGAAACACTTAACAGGGGAAAACAAGAATCCCTGTTAAAAGGGTTTTTTTTGGGTAATCTTTCCTTAGTCGAATCGAGGGTCCAAGGACAGAGGGGGTCGTATGTTACAGATTGTGAAGCCCTTTGAGGCAAAATTGTGATTTGTGATATTGGGCTGTACATTGAATTGAAATTGAATTGTATTTCATTGGCTGTTATCATGTGGTCATCTCACAGTATCTGCATTAACCCGTCAAGTCCGCACAAGAGAAACAAGAGAAGATAATTGAGAGCACAGTTTTCCATTTATGTCAAATAAATGCAGCTGATAGAATATCTGTTAGAAAATTGTCCATTGGTATTTGGTTAAATTAGTCTATTGGTATTTGTCATAATATTCAATCAATACATTTAATTTCATTTTGATTTGCCCAAAACCTAAAGTGATTTCCACGTCTCCGTCATTAAGGGACAGGGTCAGTGCTGATCCAGGCAGAGCTGATCCAATCTAGGCAGAGATTACATTTCCCTCGAAACATCTTTACTGTTGATAATTAGTTGCATGTAACTGGAATGACAGGGGTGGCAGTAAGAACCCGTGTCGGGGTCTTAGAAACCGGTTTCACACCGGTATTTTTTCGGACGTAGTCAATGCGACCAGGATATTTGTTGTAACTCGACACAGAGTTGTGAGAGCCACTTCACGTTGGTGCTATCATCATACTATATCATCGTATTAGCATTGTTCTGGTAGGTGATGTCAGGGTTCCTAACCTCTGGGGCTGGGTTTAGTATGGAGACTGTAGACAATTTGAATTGAGCTGCTTTTATCAGGACACAATTGACAGCCACGGGCAGCAGAGGGCAGCGACGGCCTGGTTTTGGACGCACATGTCGGGTTCAGTCTATTCACTGACATTTAAAGCATTTGTTTCATCAGGACTGTAATATGGGTGTGTGTGTATGCTGGTCCACAGCCCATGTGAATTCATATCTAACTTTTCATTGGGCAGACTGCACTTGGGTACGTTTCAGTTTATAAAGTTATATTGGAGACGAAAATAAATCAATTTGTAGATAGACGGCTTGTTTTACGGGTGGATGTTGACTGACTAGCATTTGGAGGGAGCACTTTATGTTCAGAGTTTCAAGGATTGAGTTAAGCTTGACACAAACTAGACGTTGTCAGACTGGTGCAGCTCCTTTAATGGAAAGGGCAGTGTGTGACGTGGGAGTGTGTGAAGAGCAGAGAGAGAAAGCGGAAAAGGAGAAAACGAAAGCAGCGATTGCGGTGTACTGTGCTGGTGACAGGAGCAGAAAAGAGTTTAGCAGGGAAGTCTGGGTGTTCGAGAATGAACAGTGAGTGTTGCGGGTGGTGCAAAAATAAATGCTAGAGCCCCTCGAGTCCCAGAGAAGTTTCCCGTGTCTTGTTTCCCTCACTGCGGGGGAAGTGAAGGGGGTGGAGGCAAATCTCCCCTGTGCTTCCTAACCACGGTCTGGACTCTGGAGCAGGAAAAGCTAACAGAGAATAAAAGTGAGGATATCTCGGCCTCTGCTTCGATTTTGACCATTCTGTCTTTAATCTGTCTATTGTGAGTCCCCCAGATTTAGGGAAGTGCAACACTAAACTACTGGAGTACACCTTTGACGGACAGGTATGACAGTGGCATCAAAATGTTGAACTACTCCTGCAAGAGGCCGAACCTCAGAAGGGACTTGTTCTTTTTTTGCTGTCAGGCTGATGAATGAACCGAGTTTACGGACACATTTAAAAACGTGTAGAAAATGGCTTTACAATGGTTTAATAAACAGGTACTAATGATTTTGGTCTGCGTTTCCTCTCCAGATGAAGCCGTCAGTGTTGTTTCTGCTGGTCCTGCCGGTTCTGTCCTCGGCCAGGCGTCAGGACATCGTAAAGAAAAGCTCACAGCACAGAAATGGTACAAAGAAACTCAACTGGCCTTGTGAATTTCTTTCTTTCAAGTTTCTTCATCAAGTACAAAAGTCCTTATTTATTATTTTCTATTTACTATTTCTTCACTCAGTTTAGGATGGGAAGAAATGCTTTCAATAGATCTTTTTGTCGTACGAAGCCTCACACCACGAAAGGTTATGCTGATTGAAACGAGATACAAATGTCTGACAATGTTCAAGCTAATGACATCTGACCGATGACACTTAACTGATCCTGTTGATGAGCTTGTTCCACTGAGAGGCTGAACAGTGTTTGCTACTTGTCTGTTAATCTAATAGAATTTCCCCCCAAATGGCGCAACACCTTAGGAGCAAATATGTAGCGTAACGTTTCAGTTCATAATGCTCACGAGTCTTAAACGTGAGTACTCACATTTTCTCAACAGCATGAAAGCATCCTAATGCATGAGCCAAACAATCCGCAAAGAAAAAGAGCTCTGCTGCTGCAATAAATTACTGGAATCCACATTTCACATAGGTAAACAGCAGCAATATGAGATCCATCAGGCAGACAAACAATACTAACTTATTGCATTATTGCATCTGTGTCTTTTCAGTCTCCTTACTGAACCGAGGTCCAGAGGACAGGATCCCTGAAATCATCTCTAACACAACAATGCTAACACATCGATTTCTCCTGTCTTCTGCTACGTTGAGACAGAAGCGACACGCTCAGCCTCCCTCTTCACTTTATAACAGCGCCAACCTGAAATGGCTGACCTGGAACGGCTCGCTCCCTAACAACTCTGTGGCCTATAACAACAAATATGCTGGTCGTATTGACTATGTCTGCAAATACAGGTGCCATGCTGGTTTCTACAACCCCGACATGGGATCTCACTGCCACTACCCCTATGGAAACAAAGAGCTTAGAAGCGAGAGGTTTGAGATCCTGGTGAACATAGACAACTTTGAGATCCTGGAGTGGAAGGACGGTTCCTATGGTTCAGTGCCCCAACATTCAGTCAGAACCTGTTCCAAGGAGGACATATATGTTGGGAAGAACAAGTACGGTCTTGGGAAAGTACATGTTAAGCATGAGGCCTTCTTCCTTCCCTGGGAAAGTTCTGAGTATTTTTACAAAAGCTACCAAGTCCTGACCTATAACATTGATGTATACAGCGAGCACATCTCCAACGTCAAGTACAACACTAATAGGGCTGAAATCATCCAGTATCCTCCAGAGACTATGCGCATCTCTGCCATCACCAACTATGAGTGCAATCCAGCGTCAAAAACAACTACGCTCTTGGTGACAAATCAGTTGCAGAAAATGTGGAACATCGGCTCTTCCATCACGGTCGGCCTGAAGAAGACCTTCACTGGAGGAGTCCCCGGTGTCGCATCCGGAAGTCTTGAGATCAGCGGTGAGGTGTCATTCCAATTCTCAGGTGGACATACTGTGACAGAAGAGTCCTCCCACTCTGTTTCTGTGGCGCTCACCGTCCCACCAAACACCTACTGCAGAGTCCGTCTGGTGGGATATAAGTACAAGGCAAACATCCCTTTCACTGCACGCCTCAGCCGCACCTACAGCAACGGAGAAACCGCTTGGACGATGATCTCTGGGATGTACGACAGCGTCCAGATTGGAGAAATCCAAGCCGTGGTGGAGCGATGTAAACCTGCGCCTGATGCCAGACCTTGTCCCTAAAGAAATTAAGATAAGATAAGAGATGTATGATATTCTGATGAAAAGCGGATCCTGAATCACTATGTGTGACATAAAAAGCCAATATTGTGACTAAATGACTCATTGTACATGTTGAATGGATCATGTCAAAATAAATTCTCTTTTGGAAGAACCACCCCCCCCAAGCTACTTTCATGTCTTCAAAAAATGTGTATGTGCATTGGACCAGTTACACAGTAAGTGTGGAACTTTGGAGAACGTTACTGTTGCTCGTCTGTGTGGATTGAACTCTAAAGAATACCAGTTTGGCATTAATCGATATTACATAAGACCTCCTTGATGGGTTCCTTTGTGTTTCCACAAACGTGTTCCTGGAAGGAGACTATCTTGCATCTATTTTTTTCCTGCAGGACTCTGGCAAGATGGGGGTTATGAAATCAGTTTTAGGGTCACACCCTAGGATATGAAAAGGAGACATGGGGAATGTTTTTGAGGGTTCCTTTGAATATGGGAACCTTATTTTTACATTTGGATTTAATAATGATAAAAACACCTGTCAATAAAGCACATTTCTAAAGTTATACGTTTGTTTTTTTTTACAGTAAAACTGCAACATGTGTTGTGTTTTAGGGAATTGACTAATTAGATAACATGTCTAAAAATGTATCTATTGTCTGACTTTGCAAGCACTTGCCTTTACACTGAATTTCCGCTGCACTCTGCTTCACCGTCCCGTGGTTTCACCAGGAACTGCCCAATGAGGATGTTGTGATGGAGGAGATTAATATTCTACAATGTCAGTGAGACCCTGGTCATGCCTTAAAGGTTATCACAGTATTCTTAAAATCAATTGTGAGACTGGGGACGGGCAGAATGAAGGAGATGTGTTTTTGTTGCAAGATCCAAACTTAAACAGCAAAGTAGGAAACATGTTGATAATTTATCAGATAAATAAGTTATTAAAAGCCTTCAGAAGCTGATATAACAAAAAACAGGGTATGTTGTCATTAAGAATCTAGGGCATGTGTTATCAGTTAAAGGGAAATGTATTAAACTCACAGTTATCAGCATCAGCACTGATCCATGTTGGTGTATCTTCCTGCTCATGACAGGCAGGACGTGGGGCAGATATCGTTCTGTGGACACTGACTGAACTGATGTGACAAGAGCAACAGGGTGTATATTGTCATAAAGAATCTTTAGAGGGCATTGCAGATGTTATCAGTTAACGTGGACTACTGAACTTACAGTTTCCATTATCAGCACTTGGAGGGGGCACTTTATCCTCCTCTTTTGCTGCTGTCAGGAACTTCAGTAATGATCCTGAGGAGAGATAAAGTGATATAGTAGCACTATATGACACTTGTTATAGTAGCATGTTAATGAAGTCAATTTGAAATGCTTTCATGTTATAAAATTAGAATTCCTCAAGTTCGACTTTTAAATGTTCTCCTTGGGTGTAAGGTGGGAGGCTGAGCATGTTTCTTCTGTCTCAACATAGCAGAAGACAGGAGAAATCCATGAGTTAGGATTATTTCAGGGATCCTGTCCTCTGGACCTCGGTTCAGTAAGGAGACTGAAAAGACACAGATGCAATAATGCAATAAGTTAGTATTGTGGGTCTGCTGGATGGACCTCATATTGCTGCTGTTTACCTATGTGAAATGTGAACTGTGGATTCCAGTAATTTATTGCAGCAGCAGAGCTCATTTTCTTGGCTTATTGTTTGGCTCACGCATTAGGATGCTTTCATGCTGTTGAGAAAATGTGAGTACTCACGTTTAATGACTCGCGAGCATTATGAACTGAAACGGTACGCAACATATGGTGTTGCGCCATTTGGGGGAAATCCTATTGGATTAACAGACAAGTAGCAAACGCTGTGCAGCCTCTCAGTCGAACATGCTCATCAACAGGATCAGTTAAGTGTCATCAGTGGTTGAGGTTCGCCGACCTCTCTCCGAGTTCGTAGATGAGAAGGGATCCACGCGAGGCCTACCAATGTCTTTCAAGCAGTATTTATTTCCACACAAACAAACAATACGGACATATCTGGGGAAGCAAACAACACAGATATGTCTGGAGACACGACCCACAGCGCTCACCATCTTAACGCCACGACTCCCCCAGTTGTGTCCGAAGTTAAAGGGACTAAGGAGTTGGTTATATGTTAAAGCCTCACCCTGTCCTACACTCAGTATTTTCCACAGCCCCCTGTCTCAGCTCCTTCCTGTTCACCTCTGACCTCGGTCTGACCCTTCCCCCGCTTCCTCTTAACTATCTGTCCGTTAGTTACAGTCTAGGGGGGGTTACAGCTGCTGGTATAACATGTTGGCAGACCTTTAAAAGAGGAAAGCATCTTAGTGTGTACGGCATAAGCTGTCCATCATAATAACACAGCTCAAGTTTTCATATCCACATCAGTCAGATGTCATTAGCTTGAACATTGTACTTTTCCCTAACCTGACTTTGACCAATAAACAGAGGGGTTGAAGTAGAAATCAACAAGAGGAGTTTCTGTGTGTTAATGTTTAAGTCACGTTCGATCCGGCTTTGACCCCAGACGTTACCCCATCACGGAGGCTGTTTCTATTCTTTTGTCTGTTCATCAGTCAACATGATATCTGATAAACCTGCAGTATGAACAGATTAGAAGTTTTTAGACGACAGAGGGAAGGATTGACTGTTTGGTGTTGTGGCTTTCACTGATTCTCCGTCACGTGGCTCGGAAACAAAAACTGAAAAATGCACGGCATCAACCCGATTTCAGAAACATCACACACACAGTAAATCTGTTATTTTGGTTCACAGTTGGATGGATGGATTCCCAGAGGTGCAAGGGGTTTTAATACTGAGTATCTGCCAAACAAATCCAGTCCAGTATTTGTTTTGGTAACGCTTTTACTAGTCAAACATGCTTTTCAGGGGGTGTTGTTGTGCTGGTGAATGTTTGGACCGAAGACCTCAGTATTTCTAAAATCGTGTCTACATCCCTGATCGAGTTTCCACATTATTCCCCTTGAGACAAATTTTCAAAAACATGTAAATGTATTGATACATTTAATAAAATAAATAAAACACTAATAATAATAATGTGCTTTTTGAACAAATGAAGGGCAAAAGGGATATTTTTAAAAACATTTCAAGATTTATACATGAAAATAACTGTCTAACCAAACTAACAAACAAAATCACATCACATCAATCAATTAAGTAAATGTAATCAGGATTTCGTGTTAGAAACATTTTATTAGTAAAGCATTCCCTGGGTTATCGATTAATTACAGCCATTTCAATAATATTGCACTAAATCGAACTGCACTGAATGTTTCGTGCAGCAGTTTCACTGCAGCTCTCACTGGCACTTTACCAGAGATAAATAAAACATAGGTCCCATCTCTCTCTCTCTCTCTCTCTCTCTCTCTCTCTCTCTCTCCATCTATCTATATCTCTCTGTCTCTTTGTCTCACACATAAACACTCTCAGGTCTGAACAGAACTGCTCTAGCCCCCTCCCTCTGCCCCCGCCACCCTCTTCCTGCCTTCAGCAGTATTGTGCTCACTGTACAGTATTTTGCATGAAACGGTTCCTTTATTTGCATCACACGTGAATATCTCTTAGCAGAATACAGACAAAGAAGGCAATGGTGACAATAAGAGGATACCTACTCTTTCCGGATATACTGTAATTAAATTGCAACATAGACCTCCCCATGTGCTCAGTCACTGTCTAACTGATCAGTTCAAGCTGGCTTTAATTGGCATGAGAGATGGTCAAATCACCACGGATATCTGAGAAGTGGCAATAAACATAGACATGGGTAGAAGCTTTAGGTCAGCACACGACAACAGCTATAACAAAGAAAAAAAGAGCAACTTAAAAAGAACGTTTACATTCTCAGCCAGGTATCCACAACATTGAGAGTCTACAGCCACGACAGCAGCTCTGCGAGGCTGGGGATCATCGAAGGTATTTCAACATGTCCTGTAGTGGACATAATGTCTGAACCGAACCTCATAGATAATTTCATTTTAGCTCTGTGTCTTGACTTAAAGCAAACATTGTTCCTGTCTGTGCCTTTTCCCTTTATCCAGTGTCCTTCCTGAACTCTGATGACCTAAATGGCAGTGCTGCAATCACCGCTAACGGATCGACCTCCTCTGACTGTGCAAAGTTCAGGCAGAAGAGGCAGGTTCAGTCTTCCTCCCTCTGGGACTCCCGCAGTCCTCGATGACATCGCTCTTGTTCCTGTCGAATTTGAACGCACTTATCGAAAGCCACCTCGAACAAAAGTCAAATGAATTAATTCAATGTTATATGAATACAAACACATGCATTTTTATACTGTGTGCCAAATTATTATTCCAAGCAGTGTATTTTTAGATGTCTTAAAACATGTCTGGAGGGGAGATCGGAGCTATTCATATCTCTTCTTTTCTAAAAACAAAAAATCAAATAACAACAATAGGAACAGACACTGCGGGTCGCATAGCCAAAACATCAAAATGGCCCGTTGTATATTAAATTGTTAGTATTGTTAGTATTTATATATTTCTATTGAATAAAATATAATACAAACACTCATCACTTTCAATGTTTTATGAAAACTAATTTATGTGATTAGAAAATACAGACCGTGCATTTGGCATTGAACTGAATATCTGTGGCCGACAACTAAATGAGCAACTTTGTCCAGATTGTCCCAAAATAAAGAGAAAATTGTACGTTATAAGGCAAATAAAAGCCACTGTATTTTCCCATATTATTCCTAATTTGCAGACTGGTTACAGACCTCACATATTAACCTTCAACATGTTATTTGCTACTATGACAAAAAGGGTAAAAGGAAATGCAGAAAATGTTATTTATTTCTTAATTTAATTTGACTATCCATTTCTCTATCTACTCATAAAGTATTTCCTTGTTTGTTTGTTCCTGACCTTTTCCTCCTTTTTCTATTGAAGAGTTGTTGTTTTTAGCTTTGTACTGCTTTTGTAAATCATAAAGACATATAAAAGACTCTCCAACCTTCACAGAAAGATATTAAAACAAAAACCTAATGACAAATGAACTACATTAACTGATGTCTTTCTTTAATGACTTGAATGAATATCTTTCATTGTATCTCTTACACTTTCCTACACTTAAATGAATACACGGAAACTCAGGCGCCTGATTTATAATGAATTTCATTTTTTGTTTTGAAAACAATGAACTGAAAAACAGAAGATATAGTGAAATGCCACGTAGTTTTATTGTCTTATCTTTTCATTAGAATGTTACCAATCCAACAAACAATATGTCAGATACTGTATCTCATGGTGCCTCTTCCATTACTCTTTCAGGGACAAGGCCTGGGATTAGGTACAGGTTCACAGCGATCCACCACAGCCCGGACTTCTGCAGTTTGGACGCTGCTGAACGTCCCAGTGATGATCGTCCATGTGGTCGCCCCGTTGCTGTAGGTGCGGCGGAGGCGTGCTGTGTAAGGGATGTCCGCCTTATACTTATGTCCCACCATGCTGACTTTACAGTGGTGGTTTGGTTGCACGGTTTGCTCCACAGAGACAGTGTGGGTGGTTGACTCGATATAAGTGGTCCCCTTGGTGAACTGGACGGTCGTCTCCACGCTAAACTCAATGCTCGTAGAGCCAATTATGGGGATTTTGGCAGTGATGCCACTCTTGACACCCGCTGTGATGGAAAAGCTGGTGTCCCACCTTTGCTCCACTTGGATTGTCTTTGAGAGGATTGCTGTCCCTGTCACTGGATGGCACTCATTGTTGGTGATGATGGACTTGCTCATGGTCTCTGGAGGATTCTCAATGATTTCAACCCCATCGGTCTTGTACGTGACATCATACATGTGCTCGCTGTATACATCTTTGTTAAAGGTCAGGACCTGGTAGGTTTTGTACCAATACTCATAACCCTGCCAGGGAAGGAAGAAGGCCTTATGCCTAACATGCACCTTCCCAAGACCATACTGGTTCTTCCCAACATATACGTCATTGCTGGAGCAGGTCGGGACAGAATTCTGAGGCACTGAACCATAGGAGCCGTCCTTCCATTCCATCATCTCAAAGTTGTCTTTGTTCACCAGGATCTGAAATGGGTAGCCCAAATACTCTTTCTCCGCATAGGGGTAGTGGCAGTAAGCACCCATGTTGGGGTTGTAGAAGCCGGCCGAGCACCCGTATTTGCAAACTTAGTCGATGCGTCCAACGTATCCGTTGTAGATTGAAATTGCTCCGTTGGGGAGAGAGCTGTACCAGGTTTGCCATTCCAGGTTGGTTTGATCAAACCTGAAAGAGGAAGATCGGTTCAGCCTATTTTCAAGCTCCGCAGGAGTCGGGAGAGCTTGATTTGTCGTTCCATTATCAGTGATTTTAGGAAACCTGTCCTCCAGACTTGGGTTCAGTAACAGGACTGTAAAAAGAAAGGAAAAAGGCACAGATAGGAACGATGCGTAAGTATAAACCAAATGACATCAGTAAACAGTGTATTCCTAATGCTTTCTGAGAAAAAACAAGTTTGTAATGAAGTTTGTAATAAATGATTTATAGAGCAAAACAAGAACTTTCCAATGGAAAGCGAGAAGCAAAACATTTAGCTCGAAATGATTTTTAAATCCATAATCAAAGTTTTCTTGCTTCACTGAGATACATGAGGGCCGTGTTGGAGATCAATGACTGAATGTATCCGCTCCGTCCTGCTCTGTATTGGATTTGGGGGATTTTACACTCCAGCAACCCCGTCTAACAAGAATATTTTTATGCATATTTCTAATAATGTTCCATTCAAGTCCGTAAGTTTAGTGTATGGTTTTGTTTCTGTTATCTAAAGTTACAGTCTTTAGTGGGAAACATCCTCTTTGTGCTTCTTCATCAAAGTGAACTATTTGCTGGCTGGGTCCACATATGTGATTTCAGTGAACTGACCTTCAAAACCAAAAAGCACAGCTGTAATACTAGCAACTAAAATCATTTTAAATTCAATCATTATTTTTATGTTTTCTTACATAAAGTGAAGTTCTCACTTTCCCTCTATTTGCATATCCTTTGTTTTGTTCTGTGCATTTTGTGTAAAAGCAATTTCTATCCTCGGCCCATTTTAAGTGACACATGAATGAGGGCACTTGGGGGCAAAAAAACAGCAAAATGGAAAATTCATACTTTAATAATGGCAGTTTTCCGTTTACCTGGTTCGGTGGTGTTCTCACAGCTGCAAAAACTGGCTGAGGACAGAGCCGGCAGGGCCAACAGCAGCAACACTGACAGCTTCATCTGGAGATGACACACAGAACACAGTCGCTTTTACTACCGGTTTGTAGCGTTAAATCTTGAAATCTACCCTTGGTGAAGATGTAAGTGGTTGAAATTACCGAGACGCACTCACCATCAGAGTTATGAATCAGTCCAACTTGTCCAGGCTTTTATAGCTGCCATCTTGTTGAGTCAAAACAAATATGTACTTCCACGTTGTCTGAGTTTTGACTTTGACCAATAAATATTGGGGTAGATGTAGAAAACAACATTTGGAAAACAATATATGTGTGTTCATGTCGTCTGTCTTTGTGCCCCAAAGTTTATGAAGATTACAGATGACCTCAAATGTAAGCCTGCAACTTCATCGTTATCATCATTATTATTATTATCATAATTATTATACAGGATATTATAGTATGGATAGTCAGCGCAGGCACATCAGGTAGGTGAAAGACATTATTAAACATGTTTGTTAATGTGTGTTTTAAATCAGTGAATATTTTGAAATCTGATTAAATCAAGCTAAACCAGCACCAACACATAAATGCATCAATAATCATAACCCAATAATATAAAATACATGATTCTGAAATGGGCCATTCTGCATATGACTATTTTTACGTTGGTACTTTAAGGGACCAAATGAAATGCACCGTACCTTGATAAAACATTTCTATGGGTTTAACAACTGCTGGAAACATTTGGGATAATGTCAGTACACAACTCAACAAAATGTATAACATAGGTCTAGTCGTTTTAGTGCGGAAAAGTTACACATTACACCTTTAAATAGGCTTTCTGCACAGAGGACAAACTCTGAACATCAGTCTTTTTCCAGAGTCCAAAGCACACAGTTTGTGTGGCTTTAGCTGACAGAGGTGGACACACATACTGCTCCAAAACCAACAAACCCCTTTCATGTATATAGCATTTTGCCTCACTTTGCTCTTAAATTCCACATCTGTGACAAATTGAAATGTTCATAAAAAATACAACTTTTGATGTGATTAAGACATCCATCCATCCATCCATCCCTCCATCCATCTCCTTCCTCTTATCCGGGGCCGGGTCGCGGGGGCAGCAGTCTGAGCAGAACCACCCAGACTTCCCTCTCCCCAGACTCTTCCTCCAGCTCTTCCGGGGGAATACCGAGGCGTTCCCAGGCCAGCCGAGAGACGCAGTCCCTCCGGCATGTCCTAGGTCTTCCCCGGGGCCTCCTCCCGGTTGGACGTGCCCGGAACACCTCCCCATGGAGGCGTCCAGGAGGCGTCCGGGACAGACGCCCGAGCCCCCTCAGCTGACTCCTCTCGATGTGGAGGAGCAGCGGCTCTACTCTGAGCTCCTCCCGAGTGACCGAGCTCCTCACCCTGTCTCTGAGGGAGCGCCCAGCCACCCTGCGGAGGAGACTCATTTGGGCCGCCTGGATCCGGGATCTCGTCCTTTCGGTCGAGACCCAAAGCTCATGACCACAGGTGAGAGTAGGAACGTAGATCGACTGGTAAATAGAGAGCTTCGCCTTGCAGCTCAGCTCCTTCTTCACCACGACAGACCGGTACATCGACCGCATCACTGCAGAGGATGCACCAATCCGCCTGTTGATCTCCCGCTCCGTCCTTCCCCAAGATACTTAAACTCCTCCACTTGAGGCAGTTGGGTTAATTTAAATAGGCTGACTAATAATGTGACCCTAGCATCGCTACTTCAAATTTGAAAATCAAATCATCAACATGCATTACATGTTTATCCTAGCTCTTACTTATCAGACAGTACCATTGGTTAGTTTAGTTTTTCTCCATTTACTTTTCATACAATGTTTGTAGATGTAGCTCCTTACCAATCGTCCAGTGTCTCCTGAGAGTCCCTTTTTGCAATGACCCCTGTCCTCTCGACTCCATATTTTGGCAACAAAAGGACTCCATAAATTCATTATAGAATGCAGGAACACAGTCTCTGAAGTGAACAATTTTCTGGGGGAAGATCCCCGGATGCCCTGGTTAGGTTTGGTCTCCCGATTTAGGCTATGATGTATGGATGTTGGCAAGAATGCTGATCAACCATACCCCGTCATCATTGACTTGGCTTTTTTTTTTATCTAAACCTGTTTAAAAATTGTGAATTTTTAAAACAAACGTCCTCAGGGTTGAGGGGTGATGACCCCGACCTCTGCGAGGTAATGTCACGGAAGGCCTACTCGTAAAATGCACTGACTTCGCTGATACCAAATCTCCCTCCAAGTTAGCATGCTAACCATGTAGCCCCACCGCGTTCTGTCGCATAATACCACATATAACTCAACAGGCGATAGTGAGTCACTGTAGCGTCCAGTCTGCCTTCAGTCCAACATGAAGGCATGAAGATTAGCGCTGCCCAGAGGGCCAGAAACCATGTTCAGCAACAAAGAGTTAACATTGGCGTTGCTCTCCGCTGCTGTAGACAGCTCAAGTAAAGAGATGAAGTTTGATGCTGAACTCACAAGGTTTCTATTAGACTGGTAAGTAAACAGCTGTCAATGCTAACATTGGCTATTCAGCGATAGCTTATAAAGGGTTTACTTACTCTAAGTGGATAACCTTGCTGACAGTGTTAATATCTTGCTGAGTTATCTGTTTGTTGAAAGAACGAAAGACCTACGGGTTGGACAACCCAACTTACTGGTGTTTAGGAATTTAGCAGGTGGCCAAGTCTTACATACAGCTCCTTTAACCTGATTTCAGAAACATCATGTACACATTAAGCCTGTTTTTTTGGGTTTAAAGGGAGAGCATGGATGGATTCCCAGAGGTGCAAGGGGCTTTAATACTGAGTATCTGCCAAACAAATCCAGTCCAGTATTTGTTTTGGTAATGCTTTTACTAGTCAAACATGCTTTTCAGGGGGTGTTGTTGTGCTGGTGAATGTTTGGACCGAAGACCTCAGTATTTCTAAAATCGTGTCTACATCCCTGATCGAGTTTCCACATTATTCCCCTTGAGACAAATTTCTAAAAAAAACATGTACAGATATGAATCAATATAATAATAAAAAATACAAAACACTAATAACAATAATAATAATATTCAGCGTTTTTCACAAAAAGGGAAATGTTTTGAAACATTTCATGATTTATACATGAACATAACTGGCATAGTATAAAAGATAAAAAATGTCCAGTTGGGTGCTTTCAGTGTCATCATACGATCTTTAAATGGGACACATTCAGACAAGCCTGTTGGCTGTGAACTTTGTGATTTGCAAAGCAAGTCTGGAACACGTTCGTGCAGACATGTGGACCTTAGCGGCATAAAGGAGCTTGTTTGGTTCCATTTGGGTGAGCTGCTTTCATCAGGACACAATTGACAGCCACGGGCAGCAGAGGGCAGCGACGGCCTGGTTTTGGACACACATGTCGGGTTCAGTCTATTCGCTGACATTTAAAGCATTTGTTTCATCAGGACTGTAAAATGGGTGTGTGTATGTGCTGGTCCACAGCCCATGTGAATGCATATCTAACTTTTCATTGGGCAGACTGCACTTGGGTACATTTCAGTTAATAAAGTTATATTAAAGACAAAAATAAATACATTTATCAGATAAACCAAGGCGGTTTTATGGAAAACAATGTTAAAAATGTAAAACTAATTTGTCCCCATAACCTGTAACGCCTAAGGCCCAAAGTCACTGGGATAGGCTCCAGTCACCCGCGACCCCCAACGGGAACAAGCGGTAGAAGATGACTGACTGACCTGTAATGCAGGTTAATCTGAAACAAATGATTTATTTACCACTCTTGAATGTGAATGAATAGAAACTGTGTAACCAAACTAACAAAAAAACAATCCCATAAGTAAATGTAATCAGGATTTTGTGTTAGAAACATTTTATTAGTAAAGCATTCCCTGGGTTATCGATTAACTACAGCAATTTCAATAATATTGCACTAAATCGAACTGCACTGAATTGAACCAACATAAAACGATCCAAGGGTCTGCCGTGTTGCAGGTAACAGACTGAGGGTTACAGGACGGTCTGAATGTTTCGTGCAGCAGTTTCACTGCAGCTCTCACTGGCACTTTACCAGAGATAAATAAAACATAGGTCCCATCTCTCTCTCTCTCTCTCTCTCTCTCTCTCTCTCCATCTATCTATATCTCTCTGTCTCTTTGTCTCACACATAAACACTCACAGCTCTGAACAGAACTGCTCTAGCCCCCTCCCTCTGCCCCCGCCACCCTCTTCCTGCCTTCAGCTGTATTGTGCTCACTGTACAGTATTTTGCATGAAACGGTTCCTTTATTAGCATCACAATTGAATATCTCTTAGCAGAATACAGACAAAGAAGGCAATGGTGACGATAGAACGATACCTACTCCAACATGTGCTAATTCAGACACACAATGCAGCTGAGGCTGATGGAGATGTCATTAGTTTTACCAACAACTGGCTGCCTTGAAGGTAAAAAAAAAACAATTGAATGTTTGTATTTTTGTATGCATTTACACCCCCCGAGCACTAGGTGGAGCTGTCATATCATCAGGGCACAGGTAGGGAGCCTTGTTTAAGGATACTAATGGTGATCAGGTGCAGGTACAGTGTCGTTGCTTGGGGGAGTGTCTTGTTTCCGTGTGTCTGCTCAGGAGCTTTTTGGGGGTATTATTATCCGGTTTATTTCACATGAAAGTGGATCGCTGGACTATGAAAGGGATCGGAAAATAAATATGAGGTTCTTGTTTCAGACGGAGCCTGGATACTTCATTTTAGGCCATGTGTTTTCAGCGATGAGGCCAGATAAATCAGGCATACAAGTAAATGTGTGCGGCCAAAAGGTCATAGGTCATGCTCTGTGTGCCGTGTGTGTGTGTGTGTGTGTGTGTGTGTGTGTGTGTGTGTGTGTGTGTTCGCTGCGGAGCGAGGAGACATGGCAGCAGCGGGTTTTGCAGACTGTGTCCAATCGGAGGTCAGAGAGAGAGAGAGAGACTGGCGTGGGCTTTGGGCCGAGCCCGCACTTTGCGGCGCCCTTCAAGGTCCTGTCAGGCTTCATTTCGGCTGAGCGAGCTGTTCCGTTCGGGGCGGCCGGATAGATGGCCGCCCGCGCTCAGGGTGACAGCGATCAGGCGAGCAGCTCATTAAGAAAAGGCAGCCGAACCACCAGGCCGTGGCTGTTTTAATGAGAAACCGAGAGCAACGGGTAGCTTTGGGCCCGAAGCCGCTCCTCTGCGCGGTGATTTATTATCCGTCCCCCATGGGAACTGCACACTATCAGAATCAGGGTCAGAAATACTTTATTAATCCTCGAGGGGAAACTCTTTGTAACAGCAGCTCACCGTCACGTCAGTGCACGCGAGAATGGAAGTACTAAGCAAAAAAGGCAAAAAATATAAAACACTATAATACGTGTTTTGTACATGTGCACACATGCTGAAATATTAAGTATCAGTGATATTTTAAAACATTCTCTATATGGTTTATAAAACGTTTCAAATATTCTCATGTATAGAATAAATAATTCCAATATTGTATTGATAATTATCATAATTCATAATAATAGATTTTTGCTTTAAACTATTATCAATTATCTTTACTGTAGGAATACTTGAAATAATATGTTTAATTTTTTATTTTGTTTTAGTTTATGATGTTGTTGTTAGCCTTTATTACCCAATAGTATGTCATCTTTGTTTGAGCAGCATTTTATTGTTGCCATTCATTTTTATTGTCTTTATTATATAACCTGACATGTAACCTGAGAGGCTAAACTCAGGGCTACAAACCCCCCATGAACCTTCAGGCATTTCAACATGAGCTTCTCTAACAGCTTTCGTCCTGTGTTACACGTGTGCGTTGGCTTGTGATGACTGGTGGCCTCTCTGCGTCGCATGATTCCTTGGGATGTTAGTCATGTGGAGCTTTTATTTCCTCTAATGTGAATATGCCAATTTAACTTTTAGACAAACGCCCAAAGGCTCTGTGGCGGCTAAGTTATGCGCGCGTGTCGAGGTTTGTTCATTCAGTTGCTGAGGATCAGAGCTGCATAGGCACAGTCAGCCACACCGTCATATAATATGAATAGATTCAAGATGCAAGCCTGCCTCAGAGGTCAGAGGTCGGGTTGGGATTCAGGATTTATAAATTCTCGAAAAGCTTTACTTTTGCGGTGGCTAAATGTGAACTGAGGGTCAAAACACCAATTATGCCCCAAAAACAACCAGTATTACCTATGACACTCTCTATTCTTAGACCCTCGATTCAGATGTTTTGCTTTCAGTGAAACGTCTTGACAACTATTGGATGGATTGCCCTTTTGTGCAGATAACCATGGTGCCCAGACAGTGACTCCTAATGAATGTTGGTGATCCCCTGAATGCTTATCTAGCGGCATCATCAGGTCAAAATGTCTGCGTTTCCAAATACCTGCAAAACTAATGACATCAGCCTCATCTGTGCATTGTGTTTAGTGCTGATTGGCAAATATTAGCATGCTAACCCACAAAAATGGATGGTAAACGTTACACCTGCTAAACATCAACATGCTGGCATCATCATTGTGTGTGTTAGCATGCTGCTGTTAGCATTTAGCTGAAAGCACCACTGCGCTTAAGTAAAGCCCCACAGAGGCTGTAGACTCCGCGTTGTTTAAACCAGGCGGGAAGGCTTATATGTGTGTCGGAAGGATAATTCAAATTAGACTCGTGAACAGGTAAACTTGTCTTCAACAGCGATTCCCGAAGAATCACTGTCAAATATGCTACTGCTGTTAGCGTTCCAATGAGAGCAGCTGCAGCCGATCCTTTGCAACCACTGCAGGCCGACATCTGAGCTCTCACACTGATTGCGCAAGACGTTGAACAGACAGGCCCGTCACTTTCGATGGAGGGAGAGAGGCCGCACTCACCTGAGCAGCTGTGTGGGCTACAGCTGGTCAGACAAAGCTCAGCTAGTTTGAACTGCGACCCTGCAGCACGCATCCAGTGGCGATCTGGCAATGACAGAAGGTGGATCGTCATGGGCATCTTTGTTTTTGTGCATCTTTACTTTTCAGCGATATAATACAATGTGTTTATAACAGGGTGCATTATATATTTCCTGCAGTGCAGAGCTGCGAGGTGCGGAGTGTATTTGTGCCCGTGGTCGCACGCCCAGCTGGGCACACGGCACGATGAGCGTCTCATTGTCATATCAGAGGAGCGAAGCTGCCGTGTTCGCCATGAAAAATGCATGGGCTTTATCTCTGAGCACATTTGCATTTCAGAGCCTCATCTTACCTGGCGTCTCAGGGCAGCACGACGGCATTTGCCTCTTTGTGTGTGTGTGTGTGTGTGTGTGTGTGTGTGTGTGTGTGTGTGGGAACTGTAACCGGAGGGTCACAAGTGCTTGTCACATAGCAACCAACATGTCCACCACAATAAGTGTAATATAAGTATAACCTCTGCTGTTGCCAATGTCTCATCAAACTCACCAACCTCACCTCACAAAGAAACACCTGCGGCTCCTCGGCTCCACCCAGGTGGCCTCTGCCTGGACTCTACTTTAATCTCAGTGTTGCGAGCTGGCTGCTTCGCTGCTGCCGCTCCCTGTCAGACCTTCCCGTGTCTTCTGTGACCCGTCCAGTTGCTAAAAGTAACGAATGCTGCCCTGCTGTCCCCTCCGGGCCCGATCTGCCCACTCTTTCTCCGCGTGCCCTCTGATTCATCTGCTCCCCTCACGCTGATGTTTGTGTCACCGGCTATGCTAATATCCCCAGCGATATGCTAATAAGGGTCAATGAATATTCATCAACTTACTGGAAAACATTCAGGATGACAGCTGGAAAGCTGAAACGCCATGTCATTGGAGGAAAAGGCACAACTGAACTTTGCGACTGCGCTGTCTGAACGTCCTGTCTGGATGACTCACCAGGTGACCCGAGGCAGATAATGAGGTCCGCTGGTTCGGTTTCCAGAGAGGTTTGGTGAGAGATGTGCTCCCCATAGTGGCTTCCAAGCTTCATCTGGCTTGTCGCCTTTCAAAACGCCACCAAGTGAACTCGTGAGCCCTCAAAGGTGTCAAATTTCTGTGAGCTGTGAGCACGTTGGAGGCATGGGAAGCGGTATGGCTCCACGGACGGGGAGACTGGTCAGTCCGTTGGTCCAGAACTGAAATGTCTCCACCGCTATCAGATGGATGGCCATGACATCTGGTTCACTCATTCAAGTTCCCGTCGGGATAAATCCTGACAACGTTTCATCCAGCGCCCTCATCAGGTCAAACTGTTGTCCAACACTCACCGGTGTTCATCACCAATTAGCTAAACTGAGATAGATAATGTATGAATATTTACATGGTAAACATTATACCTGCTGAACATCAGCCTGTTAGCATTGTTATTATGTGTGCATGTTAGCATTTAGCTGAAAGCACTGCTGAGCTTGGGAAGAGCCTCACACAGCTGCTAGCATATCCGAGGACTCTTAGTCTTGTGGTTTGGTGGTTTTTCGTCTCCTCTACTAACTTGTTGATCATCTCACAAATCCTAAAATGAATCTTGTCATCGCCTTGAGATGTCAGTCAAGCATAGTCTGTACACACCCACAGTCCTGAGAAATAGTCTAATTAGAATTAGATTCAGATCACCTGTGTGGGTTAAAATGTCAATTATGTTTATTAAAATGTTACTACAGTTTGAAATTAAATGTAAAAGATCCGCTGTATTATATTCTGTCCTTCTAATAGGCACTAATTCAACACTATCTCCCTCCCATCCCACAATCTAATGGAAGTAAATGACAGTAAACTCAAACAAAAAAGCAATTAATGAGCGATTATTCACATCAATTAATCTGACAGTTGCTTCATCAACAGCAGAAGACTTAATCGAGTTTTTACGCCCAGTTTTGTTTCTTTCTTTTTTTTACATATTTAAACAGAAAAGGTGCTTGGATTCTTCTTTTTTTTTTTTTTTTAAAAGGAGCAGATAAATTTAAACTGGTCCTCACCTCAAGGTTTATGACCTTCCAAAAGTTATTGTGTCTCCTGGTGCAAGACAACATTGTTCACTGACGTTCGCACTAAATGAGAATTAACAGTATAAAAAATGTTTCAGTGAAAAGAAGCGAAGAGACAAATTTAGGGTAAAAAAATACACGGGAGCTGCGGATTTTTTTCTAAATAAAAAATTGTATGTAGCAGTTTTTTTTCTGATTTGCTTTGATCTGTTTTGGGTTTTTTTAATCTGATCTTCCCACGTTTTTATGTAGAACAAACATTTCCCTTCTTTTAGAAAAACCACAACAACAAAGAGCCAACCAGGTCGCACTCGGCTCAGTGTGAACGTTTACAGCTGCGCGTGAAACAGAGCGTCGCTGAGAAAGAGCAGAATGTGCTCCGAAAGCGGCAGCTGTGTCTTTGACCTTTACTTTTGTGCAGCCTTCAGTTTTATGCACGGCCTGCTAAAGTGACCACACACTTGATTATTTTCACCTGGACCTCATCTGCATATCTTAATAGGCCGACCTTGGCCGTGACTAAGTTTTTAACCTTCATTTATTCATGGAGGACTTTTGCAGCGTTGTCATGCTTCATATAGTCTGAGTCAAAGTGCTGGGAGCCATCCAGTACAGCCAGCCTGTAGGTACTAATGAAGTCACAGTGGGCCCTTTCCACACACACTGAGGAGCAGCATGTCATGTTTGGAACTTTTTGTTTCTTTTGATAAACATGCACCTTTCACTCATAATTAAAATAAAACAGTTTGAACTTTTTTTCCAAAGCAGGTTTGCTGTCATCAGTTCTTCCCGTGGGCCGAGAGGTGACCACGAAGTCCCTTCATTTCCCAGGCAACATTGGCCAGGTGTGGCCACCAGAGTCTTTGAGTTCACCATGGAAATACTGCATCTAGAATCCCATCAAAGACTTGAAACAAGCCCGCGATGACACGCACGGGAAAACAACCTGAAAATGAAAGGGGAGAAGAAGTCACGGAGCACTGCCGAATCTGCAAAAGGACAGACAAGGGTGGACTAACAGACCATTAAGTTATCAAATAGTAATTTGATCATCATAAGCAAAAGGAAGTCAACCCACGTTGCAAAACATTCAATAATGACCCAATCATCTGTACCACACGACACAAAATGCTTTAAAATGGGCCTCAAATCAAAAATGTGGTCTCTTTCTTTTAATTCATCCGTCCCTGCTGCAGAAACTCTCTCCTCTGGCGATTTGAGGTACATTTGAATCCTGATGTGTTTGCCCCAGTTTATTGTTTGACAGTTTTAGTTTTGGTCTCCATAATGTCATTTAATTGATGGCGTGAGACAGATTTTGGGTTGTCGTTAAGCTGCCTTTTGGCCAGTTTGGAAAGAAGACCAAAAATGTGTTTCTGCTCCCTGAAATAATACAGATTTCTTGATTTGATTTTTCTTCTTGTAAAATATTGGGATATAGTTTTACTATTTTACCTCAAATCAGTATCTGCTTCAGGACGGGCGGCGCACAGCTCATAGAAATATGCAACCGCTGATGAGGGGTCACGAGGCGACTTTGTAACGTTTTAAATGGTCACAAGCCAAAAGAGAGAGAAAAGAGATTTCTGATCTCAAGATTTGCTTTCATATACGTCTTTCAAGAGTCCCTAAAAGGGGGACGATCTGGAGACGGTCGGCCCAGGAGTGAGGAGAACCGGTGGTCAGCCTCCCGAAAAGTATGAACATGCTCAGGTTCTCCCTCTGAATGCTTGTCTTTGGTGTGATTCTACATTCAGTATTTCTATGTCGACCTTAATGACTTGAGTGGCCTCACCTGTCATCGTAGCTCCTGCAGGTATCTGTGAAACCCGACGAGGACAGGCTTGTTCAGATGTTGACTGTTATCCTAATAAATAAATAAATGCATCAGTAACACGACTAACAAGAGTGCGCTGCCTCACCCTCAGTCTGACCAATCTGTCGGGTTGTTTTACAGCACGTCATCAACCATGTTTCGCTCCCTTTTTTTCGCTGAGACAAGTCGATGTGCTTGAAGAGATTCAGTTTGAGTCGAACCAGTAAATCCTCTCAGCCTCTGATATCTGAATGTTTGAACCTTCTTCTGCAGCGTTAGTGGGACAGAAAAGGCGGCGGCGGCGGCGGCGTAGGGAGACGAGGACGGTCAGGCGCTCCTAGGCTCCGTGCCCAATAAAAGCCTCTTTCAGACAGAGATGCTCTCCACACGCTTCAGTGGAGACGAGCTGAAATAGTGTTTGAAAAAGCCTTTTTCCTTTTTCGAAAAGTGGGGTCAGAGCGCGAGAGAGAGGACCAAACCATCAAATAGAAATCTTTGTGTTTTATTATTAATAATGTGGTTGGCGCTGCAGGAGGGGGGGTCTTGGTAACCAGCTGGGATGTGTTGTACTGGCTCAGACAGAGAAACTCTAACTGCATGTTTCTATGTTGTTATTTTTATTTTCTAACTTAATCAGGGACCTCCCTCTGACCTAAGGCCAAAAAAACCCCCAAGCGTATTTCATATAAAACCGATGAAAACAAAGCAAATCATCATATTTGAAAAGCGATTAACAGCAAGTGTTGTTTTATTTGACATATGACAAACAACTTATTATCCAATTTGGGATACATGTGTTTTGTGTCTTGTGTCAGTGACTCATTCGGCACAGATTTCTGTCGAAACACTGCTAATTTTTCAACGGCAACCCAACTTTAAAAAGCAAAACAACTGCGCTTTTGCAGGCTTGGTGCACATTTCTGTAGTTGGCCAACTAATTGAAATGATTACATGTAGTTCTGCTGTACCTTCGTCTCGGCAATCCTTTTTTTTTTTTTGGCGACGGCGTCTCATTGTTGAGCTGTTTCACATCTCAGTTTGTAATTGAACTTGTGTACTCTTTGAAAAATGCATGCAGGAGCACTCATCTGCGCTCTCCCATTCGCATGCTGTCTGCGTCACGCACTGGTGCATCCTGCAAGGAGCCACACTTTAACGTTCCGAGTGAAAGAACTCAGTATGTGAACTGTGACGAGCTGTGTGTTTTCTCCCGCCATGGTATTTATATGGACGTGGAGCTACAGGATACGTTGGAAAAAAACGACGAGTGTTTATGGAAAGATTCCAGACATTTGGAGAGCATTTTCAAAACATGCAAATACATATTTCCAACCTTTAAAGTAGACATACAACAGATCCAGTTAGTAATGTGGTTTAAACATTTGCCTTTCCTTAATGATAAATGTCTGAAAAAAATAGAAACTGTTTATAAGTCATCAAAAAATGGATCGTTCCATCCCTTTGCATGTTTGTCTGGTACATTTACAAGGAGAAAATACTGTATTCAGGATTATTATTCAGTATTGTTATTTAGATTAATAAAGAGAGTCAGTCTCTTCAAGATATAACATTAAATGGATTAAAAATGGGCAAAAGACTCTTTGACAAAAACAAGGAGTCAGCCTGACCAGTCAGCTAAATGTATACAAAGCTAACAGCCAGAGGGGGGTTTATGTATCTTTAAAAAATTATATTACACACCTTTAACCATTTGAAACAAATCCAACAAAGTAAGAACAGAAGCTCATGTCTGAAGACAAGAGAAATACGGGTTCTTTCCTGTGTTTTGTCTGAAGGTGAGGGCCTGTTTGTGCAGCGTTCTGGATCAGAGGGCTCTTTGAATGGATCCAGACTCCGACCTCTGCTGCCCGGCCCGGCCGATGACGCAGGGAGGGGGCGCGGAGCGGCGGCCTGACACCACGGGCCCGTAACATGAGGATAACTCTATATATCGTATAAACATTGGGGTTTGGTGGGAAAGCCGGGGAGGGCTAATCCGGCGGATCACGCTAACATCACATTTCCCTCAGCTGTGGCGTTTTAAGGAGCTCCAGCTAAGCCTTGCAGTTCACCACAACACTGAGGGCCTTCACGCCACAGCGGGTAGCCGTCCAGGAGTCTGAGCTTTTGATAATTTGGCTGCTGGGTGCCAGAGGCTCCCTCCCTGCCGTCCCTCAGACACCTCTCTCCCACTGGAACCCTCTAGACTAAATAATAGACGAAACAGTAGACACCTGTAAGCTGACGGGGCCGGGTGAAAGGGGGAAGTCTGCTCTGACGTTCACACAGCTGGAGGAGACACCCAGCAAGCACTTAGCAGGGTTCAGACGACGTCTGCAGGCATCAAGGGCGGCTGCCTGCGTCGGTCAGTCAAAACTGGACTTCAGTAGCTTCCTGATATCAACTCAAAGGTTTCAAAGACCTGAGATATTAATAATGGTGCTAGAGTGGTGTAGTACAAAGAAAGGTACTGAACGGGAAGCTAGCGCCAGCGATCTCCTGATTGCACCCGGGAGGAAAATCACAGGTCGAAATAATAACATTAGGCTAATTAGGGTAATAGGCTGATGATAGGGTGCCACCCCAGGCCACTCCCTGGACACGCCCCTGCCAATGAGCCATGTCAGTGATCCAGCGGGCACAATGCCAGAGCACCTAAATGGAATGCAGCCATCATTAATAATCCCACCTGCGCTTTTCCTGCTTTGACATCTCAACGTGTCTGCCGTGGTATGGGCCTATTTAGAAAATAAATTGGGTGTTTTCAAAAACTACAAGTGTGCAGAAGCATGTTCATAGTGGTTTGTGGTAACTCTGAAACTCTGAAGTTAATGTACGTATTGTAACGTGCTGTCACTTTGATGCCAGCAAATGTTTCTTTGAAGCAAGCATCTGTCTTTTTCACATGGCGGAGCTCTCATTTAGGAGTGAAGCTCCTCATTAACATGACGCGAGTTGTGATGACATTCAAATGACACATTTTGTGGCATTTCGCTGTTTCCAGACGGCACACAGAGGTGAAGAAGAGGGATGACATGTAAGGCAAACTAGACGAACAACACTGAGTGCATACAACAGCCGACTAAACCACCGCCGATACAGTCGAGTCCTGTCTCGGGTAACTTTACGCACTCATTGCTGATTCTCACACATGGACACTTGACTTGAAATTCATTTTAGGTCCTGTCCAATTCAAAAATGATATTGTCACATTATAAAAGATTTGATTCGGGCTTGTTTAGTAACGCCTTGTGGCATTAACTAACATAACGGTAACCATTTTTTTACTTCACATTTAATAAAGGTGGTTTTGACTCATTACGGTGATTTTATGTTTTCAAGAATCGTCATTAAACCTTAAAGGCACAGGTGCTTTTTCTCAAACATTCCTGCATAATTTGGGTCTTCATAGTGACCCGGCACATTCACAGGTTATGTTACATGTTTAAACTGTACCCTCCTACACATGGACGACTGCACCCTTTACTTCTCGTAGACTGGCACCTACCACAGTAATCACTAATCCCAGACCCTTACTTGTGGTCATTACAACATGGTTGTGTGCACCGCTCCACTGTTTTGTGGTCGATAGGCAGATGTGGCTTCTCCAGCGTTTTTGAGGGACATTATCTGGGGTTTTTGCAGAATCGTCCAACATCAACGTTCCGGCCGGCAATAGGGTTAGGATTTCTTGACTTTTTTATGGAACTCTAGTCTCACTGTTAGCGTAGACTAAGCAAAATGTTAAAATTATGCAATAGAACATTTTTCATCTTTTGTCGACTACTTTGACAGGGAAGAACATTTCTTCAAGTTGGGAACCCTGTAACTTCATAAACTCTATAAACTAATATGGTTAGGCTGCATTGAAGGTGCATTAATATAGAACACGATGAGAAACGTTCACCTCGCTTTATTCACGTGTATTTGACTGATGGACTGTTTTTGCAGTCTTTTTTATATTTGCAACAGATGTACCTGTTAGCTAGGTCTGTTAAATCCCTGCAGTTTCTCTCCTCCTCCCTTTTTGTCTCAGTACATTTATAATGTGGAGTCCTATACCTTTGTGATGAGTGGAAATTGTCGGCTCAAGTTGCACACATGGGTACTCGCCTCAATTTGCACCATCCAGAGCGAAACAGTGTCTATTCACACCCACTCTGATCTTTCCACTGACTTTAAAGGCATTCCATAATATGTGCCAATTGTGCCTATTGCTTTGGCTCTTCTCAATGACATTTAACTCAATCAATGAGATCAAATCAGCCTAAGAAACATTTTAGCAACATTAAACCCGTCATGGTTTCAGTGTAATTCCACAACTTCCATCTGTTAAAGACTACCAATGTGAAGTAAAACTGAAAAAAGAACATGAAATTCATCTTTTCCGTAAGTGTTTCACCGGAATCCAGCATGACTTTGTTCCCATGATTTGTTGGGACAGATAGCGTTACTGCCAGTGTGTTGCTGTGATTCAAGCCTGCAGGCCAGTTTGTCAGGACTGACTTAACTGAGACTGCCAGAAGCTATAGCGGAGTCATCTCTGCTAAAAACAGACAGTTTTAATGAGGGCTGGAGATCTGTCAGGGTAGATAACTTTCACAAAGATGTGTCTGTGTTGAACTTTACGCTTTATGCCACTCTGATTCACTGCACAGAGGAGACTGAAAGCTCCATGTATATATGACATGTTTAGTCTGCGGTCTGTCCTGTGCTTTACTATCCAGTTAAATGAGCTGCATGTGAAACACTGTTGTCGCTCTTGGCCTTTTTTGGCCAGTGTACATTCATTTCTGCTTTGTTGGTGTTTCTTCACCAATGCCTCCTAGACAAATGTATCTGTATTTACTGTACTTGTTGAGTAAATTAATTCCAGTATTGCTGACTCATCCAGTAATGTTAAAGAAAGAGCTTCTTGAGATTCTTATTTTGGGAATAATGAGGAAAATAATACCATACGACCTTAAGTATTATAATTGATATAATGGTAATTAGTAGACTAAACAGGATGTATGTGACTGAAGAGTTCACGAGTAAAACCGCCTCTGTGGTGGTTTTTGGGTTGAGTTGGGAGTTTTTTGGTGTTTGTGGAGTTTCTCCTCCTCATGTGTTGTATGTTTCCTGCCATTAGTCTCTCCTGCCCTGCAATAACCCCTGGTTGTTTCACCACTCACGCACCTGTGTCCACGCTCCCTCGTCAGCCTGCAGTGTGTTGGTTCACTCCTCACCTGCAATTCATCCCTCATCGGCCTCCCCCTACATATACCGGTTCATCGCCTTTGTTCGTTGTTGGTTTGTCATCTTATTGGTGTTGTTTCTGTCTGTTCAGTTTAAGCCTACCTGTTACCTGCTTGTCACCTGAATGTCTGAAAATAAATGTCCAGCTCATCATCCTCTGTTGAGCTGACTGTGTTTGGGACCTTTCCCTTTCCCTGTTTGCCATCACACAACACGACAGCTCCATGCATTTTTAAAGCTGCACTGAATGATTTCTGACCAGTAGGTGGCAAACATATTCTGGAACAAGCTTAAAGACTTTCTGACATTATAGCTCTGGTTTGGGATCCACCGACTCTGATCAGAGCTTGTTTGCTGAAAACAGCTTGCCTATGGTCTTCTATGGGGGGGACTGATGGGAGTGGCACGATTCAAACAGTGTTTATTCAGCCAGAGGTCCAAAGCTAAAGGAGGCTAAAAGCTCAGAGTTGGTGTTGATTCTCAGTGGGTTCAGTACTACAAGTGTACAAGTGGAAGGCAAATATGGATGATCTTGTCTTTTGAATTAAATCACTAACTACAACTGTGTCTGAAAATAATCCCATTAAAGTATATTACCAATATATAAATCAAACTATTATTTAAAGGACATTTTATGAATAAAGTAAGATACACAAACATGGGGACTACAAGTAAGAAAGGTTTAGATTACAGCAGTGGCGGTCTCTGTGTTTAAAGGATCCTGTCAGCTTCTATATTGGAGGCAGCAGCTCATCTTTCTGAAGTGAAGCCTCCTATCAGCGATCTGAACCCTGAGTACAAAGTTTTATGGTTCCCCAGCGAGCAGGGTCTCAGCCCTGCAGCACCACGAATCAATAGCCACTCTGGCCGGAGGGTTTAGTGGTCTATCAACGCATATTAAGCTGCTGTTTCCCCCCCGGCTATCTCTTTTGATGGATCACGCATAAACGGTTATTGCTGTGATTATGAGAACCCCTGAAGCAGCCAGCAGAGCCTGGTAACTGCAGCATCGCCACCCTGCTACAAAAGACACATTTGACAGACAAAATATCCGCCTCACATATTAGAAGACCTTTGGAAAAACCAAATAATAACAGAGCGTATGTGTGTCGATTAGACTGTTTGTCCACTCGTTCAGCCTACTTTGGCTCTTCAAAGGCTGGTGAAAGTTGCATTGAAGTGTTGCATTGATTCTGATCAGTGTGAACTGTTGCAAACAGCATAAACAACATATTACAGCATATTACGACACCTCAAGAGATAAATTAACAGGAATTTTTTGTGTTTATTCTAAAAAAAAAAACGAATCCTTACTTCTAAATAATGTCTCTTGATTCCAAAAATTAAATCTAAAACAAGTCAGATTTATCAGGACTTACGACGTTATCTTTATGATTTCAGTTTGGTTGGTTTGGCAACATCCGTGGTTACTGGTGCTGACTACTCCCTACGTTACTGCATTATTTGAATCACTGGGTAACTTATGTGCGAGTATGAGTAACGCACAAGCGCGGAGGTTACAGGGCGCCCCGATGCTGTGTGGTCGTTTACTATCCCCATGACAGGGACACAGCTAACGCTAGCGAGACCCCTGCTTTCTAAAATTCAGTGCAAACACAACACATGTCAAACAAAACTAACGTCTAGTGGGAATCAGTGCTGATGTTAGCAAGCTAAAGCTAACTAGCTTCTGCTTGCCGATGAAATATAACGTAAAGAGAACGATGGGTCTTCCAAATGCTGACTGTTGTAAAGGGGCCGATGCTAACGTTGGATAGCTAACATGTAGACTTGTCGATAAAATAGAAAAAACATCTTGTGCCAACATTCGTTGAATGTACAGTATGACACTCCACACTCTGTTATGCACCACAGAAGTTGAAGGCTCGCCTCCCGGCAGCTCTCAGAAGTCAGTCAGCCGTTGCCATTGGAAACGCTTGCTCAGAGGCTCAGCTTAGACAGGGTTTTCAAAATATACATCCAAAAGTTTTTTTATCCTCTTACTTACTTACTTACACAGAGTGAGGAGAATTCAAATTTCAATTAACTAATACAGATATGAGAGATCCATTGTATCATGTTGTTTTAATAAAGTAAACTGAAGAAGACAGTCAACACTGACACTGTAATACTGAAGTCATGATTGTATGTTCACGATAGTGATTGTTTATTGACTTTAAAAACGCGTCTTAAGACATATCTTTGTAGGCTTTTTTATAATATGTTTTATTGAGTCTCTAATGCCCTCTATCTATGCTGAGTGTCCGCTGTGTGTTTTGTCTTGTGGAGTGATCTGTATTTTTGCTTGTGAGGTGACCTTGGATGTTGTGAAAGGCGCCATTAAATAAAGTGCATTATTATTATTATTATTATTATTATTATTATTATATAGGGAGGAAATTACAGAATACATTGAATGGCTATTGCCAATCAAATCTGGTCATACAGAGTATCACAAATGGGATGTGACCTAACAAAATAGCTTTTTTCTCCCTAATAATATAACTTAAAATGTTCAACAGTTTGAAGGCTTAAACGCTCAGTTGGATATGTGTTTTAGTTGGTATCCAGCAAACAGACTTTGTGCGGAAAGCCGGAGGGAGGTGGATCACATTGTCAGCCCACTGGCTCGCTCGGTGGCAGCCGTGTTCTGGATGATGTTCTGACCGAGAGAACAAGAGCTCAGATCAGTCGCGGCGAGGCGGTGTGTTGAACAACGGGGGGCTTGTCAAGATGTGAGAGATACAAAGGAGGACGATGGCATCTGGTGGGTATCACGACGTTGCGTCACATTAAGGATTCTGCAGCTCCTCTGTGCCAGTCAGGCTTACGAACTGGAGTGGAACAAATGCTGGAGGACGCAGATCGTCGTCGTCTGCTTGAGAAGAAAGAGGAAGCGAAGCAGGAAAAGAGAGACCAAAGAGGAAATAAACTACACACTGCACAGTTACACTGAGGGACCAGAAGAATAGGAACCCTGGTGCATCCTTCCCATCGGCAAAGGGGTTGAGTTGGGCAAAAAGTTGGGCCTCGTTCTGGTCTAACTGGTGTGAATTCGGTTTTAATCCAAATCCAAACCAGTGCAGGATTTAAACCTGAAACTTTAATCCAAACTTGACCTTTTTCATGGCAAAAACTGTACAGTAGTATTTAGTTATGTATGACAAAATGTAACATCGTATTTGCTTGTCTTGTTACGTGGTTAGCCGAGCTTAGCATAAAGACTGGAAGCAAAGGAGGAAAAAGCTAGCCTAGCTCTGTCCAAAGTGGAAGAAATAAACCTATATCACCACCTCTAAACCTGCCTTCTTTACATGATGTACCGTGTTTCTCCGACACTTAAATAATCAGAAATGGAAAAACAACACTTTGTGGTTTAAGGGGGAGTTATGTGCTGGAACAATTTCTTGACAAACAAAAATGGATTTATCCACTCAGTACTTCTGTGCAGCGTCTGGCTACGGCATTGGTTGCCAGATTCAGTCGGTAAGCCCAGGTTTTGGTTTTGGCCTCTGTACAGGGACAAAGTAACAAACCTGGCAACCCAAATGCATTGACAACACTCGCCAGAATATAATTCCAGAACATAGCCTACCTCCCCCTAAAACCACAAGCTGCTGTTTTTACATTTCTATTTACTTGCAAGTTAAAAATAGAGTATCTACACGCTGGGTTAAAGCACCCAGAATTTTGTTGAACTGAAAGAATGCCAACATTTCAACCCTATACGGATGTCATCAGGTGGATGACCAACATGTCAACGTGCTGATGTCATTGTCATTACCATGTTCATCATGCTGCCATTAGCTAATTAGACCTAAACAAAAGGTGCTGGGAATGTCATTAGTTTTGCAGGTATTTGGTCATAAACCAAAGTTTTGGACAAATTAAAATGATGACCCAATGATGGCGCTACATGAAAATTCAATTAATCACTAAAGGATTGCACAAAAAAAGGATATGTCCTCCAGGGACCATGATTGGCGAAATTTCAAGGTAACACATCCGAATGTTGTAGATATTTTTGTCGGGACCAAAGGGATGGACTGACTGACAGACAGGCCGACATTGCCATCCCACATATGATCCTCCAGCTACATCATCCAAAATTCCGAAAAAAGTTACTTTTAAAACCAATTTTTTGTCCGATTTCTTTGAGTTCTATTGTTTTTGATGACACATCTCCGGGGACATATCGTATTGATATTAAACCTCTCGTTTCACTGTTGGAAAGAGCAATTCCTTTAGTGATTTGAAGTGTGTTGCTTGTGGCTTTAAAGCTTTTTCAATGGAGACTTTCCTTCAGTTTCCTTAGTGAAAGTGCAATTTAATTAAAAAAAAGCAGTTTTTTGGGGGAATCAGTTGCTCCTCGCTGTAAAACCTCCGTCTGCCACATCGGCCTTTGCCTCATCAGTGCTGACCTGTTACCTGACCTTGCCAGGTGTAGACAGTCCCCACTGTAAGCTAATCCATCCGCCTGATGTGGGGATCAATGCTGAGTGGGTGACTTACACCGAGACCCTGTTTGTCTTATTGAGCGATGCCATTGGACGGGCAGTGAGAGGACAGAGGTGGAGGGGTGACGAGGAGAACAAAGAGCTGCTGGTTCTTTTTTAGCAGTGTTGTCTGTATATTCATTCATTTATCAATATTTCAAACCACTTCTTGTTTAATTAAATTTTATCACATCTATAAAACAGTGACACCTGTTATCTGTCTATTTTGACCTCAAAGTCTGCTGCAGGCTAGAGGCTCCAGGCCAAATTAGCCACTACTACCATAAAACACCCCAATCTTTGGCCAAACTGTCCACGCTCTAGTTGCATTGTGGGTAATCTAGGCGTTTTGACAAGGAAGAAGAATGTGTGTGTGTGTGGGGGGGGGGGGTTGAGACGGTATCACTGGTTTTGTGTCATAACAGGCAACGGGCAAGCCTCAAAAACACTTTTCGGCACCTCAACAAATGGCAGACGCTGTCGTGGTGAGTCTCCTTTTTGCACCAAAAAGGTTCCAACATTGTCCTTCTCAAACTCTATTTATGTACAACGGTTTATATTTTTTGTGTTTCCTATGTTTAAGGTGACCAACACAAAGCACACAGACCACCACGGTGACTTCCCTCTCAGACTTTCTCGACCCGGTGAAGCTGATGCTTATGTTCTTCCTTTAGCTGAAAAAATTGTTCGATTGTGCCCGTGAAGTTCTGCACCGAGAGTCCGGCTTTGACCCGAAAATCTGTTTTTGCTGCTCGGGGCAGCAGCTTCCTCCGGGGGCGGCTGGATGCTGAAGTGCTGAAGCACAGCAGGAGCAGCAGAAAAGAGGAGAAGTAACCTCTAACGTCTCCACTCATTAATATTACACATTCTTGCCTATACAATACAGTGGAATCTCAGCCCGCTTTAACCTCTAAATAATTCACACGATGAGACATTTTCTTTCTCGGCCTCCCGTAGACTCATCTTTCCCTGGTGTTTCTCAAAGTGGAGCGATGGAAGAGAGTGGGGGGGGGGGGGCAGAGAGAGGTAGACAACAGCTACAGAAAACAGTCTGGGAATCCTGAAGTGATATATTCCACATTTTATTCAAATTTCTCACTTCTAAAGGTCTGTCTTTTAGAAATCGACTCTCCATTTACAGGCTGTAGACGCTCTCTCACTTTTTTTTT
Organism: Coreoperca whiteheadi; assembly: GCA_011952105.1. NCBI lineage: Eukaryota > Metazoa > Chordata > Actinopteri > Centrarchiformes > Sinipercidae > Coreoperca > Coreoperca whiteheadi. The sequence goes on along the minus strand of CM022476.1, from coordinate 2,354,547 downwards.
GGGCCAAGAAATAATTTATTTAATTTGGTTTCAGTGGTCTTTTAATGTTGCATGACGGTTTCAAATCTGAAACCGAGGCAACCGCGCGGGAAACAGAGCAAACCTACTTCATTTGTTAAGTTATACTATAGTTGCAGTTTCCCCATTACTGTCATTATTGATGACAATAACCACCTTCTCCTGGGGTCTGGACACATTTATCATGGCAGAGAGGAAAAGGCAATGTTCTGCCATAAAAAGACGCAATTCTTTTTAAATAATGCAGCGTTCACATCATATCTTTCAGACCAAGTCAACGTCAGTTCAGCTAATTAAAAAGGAGCTATACAGCATGTGTTACGAAGCCCCCCACTTGGGGGTTTCAGAATCTTGCCCAAGGCCACAAATAGCCACGGTGTGCTCTGTTCGCACTTATCAAGGCGATTCTATATGTAATCATAATAATACATTTATTTATAGAGAGCTTTTCTAAATACTCAAAGACACAACAAGTTAAATAAGTCTAAAGCTACAAAGCCTGGTGGTGTCCTGCACTGATCAGATCCTGCTGAATAAAGGCAATAAATAATGTCCATATGTCAGCAGTTTTCCAGTACAACCTGTCGACATTCCCTGTAATTCACAAGAAGGTTCATAAGGCTTCGGCTCCGGCCTGCTCAGGTGTGCTGCTGCAGGTGAAGGTCCCCAGTGACTGAAGGTGCAATCCAACTCTGAAAGTCACCGGAAACAGCTGTAAAGGTGCAAAAATATTCATTTTAACAAGCAATTCAGGAGGAGAATCTGAGGCTAAAACTCAAATGACTACAACCGGGATTTGAAGCGAGCTGGATGCAACCTTCAGGTATCTTTGCAGCGTGCGCTCCGGTGACGCGCGGTCACGTCCAGTCAGGTCAGCGTCGGGGAGACAGGAAGAGACCGGCTCCGGTGTGCAGAACGTGCATCCTCCAGTTAATTAGCAGCGGACCCGAGCTCTGCTCCTGCCAGCTCGTCCTCCCGCGGTCAAACCTGCTCTGGAGTCTGGATCAGCTGCTTATCTGTTGTCTTTTTTTCAAGGTTTTATTGGGACTAAAGCCGAGAGGAAACCTGGGGACCAGGAGAGGGAGTATTTCAGAATTTGGGATTTTATTGAACTGAACAGCTTCTTTTTTTTTTTTTAAGTCTGCAGCCCAGCCTGAAGCAGTCAGCTGCACTGAAATTAATGAGAAATTAACAGAAGGAACAACAAAGGAAACAGTTCTTCCTTAAGGGAAAGGTTTTTTTTGCATTTCAAACGTCTCCAGCTGTGGAACGAGGCACGGGTTGTGAAATTACAGAAGGAATGTGAAGACAAACGTGGCTTCTTTTTCCCCTCTTTGACGCACCGGGACGGGTCTCTGGTCCTCGTTCTTGCAGGTCAGACGCGTGTGCGGACGTAAAACGCTGCTGTTCGCTGAGAGTTACAGGTTTGGTTACACCTCAGCTGAAACTCGAGCCTCCTGCCCGTCACCTCTGCCTGCAGACCGGGGCACCCCGAGCCGGAGGTGCCGCAGGGGACGCCATGGGACCATCCAAATACTGATATGATGGGTAAGATTATCAGATGTTTATTGGGAAGTGTATGAGGCGCAAAGTGCCAGAAAACGGATGTTAAGAGGTTTGTGCCTTGGTGGCTTTCGGGAACGCGTAAAATGCGCGTAAAAAAAAGAGCTTTCCAATCACACTAGGGAAGTTAATTTGAGTTAATTGTGCAGTCAAGTGTAATTGAGTATTCAGTTCAAACAAATCTCTTTCGATATCCTGAATTTGGGGGTATTTGTGTCTACAGTGGCCACCGCTTTTACGCACGCATCAAGAATAGATTTCAGTCTTTCTCTGCAAATGTCCTTCAAATAAGGTAGAGAAATGAATGTTGAACCTGCACCTATAACAAGTCGTTTCAGGGTTTAAAGGGTAGAAAGGGGCAGTAATAACAGCCTTGGGCTTCAGTGTGTGTTTGTGGTGCAGCGATATGAATCCACGCCCCTGAAACCCCTGAGTTCAGGTGCTGGAACTCACTGAACGGACAACGTGAGCCTGATCAGTTTTAAACTCCTCCTGCACGCGTCCAAAGTGGCAGCATGAACCCCAGTGTTAATACACATTTACTCCCTGCAAACAGGAAGTCACTCGCACGATTGATTGACGTTTTAAATTAATCACATCACATCCATAATCCTGCTCAAATCCTTTAATAATGTGCGTGCACTGCACGTGGGCGTGACTGTCCTCTTTATGAAAGATTCTGTGCAAATGATGTTGCTTTAGGAATTCATAATGTGTCTACTTACCCAATACAGGGCAGGATCCACCAAGTCCTTCAAACTGTCACCCCCCCCCCCTAGAACATTTTGACCAGATACCAAATAAAAGGACTCTTTAATGTTTCAATTATCCGGATCTTCATGTTTAATTCATTCATTTAGCTGGTCGTGTAGATCGTCTGCAGATATCTCCCTGTATGAAGGTACGGTCAGCAATACTACTCTGCCGAAGAAATACGGATTGCTTTAATTATTTATTGGCCTAAAAGCAGTCAAATTAAAATATATATTTGAATTTGACTGCTTTTAAGCCAGGAAAACTGCCTACTGAGGACATGACCTCCATTTTCATACTGTTAGCTAAGGGCCTGACTCAATAAAGAATTTATAGTCACGTCACCTGTAATGTGACACCGATATACAGAGATATACTTTGGGTAGGAGGTGTCTGAGCTGCAGGTATTAAAGTAGACAAATAGCATTCATGTTAGAAATGCTAGTAGTTTATCATTTTGTTGTACTTCGCCTCTGTTCAGTACATTTACTCCAATCTGTTTCTCAGCTCTTCGCTTGTATCCCTCGTACAGTAGATAACTTGCTACAGAAGTCACAACATTTATTGCCGGGGCTGCACCGTTTAACGTCTATGTTTCTACATTGCAAACAAATGTCCAAGACCACTCTTTTGCCGAGTCGTTTAGTCGAAAACGTCTGATGAGTTTGGTGAGAAAAACGTCAACCTTTTCCATTTAAAACAACGTGCTTAAAGAATTTTCTAGAATCAAGTTTGACTTTTCTTGATTGTCGTGCAGCAACCTGATTTATTCCGTTTCAAGATGCCCGAGGCTGAACTCTGGAAACGTCTTCGAGCAAGTTGCTGTGTATTGGAAACAGGTTGAAATAAGAAAATGAGACTTAATGAGACTTAATAATGGACAGAAAGTGCTTGATGAGATGGGAGAATGGTTGCAGTGTATCATATTGCTTTTATCAGGTTTCTTTGATATTTTGATTTCTGTGCTTTCTTTAGGACTGAAAAAGCAGATAAGTCGTGTTTAGTTGGACTGAAGCTCTCAGTAAGGATGGATGGATGATGGATGGATGCTGACCTTTGAGTGCGAGTCTGTCCGGTGACTTGTGTGTGATGCTGACTGGCTGTGCGGCTGTAAACGACTCTCTGGCCCTCGGCGATGCTGACGTCCAGGGCTCCGTCTCTATGGAAACCCAACGCAACAGCCAGCGATGAGCTGACCCTCAGGGCGCTGGTGAGAGGGCCAGCTCGTGGCGCTGTTTGGTCGTGTATCTGAAGCGCCTGACTGGTTAAAAGTTCAGACATACACATCTGCACTGTGAGAGGCCGGCAGCTTTGCTGCTCTGCCGCAGATTTCCCCAGCAGTCACTTCCAGATCAATACGGCGCTCCAGTGAACTCTTCTGCTCTCCACCTGGATTCAAGTCACTGCACAAACAATGCTGATGGATTATTGTGACCGAATATAATATCTATATAATATATGTGTAAGTGCGGCGGCATGTAGCCCCGTGGGAGTGTTTTCTTCTTTCCTTTAGTTTCTGGGGATGCGCACAACGCACCAAACGCAAGGGGTAGCTACCACGCAAACACCCGAATATAGAAAGGATTGACTTTTATTTTAGGGTGCTTTCACACCCAGCCTGTTTGGTTTGGTTGAAACGAGCCCTGGTGCGTTTGCCGGGTTAGTGCGGTTCGTTTGGGCCGATGTGAAAGCCGCCAGTGGAACTCTGGTGCGGAACCAAGCAACGGTGGAACGCGATCCGACCTCGATCCGACCCAACTACCATAAACTAGCATTTATGGCATAGTACTTTGGTGTACCCCGTTTGGCGGTTAGCATCAGCACCTTTGTTCCGCTCAGTCGTCTGGAGGCAGCACGTCTTCTTTGCAAAGTGTGAAGCAGTATAGTATTTCTAAAGACTTTTCATTGAAGTGCATTTGGCATTCTGCCTGGTATATTTCCCAGATAGTTACCACAGTTATGAGAAAATGCCAACTGGGCCGTTGCTCCGTGTCAAATTACATCGCAATGTTTCTCACACTTAGATATGCACTAGTCCAGAACGCAGGACCGTCTTCCTGTATTGACTTTCTCTCGCTCCCGCCCCAGACACACCTGACCAATAAGTGGACTGAACGCTCTCACTTGGTTTGTAGTGATGCATTTTGGTTCGCTTGGAGTTTCCTCCGTGCGAAAAGAAACTGAACCAAGAGGAAACCGTATTTAAACCAGTCATTGTGGTTTCTGTAGCCGACGTAGGTCACGATCTCCAGATCCTGCAGTGTCAGCAGCACCATATGGAGGTTTCTTGTTAGAACAACATGCCAACTTATCATGTTATAAAGACAAATGTTTGTTTTAACTAGATACTTACGAGGTACTATACTAAAACAAGAAATTTGGTGACGGAACAAGATAGGTTTCTCGTTTAATCGAAAAACTGAGCAAATATTTTTTGTCGTGGTGATAATCGGTTTCAAAGTGTTCTGATACTGAATAACTTCCACATACTGAAAGGGCTGATCGGTGACCATGTTTAACCAAAACATCTGTTCTACGATTGTTAGTTCAAAGGCATTCAGTTCTACTCTGCCACTGCAGTAACGGTGCTGTCGCCAGAAATATACATGTATACAAAAATGGAAAACTAAATAAAAATAAAAAATAAAATAGTTTATTCACACGATGTGCCGGCTGGTGGTAAGAGCCTCAGCATTTCCTAAAATTCAGTTAACTATTTTAGATGTTTTTCGAAATGTGCCATGCGGGCTCGTGGGCGAGGGACGCCGGCCAACTGGACGTCTATCTGGAAGAAAAAAACAGGATGACGGATCTCGGACGGGACCAGGCCGATCCAGCGGCAGGCCAGCGGCGGAGCACGAAGCCGCACTCGGAGCTTCACCCGCGGAGAAACGGAGGTGGCTGGCTGGCTGGCTGGATGTGATGTGATGTGATGTCAGCAATGCGCTTTTCTGCTTTCCCTGTCTTTTATTTCAGCGTGTTCTCAACCTTGAAAAGAATAAAAACATTTCTCAGGAACCCCACGACCCAGCAGGGGCTGAAGGCACTGGCACTGCTGTCCATGGAAAAGAGACTTGTTACTGAGATGAGTAAACTTTAATCAGAGAGTCATTGAGAAGTTTGCTGGCCAGAAAGAAAGGAGAGCGACATGTATGTTCAAGTAGTCGACATGCTGGTCTGTGGTTGCTGTTTTCTTTAGTTTTTCCCTTCCTCATTCAATTATACGTGCGAAACGAATGTGTAAAAAGAAAGTGCAGACGCTGTTTTCTCTTTATTGCCTGAATTTAGTCAACATGCGTCTTGGTACTGCTTTGTATTTATTTGACCCCGCCAAAGAAAATAAATTATCACCAGCCGCCATTGCTGCACACTGCACAGCTGTAGACTCTGCCTGTAACGTCTCCTCAGCAGACTCTGAGTCTGCTACTCGTCCAGCTTGCACAGAGCCTTTTCCCTCGGCTATTTGTGGCGTGTCGGATGGCGTGCGTGGCCTCGTAGCTGCGCACGCACCGCGGCGTGACGGTCCCACAACACGGCACTCTCCTGCCTGATCCCTCGTCACACCCGCACGGGAAGCAGAGGAAATACTGATGATGATGATGATGATGGCTTCCCTTCAGTCACGTCTCTTCGTCTGCCTGCTTTACTATTCATCAGTGCACATTTTTTTAAACGCTACTTTGGTTCCTGATTTATTGTATAGGACGTGAGGGGAAAGCCGAATATTAGCAATTCATAATTTAAATTCATAATACTAATCTAACATCAGGGCTGAGTGGCTTCGCTCTTCTGGAGGACGTCTGACTGCTGAGTACAACAGTGCAGAAGCCTACGGGGGGGGGGGGGGGGG